>NC_051173.1:7506165-8706165 GCF_013339725.1 Rhipicephalus microplus
CTTGCTGGCCGCGCGCATGTAAAATAGCCAGAAATGCTGGAACACGAAGGAAAGGGAGAAAATCCAGGAGGGCAAAACTGATCCCAATCATGGTTAAGCTGATTATTCCGCTCGGCGAGCGCAGATTGGAAGCTTCGATCCGTACGCGCCGACTGAGCGGTCGCATGATGCGTCCCAACGCTGTGGCCTCGCGGAAGCCCGCCTGTCGGACGCCCTTCGTATATAATACGCAGCGCACGTTCCGCTGCAGGAGCGTTGTGAAAATTTTCCTGGCGTGCACCTATATATGACGACGTGTGTACTGGCCATTAGAAAAAAAAATTGCGCTTTCGCCGGTTATTGTGAAGTTTGTAAGGAGATAGGGATGAATGTGACATAAGATGACTGATTCAGGAGCAACATTCAGCACAATTTAAAATGTGGCATTATATATATATATATATATATATATATATATATATATATATATGTGTGTGTGTGTGTGTGTGTGTGTGTGTGTGTGTGTGTCGTCTTCATGCCTGAATTGATATCAAATATATTTTTCTATAGCAAATCTTATCATTACAGTTTATTTGTTTTTAGGAAGAGAATGTTTCCACTTTCTCATTGATGGCTATGGGGAATTTCAAGGCGGCAGCTGTCGTGTGAACATTTTTTTTCTCGTAAAATTTAGAAACTTGAGAGGTTTAAAAATATTGTTTCTTCGAAATATACTTCAAATGTGGAGCCATATTCAGTGCTCAGATATTCATACAAAGTGCAGTATTGCAATAGGAAAAATTTAAACATAACACATTTTGGCTAAATTATAGGAGGCGTATGTGGCAGAAACATTTGTTAAAATCGCTAAGCTTCAAATACTTTAAACAACCACATTTACTTAACATGTAGACTGAATTTAGTATAGAAAAAAGGCGCGGTATTTTTTAAACGAATTTTTTCACAAACAACAAACACCAAGACGACATTCCAGGAAGTTCAGTAGTCAGCGATGTGACCAAAAAATGTTTTTATCTCCGAAATATTCTAGAAGTTCACTGTTTTCAATGCAGCACGATTTTTTAGAATACATTTGAGATGGTCGCCAGAATGGATGGGACGTTAGGCATGGAATGGTCCAGCTGTGTTATTAGCTATAATTATGAATCACCTCTTTCTTTGTTTTTTATATGTCCTGACTCAGTTTTGTGTTCGTTTTTAGCTTATTCTGTTTCTGATCATTGTATTATTTTTTCAGTATTCACTGATGGTATATGTGGAAGAACCCGCGCATATGTTACGTGTACATCATTTCTCGTGACCAATTGTTATACATCCAGGAATACAAACTAAAGCCACCGTGATTGTATACATTAAAAAAATATCGGTATATATCTTCCTGTACATCATTTCTCGTGAGTGATTGTGTACATGAAGGCGTGTAAGGTGAAACCACTGTGCTTGTATATTTTTGAAAGAATTATCAGCATATATTTGCGTGTATTTCGTTTCTAGTCACTGACTGTGTACTTGGAGGAGTACTAAACGGAAACAACTGTAATTGTATGTTTAGAAGGAATCTCAATAAAGTGAAACTGCAAAAAATATATAACAAAACGTTTTAGATGTCGCGTCTCAGGGGTATGTATACGTGAACAAGTTATACGTCCGGTGACAAAATTGAGTGGTAGAAAAAAGTATACAGGAATGTCAAGGACTAATAAATGAGTTTTATTTTCCTAATGAATGAATAGAATATGCAAGGACAGCAAGACTTAGTTTTCAGTAACACGCATTATTCATATTCTGTGAAGTATACATATATTCGGCAGAAGTTCATGCATGATTGCACGAGTATATATTTCTGCCCACACGCATTCAGTGGAGCTCGACAGCTGGCACATCATCGCCAATCAGGACCTACTAGTACTGTGTAATAATCAGTGCATGGTGATATCTATTAGTGCACTCTAAAGTAATACTGGCAAACCTGCCATGGTCACTCGACACCCTTGTGCACCCTTCTCGCAGCCTCCTCAGTGGGCGTTAAAAAAGTGAAGGACGTTGAAGGCGCCCCTTTTTAAGGGTGTTTCTGTAACACCCTACAGTGTTTTTACAAGTACACCCTGTGCTTAGGGTGCATGGAAAAGCATCCTTTTTGGAAGGTGCTGAGTTAGCACCTATAGGGTGTCGTCCCCATTTGCACCCTTTCGTGCGTAAAAATTTCTACTGTGTAACACCCTACAGTGTTTTTACATGTACACCCTGTGGTTAGGGTGCATGGAAAAGCACCCTTTTTGGAAGGTGCTGAGTTAGCACCTTTAGGGTGTCGTCCCCATTTACACCCTTTGTGTGTAAAAAATTTCTACTGTGTACACCGTCCAGCAGTGGTGGCGTCTTCAAATCACATTCGCCTACCTTCGTCGTGTGGAAAGCAACCACTTCTTTTTTGTTGTTGTTTTGTTTCTGCTGTAGTTTCTTCTTGTTCTCACAACTCCGAAAATATGCGTGCGTCAAAATTCCACCGCTGCCGAAGCGGCGTTTGCTCGTTGCCAGTTGGTCGCCCGTTGTTGCATACGTGTCGTTGCTGTGCTACTGTGTAGTTTATGGTCGTGGTTATAGCTTCCCTTTCATTACGCATGGTTGCTCCCAATCGTGCTGCTAGCTACCGAATACTGCAGCTTCTGAAAAAAAAAAAGGGGGGGGGGGGGGTCACGTGGATGCTTCGCGCGTGAGCATGCCGCAACTGAAAAAGGACGACGCCGACCGCGGGTGAAGGATACCGCGTCGAGGAGTGTGAGACAAAGGGGAAAAGCCAAGGAAGCAGTGGGGTGCGTGCCTCAGGCTCCCCTCCCGTATTCCGTGGGCGCTTATAAAGCTCTTGAGGCCAGAAAACGAAGAGCAGCGTAGAATGGGAAAGCCCGCCGAGGTCCGAGGAAGAAGGCGACTATACAGCGAAACAGAAAAAGGACTGGTATGCATCAGATGGTTTGGTGGGTAACAACCGTACATAACTGCGACCTCTGTGAGTGTTCGCTATAGGAATCCGCCGCGTTGCCGTGACTGAGGATCTTCAAGGCTTGCCGAGCACAAGTATGTAGGTGTACAGCGCCCCCCTGATTCCTTGTATGGGCTCTTTTAAGTTCCCTTTTTTTTTGCTTCATTAAAGCGCGCGTATTGCATTCCTTAGCTGTTCTTGTTCTGTTACTTCTGTCGTATTTATTTGAACTGCTTTTGGTTAGTGTGTAAGTATCTAAAGTGGGATATGCCTTGATTGGAGGCTTGGAAGCAAGTACTTTATGCTGTTACATGCGGGCAGCTTTTCTTTTTTTGATGAAACGAGGTGATTGATTGATTGACTTATTGATTGATATGTGAGTTTTACCGTCCGAAAACCAGCATTTGAATATGAGAGACGCCGTAATGGAGTGCTCCGGAAATTTCGACCACCTGGGGTTCTTTAACGTGCACTCAAATCCGAGCACACGGGCCTACAACATTTCCGCCTCCATCGGAAATGCAGCCGCCACAGCCGGCATGAAAGGAGGTGGTCAGGGGAATAAGGGTGGGAGGGAATTGTTTGGTAAGCGATGCTTTATGTAGTGATGACCTTTTCCCCTTGCTTGCAAATGCCCTCCTTTATTGGAGGAAACTCTTCTTTTTTTTCGTAATAAAAATGTGGAAGCTTATGTTCGTGGGATACATGCTCAGACCATTAATTAGCCTGTTAGGTTGCCTAAGGCCTTTGGCCCAGGAAGGGCAGAAACTTGAAGGCTGGTGGGGGGGGTGGGGAGGGCAGTTTCAGTGCTTCCTATATAGTCTTTCCGTGCAGGAAAGAGACCTCTGTGCTGTTATACTTTGACACGTCTTTTACGTCCCATGGCTGCAGTGAGTGATTTGAACGTGTTCTTTTAGAGTGTCTCGCATTCGCTGCGGAGCCGGTATTGTTAATCGAAGAATGTAGGCTCATTAGACTTTAACGGGCGTCTAATGAATATCGCCTGTTTCCGAGATGATGTGTTGCTCGACAGGACCAGGCCCGTCGAGCCCTGCTAACTTTTATGAACACAACATATTTTGGCCTGGCATTTATACGCGCTGTATTTCCGTGTTGCTGCTTTTTTCTTGTCCCCGTCGACGTTGTTGGCTTTTCTATTTTCATTCCACTTTTTTTATCTTCCATTTTTATATGTATTCACTCCATGCACTGGTACGTTTGTGTATGCATTTGAAAAAAAATAATATAGGAGAAGATGTCACATTTTGAAGGTTTCTTACACGAGCACTGTGTTAGACGAGTTGGTGAAGGTCATCGCCAGTTTACATTTGCTGCATTTTGCCACCCCCCCCCCCTCCCCAATTTGATTTTATGAAGGCTCCTTGTTCATGTCTAAAAAAGAGCAACATGAATAAAACTGTATGTCTACTAACAAGGTGACGGTGTTCTTTCTAAAACTAAAAAATGGGGGGGGGGGGGGGGAGCTAGAGTTTATTCGAGTTTAACTCTAGGAACTTATCCATTGTAGAAAGAACTTGGCCTTCGTAGCATATATGTCATAATTGTACTCGAGGTGTTAAGGCGGGCTTATGAAACATCATACTGTGGTACGTCTCGCAATTAGGCGTGATTGATGACCCATAGTAAAGCTTGATTGATGACGAGTGCTGTTCTACTGACATTTGACCTTACATTCGCGTCCTGACGTCATTTGTTTTCAGTACATCGTGGCGATAGGGCAGTCTTTGTATACTTTTCACATCAACACTGCAGACGCTCTCGCAAATGACATCTGTATTCGAAGCCGCAAAGCCCGGGTCACATAACACCTTGTGGGACAATTCAATAAAAATTTCTAGGAGTGCGCAGCAACGCAAGATGAAACACAAAAGACGATGATTCCGGAAATCGGGCGGCCACAATGTCCACTTATCTCGAGCAAATTACCGTACGCGAGTTGCATTCAATTAGGATTTGTATTTCTTTTCCTTAACAGTAGTAATATGCAGGGAGAAAATGATAGCGTCATTTTGAGACTGCGAAAAAGCCGAGAACAAAGTATAACTCCAGGCAGGCTTAGGGCCTTGCTCTCGTGGGCGAGCACACGCCTGAGACAAAGGAGGAGCGTGCGGGTGAGTTAGAAAAAAACAAAAAAAAGTAAATGGGAGTGCGGTGTGCACCTGCACACTGTGCCACTGTTAACAAACGACATTAGTGCTAGCCCGTCATTAAAACCTCGCTATACACTTCCGCACCCCCTCCTGCCCACCCATTCCTGCGACGCTCTGAACATGACAGTTGTCATGAGACACTTGCGTGTGTGGCAGCCCTTTTGAGCTTTTGCGTCCGTTCGCGGCCGCTCGCTCAAATTAAGGCGGGCGCGGCGCGACGCGCGCCCGCCACAAGCGCGACGTTAACGCCCTCTAGCGTCACGTCAGTGCCCCGTGGCGCTTAAGACACTGACGAGACTCGTATGAAGACAGTAACAGAAGTCACTCCGTGGCTCGATGCACTGAACTTTCCCGAGTCAAGGGCGGCGAGGCGTGACGCGCGCGCAATTACATGCAGCAACAAGTGCATGCCGAATGCAAACGCGCATAGCGCTTGTAATATACGCATGTCTGGAACGTTCTTCGTGCTTTATTTTTCCTTCTTACTTCGAGTGGACGAGTTTGTTGCGTGCAGTTAGCCATGCGCCAGTGACGGGCATGCGTTGACTCATAATAAAGTTATTTAAGAGGCAAAGTGTAGCAATCACACATTGTTTTGTTTTTTTTCGCGTTCGTATACGCAGAGACCCGACAGAGACTGAGCTCCGTCTTCATGACGACTCCCTTCCGCGCAAGCGTTTTGCTGAGCGTGTCGGGCCACTTAAGTTGCGCCTGCACAGTCGGTGAGGGCAATTTGGAATCTCCGCAATTTCTGTCGCTTCCATACTGAGTGCACGAAGTAGCTCTAAACGTGTTGTTTCCGGCCAATTTGTGCCCATTAACTTCCACGTGCATTTCAATTCATACCATACCTCACTTAGTCGGTTAGGGTGTGCTTAGGTGCAAACCCAGATTATTGAATAGTTTCACTCTGTGACAACCTGTAGCTGGTTGAGAACGCAGTTCTGCCCTGTTGGCTTTCAGGATAACAAGAAAATACCTAATCGCAAGTGTTTTAGTTTTTTTCTTTCTTTTTTCTTTATTTGTTACGCGCTTTGTTATGCCCTGCCATTTTTTTATACACATAGCTTAAGGACCCTAGTCTGACGCAGTCGGTAACGCTCACCTTTGAGTGCACATGCTGGCAACTACGTGTTTCCCTGGACACTAACAATCAATCAAATCCAGAAACTAAAGTGTAGGCATTCTATTTTGAGAGTGCGGGCAGAAAAGAATGTTTAATCAGAGATTCCATGTTTAATAACTAAGCTGTCATCGAGCATTAACAAGCTTTTTACTTAATAAAGCAGGAGAGGGAACGAGAGATAATGCATAGGAACTGCTGTGGTATCAACCAGGTCGAAGCTGGTTTGTTGCCAGTAAGTTAGACAGTCAAATGTATGCCTTAAAGCTATTTGAGATGCGCGGAATGGAAAATTATGTAAATGTCAGTGTGTGCATATGAAGTATCTGCGCCTAAACAAAACGCCTATACGTTCGTATGTTGCTATCCACGTGTGACATATTAGTACTAGGCGTCTGCAAATATCTCGTTTTCGACTTCGAACTGAATTCGGACAAAGAAAATCAACTGCGAGTCGAATCGAATGTTTTTTAACGTGGATAATGAAATTACTGACCAGCGGTGAAAAAAAAAATTAGCGAACCAGAAGAAAAAAAACGTCAGCTTCTATAGCAAACAATACACAGGAAATGTGTGTATTGTACAACACTGCTGCTTTTTTAGAGTCGAACACGCCGTTATTTATTATTGTCACCGCGAAGGAAGGGTACAGCTGCTTGAGATTCTCGGGGAGCAGCTGTATCGTGTGTTTAGAAAAAGTAGTTAACGATTGGGAGCACTATAGGTGCTCTATTATGGGAGAGCTGTGTGCCGTCCCTGCGAAGCGTTGGAATCCACTCTTGCAATGGTAAGAAACACTTCTCAAGTTTACTACAGACAATGGAAACAGTAGCTCATTGAACGCACCAGTGACGATGTCTTAATGTGGTCTTCACAGTTGCTCTTCATAATTCTCTAATCACGTTTCGTCAATTGTAAGGATCACTTACGGTGTTCATTGCAGATGCTTCACTTTAATGTAACCAATAATAAGGCTCACTTTTTTTACTTTTTGAGATTTATTGTTAATTTTTAACGCATGGCTCTTCGTTTGCTTCGGCGATAATATTTTGTAGAATTTTGACCCTCTGCTGCAAAAACGTGCTCCGCTGCATACAGAGCATCATTGTATGGCCACTGTATTTGAATAACAGAGCGAAATAGGTAAAAGTTCACTGTAAGAAGGGCAACTCTTCAATCAAAACTAATTTGTCGGTTTTTACATCAAATTTTGCTACATTTATCACAGGTATCTACTTCTTCGCGTTGATTTCAACACTTGTGATGCTTTGTGTGACCGAATATTTTGAAATGCAGAAGTGCCTGGCGAATCAAACCCAATAGGGTACCGAAAAGACAAACCGATTATTCGAAATCTAGAATATTCGCAAATTCATTCTGGAAGCTTCAAAACAGGCACAAACTGTGCACCCCACTCGACAGCTTAAGTTGTGGTTTTACAGTTTCACGTCGATAACTGCACCGCACCACAGATGCGCGAGGAGAGTTGGCACGACTCGCCGATAGCGGTGTGAGCTAGCCTGGTGGTCCGATCCACAAACGAGCGACTTGCATACAGATACGAGAAATCTACATAAAACATGCGGACCCATTCTGCCTCGTGTTGTTGCACGGTTACATGCTCGTTGTCTCCTGAATCGTAACGAAGCGATGTAAGCGGCGAACGTAGTTAAGGTTAAACATTTCGTCGCGTTTAATTCTTTTCCTGTTATATATGGATTTCTTACGTCGTTTTCGATACGTGTACTTAGTGCCGTTTCCAGTATAGATACACGTGCATGACGGCACGGGTACAGCCTAGATCATGCGGTTGCACCTTATCTCAGCAAACGAGTTCCTCAACTAAACGACACTGATTATTCAGGGAAATTGACAATACCCGGTTGGGAACCCACAGCCGCAAGGCTCGTGTACATATGTGCTTTGAGTTGCCGATGAGTTCGCCCTCGTGCTTGGCTTCCTGGTTAGCTCGATATGGTAGGCGACCAGCACCAGAAAAGCGTTAGTCCCGGCTTCGATCTCCGGACGCCCGAAAACTTTTCGGCCACTAAGATAGCTTTCTTCTCGACTTGGCGGTAGTGGCGGTAGTGGTTAGAAGAGGAGAAAGGCACTTAATTTCTGCAACCCGGTCGGGAGCACGGCGCAGTGCCTGATCTTCTCGACTTGTGGCTACGTGCTATAAGTGGGTAGTCGTTAATTTTCCCTTCTTAACCCTCCCGCAATCTTGAGTGATTCCGTAGAAGTGATTTGCAAAAAGAGAGATTACTGCACTACTCCAAATAAATAGTTTACCTGTTTTGATGACATGCAAGAACCAACCTTCAAGGACCATCTTCATGAGGCAGTTGCCAATGTAACTGTAAAAAAGTTTTTTTTGTTTTGTTTTTAATGCAACATCTTCATACAAACTGAGTTGTGTGATTTTTTGGCTTGCTTTGTTTTCTTTTCTCTTTCTGTTCTATAAACTGATGAGCATGACTGTTCTGACGCCACTTCTAGGCTGACGTTTCGATTATACACATTTCGACATGCGCTTGGTTCAAGGAATTTTGACGTGTTAGTTTTTCCTTGGAGGCATTGAAGATACTCCCGTTCTTTTCTTACTGGCCTGCTTTTCGTCTTAGGTATTTTTTTTTCACTGCATTCTTTCCTTTTCCTCCTTGACCCATAGTGACGGGCACTAAACCAGTATCTTCATTTCCGCTTAACCTCCCTGCCTATCCCTCGCTCGCATATGCAGTGTATTGTGACGCAGAAGTTAAGGCACCTTTGATGCGACCTGAAGACGTGGATAACCGATAACACTCATGGCACAGTACACTCTAAAGAGTCCCCAGTAGCGACGTGGACGAGTAAATCCATGTGGTGATAATAATGATAACACTAAGTGTCTGATAAGTGCCCATAGTATGCATAATAGTTTGTGAGTTTTTCGTACCAAAACCATGATACGGTTACGGCACACGCTGTAGGAACGAGGCTCTGGAAAATTTGACCGAATTGGACTATCTCGTATTTACCGTCCACAGACATCCGACAGCTATATGGACCTTTTCGGTTGCATATAAGGCTAATGTTTTACCTTCGCACCGGTCTCTTTTTTCACTCCTTGCAATAATGCTACACATTGCTATGCTTGCTGTCATCCGCTGTCACCCGACTTTGCTTTGGGCTACCGTAACTTCCTGAAAGTAATTGCACTGTTCTCTTCCACATTAGTATCGACTGTACGATGTATACTTTTCCTTCATGGGTATAACGCGCTATAGCTTGGTTGGCCGCCCTTCGAATTGTATATATACAGCCCATTTCCATGCTTGCTCGCCTTCTGTCTTTTTCCTTTCTCGACCACAACAGCTAGACTGTAAAACTTCTATAGCACGTATACGTGCTACAGATATTGGGCGCGTCCCACTACCCAGCATGCTGGTCCTCTACAATTTAACGAGGAAAAACGCGCGCGGCAAACACCGACTATATAAGGGCTGCACATTTCAGTTTCTCCTGTTAAGCGTCTGTAAGTGCCTGGGAGGTGACAGAGCGCGTGCGGGTTCACGATGTTGATAATCTTATCTGTATGACACGCAGCAAACATCAACCGCAACAACACTGCTGAAAAAAAAAAAAAGATCCCACGTACAGTGGCACTCGATGATATGCGAAGCGCGAATGAGAAAGGGTGATATGTCACTTTAAAACTAGCGCAATGTTACGAGGTGCATGGAGGTAAATGTTGCCGTACATGACTTCTGTATCATGATTACCATCTTTGGATGTGTCGTTTACCGTCGCCAGCGATTCACGTCACGTGATACCAAATTTAGTACACGTGGAGCTAGCGAAATGGCCACGAGCGCGCTATGAGCGTGGTATGTTGACATGTTCTTACACGACACGCGTGTCAAAATTATCATGTTTGCACCAGTCATATATTTCATCTTGCATTGACGTCACGTAACACCAAACTCGGTATTGTGGAGCTAGCAAAACGGCCGCGAGCGCATCATGAAGGGCCCAATATACTACAATGTTGCCTCGACGCGCGCGCACGCTGGCACAGTGACGCTACGTTAGCAAAAGGCGAACACTATATAGTCTGACGCCAGGTGCGATCAGCGCCCGTCGGCGTGGCCCAACGGCAACCGGCGCGAAATTCGACATGCTGCATTTCGCGCCGATGCGTTACCCAGACAACACTGCGTCTCCCTATTTTTGTGACGGATGGACACCGGACGCGCATGTGTCAAAGCAACGCAACGCAGTTCGGCGTGGTGGTGGTGGTGGTAAAAAACATTTATTTCAGAAAAAGTCTACTAGAGAGTGCCGGCGAGTTCGGCGTGCGCCTGCGAGTATATAGCAGGACCGGCGCCTGGCGACGTGACGCGACAAAACGAACGCCGGCGACCCGTGCACCACGCCACGTCAAAATGTATTGGTGCTTTGGCTGTGGCATGTAGCCATGTTCTCACATGACACGCATCTCATGATAATTATGTTTGCAGCAGTCACATACCTTCGTCACTCATTGACGTCGCGTAATACCAAATTTGGCATATATGAAGCTAGCGAAACGGCCATGAGCGCATCATGAGTGTGGCACGTAGTCATGTTGTTACATGACACGCATGCCGTGATTACCATGTTTAGATGTGTCATTTACCTATGTCGTCCGTTCGAGTCACGTAATACCGAGTTTGGTACATGTGAAGCTAGCGAAATGGCCGCGAGCGCACCATGAGTGTAGCACGTAGTCATGTTGTTACATGACACGCATCTCATGATTATCATGTTTGCCCAGTCACATACCTTCGTCATCCATTCACGTACCGTAATCCCAAGTTTGGTATATGTCACACTGGCGAAACGGCCGCGAGTGCATCATGAGCGTGACATTTAGTCATGTTGTTACATGACACGCATGTCATAATTTTCATGTTAGGGTATGTCGCTTGTGTTCACGAGGAAGTCGTGTCATAGACCAGTTTTGCAACATGCCATGTGAATGAAACCACAGCAAGAGCTGCAGGACCATGAAATCTTAATCATGACATTCATGACATACATATTATGAGAGTCCTGTTATGACTAGTCAGTTATGCTCCTCATGCACTCATGTTATGCCATATCAAACTTGGTATTGAGACCATTAACGAAACGGCCAGGAGAACTAGAAGTCGTAGGTGGCTTGATAGATAGATAGATAGATAGATAGATAGATAGATAGATAGATAGATAGATAGATAGATAGATAGATAGATAGATAGATAGATAGATAGATAGATAGATAGATAGATAGATAGATAGATAGATAGATAGATACGCTCAAAGTCGCCGGCGAAGTTCATCAAGAAATGTTTCGCATTTAAAAAAAGGGGGAGGGCGAGAATCGTTTCTTGATAGAACCGTCGAATGAAAAAAAAATGCCCCTTTGTTTGCTCTATGCACCTGGGCATGCAGTGATTATGTAGATATCTTCAGTTGGCGTAGCAACTCATGAAAATGCGAACTGTCGGCGCACCTTTCATTTATACAATTTTATTCACGGCCGACTCATTCTACGATTATGCGTATAGTACAACCATGTAAGGCAGCTTGCATATACGCGCAGAGGCCCTCGAAGAATACGGAAATAACGACGCGCATCTGTTACATTTCTGGCGTTCAGTTTAATTCAATTTTCTTCCACGAGGTCGAGCATGCCATTGCTTCGCTATCGCCGTATTCTTATTCTATAGTCGTCGCGTTTCGACCTCCCACGATAATAATTGAATCCGCGAAAGTAAGATGGAAGCTAATTTGTATACATAGTCTATGAATTTTTCATGACCAAACTGGGTGTGAGCTGAATCGGAAAAAAGAGAGAATGGCGGCAGAGGAGCCGCGAATGTATGAACAATGGAAGTAATAATACGGAGGAAAAAAGATTTTAGGGTTTCACACGTATCGTGACGCACGAAGAAGATCGATTATATTTTCCTTGTGTACGTGTTGTTCATTCTATATTCTGTACAGCCTGCTTTAAACGTACGTTGCTTTCCGCACTGTACACAATGAAGACGCTTACTGTCAAACGCCTAGTTTCTTTTTCACCTGAAGAAAACCAATGATTAAGAAAGGGGAGACGGAAATTGAGAATGTCGTATACGCTTCAACGCTTTAAGCCGGACCTGGATGCACTAAAGGTAACGACAATTACGAATCTTACGGCTTTACGATATGTTCTCAACAGCTCGCAAACGAGTACTCGTCTGTGCATATAAGAAATACTGCAATCCTTCTGGGCTGGAACCACGTGGACATCGATCAACCGTCGAAGGTGTGATTCCAACTAACGCCACGTGCTCTCCGCACGACTCAACTTGGAAAACCGAGGTGATGCTGTTTCACGCCGGCCCTTGCGTCTGCTGCTCAATTTTTTTTTATCACTATAGGATCACGCCACTTGTCCAGTAACACGGTAGAGCGGAGGATGGGCACCTTTTTTCGGTTCTGTTGTTTTGCGACTGCTTTAATTTGCTTCTTTTACCCGAATCTGTTGACAATGATCAAGTATAGGGGCTAATTGTATAGTAATATCCGCGAAATTCACAGTAAATGCATTAACAAGCCCATAAACTACCTCTGAAAATACTAAAGAATAAACGGATTGTTCTCTCCTGCATTGTTTGGCATTTTTAAAGCACGATTTTTGACGGCAGCAGTTTGTTCGCGCGACGTCACCAGGAAATACGCTCTCTATTGGTCCACATACGAGGGAAATTATGCCGTCGTCGATTTCCTCCTACACTACTTTGCCGTGCAGTATCTCGCCCGTTCTTCGTTTTCTCGCGTCACTGTCATGCGCGATGATCTGATTTCACTGCGTTGTGTGCGTTTTCGAGTGTGCGAACGGAAATAATTGCGTCTAACCAAAACGCGTGAAATCTTTATATATAGGCTCAAGGCTTAATGCATACATTGAACATGTGTTAGTTGCAGTATTCAGTGGTGAGAAGAGAGGGTAGTGTGGGCGAGAAAGAAACCGTCCTCCCGACATCAAATTCTGAGTGAATTTAGGTACCTCTAACAAATAATTTAGATTTGTCCGTATAAGTCGGATCATTTACGTTCTCACTGGTTACTGAAGAGTGCATGATGATGATGAGGGCAAAGCGTGACACCTGGTGATGCATTACCTGACCGGAGACACTCAATGCTGATATTGCAGTGGGCTTACACGTTGTGCGTAACTGCTGGTGTGGAGCATTGTGGACTGTATAGTAATTAACTTGCACTACTTTCATTACTTTGTTTTCAGGCGAGTGCTGGTGCGAGTGAACGTTTTGGCGAATGTATTCTAGTTAGACAAGAGGCCATGAAAAGTCGCTATATACTATATGGCTCTGTCACGCCCGTCAATGGCTTCGGCTGCCCGTAAATATGCATGTAAGCGGCAATAATTTGTGGACAAACTTGTCTATTATTTAACCTTGTGAACTGTGGTCCACCGCGGTGGTGCAGTGCTCGGCTACTCACCCGAAGGTCACATTTCAATGGAGGCGTATTTTTTTCAATCAATCAATCAATCAATCAGTTTATTCCGTTTTTTTACAGACAAAAAAAAAACTGAGGATGGCAAGAAAAAAAGCAGTCATTAACGACTGCTTGACTAGTTTCGCCGCCCCTACATGTCAGCATACGCAACAACACTGTGCAATTTTAAGAAAAACAACTGTCACTATTTAGAGGAAACAAAACCAGCACCAATTATTGCAGGAATTCGAAACATTTGTTCACAACTAATATGCACACATCAGAAACAGTTGTTCGTACAAGCATATCGCGATATACAAGGTGAAGTAAAAACGGATGCACTGGCTAAAGTCGCAGTTAGAAGCCCGTGCAATCTTAGTGCACGTTAGAGAACACCAGATGGTCGAAATTTCCGGAGCCCTCCACTTCGGCCTCAATCATAACCATATCGTGGTATTGGGACGTAAAACTCCCGATATTGTTAACATTGCGAACAATCTAGGTGCGTGTTCATGAATATATAATTTTTTTGCTTGGTAAGAGTGGCAGGAAATCGGAATGGCTGCGCACATCTCGCTCTCAGCTATCACATCAGTTATTGACGCGGACAGTTTGCTGTAAGCGTCTGGCAAACATTGTTGTGACGTATGTGTTTTCGCAATGAATATGAGCTTATTGCTGTTCGCCCAACTTTTAAACCCACGCACCGAGATAAATCGTTTTTTTATTCATTTATTTTCCACAATAAATCTCTGGTAATGCTCTGCTATCCTAGGCTGGTGGAAGTTTGGGAGAAAACGATTTGATTGATTGTAATGATATTGTGAACTCGGGAGCGAACAAGCGCCACGGATGCGGTGGAGAAGCACACACGTTCGGAAACGATGATGGTTTTCAGCAAAAACAGAAGATCATAGTTGACTGCTGCTCAGATGAGGACGAAGCGCATATCTTGAGTTTTGCGTGCCAAAAAAAAAAAAAACGCGCTATGATGAGGGGCGCCGTAGTGGAAGGCTCTGTAAATTTCCGTCATTCTTTAATACGCTGCCATCACACTTTTCAAGGACCTCTGTAGACCATTCGGCTCGGTTAAAATGGCGATCGCAGCCGTTGGGATCGAATCCGCGACATTCGAGTGAGCATCCGAGCACTGTATAACCTCTGTACCAGCGAGTGCAACAAGGGGACTTCAGTAGATGAAGAGTCCTGGAGCATTGGACATTGCTGGAGATAACGTGTCGCCAGTGAGTTTTCTCTTCTTGGAGGCGGCAGCAACCGCCGGGACGATGCTGTGTTGGTGGTTGCTGCCTTAAGAATGTAGAGTTTAACGTCCCAAAACCAAAATATGATTATGAGGAATGTCGTAGTGGAGGCCTCCGGAACTTTAGTTCATCTGGCGTGCACTGACATGGCATAGTACGCAGACCCTTACCATTTCGCCTCCATCGAAGTGCGACCGCCGCAGCAGGGATCGCCCCGCCGCGGTGGTGTAGTGGCTAAGGTACTCGGCTGCTGACCCGCAGGTCGTGGGATCGAATCCCGGCTGCGGCGGCATGCATTTCCGATGGAGGCGGGAATGTTGTAGGCCCGTGTACTCAGATTTGGGTGCGCGTTAAAGAACCCCAGGTGGTCGAAATTTCCGGAGCCCTCCTCTACGGCGTCTCTCATAATCATAAGGTGATTTTGGGACGTTAAAGGCCACATATCAATAAATCAATCAACCAATCAATCGATTGAGCCGCAGGGATCGAGCCCGCGACGACCTCTGGGTCACCAGCCAAGTACCGCAACATCTACATCGAAGCGGAGGACAGTTATTGCCTTAAAGGAGACCAAACGTTAAATCTTTGCCTCCATCCCTGCTGTCCAAGCGCACTCCTGACGTGACGTGAGAAGGACTGCGGACTCTCATAACATCGACATTCGGTTCGAAGGTCGTGAAAGAAATCGCGTTCCCGTATCAGGTGTCACGTTTATAATGATGAAGGTATATAATATGGAGCTTTTAAATAGGGGCCCTAAGTTTTCGGGGCCCCAAAGCCCAAAGCCCATTGCGTGTCCTCCCTTTGGGTCAAGCATGAAGTGAAGAGTTTTCGAATAGGGTCTGCGACATTTTGGACACTGCCCCGTCTTAGGCCACTCCTCTATTGGCCAAGGGACATCGCTTGAATGGTTGTCATCATGATTGCTTGACGCACATATTTTAGGGTAGACTTTGATGCTCCAACTAAATTCGAGAAGTAGCGTCCCTAACAAAGAACCCAAACGCTGGTTGGGTCTCATGCATGCACAGTGGCCGTGACGCTATTTTCTTGGGGGCCCAGAACGTTCGGGGTCTCTGTTCTAAAACTTCCTATTATGATTTCAACCTCCGCTCACTTGAAGGGCGCTAAGACAGCGCACTGAAAGAATATGCAACTGGCACAGAAGAAACGGGGTCCCCTGCGGGGAGCGCGATACCCTCGATCACTTGAAGCGGTGATGTGCGGGTGGATTACACGTTTGCTGCGGCATGGCGTCTGCGGCGCTGCAGTCACGACATGCGCGAGATCGTACGCAGTGCTTTAGAGTGAATTCACCTTCTTTAGTAGCCAAAAAGCACTCAGCTGTTGTTTTTTTTTCCTAAATTGCTGCCGCGGGTGTACGTACACGTCCGTACGTACGCTTGACTGCGCGTGCTCGCGCGCACGTTCGCGGTCGTGCACGCGGTGCTCGGGTCATTGCGCCTCGTGCAGACGGCGCCTCACGTAACCGGCAAGACGGACAGTACCGAGTTTGTACGTACCGGACGAGCACGAAGTCGCTGCAAGCCTGAAAGGTTTTTGCAAGGAGCAATTACGGCCGCCACACGCCGAGTGAAACCGAGAGGAAGCGAATAAAAGAAAGATAGAAACATCGGTGACGTCGGGAAACGCTGCTATCTAGCCATCTCTCTTTTCGTTTGCGCGCGTGCAGGACGCGCTCGGTGCTTATCGATACGTGCGGGCTTTCGGTACGTTTCTGCTAAGGTATCGATGTAGGTAATCGATGTGGCATGCCGCGGTTTTCCTTCGGCCGCGCGCGATGAGATAATGGGTGTAGCGACGAGATCCTGGTTAGCAGTGACCCGCGTTGTTTCAGTGCCAATATGGCTCCACGCGCCGGGGTCACGGAGCCTATCCGATCGCCGCAGCCTCGGACGCACTACGGCTACGGGACGGCTGTGACACATAGCCATCAGAGCATCACGCGCCAGCCTATATGGCGTGCCCTCTCCAGTATTCCGTGCGGTCCGGCGCAGACGGAGACGCAGTGCCGTTTAAGTAAATGCTACCACGGACGCCGACGGCGACTGCATGCGTCTTCGCGGCGTTTTGCGGAGGAGAATCCGGCCCACACAGAGCGCGCTGGACATCAGCGCGGTCGGCAAGCCGGTCATTATTTAATCTCTGGATGACGCACGCGTGTGTGTGTGCGGCCGTGGTCAGAATGCGCGCGTGACCCGTATGGCTGCCGGTTGTCATTCAGCCTCGTTACCGCCC
Source organism: Rhipicephalus microplus (assembly GCF_013339725.1). Lineage (NCBI taxonomy): Eukaryota > Metazoa > Arthropoda > Arachnida > Ixodida > Ixodidae > Rhipicephalus > Rhipicephalus microplus. Next base: position 7,523,470 of record NC_051173.1, read on the forward strand.
TCCCCGCGGTTTCCGTTTCGCCGTGCCTTCGTGCGGTGCACGGTCGCTCAACGCCTATTTTACGCTTGATCGAAGTTCGTGCCTTCGCGACGGCACTTTTCGCGGAGAAGATCGCGGTCTCGCACATGCGCCTCGAGCCGTTGTTGACTTCCTGTACGGCGGTCGTGTGTACGTATCCAAGAGTCGAATGCGTACACATTTGTCCCTTGGCTTTGCAAACAGAACCACCATACACACGCAACCATTTTTGTTTCTTGCTCGAGCAAGAAATGAAAGGTAACAGAACGGTGTGAACGTGGAAGCATGTCACGGGTCGATCGCTTTGTCAGGCTGGCGCGTCTAATTTGACCTGGCTCTCAAGAGCTGCCCCGCCGCGGTGGTCGAGTGGCTAAGGTACTCGGCTGCTAACCCGCAGGTCGCGGGTTCAAATCCCGGCTGCGGTGGCTGCATTTCCGATGGAGGCGGAAATGTTGTAGGCCCGTGTGCTCAGATTTGGGCGCACGTCAAAGAACCCCAGGTGGTCGAAATTTCCGGAGCCTTCCACTACGGCGTCTCTCATAATCATATGGTGGTTTTGGGACGTTAAACCCCACAAATCAATCAAATCAATCATGGCTCTCAAGAGCAAGTTTGAGCGCAATGCTCGTAATCTTTTCTTTTCGCGTCACAATCGACTCTTCTTGTACATCTGTGTACATACGAAAGCTAAAGAATATGCATGGCCACCAGGGGCGAATCCAGCCACTCATTTTAGGGGGGGCGGGGGATTGTCACCTGAAGTAATATAACAAAGGGAAGCGTGGTCATCACTTCTTGTTTTTACTAGCAGAAAAAACTCATTCATTACATGAATGCTGTTCATGTGTGCTCATTCATAGGGTTCCACTCATTTTTCCTAATTCGTGATGGGATGTGAACTACAAGCACTGAAGGGAAAGGTGGGGCTGACACAGACTTTGGGGGAGGGGGAGGCACCCCTTTCCTGATCCGCCACTGATGGCCACTTCGAAACGATGCAATTTTATGAAGTCGCTCAAGAAGTTTTATCCGAGAGATAAGCTCTCGCTGGCAGTTTGAAGTGGTAACAGAAGTCTCACCCGCTAAACATGACAAACAGCGCTGTCTGAATTTCACGATGTAGTGCATGTTGACGTCCAAAACAGCACGTTCGATGTATGTTGTCTAAATTTGATTACCGCTAAAGCACTTTTGAAATATGGATATACCAACGCCAAGAGAAAGTCAAACAACGGTTCTAAATTAGCGATGAAAACGCAAGTGCCCTCGAAGACGTGAGTATGGGGTGTGACCGGCGTTCCGACAGCCGTTTCGGTTTTCAGTGGGATGGTCTTCGGTTCCCTTTTGACCATCTGATATTCCTTTGATGTGCATCAGTATTGAAACCGTCCCATAAAATGCAGCAGTGCAATAGCCTGATTCACCGCTATATAAGCTACAATGGCGGACATCAGATAATCTCGCTTTTGAAGAAATGCAGAAGCTCCTTTCCCGTGCTGAGTTATGGTCGACTCCGCCTATTGTTGGCGCAGTGATACAGTGATCTGCTTCGTTAGAGAAGTTTAGCTTGTCCGTATAGACTTCCTACCGTTTACCTTTGCTCCAGATTACCGCGGTGCCACTCATTGCGGTTGCAGAGCATCTTAAGGCGTTTTATCCAACTTTAATACGTTTGCAGAAATTTTCAGTCTTGTCATTCTCCTCGTCAAGAAAAAATAATAAAGGTACTGTAGGTTAATGACTATTCATCTGACATTGCTTTACACCAGCAGTTAGTAAGCACGGCATGTTAGCCCTTGTGATGTCGGTGTCCTGTTTCTCCGGTTAGGTTCTCTACCACACGTCCTTCGCAGTCTCTCCGAAGAAGTCCAACGACACACTGAAATTCTTTATTGTGTCCCATCACCTCTAGATTAGACTCGCCAAGCCGCGGTGCTCTAGTGGCTGAGGAAATCGGCTGCTGACCCGCATGTCGTGGGATCAAATCCCGGCTGCGGCGGCTGCATTTCTGATGGAGGCGGGAATGTTGTAGGCCCGTGTGTTCAGATTTGAGTGCGCGTAGAAGAACCCCAGGTGGTCGAAATTTCCGGAGTCCTCCACTTCGGCGTCTCTCATAAATATATGGTGGCTTTGGGACGTGAAACCCCACATATCAATAAATCTAGATTAGACTCAACCCCCTCCGTTCCCGTCAAAGCGCGCTATATCTAATCTTGTCTTTAGTTGAGACAAGTTTCAAGTTTATTCAATAAAGCCCAAAAGAAGAAAAGAAATGCCGTTTCTGCATTGCTGTTTCCGTTTTGAGCAGATATTACCTGCAAGCCCATAGTCACGACTTATTTCTAACAGTGCGTCGTAAAAATTGATTGATTTCGAACGGGAGGCTCGTGAAGAGCGGTTTATACGGAAGGCATTGGATGCGACTGCGTATAAGAACGCGGCATGTGTGCGAAATGACGTGGTTTCTCAACAATCTTACGCTTTTCGAAGCCCTTTAAGCGCTGACGAAGTGCTCTTGATCGCTCATGAATGTTAGCAAATGAAATTGAGCTGAATTGTTTTAGATGTGTTGACACTTAGTATTCATTAAATGCGTATGTGAGTCCTGCCTGCGCGCCTGTACTGGCTATACTTGAGGCAAACAATGCGTTGAATAATAAGCGAAAAATAAAAGAGGGTGTGGGGATAAAGAGGCGACGTTTGGACAAATAAATCGTATATGGGTGTATACACATGCCATTGAAAACGACAGCTGTGCTCAGCAGGTCGCACCAAGTGCACAATCCTTTTATTATCGCCAAGCTGCAAGGTGTCCTTTTCTTCTCTTATGTGTTTATTAGCGTGCGCTGTTCTGGAAGGCGCACATTTACATTTCTAATTTGACTTTGTTTTTTATTGTCTGATTCGTCACAGCTGTCAAAGTTTATTTTATTCTACACCCTTATATTTACAGTAGGGCAACTGAAAACATACGCAGCATTAAAAATTGTTATTGCGCAAAAGCGCAATCGCACATCCCACGTCAGAAAATATTTAAGAAATGTATATTTGAAAGTGGTTTGACGAAGAAGCAAGGAAAGAAAACTCATAGACTTTTTTTCTCTGTTAGACAGAGTATTACTCAAAATAACTGACAACAATGCCAAGAAAAACACTATATAAATGCGAAGAAACAAAACTTGGATGAACAGACAACTTTCCGCCGACATGGAATTGAACTTGCGACCTTCGGATTCAATGTTACAAGTTCGTTCGTTCCTGCAAGCGGCAACTCATATGTTCGTTCACTTTTCTTTCGTCCCATTTACATCATAATTACCACAGTTATTATCCCTTATACGTTCCTTAGCAGTATTCTCGGTTCATTCTAATTAATACTAATGAAGAACTACTAAAATGACCGAATAAGGAAATACAAACAGGCAACTCTGAAGGGTAACTGCTTGGAGCTCCCGACCGCAGTAATTGAAGGTGACGCTACATATATGTGCCTGGAATCGACGTCATCAATGTGATTATCTCAAGCTGCGCAAACAAGTGTGCAGCCTGCGTAAACAAGAAGTAGTGTGCAGCTATCCAGGGGCGTCTATAGCCTGGTGACATATTCACAACGGCAAATATCCAGTTAACGTAGCAGAAAGCTTAAAGATAATCTTATAAACAAATTAAAACACATCAAACTTAGCCTTAGCGGACTCACGGTGTGCTGTCGTCATTGTGACGTCCGTAAGACGCACTTAGAAGGTAAATTTATAAGGCCACCTATAGCATACACAGACAGACAGACAGACAGACAGACAGACAGACAGACAGACAGACAGACAGACAGACAGACAGACAGACAGACAGACAGACAGACAGACAGACAGACAGACAGACAGACAGACAGACAGATAGATAGATAGATAGATAGACAGATAGACAGATAGATAGATAGATAGATAGATAGATAGATAGATAGATAGATAGATAGATAGATAGATAGATAGATAGATAGATAGATAGATAGATAGATAGATAGATAGATAGATAGATATGTTGAGACAGTTAGGTTGACATCTCGCTATAAGGGAGTGCGGACTTGGCTAGGAAGAAAAAACACTTCTATAACGTCTTTTCTATCGTGTCTTCTTTCTTTGGGCATTCCGCTGTTTTCTTTGGGCATTCCGCTATAAGCAACCTATTTGGATATGTTTATGGACTTCACGCAATGTAATAGATAATCCGCAACGTTCAGTGTTACGGCTTGACGAACATAAATTAATTGTCGTGATTATTATAGTTGAAGCAGTGCTTTGTGGCAGCTGCGCGTATTCTGTATGCTGCGGTATGGAGAACGTCGTGTCGATGGCGCGTCATGGTGTCATTACCGAAGAATAGTTTGACACGTCAATGCCGGACTGTTCTGAATATCATTACTTTGGTTTGATCGGGATTTCGTGGTATTGTAACGTTATTGTTTGTATATAGTGGTATACGTGTAGCTGAATGAATATGACAGGTGCGAGTTTTTTGTAGTTATGTTGCTACGCATCGCAGGCAAGCAACGGCGCTAATGAGACGGAGACGGAGGAAAGAAAGTGCGACATGACGCAGCGCCGTGTTCTTGTGGCATCGATATCGTCCAGTGCGGTGATCTTCCGTTTGGGACGACCTTGTTTCCTTCGTGTTTGTCTCGTTAGCCTACGTCGGCGGCGCGACCTCCTAATATTTACCCTTTTCCTATAGTGCTCGGTGCTCAACTGAGCCTAATTATGTCCTCTATTAAAGGTAGCGAGACACCCAGCTTTCGACCACATCACCTGTGTTGTGTCGTTTAATCGTTTTACGTTCACAATCTAATTGTAGCGCGTTTGGACAGGCTCTCAATATTTAATTGAATATACTATAAATACGTGAGTGTTCTGATAATGATTGATTGAAAAACTTTGTTTTGGCAAATGATTTCTCCCAGCGAAGGTGCTGCCCTCAGTCCAGGGCTCCTGTGGCCTTAGCCATCCTGCGACCCCCGTCGATCAGCTTGAGTTGTTCTTCAGGCTTAAAGCAGGGCATCGCAGCCTTTCTAATCTGCGCTATTTATGTGTTGTTTATTGACACCACCTTTCAGCGTTGTCAGGTCCATGTGGCGTGGTAAAGCGTTTGGCATTTGTCGGGCAACACTGGCGCCCTCGCGAGCCGTGACGTAACAACCTGCTTGCTGCGCGAGTGTCTCTGCGTCACGGCGAACGAATTCGCTCTCTGGGCAATTGCTCGCGTAACATATATCTACTTCGGCTTTTTTCGGCTTGGTATTCAAGTTGAACGACCTGCAGTGGCTAGTAGGCGATGGTTTCGCTTCGTGAAGCACATGACGTCACACACGCAGTGGCAAAATGGCTCTCGCAGGCACTGGGCGGAGTTTATAGCCGGTAACTTGCAAGGCCCATCTTGTAGCGAAATATTTTTGTATAGAGCATTTTTCATACGCGTGCAGGTACAATAGGCCATCTACTCCTATTTATCGCTGAAATCCGCAAATTGTTGTGTGACCATGTCATCCTCGGTTCTGTTTCTCTCTCTCTCATTTTTCTTAGTCTCTGGAGATGAATAAGATGTCATTCGTATTTCCTGCTGGCTCCGACCGTTTAACGCGAGCTGCCTCGACAGTGGGGATGATCCACGACGGTTGTGAATAACGAGCACTGTGTCTACACGAGTGTGCCGTAGCGCCGCTTGCAAACACTAGACTATGAGAACTTTCTTTCTTTCTTTCTTTCTTTCTTTCTTTCTTTCTTTCTTTCTTTCTTTCTTTCTTTCTTTCTTTCTTTCTTTCTTTCTTTCTTTCTTTCTTTCTTTCTTTCTTTCTTTCTTTCTTTCTTTGATGATTGATTGATATGTGTGGTTTGTCAGACAGTAGTCCAAATCAGCTGGGTGAAGCATAACAAAGTCAATTAGACATTCAATAATTCACATACAACAAAAAAATGACTGGACCTTGCACTGAGCCACGCAAAGCTTGAAACAGTGATATCTACTAGACGATCCTGACAAGTAATCTAGATGGGTATTTCCAGATTTTAGAGGGTGTTTCTAGATTTTAGTGATAGTGATGCACGTTGTTTCTATAGGTCATTGTTAGGCTTTAGCTCGGTGATACTAGGCTGTTTTTACATAGCTTTCTCAGCGCACAGAGGTTTGAGTTAAATCGTGGACAGTCGCAGGCAAGAAACAGATCTCCGAACTCCAGAGATAGAAGCTCGCTCTGAAACCGAGCGTCCGCACCATCTCATAGATGTATACGGGCTTGTCGTCGTTGTCGTGTACGCCTTCTATCGCATCGGCGTCTTCTCGCAATCGCCGTTGCCTCTCCCGTTTTCCGGTATATTCGCTCGTTGTAAGTGCTCGGGGTCTTCGGCTCGCTGTAGCCGTCGCCTCGCAGTCATTTATTAAGCTAACTCTTACTTTATGGCGGAAATATTAGCAGTGGAATTTACCCATCTTCTGTGGCACGCATACCCGTCTATGATGAGGGTAGTTTTTGCGTAGGCCACGTGGTACATACTCGTAGACCGCACAAATTACGACTGGCCTTCACAGCCTCGTTGTTAAAAGAATAGGGGGTCAGGAAAATGGATAGTGGAGTCATTGCCATAATGCGAAGTATAACGTGGCTTGCAAACAACTTGTCATTTCTTTCCTCTTTTTTTTTATGTACACGTCTTGTCAACACGCAGAAAATGAAAGCAAACTGACAATACAGGATGTTTTTTTTTTTTTTTGCACTTGGCAATATGAAACGCTAGCGTGAATTAAGTCTCATTTTGTGGATTTTGTCTCTTTCTAAAACCATGTTTCGAAACTGATTAACTTGTGTAACTTTGAGATCACTAGCAACGTAAACTATCGTTACGCATGTTTTTATTTATTTATTTCTTCCTTTCTTTCTTCTTTCTTTCTTTTATTCTTTCTTTTTCTATTAGGACAGTGAAGGCTGGATAATGCTGAATAGACATGCATGCAGAATGGAAAGAACTCGTGTAACCTGGTTTATATCATAAAGTTTGCGCTGCGATCGTTCAGCGACCATGGGAATGATGGGTAGTACAGAGAGTTGCCTGGTTTTCGTGCTTGCGGGTCTCGAATGACACTCGTGGCTTCGTTTATTTTTGGGTTTTGGTTTCGTTTCAAAGGAAATAACGAACCCTTTTCAACTTCGTGACCCGATTTGAAATCGTAAGCCTAGAAGATTAAGGTGGTGAAGCGCGACCACTGAAAATTTTGCTGGTATCAGTTTAGTGAGAAAACAGCTTCCTTCCGCACGAACACACATGGAGCTAGACGTGCGAAGATTAGACAAACTCGTGTACTACCCATCATTCCCATGCTCGCTGAAGCGCCGTGCGTTGCAGCTCCCGTAGACACTAGCGCCAGACTTCCCTCTAGTGAATATTTAGGAACCTTCATGGTTTATATAGCTAAAACTAATTAGAGACTTCGTTTTTCTTTTTGTTCGTGGACACGAGTAAAGGGAATTAAACTATAATACCTTTAAGCTTTCCCTAATGCAAATGGCTAACAGTGTTTGCAGGTTTTTTTTTATCGTTGCGTATATTGAATGAATGATTCGTGGTGAAATCATCCGCTCTATTATCGTGGTGTGACGTGTTCCAACGACTAACACTCAAAGAGGCTTGTGTTCAGGCAGGAAACAGAGACTTAGTAAACTAATCCATGACTACAACATTCAAACCTTCAACTGCAGTTCGTTTGTCTTGATTTTAACTCAATATCTTTCCTCGGAGCAATGAGTACCGTAGTGGAGTGTGTCCGCAGAGATCTGCGACCTTTACAATTATTTGCTGAGAGACAACGACGCCCGCTTACGGAGCTTAATAGGCGTAAATGTACGTATACGACGAACGCTAAACAGACCTGCCCAGCGACAAGCATGCAAACGCCTATAATACGAGTTCTCCCTCTTCGCACGTGCACTGCGTGCACACAAAGAGCAGGCGAATCATTCGGAAAACAGGAATGGCATAAAGGACGCGCGGAACAACCAGCTTGCCCACGCGCGGTTGTTTGTGAGAAACAGAAACGAGCGCGAGAAACTAATTTCGTTCGGGGACACTCCGGCGGCGTGCCAGTGGCGCGGTCATAGTGATTCCGGCTTCGAGACAATCATGACTGTAACGGCTGCGTATAATACGTGTCTGTATAAACGTACGAAACAGGCAAAAAAAGAAACGTCCCGCGGATTGACTGGCAAACGCCTCGACCACCTCGCTTCATCATCGCATTCGGGAGTGTGCGCCCTCTCCTCCACCACACAGGCGCAATTCGCGAAACTGTGCGCTCATGCAAGTATATATACGAGCAGAGCGTCAAACAACGGCGCACGAAAGGAGAGAATGGGGAGGCAGTTAATTAGGCGCCAGTTGGTGCGTACATGGAGCGAGCGAAAAGGGGAGACAAAGAACTCTCGCGCTCCGCGGAAGACGAAGCCCCAATGGCAATTGGCCATTAAATGGGGGCCAAAATCTTTGAAAGATAAACAACAACGAAAAAAGAGCGACCGGGGAGACGGATCCTCAGACGACGGAGGAAGGAAAACAAGAGAGCCGTGTTCTATGAAGGAGCGAATACTTAGGTTTTTCTTTGTTTTTGGCTCGGCACGCTAATTGGAAGCTAGCGTTTCTAATAGCTTCGGCGCGCCCCTTGAGCGGTCGAGTTGGCTCGGTGGAGTGCCTCCGCGCGAACGACGGAATATGCATGTGCGTATTATAGTGTGCGTGCTTGTATGTACATGCGTGTGCAGGACTAACGATGCGACGCTGCGTGAAGCCGCGATGCTGGCCCGATGTGGAAGTTTCCGAGATTGATGGAAAGGGGCGTCGTCTCTTTTTTTGCGATCGTGGCATACACACACTGATCTGTTATCCGGACATGATATGTGGTACCGTGGGGCCACCACGTCCGTATGTAGTATACACATGGTGTGAAAAGCTATTCGCCTAGTTCCTGAAGACAGTGTATGTAATAATATCTGGGTATTACGTCCCAAAACCGCGGTATGGATATGAGAAATGCCACTGACGCCAGTACATAGACCTCCGCCATTTTGCGTGCATCGAAATACGACAGCCCTGGCAAGGATCGAACTCAAGACTTTCGGGTCACCGGCTGTGTAACCTATAGCCACTGCGCCATCAAGGAGGAGGTTCCTGAAGACAAGTCAGGACGCGTTTTGCACTCTGCGTCAAAACATTAGATATAAGTAAGCAGGTCTTGGGAAAACAACAGATTTCGAAGCGTTTTTCGAAATTATTCGATTGAACTGCGCGGTACACTCTTTTAGCGCGTTTCAGAACAGGCCGGAAATCTAAATTCAGGGCCGTCCGAGAAAGCAAAAGGAACGTTCAACTTTTTCTTGCGCCTGATGGTCGCTAAACTTTCTATGCAGACCGCAAGGACTGGCCTAATTTGACGTTTACGCACAACGTTTTCATGTATTTTCTCTTGATATGCGCACTGCAGTCACCCCGTTCTTCATAGTTGAATTTATCCGTAAATTATCCGCCCCCTTAGTTAAATGCCCGTGGCGGGCAGCAGGCCAACAGGCGAGTAGGTTCACTTACCACGATATTAATGTTCATACAAGTTTCGAGATATCCCTGCTGAAACATTTTAGAGAATCGATTGCGTGGCATATAAAATATCGATTTTGTCGGTAAAAACTATGACACTTCAGCCCAAAATAAAGCGGTGCATGAGTGCCTTTTGCGACACATTTCATAACAAATGCTGCCACAGTTGCAGTATATGCCCCAGTAAATAGCTATGCCTATACACGGAAAGTAGACCGTCTTCGCTTAACCAGCTGCAACCTGCGCAATAAAGTAATTTAACCACAGGCTATACTTTTTTAATCGACACTTGTGACACCGTTTCTAGTTTCTGAGAAAGCGTCGTCGTCTACGTTTGACCGCCTTTCCGTATTTGCTTTCTTTTTGAAGCACATGGGTGATTTTATGTCCCTCCAACAGCACCCTTTCGTCTCAAAGAATGCTCACAAAGAAGAGAGTTGTACGTCTCGCGTTACACGTAATCGAATAATTTCAATTAATTACATTTTCCTGTAATTTTGTAATATGATTGATCACTTTTTAAAAAGTAATGTTCCGAGTAACTCAATTACACTTTTGCAATGACTTATTCATAATTAATTACTTTTTTTTCTAAGTGAACTTTTAGCTAGCCTTCTTCAGTAGATCTCGTCCAGATATGCGACCGCTCTGCAAAGGAATAGTTGCTGGGTTGGGGGGGGGGAGAAGTCGCTATGAAGCCTTTCCTGCAACGCCTTCTTTGAATGTCAGCAATGGGGAAGCGTGACGCATGGACACTATCTTCAGAGCACTGGGCAACTACACACCACCCTTCCCTTCAGTGTGTGCAGTGAGAGTGTCCAGTTTAGCAGCTCAACTTTTAAGAAAGAAATGGTGGAAAATAGGCGACAACCTTTGAAAAAAAAAAAAAACTCATGTTGAAAGTTAACAACGTGTAACACTGTCACAAAAAGCCAGACTAGGCATGCCAGCCTTCATTCGACCATGCAAGTCACACGATTTCGTTTTGACAAAACTTGTGTTATGGTGTTACGGCAATAAAATATTAAAGGAAATAAACGCAAAATCAGACGATTATTGCTCAGTTAGTTTTCATGAGGATTTGGGTGCACGTTAAAGAACCCCAGGTGGTCAAAATTTCCGGAGCCCTCCACTACGGCGTCTCTCATAATCAAATAGTGGTTTTGGGACGTCAAACCCCACAAATAAATCAATCAGTTTTCGTGAGGATGTACTTGACCCCAGTGGTCACCTTTTAAAAAAAGTAACTGCATGTAATTCTAATCGGTTACTTATTTTCGGCAGCGTGTGCAGGCCTGATACTGAATAAGGCGCTTCGATGACTCTATCGCAAAATGCTCGTGGTCGTACACTGTAATATTATAGACTGAATAACGCCTGCGGAGCCGGCTGTCTAGGATAATAATATTATTCCCACTCCGCGCTCGCTTCAGCAACAAGCGAACCGCTCCGAGATTATTCACGTTCCTCGTCCTCCCTGCGCGGTAGTGACGTCATTGGCATTGAACTTGCATATTATAGGTACGCCTCATTGAGGGCCTCCCCGATCCCGAGTTACGCGGCAAGGGCGCGCATGTAACAGCGCGTGTGCGGTAATTGGACCTTTTTGCCGGTCGGTTGCGGCATGTTACAACGCACGCGAGAAGCCAGCGATGGTCGATAAAAATCTCGTCTTCGAATGGGCGTACATACGGCCGCGCGGGCGTTCGAGGAAAGTTATGGAATCACGTTTACGGGGATATTTATACGCTCGATGGTCGACAGCGCCAAAAAGCGCGCGATAAATCGACACGAGAGGGTCATTGCACCACACCACGCGCAGGTGCCATAAAACGTTTTTTTTTTTTTTGCACTCTCTTGCGTAATACAATTTGCGGTGGTAAGAGCCGCGTTGACCGCTAAACAACAAGCAGTGTAAGGAGGGGCAAGAAAAATAAAACGAGGGGGTACCACTCTTTCTTCTCACCATCCTCTCCCAATCCGCATACCTGTCTCTATATATTGGGAGCTTCTCGTCACAAACACTATATAGGCCCGTTTCGCTGAAAGTTATTCCACGCAACGTGGCGCGAAAGCATCTGCCTTTGGTATAAGCCGACTTTAAACCAAATGGCATTTGTTCCTCGAAATGGCACAGAAGTCGCATATACGTTAAAGAATGGCATACGCATTCGTGGCTGCAAGAAGTGCAACGTGTATCGCGATCATTGCGACGGATCATGCTATATGGTGGACATTTGCCTTCCTTCGCAAATGTTGACGTGGAGCTCGTGTCAAAATTAGCTCAGCGCTGCAGAGATTTAGAGTCAACCAGCCGGTCATCGTCGGAAACACGAAGAATAGGGCGAGGGCATAGATATATACGAAAAGCGACATGCAAGGAAGGCGACTGGTGGTGGGGAGGCATTCTGGCAGGAAGGTTCTTCATTCCAGTAATGAGCAACACTCGATCTACCCTTCCTCCTCTCTCCCGACTCGAGGTGGCTCCTCTCATTAAAGCTGGTACAATAAACGCCGCCCCCCCCCCCTTCCCCCCAGGCGTCGTTAACCGCGCCGACACGCCGCGAGCCGAGGGTCGCGCCAGCGAGTGATTATTATACGCCGAACGCCATCTCCCCGCAGCGGCATGACCCTCGTATTCATTAAACATCTTCGCGGCTCTGGGGGCGCTTCAAGCGTCTGTTCCTACACACCGCGGGTAGCCTCTGGCCTTCGCATGAGCGGCGCTTGAGTGCGGCATTCGAGCATGCCTGTACGAGCGCGCCACACTGTGGAAAGTCCAGCGTGCTTGCCACCCCTCGCTCGGCGCAGCAGTAGCCGGCAGCGGCCAATCTTCCTCTCGTCTCGCCTAGAAAACCTAATTAAACCGCATTAATTTCGCGCCACGTAGGGACGCCCACCGATTTCGTCTGTTTCACCGCGCGCATCGCAATTGATACCCCCGGCGTCTATCCACTCCCTCCAGCCCTGCACAGTCTCACTCTCTTCTTCCCGACGCCAAAACAAAAGCCAAACACGAACAACCACGCGCACGAAAGGGAACAATAACGAACTGGCAAAATGACTGCGTATACACGTATGAGGAGGCAGCTGTTTGAAGCACGTGTACTGCGTACCGTGCGTTCCTCTTGCTGATGCATCATTCCAGCGATGGACGAACCGACGCGGTGTATAAGCTCTGGACGTGATAGATGAGAGTACGCGTCAGAACCTTTGTTACCCTCCGAGTGTGAAATGCGAGCTTTCTTCACGCGACTACATATGAGGCTGTTAGGAGACGTGTATTGTATAAGTATGTATACACATGCGGATTGAAGTGCAGCATTCTCTACTCGTATATACAATAACGCTAGTGCCTTTTCTCCCGTTATTTGTAGTTCTTAAATTTTCCAACAAGGAAAGACGTAAGTTTCAATGAAGGTGACTAATCGCGAATTCCTCAGAAAAGGCAGCGAAATGTCGTCACTTAGGTTCGTTCGCAAATACGCCGCGATATGCACATCGCGGCTTTGTGACAAAAATGCGTCTTTGACGACATTTAGAGCATTTATAAACGGTGCGTCCACCACAGCTCACGTTTTCACCGCAGCTCACAGTATAGCATGTCGTAATCGCTGCACCGGTATCCAGTAGCTCACTGCTCGAGGCATGTCACATTGCTGTACTGGCATGTTGTTGAGTTCGTAAACGTGGTCGTGAGTTTGTGGACGTTCCTTTCATCTGAGTGTGACGCCAAACACTTATTTAACCTCACGGCATCACTTAATTGACTCGGTGTAAAGGACAGTACTTTTTTTTTTCATTTTCCAATACAGCCATTTCTTCTTGACAAAATAAAAGCAACCATGGGAAGTGAACGAATAGGTGTAGGTAAATAAAAAAGTTATAGTAATAATTTAAATAACTTTTTTTTTCAACATGTTGCATCTCAAAATGTTACATGTCGAGGAATGATACGGCTAAAGGAAGATTAACTGCCCGAGAATGGCCCTACTACCCAAGCAATGTTCAACAGGGTTTCGAACGTGTATGAATTATACAATTTAAGAAAGTGGAGGAAGCACTAAGACAAAAGAAAAACATGAGGAAACAAAAATAAAAGTAAAAACATAAGGAAACGGAATAAGAGTAACGTTTATGAAAAACAAGTCTAAGAATAGGTCCTGCATGTTTGGCTACAACCTGGTACCGTATAAAAGGCAAGCAGTGACGATTTGCTAACTCTCAGAGTGTGATAGCGAATGCTTCATCATTCACTTTATACAGCTACACAGCACAATATATACTCATATTTGTGCCTTCAAATATCTTATGTGCACTACCGTGTCTTCCACGTGAGAAACATGAAAGTACGCAGAGTACCCTTCAGGAAGAAGGAAGGGGGGGGGCAATGTTTACCTCAGCGACTCCCCCTTTCTTATGATCCCTCAGTATATAAAAAAAAAGGCGCCGAGACTTTGCGCCTCTTTCTCCATCACAGGTGACTTGGGGGGGGGGGAGGGGGCTTTTTTCCCGCGCACGCGCCCTTATGGTGAGAAGCGTATTCACGCATTAGGTGGTGGCGGCGACGTTTCAGCATGTGGTGCACGTTGGCCTGACACACATGGCCGGTAATGGTTCATCTCAGGGCTGGGAACCTTCGAACACGCCTCGGTGTCTCACAATCGACCTTTGATGGAAGGAAACTTCTTGGGTGTCTGTCCTTACAGGTGGTGAACTTGGACAGATATGCGACCCCTGCAGCAATACTTGAAGGCGACTGTCAGTTGTCTATAGCGGTTGCCCATATATAGCTATACGCTGCACCATGCTTCACGTTCTCTCTCCCACTTCCTCCTTTTACTTGTGAACAGATGTAATGTTATGCGTTAGGCAAGGAGGTTAACCAGAGCATAAACAACCAAGTCGCTACCCTGCACTTGGGAAAGGGTAAATAACGAGAGAAAGGTAGAGAGAAAGCAAAAGAAAGGGTGAGGGAGCGATAGAGACAGGTAAAAACACGCCCACATACAGAAACGCGGAATTAATATAGTTTGTCTCTATAAGGAATAATGGGTGATTGCTGTTATCCTATTGTAAAAGAGAAAGAGACAGAGGGAAATACCACGCCCATCCTACCCTCCTGTTCTCTCGCGCCAAAAATGTTGTTACAGTTGCAAACATAATGTTTCTATTGCTCCAAACTGGTCGCCGTGACAGTCACATCGGTCACATTCCCTGTAAGGACAAACGCGTCTACAGGTAACACCACTTAAGTACCCTGCAGTCTAGGTGGTGTTGGCACAGCGCGGTGCAACAAATTAACAGACAGCGGCGCGAACGCGTCAAAAAAAAAAAACGATAGAACAAATAGGTTAAAGAAAACATCGAGATCACGTGTCATATACCGGAGCGCGCCTCGACAATCACTTATCCCGCATGTATACACAAAGTATTAACAAAGGCGCTCGAGCGTCGATCTCTCTAGCGCACACTCGCGCGGCCCTGTCGCAGTGCTCGAATTATTCTCGCGTCGGCTGTCTCCCATGCACAGATGCGTTTATGGCGTCGCGGCGGCGCATGTGAGCGCACCGAGAGGCTCTCGCTTAGCTGCGCTGTGCATGCAGCACCTGCGCCTCGCCGTGCGCGCTGTGTCGAAAGTGATACAGAGAGCGCCGCTTTAGCTTATGCACGACGCGAATTGCGAGGGGGAAAAAGAAAAACAAGCAAATTTCTCCAATTAAGGCGACGGTGCATGCGGCTGGAGCGAGCTATACAGCGTACGGGTCGGCCGGCACAGACGCGATCGAGGGACTCGTGTGAGTCCGGAAATGCGCTACTTTGGGAAAAACTCACAGGCCTCCGCTGGCTCCGGAAGGTGAGCGTTCCGTCAATTTTTCTCTAATTGTCAGAACGTCGATGCATTATTGTTTTCTTAATTGATACATGTATTCTGTGCGTACCTACTTCCCGTGTGATCCGTCGTTTCAACGCGCCTCATTAGCGTACATGTTCGCGTTTCCTTTAACCGCTATCTATATAGCGTTAGTTCGGGTATATGCGCCGCGTAGCCCTCACAGGCGCGCGCGAAATTATGCCCCTTTAGTGATTGGACTGGACCTGTATTCTGTCCGTAAACAGGTGTACGCAGCAGGCAGTTACTCTTCGCAGTAAGCTCAGATACGACTGAACAATCCGTGATTATCATTTGTATATCTTAATAAGGAATACGACTGAGCAATCCGTGATTATCATTTGTATATCTTAATAAGGACATAATAGGACATAATTCCTAACATATGAGCAAGTAAAATATCCAGAAAGTAATGACTGCATGATTCATAATAGTGAACTATACAGTTCACAAAGTACCGAGGAAAACTGCATGGCATAAACGAACGGAACGAAACGGTGATTGAAGAATCGATGCTGTGGCTCTGACGCGTTTTCGTTATCACTTGACCTGCATTGACCTTTATTTGCTAAGGTCACTGACACTATAGAATCCTCTTACTTAACCGTTGCGACAGCAGGTGATATTTTCTGCAGGTTGCTAAAGCGGATTGTCGCCTCTCGCATGGGATTCTTGGGGGCTAAAAGCAAAACAGCTGTTGTTCATATATTGTATAGAACGTTTTATTAGATAAATTATCCGTACACTAGAGAAATTAAATACAGCCGCACATACTATATGTACTGCCGTATAGGCTGCCCTAAACATTGTCGATGGCTTTTATTTTGGTTCTTTTTAACTGTCCTCGATCCAATCCCTTTTTTTCGCACCTCCATGCAGCGTAGCGAACCGGTCACTAGAACCAGGTTAACCTCCTTCTTTTTTTTTTTTCATCTGTGCCAGCTTTTTTGTGCTATAGCTAAAGGTTGCGCTCAAGTAATGTTCACGTGACGCGTTGCCGTTGAAAGTACTCATCGAAACCACACACACACACACACACACACACACACACACACACACACACACACACACACACACACACACACACACACACACACACACACACACACACACACACACACACGCACACACAAAGAAGAAGCGTAAAAAGTGATGTTAGGGGGATAAGAGATAACACTTTGAATTTGCGGAAATTACTTGCCACAAGGTTTGGACAAGATATATGCAGCAGATGACGTTGAGTGATTTAGAAGACCCGTAAATTAATGGCATATTCTGTTTGGTTTATTCGTGT
Source organism: Rhipicephalus microplus (assembly GCF_013339725.1). Taxonomy (NCBI): domain Eukaryota; kingdom Metazoa; phylum Arthropoda; class Arachnida; order Ixodida; family Ixodidae; genus Rhipicephalus; species Rhipicephalus microplus. The sequence goes on from NC_051173.1 coordinate 7,540,301, forward strand.
AGATGTTTGTACATACATAATCATATAAATGAAGAAAACCTGAAAAAAAACCAAAGTTATTGGAGTTGGGTATTGTAGTAAGCTAGTGATGGCGATTATTTCGAACAGAATGTCACGACTGAATACGTTTGTGAATGGAAGTAAATGTTCGGCTTTGCGTAAGGTGCCGAACAGCCAGAGTTTTACTACGCGTCTATTGTAATTCACATATAAATTTTTTTTTCAAAGACGAAAAACAACATTTTATTCAAATGCAGGGACAACAAGTGCAAGTTTGAGTTGGAATACGTGACATTCAATTACAAATGTTAAATTGATGATTCACACCTGAATTTAGTTGCAACAGCGCAGGTGTGTTACTTAGTAACTATCCAGGAGAGTTCAGTCACTTTTTTTTTTTTTGCATAGAGGTTTGGTCGGAACCTTTTCAGTGCGATGGCGTGCTTTGTAACATACATGTCTCCGGCTGTCCATACGCATGACGCACTATTTCGTTTTTTCTTTCTACCGTCAGGTATTGAAAAAATAACAAACAAAAAGAATATTGGAGACAAAGTTGAAACAGCCTCAGCATGGAACCGCGAAACAAGACAAATATTCTCACTCACCACATGCTCTTAGTAAACAAAACAATGCGGCATTTTGGTGCGCCGGGAATCGGAAATAACTGAAGCCTTTTCATACTGCCCTGTCTCTCCGAATAACGTACTTCAATAACAGAAACAAAAAAAGAATGTTCATTCATTGAGCCCGAAGAAACTCCTGATATGCTGCCAATGAACTCATCGCTAGCAACTTATCACGGCGCTATTAACCGCCTTTAAATGTAAGTGTATACCTATCGTTGGGCGTGCTGCAGCACGCCGAACGATGCAGGTGTAAACCCATGGGTTTACATCTGCATACCGTTCTGAATGAGGACGTTCACAGCAGCGTGCGTGGAAAGAAATACGTAGGCACCTGCACAGGGGCATGTTCACGCACATTTGAATTCTTGTGAAATGATATCATATCGTCTCGCCTGCAACCACTGCTTAACAATATTTAGGCGGTGATCATTTAGAGATTTCTTCTAGCCCTGCAATTAGCGATAATAGCACGTGTGTGGTGTGCACCTCTGCATGCATGTCGAAATACCCGCTGGCTCCTATATAGAAGCTACGCCCCCCACACCCCGTACATTTTTTCTGCAATATCCCTTATAGAGTTCTCTCGGTTACAGCGAACGGTATAACGTATTCTGTAATTTTGAAAGTCTATTCATTCATTTGTACTAACAACTATTCGCAGCTTGTTTGCACACCGAGTGCAATACGTTGCACTCATTGTGACTAGCATCTTCACATTCTCACAGGACAGCTAGAGGTCATTCTTGCAGGCACCATTTAATATCTTCGCGCCAACCTCGTGTGGAACTGTTTTTTTTTTTAAGTTGTATTGGCTTTGGTCAATTTAAAGTATGTGTATACTCTATACTTCCAGTAGGATAGTTATCACAATTGCATCAGTAGTGCGTGACCCCAGCCCGCGACATATCGTAAAAATTTAAAAAAATGCAATGAGACTGCGGAAGCGGAAAGTAACATAATGGGGTCGTACAGGGGGATATATCGGTAAGTGCAAAGGGGGTAACAGCAATATAGATCGTGTTTACTCAGTAAAAAAAAAAAACAACTCTCGTCTTTAGCGTTATATCTCCTTCCTTTTTGCAACTTAATGCGAGCAGCCCACGCACAGCTCGCCGGGAATGCTCCCTCAGAAACGTTATTGGCTTCGAGATCGAGCGGAGTTGGCACCTGGCGGCAACTGGTTGAAGCGCGCCAGTATGGGTTGCTCCGTGCGCCCTCTGCTAGCCACGGCTGGTTTGCATGTGCGAGTGCGTCATGCGCGTTCTCAAAAGGTGCTTTGTTCTGTCATGTCAGTGCGAGTTTAACGGCTTGTACGTATGCCTGAAACGACGTACGAAATCATTTGGTCTTGCTCGGCTGTTAGTGCAGTGCAATAAGATCAGCGAGTGGGATACTTTCCAGAGTGCTGTGTATTGTCGTCGTGCCCTCCATTAACCAGAATCATTTCACTGTGGGTGCCCTTTTCTGATTAAAGCACACTGTAAAATGCACTTGGCATTGTCTAAGACATGAGGACTTCTAAATGGTGTGTTCATGTAGCCTATTAGCGACCCGGTTGTAAATAAAAAAAAGAGGCTCTGGGGCACGCCCCCAAACGTTCTTAGGTGTATAACTATACGGAACTGCAGTTTATCGATTATGCAATGAGCTTTAGTTGTGTTTATCTGGCCGTGGTACCGCTACAGAGAAATATTACGATTAAGTAAGGTGTGACACTTTGGTACTAACATTGTATTTAAAAGCTGCCTCTCGCAGTTTTAACTTGGGGTGAAGTTACGTAGAAACACCCGTGTGCTTAAGATTGAAGAAAAGCCAGACACTCAAAATTAATAAAGACGGCATGCCTTACACTTGTGTTGTATAATTTCATGAAAAATCCGCGTGTTTGGTTGACCTTCATGCCTATCATTTTTATCCCTTCCTCCTCCTCCTTCATGAAAAATCTAATTTTTTTACATGGTATTGAGCGTTTTAGTGGCATTGTTATTGACTGATTGAAGGCAGCGCTCATTTTTTGTTTGAAAAAAAAAAACAAAAACAAAACAAAAACATGCTCGTCCCATAAAATATTTTATACCAGACCATTGTTGTATCACTGTCAGGCTGGTATCTCATCGTTGAAAGCATTCTTCTTATCTTGCCTCGTCGCAGTGGTGTAGTCGCCAAAGTACTCGGCTGCTTACCCGCATGTGGCGGGATCAAATCCCGGCTGTGGTGGCTGCATTTTCGGTGGAGGCGAAAATGCTGTAGGCCCGTGTGCTCAGCTTTGGGTGCACGTTAAAGAACCCCGGGTGGTCAAAATTTCCGGAGCCCTCCACTATATACGGCGTCTCTCATAATGATATGGTGGTTTTTTGACGTTATATCCCACATAGCAATCAATCAATCAATCAATCAATCGATCGATTCTGCTGAACTCTTAGCAGCATTTTATACATTTAGTGGTGCTAGAACACGTGTGTACGTGGTAAACGTGAAACTACCAAACATGTACTTACGCGTAGCGCTGCTAGCCACCAAGCTTCCAAAGACTTATCGACAGTCCCACTTTTCTCGGTGAACAGAATGAGAAAAAAAAATGCGTACGTATATTCGTGCGAACAGTGGTACTGAACTCATCGCACTGATATACGGTCTTTCTCTATATCTCTCTTTGTATCCAGATGAGAAAGAAGTAAATAAGTAGTTCAGTCACGCTACGGCAGTGCGTAGTAGGCGGAACACAAGCTAAATGCGTACAAACAACACAGCAATAGCGTGATTTAGTACGAAAGCGCGTATAGACAGTCACCCAGGCCGAGCATACCTTTCATACGCAGATTACGCTTCACCCGCTGGTTATAGTAACGTTGCAAAGGCTTTGTGCATTGATTCGGCAGAGAAGAGCGAAGATATTATACCAGTCAACGGCAGTCAACGGATCTTATTCGCCGACAATCGGCTCAAGTTGCACGCAACGAAGCGATCGCTGCGTGTATTTGTATAGGTGCCGCAGACCGCCTTCTATAGCCAGATCTAGCCGTGAATATTCAAGTAGGAATCGCCTTATATACACTCTCGCCGAGCCACATTAGTTAGTCAAGTGGTTCTGGTGCTCGGCTGCTGTTTTCAAGGTCGCGGGATTGAATCCTGGCCATGGTGGCCGCATTACGTTGGAGGCGAAAATGCTGGAGGCCGATGCATACTTACCTGAGTTATGTGAACGCTAAAAATAACACCAGATGGTCGAATTTTCAGACGCCCTCCACTACAATGTCCCTCGTGATCATATTGTAGTTTCGGACGTAAAACCCATTGATTTGTTATGTGGGGTTTAACGCTCCAAAACCACCGTATGATTATGAGAGACGCCGTATAGCGGAGGGCTCCGGAAATTTTGACCACCTGGGGTTCTTTAATGGGCACGCAAATTGGAGCAAACAGGCCTACAGCATTTTCGCCTCCATCGGAACTGCAGCCCCCGCAGCCGGGATTTCATCCAGCGACCTGCGGGTCAGCAGCCGAGTACCTTGGCTGCTGACCGTAAAACCCAACGGATAGTACTTATATCCTCTTTAGGGAGTTTTTCTAACGTCTTTTCCGTTTAACACCCTCAGCGATGCCCCGACGCAAGCGTTTGCTTTTACACTCTGAAAGCAGTTGCACCTTTCGGGGCGTCTTTTATCTCCAAGTTGCAGTCGCCACCTATTTTGTATGTCCTTCTTTGCCATAACGCTGCAAACTTGGTACATTCAGGTCCCGAACGTTCTGCCCACTCGTCCCGTGGCACACTTGACCGAAAAAAGCCCCGCCGCGGTGGTATGGCTAAGGCACTCGGCTGCTAACCCGCAGGGCGCGGGTTCGAATCCCGGCTGCGGCGGCTGCATTTCCGATGGAGGCGGAAATGTTGTAGGCCCGTGTGCTCAGATTTGGGTGCACGTTAAAGAACCCCAGGTGGTCTAAATTTCCGGAGCCCTCCACTACGGCGTCTCTCATAATCATATAGTGGTTTTGGGACGTTAAACCCCACATATCAATCAATCAATCAACACTTGACCGAAAAGTCCGCCCCGGTGGTGCAGCGGCTGCTCGGCTTCTCACCCGAAGGTCGCGAGTTCGATCCCGGCAGTTGCATTTCGATGGGGGTGAAATGGTAGAGGTCCATGTACTGCGCAATGTTAGTGCGCGTTAAAGAACGATCGATTGATACGGAGCGTTTAACGTCCCAAAACCACCGTATGATTATGAAGTACGCCGTAGTGGAGGGCTCCGGAAGTTCCGACTGCATGGGGTTCTTTAACGTGCCGTCGTATCCGTCGTCAGCTGTCCAACGAGCACAGCCACCACACTGCAGCTGGTCTCGGCTTCAATGAGGGAACAACTCTGTGAAAATTACAGTGACGGCAACGCCTATATGTCTCTTTCTATGTGTAGTTTGCTCTACGTTTGCGCTCTGTGAGTTCCAGGGTGATACAGTAATGCAGCATGTGATTCAGCAACGCAGTTTATTAGTGCGAATAAAACCGGTGTACTTTCTTTATTTTTATTTTTATTCAGTGAATAAAACTTCAATTTCAGCGCACTAACTTCAAGGGCAATGCACTAAAGGTGCGCGGAGTGGTGGCAGAATGGTTGAAGTGTATATTTCTTTGTAATATATTATTGTAACATTTGTCAGAGAAGAAAATTTGAAGCTCCGCGAATATAGGGGATATTGCAGAATCCAAATATTGAAGAAATTGTCTTCTTGCAGGCCACGTACAACGGCAATCATGTAACTTGCAGTATAATTTGCGAGCCTGTCTAATTTTTGACAGATATAGTAACGAGAATATAGCATCAAAAGTAAACAACAAAATGACATAGAACGAAAGATCACAAAAAGAACACCAAGATAAGTAAAAAATACCCACATTTACAAAAAAAAAACTAAATGCGTGCAGCGACACTTCAGTGGTTCAAAAACTCAGAAAAATGAAAGTCTCTTCAATCGATCTCAATCAAGTGACAAAGCTGTCATCTTTTAACCTCAAACCATCATAACGTGGTAATTTCTTTCTGTCGTCATATTTAAAATTGTTAGTTCTCAAATCTCGCAGTCGTGATATTGCTTTCCCACGTATAGTCTCGTCGGTTTATGTATAATTTTTCTTCTTTCACCCTCTCTGCGATAAAACAACGTTCTATCAAGCACATCGGAGGACAACTCCTTTGTGCGCATATATTTTTCACGGTCGCGCTCACAAATAGTTCTGTCGGAAATTAGAAAAAAACGCAATAAAAAAAACGTCATACATCCGCATTTACAATTTCTTCATACCAAAAAAAAAAAAAAAAGCTCAACGTTTCTTCTTTTCTTTCATTCGCCCGTTTTATTGAATTTATATACTCTTTCCACAATCGGCGTCGGGTTGTAACTTTCCTGCTCCGCCGTTTCAACCGAGCCCCGTCCAATAAATGATGGAGACATCCGGAAACGGGTTCGTTTAAAATATTCGATTGCCAGAGTATAGCGTTCAACCGTGCGATACGAAGAGAATAAAGTGTGCGAGGCGACAAGGCGAGCGTTGCCTGGGGACACAGTTTGCTACATCATTCGTCTTTTCGAGCAGTGACTCCGGCGTGCATACGTGCTTTATTAACGGAAGTTCGAGCGTGAACCCTTTCGCGCCCACTCTCGCTTGCGTGCTGTAAGATACAAACAATAAGCTTCGTGCGTCGATACACATTTGGCACTGAAGGTTGTTGAATAAATTATTCTACATACAAGCGTAACGACTGTCTACGAAACCTTCCTATCGCGTTTTTTTTTATGTACGTGATTGTGCTAGGGTTAATGGATGGAAAGAAATAAAACGCACCGCACCACCTCCAGCCGCCTGTTGATACGCAACGGCACCACTGTGTCTGAGCAGGAGTGTCTATGCGGGCTAGTTCATATCACGTGGTTTCTCGGACGTGCAATGATCGCACAAATAAAGCTTATTTGCGAAATGACCTATTTTCAGTCAACCACTTCTTACATATTTGTAGGCGGCGGTATACACCCTTTATTGCTGTGTTCGAAGCTAACCCTATACCAAAGAGCTGCGTGGCCCAACGACCATAACGAAAGTAAATAACGAAATAATGAATGAATGAATGAATGAATGAATGAATGAATGAATGAATGAATGAATGAATGAATGAATGAGCTTTATTTAAAGTCCGGCAGTTTTCACCGGGCGAGGTGGGGGAAGAGGAAATTAACCCCTGTCCCTTCCCACTCTCCGTCGATTATGATGGCGATGCCTCAGCTGACGGCCATTTCTTTTTTTTTTTAGTTTGCACGTGGATGGCAGCCTGCGGACGTTCACGTTTTGCAAAGCAGTTATTCAGATTTAAACGATCGCTGGAGCCAGAAGCATCGCGACGCCATGCATCTCTGCGCTGTAACGCGGCTGTTTCCTGCAAACGTCTTTATGGTTTGCATATCGTTTGAATATTGCACGCGGTGTCGTGTTTCAAGATGATTGATTGATTGATTCATGGGGTTTAACGTCCCAAAACCACCATATGATTATGAGAGACGCCGTAGTGGAGGGCTCCAGAAATTTCGACCACCTGGGGGTGTTTCAAGGTGCTTAGCCTGATAAGCGAAATATATAATATCCTTCTCCTATGTCGATTATTCCCGCTGTATATAAGTTTAGTTTCCGTTATGCAGATTGGTAGTGCTCTATATAGTGATTAAGGGTTAAATTAGCATAACATAGGCTAACCAAAGAAAAAACACTCCGGCTCAAACACCTACTTAGAGTAAAATGTTCACGAAGGTCAGTAGAAGTTAACCAATGGATGGTAGTGTCACGTGTGTGGGAATCACCGTCACCGTCAGCACCGTCACGTTTGGCAGCATCGCCATGCGAAAGAAAATAAACGGTCATAAAACGAAGCACATGTTTAACGAAAAAGCAGGAAAAATATTGAAATGACTTAGTCCAAGATACGCACTTGCGCACGGCTACGAAAACTATTTCTTACCCTTCAACATCGTAACTATTTCAACCATGCCATGCATCAAGTTTTTTTCCTCAGCGTTTATCGGAATAGTCATTCTTGTCAGTATCAGTGCATACAATCAGGCTGCCTTGCAGTTTAAGAAGTGAGATAAAAGGGCGGAGACCAATATAAAAAAAAGTGAGAAACTTTACACTGCTAAAGAGAATTCGTTCGAAACGTGAATTTTGATGAGCGAAAGGCTTGCGTATAGCCATGTGGTGGGAACATACAAGGTGTTTCAAGATATGTATCCAATATTATTTAAAAATCGGGAAAAGGTGCCATTTGCTCGCCATCTTCACAGTTTCTTCTGTAGCAGCGGTCATCTAAAGAGGGTTGAAGACATCATTTGGAACAGTAATTAAGAAACTTTAATTACCTTCCTAATTAGTGAAGTTGGGCAGCTAATCAGCTGGGAGGATGGACGTCCTTCATTCGAAAAGCCCATTGGCGCTTTGAGGTTTCGGAAAAGTGGCATCCAGTAATAACAGGGAATTAAAAAAAAATTCCTACATTCTGCGGCGAAACCGAAAGGCGAAAGAAAGCAACTGCCTTATTCGTCTGAGACGTCCGAAATGAGGCGGTTTTGCTATATCGACCGTGAACCGACTTCGTTGTGTAGATGTCTGTGCTGCGCTTGCAATTACAACACGCATGACGCACATTCGTTAACGAAAGGGGAAGATCTGCACCCCCGTAACCGCTGTTTAGAACAGTGACGTCATCGTAGTCGTCTGCTTTTTGCGCTCATCAGTCCGTTGGTGTTGGTTTCGCCTCAGGATTTCGGAGAATTTTATTAGTTCGCAGTTATTACTTGAGGCCGCTTTTCGGAAATCTCTTAGCGGCCATGAGCTCTTCGCTTGAAGTACATCAATTCTCACTTTGACTTAACTGCCTGACTACACTAATTAAGAAGATAATTAATTTGGCTTTCTTAATTACTGTTAGAAATGATGTCTTCAACTCTATTGAGATGCCAGCCGCTACAGAAAAAGCAACTCTGAAGACAGCGAGAAAATAGCGCCTTTTGCTGATTTTCAAAGAATATTGATTGCATTTCTTTAAACACCTCGTATGATTCATACAGCGATGCATCGCAGCGCAGCATCAAGGATTCGCAAGCAAGAAATGCGCCTGTTCAATTGTCTTGATGATAGATGTCTGAGGCACGAACGTGTCTCCTATGTGTCAGGTTTTGCTTTCTTTAGAATCCCCCCCCCCCCTGCGGCGTTGAATTATGCGAACATAACTCGAGGTAATTAGGTGTTTCACCGTTAACCTAATAAGATATATCGAAGTGGTAGTTCTTGCTATTACTCTCACTAACTTAATATATTATGTGCCCAACGGGTGGCACAGCCCATTATATACAGTTGCACTGCCTGCGCAAGCGCTAATTTGATTCGGCTAAGTCTAACTCGTTAGTCACTCGAATCTTGTCAGGACAATCCGTTAAATATATCGATCACCTTCGACTGCCACATCGAAGTTATGCAACGTTACTCCGTCACAGCGGCAAATTTAGCGCATTCTTTTCGCGCTTGTAACAAGGTGCCTTTGCGATGGGCTTATATAGCCACGTCCACGTACGTATATATTCCTGCACAGCGCGGTTTCCGAGACAACACAAAAAATGATGGGTCGCACTAACTACGCACGTGAGCGCCGAAAAACGATCGTTAATCATCAGTTATCGCGGACGTGGTGTGCGAATGATCATTCGTAACTATATCACACGCGTTGGCTAAATGCGTCGTCGTACAGCGAAGATGTTGCTTTACGAATGGCGCGAGGTATGCAGCGCATCATCACCTGCACGTTTGCCTCCCGCGGTGCGTGAACGACGTTTAAGCGCTGTCGTTTCCTAATACATTATGCAACGTTGTTTTTTTGGCTTGCACCATGCAGGCACTCTGAGTCCTACATCATATTTGTCGGGTTCTTCTCGTATACGTTATAATACATTTAACCAGGGCAGCGTCGCGCGTCAGAACTGGTAATGTAACTACTATTAACTAAACGTGCCCCGGCAGTTTAATACTGAAGCGACTCATTTTAAGTTAGCTCAAGCGTAGGCTGATTATATCTTGCCGCAGCATGGAGAGAAGCTGTGCCTAACCTTCGCTAGGACATAGATAAACCAGCAAGAGTGGTGAAAGGATACATCTAGAATGACGTCACGCGTAATGCGTCTATTGGCGCTACCAATAGTGATTGCGTCTTAGTGTTCACGTTGTTGCGCTGACAAAAAGAAAGAAAAAAACAAAGTATGCATTGTTGTGTGGTGCGGCGTGCAACGGATATTTTCACTCGAGGCAGCTGTTTACCAAAATACTGTTCTGCCTTATTTCGATATCGTTTGATTATTTTCAACCCTGGGTCGCGTATCAAATCGCTACAGACAACACCTTGAGGGCGTCTGAGACCCAGCAGGAATGAATACTTGAAGTAAACACCAAACATGAATGCCGGAAATGGTCAAGAGAGTGACATGACACGCTCATGCTACTTGTGTGACAAACTCGGGCTGCATTCGGTTTCGCTCAATCAAAGTTCGTAGGTGTCGCGAAAAAATGAACATTCGTTTTCGAATGTTCCTACATTTTGAAACAGCACGTGAGGAGGTAACATTTATTGCGCATACTTAGGACGAAGTAAACGAAAAAATTAGGAGGCTGCCGCCCACTTGTCATGTACACTGAACAGTGAAAAATATCGCTAGTAGTGAATCGACGCATTGCCATTCCTGAAGGCAATATGCTGCCATTTTGTATATATTTATGTGAAATCCTTACCAAGAGGTTGGAACTTTGGCTGTGAATCGATTTTTCGTATATACAGCCTTTGACCATTTTGCTTAAATTGGAAGAATATTTCAGAATAATTGAAGAATAATTACCAAATATTGCAAAAAATCAAGTCGCCCCTCATTAGAGCACAATAACTGATGTCCTATTTAACGCCAATATAAATTACGCGCTTTGAGAAACCTTTGTTAATGAAATGTTCGTAATTTTCTTGATGAGAAACATTTTTCATGACAAACACCACCAGCATGCCTCACTTCTGCATCAATACAAGAGCTTAACAAGGTGAGCTTGGATATAAGGACAAGGGCCTAATTTCGGCACTTAATTAACTTGACATTGAAAAGCAGTGCGATGCAATGATATAGCCTTATACTCGCGTATACCGGCCAGTAGTAATAAGTGAACACCATAAACGTCGTTTCTGATTTGAAGTAGTTAGTTAGACTGCGAAATTCTGACGGTGTGATCCAATTGGGCATATAGCGGATAATTGCTTCGGCGTCCCTGAAAAGGCCTCACCGGAAATGAAACAAGAAACATCTATGCCGTCCACAGCTAATGTTTTCTTCCACACAGCATTTTTCTTCTTTTGCACACTCATAATTGAACGTCCTTGCGGGCATTTCTAATAGCAAGTAATGATAGCGTTAACGTTGATCGAAATCGCTGGCCTTCTTCACGTAGGCACAGGCTAGTTTCCCCCGGGGTACCGCGTCGACATTACACAATCGTGTGCCTGTCATTCATCTGCGTTAATGCAGTAAGAAGTTAGTGGCGCCTCTTTCTTTCTTTTCTTCTTTCTTTCTCTCTCTCTCTCTTCCTTGCCTTGTTTCTGTAGCGGCGATTATAATACCTACAACGGAATCGGGTGCGTGAAGAAGCAGTTTAAATATCTCACAGTACTCGCTACCAATTTAATTTATTTTTGTAAATAATTTCATGAACAGAAGAAAAATAAGTGATACACTCGTTAGCAGTATGATTGGACGTCCCTGTACAGTTTCGAGAACGTGCGATCGTTAAACTGCACCGTGGATACACATCGACAGCTCCATGCTTCGGCTCACGAGCTTCTAGAAAAATACGGCAAAATAGGCGCTTCGCTTCACCGAGCTTTGCGCACAGCGTAGAAAAAAAAAAAGAGTGGAAGTTAACAAAAATAACTAGTGAAAAAACTAAACCCCACTCTTTTTTTCGCGTACATCTCGAATGCATTAGAACTTATGACGAGGGATGCTCACGGAATACCCGTGAACCAAACGCACGATCCCCCCCTCCGATTGCGTTCGCGCAGCTCGTGCTTAACGGGGTCAGCGCTGATGGATGGCACAGCCACACAGCACGATAGCGCAGCACTCTTTCTATCTCCCTCTCTCTCTCGTGCGCGTGGCTGACTAGGAACACGACAGCAAACGGAACGGGCGAAACAGCGGCGTTAGACTAATGTGCACCACGGGAGAGAAGAGGTAGGAATGAACGAGTATCTGATCGCCCACGCGTGGCTGCGGCTTCCCCGCTGCTCGCGGAAACATGCCCGCGAATCAAGCGGTTGTAACATGGCCGCCGCTCCTGCGGAAGCATCCGCCAGCATCGTCATCTCTCTCTCTATCTCTTTTTTGAACGCGATTTGGAGAGGAAGTTGAACTATAGGATGCGTTCACAACGCGGGGGTACAAAAAGAAATAAGTGCTCGTCGCAAATTAAATACCCAGCCGGGTCGCCAAACACCGAGCAGTCGGCCTTGTTGCCGGCCTGATACAGACGCGACAACGGTAGCCGCGACTCGCTTGCATCGCGAGCAGGATGCGAGCGTGCTCGAGCGCCAGCCGTCGCGAGGCGGTCACTGTAGTGTGACGAATAATTACGTGCAGTGACGATCGCTTTTCCTCTTGCTTCTAATGGTAGCTCTAGGAAGATGCGACACATTTAGTCTACCGTCGATGTATCAGCGATAACACGTCGACAACGTTTAACAATAACACAAACACAAACGGTATTACATGAAGATTACAAGAGATTACACAGATTACACAGATACACACAAAGATTACACAGATACAGAGAGACTAAAAACTCAGATCCGTTCAGTCGCTTTCCAAGTAGTCTCTCGCTTTCCAAGTAGTCTTGGCGAGGCAGTTCCTAAGAAAAACTCAGTCTCGGTCACTGTCTGTTGAACGTACGTCATCACACCACAAATCGGCGTTCTTTCCCCGGAGTCGAGAAACGACGGCGGCGGCGCCAAGCTCAGTTGTACCGTCGCGGTAGCACGATAGCTGAAGGTGGGTCCGCGCTTGCCCGAGACCGAGACTCCATAACTTTGTTTTCCTTTTTTCGTTCTTCCTTTATTTCTTTCTTTCGAGCCCGCTTTCGCTATGCGCTTTCCTCGTAGCGCGAACACATATATGTAAAGAAAAGACACAACACTGCCAAATCAGGGAGAAATCGACGTTGCTTTTGTGATACGCTGCGAGGTTTCAAAAGTCGTGTCATGGTTGCAGCGTTAGCATTGCCTTTTAATTCAGAGAGAGGGGAAAACATGTGCTTGCATTAAGCAGAGCTACGTTTCCTGGTATAAGTGGGTTTGACAGACTGGCTGGACATTTGCAGCTGCCTCATGACCTGATTAGCCCCGCCGCGGTGGTGTAGTGGCTAAGCTACTCGGTTGGTGACCCGCAGGTCGCGGGTTGGTATCCCGGCTGCGGCGGATGCGTTTCCGATGGAGGCGGAAATGTTGTAGGCCCACGTGATCAAATTAGGGTGCACGTTAAAGAACTCCAAGTGGTCGAGATTTTTGGAGCCCTCCACTATGGCGTCTTTCATAATCGTATGGTGGTTTTGGAATGTTAAATCCCACATATCATCAATCAATATTATGACCTTACTCTAGGATCTGTAGTCGCTCTATACAACTTTTATTTCACCCATCTATTATGACGCAACGCCTTCCGTCGGCGCACTCGCTGCGACCAGTGACTAGAAACGGATAGGAGTAGCAAGGAAGAACTCTTTCAACATCTTGGCTTTCTCCGGCATTTTTCGACAAACGTAAATACCCACGATGGCGTGTAATGCCAGAACCTGGGAAACGTATAGTTTTGAGAGCACCGATTCTGGCACATTCGCCACTCCGGCCACGCTGCACGCTATTCCAGCAAAATCGTCCTTTCGGGTGGCGCGCCACCGAGTGGTTGGCTCGCAAAACGAAGCGTCCGTGGCGCGTGCTTGTTTATCTGCGCCCCGCCGGACAGACGATGGGCGCAGCCGGTGACCGCGCCTGCTCCGGCAGATCCTTCAGTCCGAGCAGGTTTGCGTGCTTGCCGGGCTTGGTGGCGTGTCGGGGAATTAGCTTAATTAAGTCCATCGATCAACAATATGCGCTCGCTCTGCTTCCATCGGCAGTGAAACGAGTGCGCCTGCGTTGCCGGCGCCCTTACCTATGCTTCGCCCCCTCGAACCTGCTCGTGTGTCGTCGTGTCTGACACGCACGACTCGGGGCGCCAGCTGCCGCCGCCGCTTCGGTAAAGGGTGCGCGCGCGTTGCGTTCTGTTGGCAGCGTGAGTCAATAACGACTGTTCCTCCTCCGGGTGAGGCGAATGGATGAGTGCAGCAAGCGAACATTATAATCTACGCGGATGCTATACAAACGCGGGCAACGACGAGTCGATTCACCAGTTCAGAGCCGTTTTTCTCCTTCGATATGTACGCATCGTATTTGCCTTCATTGCTTTCCATCTCCCTTCAACTTGACCAAAGTGGGCCAAAGATGAACTCAAAACTTTAAAAGACGGGGAGGCTAATTGACCAATTACTATATAATAATAATAATAATAATAATAATAATAATAATAATAATAATAATAATAATAATAATAATAATAATAATAATAATAATAATAATAATAATAATAATAAAATAATAATAATAATAATAATAGTCCGGGGTTTTAGTATCCCGAAATCGCAATATTGCCGCTTGATCTTCTCGTGTGGGAACCATGCGAGGAAGCAAATGAAGAAAATTGGTCTCAACCGCTTCTTTGCTATCGAACTAAACGAGCCGGACAACGCAAGGCTGTCCTTGAAAGCTTGACAATATAATTAAGAGGCGCCATAATCTTATACCAGAAAAAGCATACCATCACAAAATTTGCCTACGCATCCCAAACGCATCCCGCATTTGGCGAGGCAGTGCCCATAGATAGCTTCTCACGGTGAAAATTCCACGCAGGGAACGCGCTCGGAAGGAGCCGATAATTTGCACTCACGACGACTCACACGGTTTCGAGCGGCCGTGACAGGACGGCTTGTCGATGACTGACCATTTTCGAATTCCCCGCCATAACTTATTCACTTAGTATTAGCCCCTAGAACGAACACTGGCGGCGCTGCGGTCGCGAGGGTGTGACGTCACGGCAAGAACTCTCTCTCTCCGCTGTCGCTTGTCTCTTTCTTCCGTGCCCTCCGCTTACACACTCTTTAGCGATACGTTGAAGACTGGCACTCCTCAATTTTGTGACGCAAATTTCCCAAATACAGAGTGAAAAGTTTTATAGCTAGTAAAACTTACCAAGGCTGTAAAAAAGTTTGCATAATTTAGCTTAGGATAGGAAGACTCCGCACCAAAACGGCAGATTTACTGCGAAAATAGTTGTTTTCGTTGCGTAGAATAGGGTGCTATAGGAAAATATGCTGAGTGGTGCAAACGTGTTTACAACTAGGCAAACACTCCGGGATGGAAACATATGCGTGCTGAAATATCACAAATGAAGTTGGGATGTTTCTTTTCTAAATACATTGCGCTCTATCGTGAAATTTGTGCCTGCGTCAGCGAATAATCCAAATGATTTGAAAGAATTGAGCTTTCTCCAACGGGAGACATTACACGAATCTGACTGTCATAAGCACAAACTTCACATATTCGGAAAATAAATGAAATTGCACTGCCACCCAATGATTTCGGAAGTTTTTGGATATTTCCGTTTACTCGGATTGCATGTGCATGTTTCTTCTCAACAGTTGCCAGAGATTGTGTTGTCGTATACTCTCATTTACGTCAAATTCTGGGGTTATCTACAGCCGCGTCATAAGCAGGAAGAGAGAGAGAAATAGAGAGAAAAGGCGGGAGGTTAACTAAGCTTGCCTCGGTTGGCTACCCTGTACTTGAGGGGGGGGGGAAGGGGGGAATGAATGAATGAATGAATGAAACGAACTTTATTTGGACCAGGCTCTTTTTACTTCAGCCCTAAGGTGGGTGGCCTCATCAGTCCAGGTAGCCATACATGAACGAAAGGATTGGAAATGCAGCGCTACATGTCTTAAAAAGCATCAAGGTGGACGAAATAACCATCCTTTGGACACCGGGGCATGAGTCTTTCGTGGAAAGGGGAATAACATAAAGAAAATAAATAGAAAAGAAGAAGAGTAAGAAATAGATGGATAAATAACTTGCTCGAGACTGTACACAGCATGGTCTCACGCCGTTCTTTCACAAGCGTTCGTGAAGTCCGGTGGTCCTCAAAAAGCACAAGAGAGCTTTCGTGGCTTTGCGCGTATGCAAAACCGTCGACAGTGGTCCTGGGATCTTCTTCTCTCTAAGCGGTCATGAATCCAGCTGACAGAGCTTGGCTTTCATAACACGCCATTCAGGCTGGTATGCTTGGCAGTGGCATAAAATGTGCTCAAGCGTCTACTCGCAGGCTCAAATGTTGCGCGCCGAACTGCTCACCATTCCATGGAGACAAGAATACGCATTTGTAAATGTCACGCCCAACCTCCAGCTACACACCAAAGTTTCAGGGCGTTGTGGGAGCCCGGATGGCAAACGAAGTTGCAAGTTTGGGTCGATCGAATAAAGGCGCGCGCTGGAGAATCCCGGTGTATTCCATTGCAGGAAAGTTAGGCGTCGTAACTGATTGTAATTGTAAGGAATGTTCACGTCACATGGGAGCACCGCTGATAGCAACGATTCCAACACAAACGCCGGAAGTCGAAATGAACATTTTCGATGGCGCAGTCAGCGACGTGGCCCAAGTAACAAATAAACAACCTTCGCCTCGATGAGGTGACGACTGGTCTCGTACGTCATGTCCATGTACAGGTAATCAGCTGCGAGGAAAATTAATTTATGAGGTCCAAACCGGTAGTTACGAGTGCAACAGCACCGTTGCTATAATTCTGCATGAATATAGAATCTGACAGCAATGACAATTTCCGCACATAACCTCAACTGCACTTAACCTCAATAATTTCGGTGAAATGAAGCTCGAAAATTATTGCTAAAGGAACATGAAACTGGACAACGTGTTTAGTGAGCAAGTACGCGAGAAAAAACAGACACAGCAGCAGCGGTTGTATTCTAGGACGAGTGCATACGATATACAGGGTGGTAGCGAGCTTTACCGCCATATTCACAAACGCTCCTTCACTCAAGGGCTCTCCTCGACTCGAGAAAGCCGATGGGAGCGCCGTCTCTTGGCGGACCAAGTCACTGCATATCGGCGATATTCTGCAGCGATTATTGAGAAGCGCAGCGTCAATTTCAGTCGAAGAGCGGCGCAGTGCTCAACTCAGTCAAGTGAAGGAGAGAATTCGAGTCGAGGAGCGTTTCTGAGTACGGGGGTCAGGCTGGGCCGAGCATATATACGCACCGAGACGTCGCTATACAAGCGTCCCAGTATGTCGACGGTGCCTACCGCTGTTTACTAACATAGAGTCGATCTATACGTCGTCATCGGCCTCTTCTGGAGCGACCGAGGAGGGCAGGCAAGCGGCATCCGAGGAGTGCGCTGATCATTTCGCAGGGTGTGCTTGCGTGCAGCAGGCAAATCATTGCCGCCACGACGGCGTCGGCTTCTGCAGCGCGTCAACGTGGCGTGGCCGCCACAACCACCACACCCGCGCAGTATTTAAGGGCCTCGCCTTGCCGGCCCTGCGCGCGAGGCGTGTCTCTCGCGCAGGAACGAACAAAACGCAGAGAGTCACGGGAGTCTTTGTAGACTCAACACGCTATTACCAGAGCGTTTTTCCCAGCTGTAGCGGGCAAGGCCAGAGCAGTTTGTTGCCCTCGGCCGCTCCCGATTTAGCGCTCTCTTGGGCTCATTTATGCCTCCTTCGTTTGTTTGTTCTCTTGGTCTGGCTTTTTTTTTAATTTCTGCTTCTTTCACCCGCGTTACGTTGCAGTCGGGTATTAAGTGCCACGTGTGGCTTTTCTTCTTTTCCCGCGTGCATCGCGGTGTAGCGTGAGTCATCAGTGTGACAGATCTCGTTCGGGAATTGGTTGTTTGTTCTTTTATTTCTTCTTCGGTCTTTTGTTTAAGATATGTACAAAGCATTCATTGATTTGTGGGGTTTAACGTCCCAAAACCACCATATGATTATGAGAGACGCCGTAGTGGAGGACTCCGGAAATTTTGACCACCTGGGGTTCTTTAACGTGCACCCAAATCTGAGTACACGGCCCTACAGCATTTCCGCCTCCATCGGAAATGCAGCCGCCACAGCCGGGATTTGATCCCGCGACCTGCGGGTCAGCAGCCGAGTACCTTAGCCACTAGACCACCGTGGCGGGGCAACAAAGGCATTCATATCAAAGAAGGAAAGACAGAGTGATGACCCCGTCTGCATGCGCCTACGAAGTTCATTAAAACAAAATGCTTCAAGGTTCATAAGACGAATGGAGAACGCAGTGCAAATGTACAAACGTTGGCTTGTCAATACTCTTGAGAGTTGACGAGCCTCGACACTTAATGGGCTAGTTCAGTCGTAGGCGTTATAGCCAGAGGTAAGTTAGAAGGGTAGTAGTTGGAGCTGATTTGGTACGTCGTTATCGTTAGCGTTAGTAGCACGGAAATACGACAAAAACAACGAATAGCGCTCGTCCTTCTTCCTCCAGTTTTCTTCTGTCATTTTTCCATCTCCTTACGCTAAAGACAGACATAAGTTCATTATGTGTGAATTGAAAGGTGGCGAAGTTCGTGCTGGTCTCAACGGCAGGCAGAAGACGCGCCCCAGGCTTGATCTTTTGCCTTGCGAGCAGACACTGTGATCATGACGTAAAGTAGCTGTCTTTGTATACGTGAAACGGAATAGAGATGTAGAAATTATCTAGACAGATAGAATGTTTCTATATGTGTACTTAAGATTGATAAGGTCAGGGCGACCCATGCTTCCTGGGCATCCCATTCCGCGGCTGTACGTGAGATATTGGCCCAATATTGGAGTCACCGCAATGCATGGAAATGAAGGAGCATAAATACGGGCAATGCTTTATGCTCGCCTAGTCTCCTTATAAAGAAGCGAAAAGTACACGTTCGTGATAGCGGTACATCAGGTTGAACTAGGAAGAAGAATAAACGGTCATTGCAACATCACATTACAAGGTATTCGGACGTGTTTAATGGCAACTGCTGTGAGTGAGGGCGAGGATACTTCACAAGTGGGTACTGCCGGGGCCTCCGAATCTCGAGCGTCTTTACGCGACCGTTTAGAATATTTATGGAACGGCAGGCAAGGATCAAGACAATATCTGCAGGAATCTTCGAAACCTCTACAGAGACGTACGTGCAGTCTCACTTAATTGTGTACGTCTACGCGGGAACGCTCAGAAATTATACAAACGTGAACGAAAAAAAAAGTGCTTCATTTGCCCTCTTCCAAGCTTTGAGAAAAAAAAAAGGGGGGGGGGGGTAAAGAAGGGGGGGGGGGGTATTCCACGAACTTGGAGTCATCATTGCAATTTTTACGATTTTGGTTCAAACCCGCGCAGTTATTCAGCTGCCCTTACGCTGTCCTACCTCCTCTCTTCCCCCTTTTCTGCAATAACCCGTCACTGCCCATGCACTTCCGTACTCCTCTCTTTAAACGAGCCATCTTCTTCTGAACATTCTTCGGGCTGCAGTCGCTTCTCGGGTTCGCGGTTGATTCTTTTATCAGCGCACATTTCCGGCGGCTTCTCGCCACACACACAGTGCACACAAAACTCGCGCGAAAGGTGCTTTGCGTGCCCATAAATTGCGCGTTGACCACATCAGCTGCTCGAGCGTGCACTGGCGCTCGATAAATGCAGCATTCAACGGTTTTCAGTATTTCGGCAACCCAATAGCTCTCCGACTACATCGGGTAGAGATAAGCCTATCGGCTTAAAAATAAATACGCGCGGCCATTTGCAGCACATACGTTGTGCCCGAGATGGTGCGGTCAACATGAGTGCCCCTCTGCGTGCGGTGAGTGGCGCGATAGAGACCAGAGAGAGGCATCCCCCTAATTATTTTTCTATTTTTCTCTATGAACGCATTGCTCTCATACGTCTTTCACTGCGTTAAAATAAGCCATCCGAATGCAGAACGCCGTGCGCGCGAGTAATTCGGCCGGAGACTGGCCAGATCGTGTCATTCATTTCCAGCCATGGGAGTCTGTAGAGTATACAGCAGCGTCGGCCCAAGCAAACGAATGGAGCGAAGGTAAGCGGAAGCTCGTACGCCCGCTTCGACAGGCGTTAAAATAAAGAAAAATAAGAAAAAGAAGAAGAGTGAGCAAGAAAAACTGGTCTGTGCAGCGTCTGCTTGGGAGGGTGGGCGTCTGAACGACGCTGCGAACACGATAAGGGTCATTGCGGTGCTCAATGAGTGACCGAGGTGGTGTAAGGGGCCGTATTTATCGGCGAATTTCGATTGCCGCTTGACGTTCACGTTCCATGTGGATCTTAGCGGCACAAAATGCACCACCCGTACGCGTATTCAGATGTTTTTGTTTTTTTTTCTCTCTCGTTTACTCTTGGTCCCACACTGCAGATTGACATATTACATTTACCAAGTGGAACCTCACATCACCTTCTTCTCTCGATTTTTGTGTTGCCGGATTCTCGTTTCGTGACATTCCACCTGAACCATTCCGCAGGCGCGCAATTCATAGTGTCTACATATTTTCCGTATATTTACCATATATTTTCCTAAGAATCTAATGAAAATATTTGTGAATATTTTGATAGTGTATACGAAAAGTTTCTGCACGTTGTGTGATACGAGTATGTCAAGAACGTCGATTATTGCGTTTGCT
This sequence comes from Rhipicephalus microplus, assembly GCF_013339725.1. Lineage (NCBI taxonomy): Eukaryota > Metazoa > Arthropoda > Arachnida > Ixodida > Ixodidae > Rhipicephalus > Rhipicephalus microplus. Next base: position 7,560,813 of record NC_051173.1, read on the forward strand.
GGCGCCTTAAAAACAGCGCTAGTGTATAATGCCCCCGTTTACAGTTTTCGATTATCAGAAATCCTGCTTTTCTGCTAAACGCAAGCACAGTTCGAGAAGCTTTTCTAAGTTAAACGTGTGTTATCTTATAAGTATGCTTCGCTGTGCCAAAGCTGACTCTATAGCTTTTGCGAGTCGGCTTTCAGTTCGTGATTTGGCAGTTAGAGAAACCTAGTGTACCAAGGCGTACGTGCTATCCTATTAAAAGAGTGAAATTGGTGTCAGGGTTAACGGGGAACACACGCGCATTTCGCTATAACCTTCGATGGCCGTCATGCTTGCTTTTACTGGAAATTGTGGAAGGACTTGATTTTGGGCTTTTGCTCATTTTCTATTGTGTCGTCTTCAACCAAGCACGTACAGTTAACAGACTGTGCAACCTAGCAGGTGTATAGACTCTGGCTGACAGACTATGTAGACTATATAACGTTGACTAATCGCCGTATTCTGGAACGTTCCTTCAACAATGCTTCAGCTTCACTTGAAAAAAGTTGATGCGAGTGCCGTCTGTTGGAAGACCAAGTCACTACATATCGGCAATAATCTGCAGCGATTCTTGAGAAGCGCATGGTCGATTTCAGTCGAGCAGCGGCGCACTGCTCAACTCAGTCAAATGAAGGATGGAATTCTAGTCGATGATCGTTTCTGAATACGGGGGTAAGAGACTGTGTCGAAACAGTCGCGCGGTTCCACGCGGATCAACGTTTTAAGCGTTTAAGTTCCATTTTTTTTTATTTCAGACGGGTTAAGTGGACACCCAAGTGAAACAGTCAGTTAACTGATAAATTACACTGTGAAGACTGTGGTGTTGGTAATTTCACCACAGTTTCTTTAAATACTATGGGAGATAAAATCAGTGCTAAAATATTCACATTTAAATTTCCCACCAAAATTTGCAGTGTTGACGTCTCTGGCTACATCAGGAGACAGTGCACTTCGTACTTACCGATTAGGGTTGACGTAGGTCGTCAAAATCAATGACGTAGCGGTGACTGGTGCAGTAACTTCAAGGTGGCCGTCGCCACACGCATTATTTTTTCGTGCCTTTTCTCACCTGTGAAGCGCCTATCTCGCAACAAACGTGGCGCTTTTGGTATTGCGGAATGGTAATTCACTGATACGAGTAAAATCGCTGTTCTCTTGATAAGTGTCTTTTGAAGTTTTAATGAGAATAGACAGTGATGTCGGGGAAAGTGTAGGGAATGTTATTAGTAGTGATTGTTATGTAAATGTGAATAATGAAAAGTGCTCGAAAAGATAACTTGCCGCCGGCCGGGCCCCCGAACCTGCGACCTTCAAGTAACGCCTCCGATGCTCTACCACCTGAGCGACAGCGGCGGCCACCTCTCCGTCTGCTTTATAGTTTACGTGTGTGGAATTAAACGTGGGAGTGTGTGTCAGCGCCGCCGGTAGCCATCACGGCGAGTGTAGAACGCTTTTTTTAAGTGTGAATACACTCTATAAGCGACACCAAACCATCCACCGCTGTCGGCGGCGTCCGCAGTCTTCTCTCTATATTTAAAAGAAAGAGGACTTGGCGGGCCGCAGCGCGACGCTCTACCGAATAAGTCACGGACGCGACGCTGATATCGGTGTCAGTAACGCGCCTTATACCCCCTCCCCCTTCGCTCACTCCTCCGCTTTCCTCGCTCGCTGCAGCTGCGCGCGCACCCCTCTCTCTCGCGCGCCCGCTATCTCTCTCAGTCTCCCGTTGAGAGCGGGTCGTGAGGGGGAGTAAAGTTGAAATCCATTGGTATTCGCCAGTGAGTTAACGTAAACTCCCCCGTGTGATCAAAATGCGATTCCCAGGAACCATTACACCATAAAGGCACCATAGTGTCAATAATGAATATAATAGTGCGAATTAATAAATACCCCTCATAGCATCATTCCGTCTATTCGCACTTAACCATGTTCACCCTCGAGGAAATGCTTGGGAGTTTTTTTTTTTCCGCATCTGCTAATTCTCATTATATTGTGTCTCGCAAAGATAAACGAGCGCTATAAGGTTTACACTTCTTTACCCCTTTTTTAAGTTTTAAGCATTCGACAAACAAAACAGCTACGCCCCCAACCCCGGGTTAAGTGGTCGCGTAACCATGATTGGCTGCTCACTCGAAGGTCGTGGGTTCGAGATGCGCGTTTAAGAGCCCCGAGTGGTCGAAATTTCCGGAGCCCTCCACTATACGGCGTCTCTCGTAATCATACGGTGGTTTTGGGACGTTAAACCCCACATATCAATAAATCAATCGCATTCAATATTTCACCCTTGGGGCGATGCTAAGACGTTCTTTCTTTCTTTCTTTCTTTCTTTCTTTCTTTCTTTCTTTCTTTCTTTCTTTCTTTCTTTCTTTCTTTCTTTCTTTTTTTCTTTCTTTCTTTCTTTCTTTCTTTTTTTCTTTCTTTCTTTCCTTCCCTATTTCTTTCTTTTGCTCTTTCTTTCTTTCATTCTTTCTTTTTTTCCCTTTTATATTTCTTTCTTTCTTTCTTTCTTCCAGGTGGTCAGAATTTCCGGAGCCCTCCACTACGGCGTCTCTCATAATCGTATGGTGGTTTTGGGACATTAATCCCCACAAATCAATCAATCATCAATCTATTCTTTCTTTCTTTCTTTCTTTCTTTCTTTCTTTCTTTCTTTCTTTCTTTCTTTCTTTCTTTCTTTCTTTCTTTCTTTCTTTCTTTCTTTCTTTCTTTATTTCGTGCCTTCCCGTAGAGGCAATGCGACCTGTCCGTTTGCTGTAGCTACTACGGCTTCGGGTGTACGCGGGACGCTTTCAAACTTCTGACAATACTCGCAACATACCTATCGTATCTAGGCAAACAGTAATACGAATTGAGAAACAATAAAACGCGAATCACTCATTACCAGTACGAGTGGATGTCCACGCATAGTATCAGGTACGCGCGAACGTTAAACTTCGCACTGCAATTTTAAACATCACATTTCTTTCGCACCGGGCAATGCTTTCTCCAGAGATTTCTTTTTTTCCCCATACCAGGAATCGGAACCACGGTGTGGTTGGAACATCACCCTCGTACTTAACAGCACACGTTGCTACGGGCAGCGATGATGGTCGTGCGCGAAACAATCAAATGGACCGAGATGCAGCGAATTAGGGCAACCAATCCACAACGATTATTCCACAGCTGTTAAAGGCAATGAAGAAATGGGGCCACGTAAAACGACAAGGGACCCTGAATAAAGATCACACTATACAGAAACGACTGGTCGCCGGCAAGCACATGATCGAGAGAGAGCACTATAGTTATCGGCAGACGACGCACACACAAATGCAGCACGCAACCGGCGCACCTTTTAGGTCAGCATTTGATTGATTGATATGTGGGGTTTAACGTCCCAAAACCACTATATGATTATGAGAGACGCCGTAGTGGAGGGCTCCGGAAATTTCGACCACCTGGGGTTCCTTAACGTGCACCCAAATCTGAGCACACGGGCCTACAACATTTCCACCTCCATCGGAAATGCAGCAGCCGCAGCCGGGATTCGAACCCGCGACCTGCGGGTCAGCAGCCGAGTACCTTAGCCACTAGACCACCGCGGCAGGGCTTAGGTCAGCATTTGTGTACGCCCGCATTTGTGTGTAATCACCGGCACCGAATCTCGAGCGAACTATGCCACCTACGCTTATATGAGATAATTGTTGGTGTTTACCACGTGAAAACCACTATATGATTGAGAGGCGCCTTAGCGGGGGGCTTCGAAAATTTCGACCATGTGAGGTTAGAAGGAGCCAGGTTAAGAGGTCAGTCGGTTGCAGGTAGTATAAACTGTCTACCGTGTTATCCCGTATTGTTCGCTCTTCGTAGATCTCGTTTTCTTGTAGTGCGCAAAAAAGTTTAAACCTACGATTCCTCAACGTGCACCTACGTCTGAGTACACGGGCATCCAGCATTTTGACCTCCGTCGAAAATGCGGCAACCGCGGCCGGCATTTGACCCGCGACCTGCGTGGCAGCATTCGAGCGCCTTAACCACTGTACCACTTTGACGGGTGAATGTGTAACTCTTACACAGTCTTCGCTGAATGAAGCGTTAAATCCGCACTCTTCCTAGAAGAGCTACCGAGGTCGCAATGAAGAGAGAGAAGAAAAATATAAAGGAAACCTGCTTGTTACGCAAAGCGGCTGTTAGGCGAAAATCGGGTTCGGGAGAAAGGAGATGGCTCGTCGCGTGTGCATAACTCGGCGCCAAAGGAAGAGCAGCATCGCCTGCCCGGCGAAAGCGGAGAAATCCCTCGATACCAGATCGAACGGCGAAGGTCACGAATGGAGACCCATTAATCCTCATTTGGAACGAACTCGAAGACGCGCGCGCGCTTTTTTGCTCCCTCCGAAATACCAGCCGTGCCGATGAGGACCAAGAAAGAGGAGTGTATACACGAAGGTAACGAAGAACTACGCTTGCAATGCGACGGCGGCGAGGGACCATAGAGAACATGCGGGCCGTTTCATACATCACTCTGTCCGGATCGGGGCGCACCTGCCACGCCGTTTCCGGCTCTGCTGGACGACCCTCGCGCATGTAGCTCTCTTCTTGCCCGGTTTTCCACGCAGCCACGTAAGTGGGGCGGCGGCAACGATCGAGAAAAGCCGCGCATGAACGAGCGTTTCTCGCGTCCGCCGGGATGCGAGGGTGGGCAGCTCGTATGCGACGACGACTAAGTCTGACCGCACTTTTCTCTTAAAAGTCAAAAGGTTGAGAAGCGAGGTGGACTGATAATGATCGACACGCTTCTCGATGTGCCGCGCCTCTTTCGGTTGCGGCAACATCCCCCCTCTCCGGAGCGTCGTTTCGCTAAAAGCCTCGTTTCGCTGAACGACGATGGTTAAAACACTTTCCCACATCGTTCAGGCTCCAAGTGCAGGTCTCTCTTCCCGCTTACTCCTCGCAAGTGGAATTAGGAAACAGCTTAGAATGGACACTCGGTCTTCCCTTTCGTTTTTGCACGGTCTACGATCGAGCCATGGAGGAAAGGAGACAGAGAGGAAGAGAAGCGCGAAGAGACACAAGGGAGTTAGGCAATGCGAGATACACATACAAACACATATGTATGCCAGTGGAAGGGGGGGTGCTCAGTCGGTGCTGCTGTTGCAACAGGCCGAGATAGGTGTCGTTCGGTCACTTGGCAGATTAATTGACATTGGATGCTACGCGAGAGCAGTCATTACGAGGCTGGGATTCATGCGGGTGCTGGGAGGCAAATTGCCAGCGACCGGTAATTTCCCCCCCAAATGTGCACACCGAGCGAAGAGAGGCGGTGGGCGTTGGAGGTTGGCGAGAGTGGGGGCGAAGAGGAAGAAAGGGGGGTGCATAAAACGGGCATGAGCACAGTCTAACCTAAAGGGACGGGGGAGAGTAAGAAGGAAGGAAAAGCTGAGGTTCTGTTGTGTGCGAATCCGGCATGCCGCCGTGCCCCACGTCACGCGGCAGAATTGATTGAAGCGCCCTCTCGCGTGCCTGTCTATCCGTTTGTGTCTATCTGGTATACGCGCTCTCGCCGTCCCAGCAGTCTCCCTCGCCCTTATCCGCGCGCTCGTCCCTTCTCCAGAGCTACTTCTGCTGCCCGCCAATTCCCGGTGCGCTCCCGCAAGCTTTCTTCATGCCGTTGTTGTTACTTTATCCTCACTTGAACGAGGTCCTAGCGAGCGGAGGCCGGACCAGGGTATCGAGTAATAATTACGAAATTGCAGCTTTTAAGGGGAACTTTAGCCCTCGCTGTTTGGCTAGGGTGCAAATTTGGGGCCTCACGCACTAACTCTATGGCCTCGCGCCACCGGCTTCTTCTATGCGGACACGGGCCACTTTCTTTGGCCGGCCGTCGGGTTGCGCCGCCGTTCACCGGTACTTCGACTCAACTCACTTGTGCCTCTGCGCGTGCGCCGCGGGGCGCACTCCTAACCGACTTCATTGCTGTACCTCTGTGCGCGCGGGTCGGATGCTCTGTTAGAGGGGTGCGGCACCGTATTCCGAAGTCGGACTTTCAAACCAGAGTGTTTACGTCGGCGCACCACGGTTATACTTGCTGGGTACGTAAGCCGTACACGTCGTTTATGAGATCGCCGCTTAAGTGTGCTCATTGTTTTTAGAAGTGAGAGGGGGGGGGATGCTTACTTGCTCATTAGAAGTGTGCTTTGCAGTACCTCAATCGAAAAAAAAATGTGGCGCGCCTTTTCGCTTTAACTGTTCACTGTAAGTGGATGGCTGCCACAATGACAGGAATGCCACAAATTTTCATAAGCTGATGTGGGACACTGTCCCCTAGGCAAATTCTTATTCTAAGAAATTTCTTTTGCGTCCAATCGGGACAGTATAACGGCAACTGCGACATTGGCAATGCGTATGTAGCCTCTGCGTCGCATATGCCTTCTCTATACACGCACAGCGATGTCAAAATTTTAAATATTCCCCTAAATCATTCTTCGAAACAAAGAATAATGGTGTCAGAGCAACAAGCTGCGCGTTAAGTAATACATCGAGGTTCAAACTACTCACACACAACCTCTTGGCACATTTCGGATTTACACACAACGTTTTACCGAACACATTACTGTTGCACCCTTTACGTTCTGCACGGAAGCAGACACGAGGCTGACCTTTTCCCCTCCCCTCTCTCCTATCACTGTGCGCAGGTTCTCCAACGCAGTCTTCCAGCCCCCTCGACTACCGGTGCCACGCGAGCCCGACGCGACCGAGCCCGTCTCCGCGCGAAGCTATGGGACTGTCTGACCGGGGCGATCCGCCGTGCGCCAACGAAGGGCCCGAGCTGCCGCCGGCCGCCGTGCAACCTTCTCCGCGGGCCGACCTGCTCTTCCGCCGCACCGCCTCGTCGCCGTCGGGACACGTGTCTCGGCTCGGCGGATCCGACGAAGTCAGCCCGGGTGATCGCTCTGCGGCGCCCAAGCATCCCGCGCACAGTCCGCACTCGAGCCAGCACCACCAGTCTCAGCAACACCATCCGCGGCCTCAGGCACAGCCGCAACAGCAGCAGCACCACGCTTCGTCCGGAAGGCCTCCGATGGTGATGCGAGCCGACAGCCCCCAAGAGATGAGCGACGATTTTCCGAAGCGAAAGCAACGACGCTACCGAACCACCTTCACCAGCTACCAGCTGGAGGAACTGGAGAAGGCCTTCGCCAGGACTCACTACCCGGACGTCTTCACGAGGTAGGCGCGGGCTCCTTTTCTTTACACTGCTCGAATATTGTTGCGCGTACGTAGCGGACCATGCGCGCAGGGCACCCCCGACGACGTGTACGACGATCTGGCGCCGCTTGTGTCGTCATTTGCGCAACCGTTTCATTGGAACGCAGCGTTAGTTGTCCAGAGAAATTAATTAGTTCGCAATAAGCCACTGAGAGACACTACCGATAATGCTGTCACTGAGAATTAAGCTGTGCATTGGGCGTGATTAGAAGTTCGTCCGCATGTTTTCCATGTATATATATATATATACACATATATATATATATATATATATATATATATATATATATATATATATATATATATATATATATATATATATATATATATATATATATATATATATATATATATTTATAAGGAATGCACACCAATGGGTCCGGTTCGATAGATGATTGAAGAGAAGGACGCACTTTTGAAATGCAGTTTTCTATTAACGTTTAGGTGAAACACTCTTTTCATGCGCGATGATTTGCATTTGCTGTTGAGCATATACCAGAGCAAACAAATAATATTTCTCAACAACTGACCTCCAGTGTCTCAGACTCTGATATAAATCTCTCACACCTTTCTGAATCGCTTTTTAGTTAAAAGTATGGGGAAGTACCCGTGGCCAGCGCGGCATCTTACTGGCTTCGGCTCTGGCTTTCTCTGTCATGGACTGTATTCGTAGTAGTGACTCAAACGTCGCGACACCGTTGAGCCGTCGCGTGCAACTTGCTCATGCGTTCAAGTGAAGGGTGGAATACAAATCACGCGCTTCCCGCTTTGAGCGCAAGGCACGCATTCGTGATTCCTTTGTTACGGATTGCTTATAGGCGCCATATTGGCCTGCATTCAACGCGCCAAACCGATATGCGGCGATCCATACAAAACTAAGACTATATGTTCCAAACATCCTGCGCGTCCGCGCTGCTACTGCGAACGTGAATGAAGTGGGAAAACAATCCTTACTTAACAGTGGCTTAGGTTTGAGAATGTGAACGAGTTCGTCGGTCACAAAGCTTGTTCATAGAGAATCGATGTTTGGAGTCAAGGAGTCATTAATCGCAAATGCTCGCCGTTGTTTCTACGCTCACTCATTTCTATCTTCTCTTCAATTTTACTCCGAATGAAGGAGCCGACTTGTCTTTAAAAAAAGTATTAAATTACCTCTATGTGCATATTTTGACCTATACCAACTTGTTATTTTTTATTTCGTAGTTGGTGATTTCGAGCACTTCTTCCATGCTGATAGATTGATATGTGGGGTTTGATATGCTGATTGATTGATATGTGGGACTGGATGGTGCACAAAATAAACTGGCGACAGTCCGCTTCTGGCTGTCTTTCGTTAAACCATAAATAACCGGTACGCATATGTAACAACGTTCGGTACATAGCCACGTGTATTCTCCTATAAATGCTTCGCTGCGCCAAAGCTGACTGTAGCTTTTGTGAGCCGGCTTTCAGTTCGTGACTCGACAGTTGGAGAAACGTAGTGTACTAAGGCGTACTAAGGCGTACTGCAATTGTTATATCGAAATAATAAAGCGTAGCATTGGACCCTCGAGTGAAGTTCTCCGTAGACTTTATCGGCTTTTTCATTGCCTAGAACATGACGCCTGAAGAAAATGCCGGGGCAGTTATGTTTCATCTGTACTAACATGTCCTTGCTTCTTCCACGCATTTCTTTGCCGAGAACTTAAAGAAAGAATAAACGATGATTCACCTTCCCCGTCATTAACATCTCTAAGAAGGTGCTAGTCATCGTGGATCGAGAATGTCGCGAGTAACGGAAAAGCCATTTATTACTCGGGGCAGCACATTTATAAACAGCTTGCAGTTTCTACACTGTTAATTCGGCAGTACGCCCGTTTATACAATCAGAATTGGTCTACTTAAGGTGTGCACCCCAAATGAAACCATTATCTCTGATACGAGCTGCTTAAAAGCAATAACGTACTGCGCGAGAGGTACTGAGTAAATTACAACAGCTATACGTAGAAAGTATACATTTAAGTGTTCTTTTGACCCACTGTATGGGATATGAATTGCTTTGGAGATACGAGCTTTGGTGTCGCGAACTTGTGTATCACAAGTTCCATCGTAGCGAACGCATGCTCCGGGTATTCTAAACAACAAAGCTTGCACACACAGACACAAGAACATCAGGACACAACAAATGACTAGGTATTCGTGTTGTCCTCACTCCCTGTCCTTTTAGAATGGATATGTACCGACTGGCTGTTATTTTAGGCTTCGGATAAGGTACGCCTCCTTGATACATGAACACATATAGAGCTAAAACAGGCAAGAAAAAACAGTATCGAGAAAAAATTTTATTTAGTTAAGCACGCCGTTCAGGAAGGAAATTATCCACGCCTTCTGTGCCTGTTAATCGTGCTCAGCAGGCGGGCACGGTATTCCGAGTCTCTTCATCCGCGTATAATTAGTGACCCATAATAAGCAACTACAGTGTAAAATACAGCGCGTAACCTGCTTAAGCAGTGCAACAATGTTATGATCTCCTAGTTACTATACATCATAGCTAAACCTTAACGAGTCCTGTCCCCCTTCGTCTGCCAAATGACGCCGCGGGCGATGCTCCATGTGGAGTCGATTGTTAGTTTGTTGGAAGTGGAAGATCCATCAGTTCCGCCTTGGTGCTCGAGTTTGCCGTGTGTACAAACATAGCCGCGTCTGAAATAATGTGGCAGTTTTCGCTTTAGGCGCACGCTTCACGCATCACGCGAATGGCGCTTGCGTGCGTGCACTGCTATATACGGCTATAGGCCGGTACATAATAGTAAAAGCCGCCGTCTCGACTGTACCATCTCTCACATACTGCACATCGTAGCATCACAGGCGCCTGACTTAAACACCGCCGGTTCCAGACACCACGCACGTCTACCTTGTGTCTATACACGTGCGGAGCGTACAGGCACTGTCTGCCGTTAACAGGATGCGTTTGGAGCAAAATTATACTGGCCGTCTTTCATTACAGACCCTAGACCCACGAAGCGGATCGTGTACATATGCTTCGCTTGCCAACATGCTTATGCAACATGCGAAAACGAGAACATGAGTGTTTTTAACAAACAGAATGAAAACATTTACTGAGCGTAACGTGAAAGAAGTGGCGAGACTTGAGAAGTCACGTACTGGGGTCGGCTGTGTTGGTGCATCGCCTCCTCGCTTCATGACAGCTAGGTTTTGGATGAATAATTGTGCGAAGAGAGGTAGTTGAACATTGTAAACGTGTCTTGCGCTTATATAGGCGGCAAAAGGACGTCAGTTTACTTGGCTATGCATACTGCGACGCCCTATTGTATCGAGCTTGGTCGGTGAAACACGTGCAACAAGCCGAGTGAGAGGCAGATGCGAGTTACGGTAGCGTATACTCCGAAGCGCCCTTCTCGCCCCTTGGTCGACATTTTGCAGCGGAGCGCGAAGACTTTAGCGCTATTATCCCGACACACTGTGTATAACGAAACGACGCCAAGCGCATTCAGGGGTATGTATACGCTCTTTTCGCGTGTACACTTCACGGCTCTGCGGCCTATTACGTACGACACGAGCGCCGCCCCCGTCGTCTTATTGTTTATCGCGCGCGGCACGCCTATTAGAGCGGGATAAACGTAATTGGGCGAAATTGCTTCCAAACGGAGCATATTGTGCACGTGCATGAAAAACGAGCCGGCCGCGTAGTTTAAACTCGGGTCAGGGAACAAATTTCTTCTCGAAGAGTGCCTCTTCGGTTACGCCAGCACTCGCTCCATATAGCTCCGGGCCGGGATGTGTATTTTCAGTATTACGCTCGCGGGAGGCAGCAGCGTCAGACGATGCGTTCAAAGCGAGATGCTTTGTCCCCCCGGTTAGCTCCTCAGCCCTCGTTTTCTTCGCTCAATTCTTTTAGGAGAGAAGTGGCACGAAAAGAGGCGCCCTCGATTTAAAAAAAAAAGTCTCAAGTTAGCGCGCGAGCGTGCTTAATTACAGTTATTATTCACAGTGCGGAATTAAGACCCATCGTGCTCCGACGACCAGAGCGGCGGCGGCAACGAGTAGCGGTCACGCTAAAACGGATCTCCGAGCGCGTCCGCGCCCATTAAACACTCTCCAGAACAAAGTGCACACGTGCCGAAAGGCCGCGGGGCGAGGAGGGGGTGAACACGGGCAGCCCGAGGGATTGTCTCCGCGTGTATTTACGACCGCGGACGAAGCACCGTTGCGGAGCTCGCGTCGAGCCTCGCTGCGCGCACCACTTCGCAAATCGTTACCGTCCAGGCCATAGCGGCACAATGCCGGTGGCCGACGGCGATTTCTTCCTTCGTCAGCGCCGCGGGCGGGACGGTATCACGCACGACGACCCGAGGTCGACGACGACGAGCCTTGAAAAATCGCGCCATAGCTCATGCACGCTTCAATTGCTCCGGCGCGCCAAGCGCGAGCGTGATTGATACGGTGTGCTTTAGAGCTATACTCTGCAGCTTGGCACCATGGCGCCGAGGAAGCAGCGTTGTACATATACTCGGCGCCCATTAGCCTCTTCATTGTTTCGGAGACGACGCGAGTGGCGCTTGTTACGTACCGTGCCAGCCCGCGGCTGTATACCGTATCTTTTCATAATAGTGTGCGATAAACGTACACCCGGCCTCTTGATCCAGGATGGATATGGGCTTTATTCTCTTTGCTGTGCACGTGGGGTTGGTTTATTAGGTGCCGCGGTCTCTCTTTGAGTCTATACGTCGAGCGCGGCAACGTTGAACCGGAGGTCGTGGTCATCGGATTTCTGGAGACGTGTGATGGGCCCGCCGGCTGAGCCTTAATTAAAGTGCGCGCGTTTCTGCTAAGTACGGCGGCGCATGTCCCTTTTACGCCAGTACTCAAGGTTCACTCGCGATGCAGTTCAAGAGTGCCACCTTCGTAAGCGTGCGCAAGGTTCCTAAATAGGGGGGAGGAGGCGAAGAGGGTGAAGTTTAGTTTCGCGACAGAGCCTTCTTCTGCCCCCCTCCCCCACCTCCGAGGCGATTACGATTGCTAGGCAGTATAGAGCAAAGACAAGAAATTGGAGGAGGGGTGCGCCCTCTTGCCCCTTCTCCCTTTAGGCGCGCTACGGTCGCCTTGGTAGACAGTGGTGTCCAGTTAGGCGAATGGAGGTAACTACCTTTGTTGGAACCATGCGCCGCGTAGGACCTTTACTATTTTGAAAGCGACGGACATGACTGCTTGTAAGCATAAAGATTTCTGTTGTTGAGCTCCATGCCGCACGTTTTATCGAGCCCTATCTCAGCATAAACAAGCCTGGACCATCCATATAATGGCTATCGCAATAAAACGAAGAAACAAAAAGCTAGTTGGTGTGGCAGTGCCATGGGAAGAGAGAATGGAATATGTAGGCGCAGGTGAGAGGCACTCGCCACACGGGCGCACGTCACGGAAATTTCCTCTTTGCAACAAGGTATAACTTTCACGCGCGTGGGCTACAAACGTCCCACTGTCGATCCATATCTATTGTCTTGTTCAGCACACGTTTCGCATGCACATGCTTTGTTTTAGCACTGCTTTTAAATGAAGTTTAACTACGTGGCACCGCGTGATCGTGGTAGATGACTGCGTGAGAGGCTGATAAGAAGCTGCATACGTGCTGGACGGGGAGTCGTGCATAACACCAACCATGAGCGAGGTATCGGCCGGCCGGTGGGCGGCCGTCATCCATAATGCACCAGCGCTGTTGGCTCTGGAAGCCGCCGGCTTTGTGGGACAGCGGCCATGGCCGACCGCAAACGAATTAGGCGCTCATCATCGATCCATCAATCCGGCTCGAGGCGCGGGGGAGCCCGTGTGTTCCGCAGGTGCCGTATGCTTGTTCATGCATGCATGCGAGCCCATCACGCACGACATACGGCGCGCACGAACCCCATGATTAGGCGCCATTCGGTATGGGCCCTTAGCCCACTCGCCATCACGGAAATTAGAGCGCCGACAGCGGCGGCGGAGACCTAGCGACTCGACTGATTAGTCTGCCGAGTTCGCGGCCCGAAGTGCGCGGATAGCTGCGGCATGCGAGTCCGCGTGGAGTGGCACGTATACGTGGCGGCCTGGTATTTGTACACCGCTGCCTTGCGTCCGCGGGACGCTCACTTTACACACAAACGCAAAGCTCGGCTATGTTTGCGTGCAGATTGGTTAACTGGGAGATTTACACGCCCTTCAATCGTTGATCGCATCGGTCGCAATCGCTGTGTAGATATACATCGCAGCGGCACCCGGTTCGGTCATCTATCCTTAAAGCAAAGGCGCGCAGATGCAACGCAATGCAGCACCCAGCAGCGTACTTGCGAGGTTATTAAAAGATCGGGCCACCACGAAAGACAAGCCACAATTACGGAAATGGAAGTCGCACTAAGGGCAAGATGGAGTCTCCTGCGGGTACAGACTCGACGGAAAGATGAGCTATAACTAAACTAAGTGAGGAGAGATAGAAATCAAGATGTCGTTTTTTTTTGCGTGTTTTTTGCTCGATCCATAGGTGCGACAGCGAATGAGTGTGCTACGCGTAGCAACTGTTCATCATGCTTCCAGCATGAAGTATATAAAGCTATAGCGAAGACGTATGATCGCAGCTAATCGTGTGCTAAGGAGATTAAAGTGGAGCTCAAGGGGGAGGGTGCAAGGCGTTTGTAAACGGTGAAAGACACTCGTGTAACGAGAACTGCCCATGGCTGCGTGCGTCATTACACATAGCAGTATCTGAAAGGCGGCGTGTGATCACTGCGACACGAACGGTGCTCCCTTATCACTCGTAACCACCTTGATATGCTAACAACCCTGGCGCTTAATTTTGCCGCTCCCATGCCCTCCACAACTAGGGTATACAGGAACTGACAGATGGCTGTGGTACTGTTTCACAACTGCGCATAAGGAAAACAAGCACAACGTTGCCTAAATTTCAAGGCCCGGGATCACTTACACTTAGCCATTGTTTGAGCTACAGAGTGCGGATACTTGATAGGTTGATAGGTGTGTTTGGACTCTCGCGTACAAGCGAAGAATGCACGTACTTCTATGTCTTGAATGTCCAGCAAAGAGCTCACCCACAGTCGAGCGTTTGCTCTGACATCTATAATGAGCACATGTTATCATGTTCGTTAATCTTCGAGAATGTGCCTTGCAAGCTTACTGAACGCGAGTGCGAGATTATGACAAATCCGCATCCTACAAAGATATGATACGTCAAGATATTTCGTCAATGACCTATGCTGTTCTCATGAGGGGGCCCCAGGTTTCTTTTTTTTATCAATTCTTTTCGTGTGTCCACCGCTTTATTCCTTCACCCAGCACTGTCAGCAAGTTCAGTTATATCCAAACACATTAAGCGCGCGTGGAGTGTTGTTAACGTTCGGGCATTCGCTCGAAGCCCCGTCGGAGCTAGGCTTATGATCAAGGAACAACAACAACAACAACAACAGCAACAACAACAACAACAACAACAACAACAACAACAACAACAACAACAACAACAACAATATACACCATCTTGACATCATCAAATGCAGAAGCGTTAGAATTTGGGCTCCTTGTGCGAGAAGCGAGTCGGAGAACAGTACACAAATTAGGTGGTGCGACAAACAACAGCGCTATTGTTCGTTCTCATCTCTTCCTGTGTCCAGATCTGTATATATTTTTCTATCATATTGGCATGGATGAACTAATAATAATCAACAGTTATCATTTTTGCATTTGGCGAATAAGTGACTGCCTTTTCCTTAATTTCATCCTCTTTCGGACATTGGCAACCTATTCTTGCTGTGTTGAGGTGCAGTGCAAAGCGGGAACGAAGATATACGCTAAAGTGAGTCAGCAATATAGTTTGACATGGATATTTCTATGTCAATTACGGCATAACTCTGCAATTTACAGGGACGCTGCTTACTGCTTTGCTAGGAATAACAGTCTTTGTTAGGGATTAACGTCCCAAAACCGCGATATGATTATGAGAGACGTCATAGCGGAGGGCTCCGGAAATTTTGGACCATCTGCCAGGGCGTTCTTTAGCTAGCACCTATATCTAAGCACACGGTTCTTTACTTATTTTCGCCTCCATCGAAAATGCGGCTGGAGCGACCGGAATTCAATCCCGCGACCTGCGGATCAGCAGTTATACTTCACAGCGACTAGATCATTGTGGTGGGTTTATTGTTTTCGCTAAGGACGCACGTAATGATTTCGTAAATGCCGAAACTAGGCAAATATAGATTACATAAACGCGTTGTATTACAAGTATAAGCTTGTTGAATGCTGTAGCAGGCACGGCACCGTCATGGCCACGATGTTTCGGAAACTTTCTGTTGTCTCATAGGTTAGCAAACTCACTCATCAATCGACTCATTCGTACCCGCTGAGACTGAGATAAAGCCGTGAGTCTAAGTCCGAGTGAGTGCAAAGAGCAAACAATATTTCTTGGGTGAGTATGAATGGGTTCCATTTCTGTTTGCCGACCTATTGTCCTATCTACTGATCTTCCCCATTACTATGAGCCTCAACAGGATTCACATTTATACTGACACCTACTCACACGTCTTCCGAAGTAGTATATTTCATAAAACATTTCAATATTCATTGATCAGAGGCGTGAGTGACGTTAGGAGGGTGCCTTGAACCCAACCGTACCCCCCACGCCCTTACTCTTTCAGGGAGTTATTGATAAATATATTTTATGTTTGAAGCTATTTCAAGAAAAATGTCCTTACTGCTTTACAAGCACTCAAAACTCGTATTCGAATGTTGGATAACAAAAAGCACCAAGAACAGCATCAACTATGTGAGATGTCGGTGTTATTTAGCATTGACTGCATGGTCGAGAAGGCTATTTCTGGACTAACGGACTCGTGAGCCGACTCAGTTGAACTCACTCAGACCTATACCGAGCCGCGAGTCTGAGGGAGTCCGATTGAGCCCAAAGTGCGAAATATGTCTCATGATTGAGTATGAGTGAGTTCCACAATTTTTTTCCACCTATGGATTGTATACAAAAAAGTAACTTGTGTTTTATTTGCCACCGCGACACTGAAAGTACTATTCAAAAAGGCGATGGAGGTTTTTCTCATTCATACGTCGATGCACAGGTTTCGCAGCTTCTCTACCGAAGCGTTTAGCGCGTCTTACGTGTGACTAAGTGAGGTATACCAGCGTCGTGAGCCGCCTCGGCGTTTCTTTTTCTTTCGCACGTCAGTCGAGAAATAGCGCGCCGCCTACAACGCGACAGCAGACCACTTCCCCGCATGGCCCCGTCGCGAAGCGTCCGGCCGAGGTTGCACACGCGAAAGAAGCGCGCACGCCATGTGGTTGCCTAGCCATAAAAAAAAAAGAAGCTTTCCCATTCGGAGCACGTCCTCGTGCATGGGCACCCGTTATTATAGGGCGGTGCAGTTTGTTTTAGACGATGCGCGCGAGCATATTTGCGGTGAGGAGTCATGGATAGCGTATACATGTACACTCAAACTTCACGTGTAGCGCATATTCTTCTTCTTTTCTGTATGTGCACGTAGCACCTACGGGAGGTTGTTGTGGGCACGATTACGCACACCCCACGTTGATTTATTCTTGCTTTCTTCTCTACCTTTTTGCACGTTTCGCGTTTTGATGGGGTCCTTCGTCGGCACAAGGGTGCGGAGAGTTCGGGGTATAAAGTTCAACGTATCTCCTGATTATCATGAATACGTGTAGACTTTCTTACCTGTATGCTTCGGGTGAACAATCAAGCCGTCTGTGTGTGTATGCCGGGCTTATAACATACTAATCAAGAAAACAAGAAGAGGGTGTGGGGGGGGGGGGGGGACACCGTAATAGCTACCACGAGGTTGTTTCGATGTGAATTAGTGGACTTCGACGAGACGCGGCGTTTAGCTTAGCAAAATTAGGGCTATCCGTCTTCGAATTTGCGCTGGCTATTATCTATACGCCCGCGCCGTGGTCCGATACGTGCTTCGAACAATTTCACCAGTCGGTTTTTTACGTGTACGTTTTGCGTGTCTCTTTTTCTGCTCATATCCTTCATGCTCTCATGGGAAGAGGGGAAGACACCTATGAACAGCAAATATTCGCGTGAGCGGCCCATAAAGACTGTATACGTAAAGCTGCAGGAATGTATGGGATGCACGCAGGTTTCTTTCTCGCTTTTCGTCTTCTCCACCACAAAATGACGTGTTCATTGATGCTGGTGCACGAGGCACTTGGAATATTTAAGGACGGATATCTAAATACTTTGATTGTTATGGATCACCGCCGCACGAAGTGCGGATACGCCAGTTGTGGCGCGGCACGATTGCGAGACTATCGCGCACAAGGGTATACCTGCGCGCGCGCATCTGCTGCAAAGTGAACTGTCCGCAATTTTTTTTCGGCTCCTCCGCGGGCTTTGCCATTATCTTTCAAGTGGCCTTCCCTCTCTCTTTCCTCCTCTCTGACGTCATGCGCTTGCTTCGTTTTGCTTCGCCGATGAAATGGAGCGGTCTGGGCGCATGTTGGTGGCGAGGAGGAGCGGCTGAATTCATTTTCAACTCGTATACACTGGTTGATCTAGGACAGGCACGGGCAGGCACGAAATCTGTCATGCTGATTGCGATCGATCAAACTCTTCTCTAATTATTATAATTGCGTGCGCTTGGCAAGGTTTCCCGCTGCGTACGACGAAGTGGAGCCTGAATTGCCCGCGCCGAGATTCATCCGTCGAGGCGAGCAGGAAGGAACAGCGCAGAGACGGTCGAAAGAAAGTAAGTGCTCGTGGCGAAACGTTGCTGTGGCGAATAGGCTGTTAAAAAAAAAAAAAAGCTTCCACAGCGTTGCAAATCGGGCGTACAGGTGGAGCACGCGTTCGATTCCAACGCACTTACGTTCTTAAATGTGCACGAGCTTCGCTTAATGTTATCGTCTTGGTTCGTTATCCAATTGTCTAAGCTAACTTATCTATAGTGGTTCGTGCTATGGTTCTCATGTTGAACGCAAAGTTCGGTTTAAAACGAGACGCATGCAACTCCACTCTACTAGTGACATAGAAAAACAGCCCCCTAATCATGAAAAATGCTGTTACGCTATAGAAGTTGTTCGTATACCTTAAAATTTCAGCCAATCATCGTGCGGGACGTACCACTTACAAAGGTGGCTAGCCAATGATGAAGTGCTGCCACGATCTGCAAGTGTTGTGGATACAGCACGTGATTATTTAGGCGTGGCGAAAGTTTGGTTTCATTGTAGTGTGGCAGCCTGAACTTTGCAGACCGACCGCATTGAAGCGAAAGAGAACCAAGAAATTGAGCTTCTCCAGTGGGTAAACAACGCTTTTCGTGAGAGGCCCATAAGCAACAATGTGCCGGTCAGCGTTTTAAGTTCCTTGCATATAGGAACAAAATGGTGTTCTCTACAAATGAATTTAAAAAAAGGCTAATCTTGCACGCTTTCATAAAAGGAGGTGGAGTGACCGTCATTCTTCTTTCGAGGAAGACCACGTAGTGGTCTTCAAAATAGCAATTACTGCCCGTGACGTAGTGGTCAGTAATTTACAACACCGCCCAAGAGACTTTCGCTAAACGCTTATATCCCTCTTCCATTTCACACACACGCGCACAGTGACCAGTCGTCACAGTATTTGGGACACGTGTTTAACAGCCGTCCCTTAAAACGCCAAAATGCCCGCGGGCCAAGACTGCCCAGCCTTCGTTTGTTGCCAAGGCGACCCTTCTTTTTCTCCCCATTACAATATACGGGCGGTCACATTAAACCATTGCGGTTCTGCACTGCGTACAGCTATAGCGCCCCCTGGCAGCTATTGTGGCGCCTCATGCTCGACGGGGGCCGTGGTGGGCGATGGACTTCGTGACCCCTCGTATATACGAGAGATCGACGCGTCGTGACGGGCGGCTACCGCTGACGCGCGCGCGCTTCAGAGAACGGCTGGCCCGGGCAGATGCGCGCGCTCCAAGCCGCTCGGCGCTCGCTCGTCCGCTCTTTGTAATCCGCTCCTCGACGAGAATTGAAGGGGCCCCGCCGGCTGACGCGGTTGCGCCAGGACAGACCATCGGGGCCAAACTCAATTTCCCGAGGCCACGCGGCGGAACGCCCTGCGCCGTTCGCTAAAGCACAAAAGGGCGCGCTAAATGCGCGCCTGATGAGTCTCCCACGAAGACGTCCACGCGAGCATGCTTCTCCGCGAGACGAGATTAAAGAAAAAAGAGGCCAGGCGTGCTCGAAGAGCATGCTCTTTATACACTAGCGGCCGAGTGGAGGAGCATTTCTTTGATCGTCTTTACTTGGGTTTAAATAAGGTGGCGTTGTACTTCTGCGGTACTGTCTCCCCTCAAAACGAACCGTACGTGCTCGAATCTAATTCTGAAGCGTCCTCAGTGCGCAAGACGGATCGTACGTATATAGCGCGCGTCGTGCCTGGAGAATCGATAGCGGGATTCCCGAGACGACGTACGAACGTCGGCGTGAAACGCGCCGTGAAATGCTCCCTTCGGAGCATGGCTGCGTGTACCAGTCGCTTGTATACGTTTATTTAACGAACAGAGATGGGTCACTCTGTTTACGAACTAGTTAGGGCACTGTATACGCGACTCAAGGGTTTACATCTCGATGTATAATTGCAGTGTGCACATACGTTCACCAGCTTTCTCTTTGTATTCCCTTGCTATTCTCCCGGCTCGGGTATAAGTGGGCGCAGCCAGTTAGTCGCGCGTTTCTCGTTGACATCGCGGCTTGATATATTTAATCCCTTAAAGGAAAAAAAAAATAACGAAACGAAAACGGCTATAGCTCGCAATTACGACCGATGCAATGATAAATGCAAAATCGCCTCCTGTGTTGGCACAATTGTGACAAAAAAATTCTTTGCCCAGTTTAATGGCCACGAAAATTCGCTGAGAAAAACATAGAAGCAAAAAGAAGCGAGAGAAGAAGTGCTTGTGCGTCGGGGTAAATATGCAAAATGACACAATTAAACGCTGTCCTTCCCGAGTTGCTCGTAATTGCTTCGATTATATCCTCAAACCTCGTATAATGATTTAAAAAAAAGAGGCTTTCCACTTGTCGCTTCTCTTGGCATAACGCTTCGAAGCGTTATTAAGATTATGTTTCGCCGCAAGGACAATGCAGTGGCCCCTATATATTTTTACACAAAGCAGGCGGCGATGCCGTCTAGTGCACGTGTGCACAAGAAAAGCTGCGCCTATGTATACGGGCGTGCGCGAGTAGGTAATTTTCTGTTCCAACTCGTCGACGCCTGCGTATACGCCCGCGACGAGCGGACAATTTGCGAAGCGTTTTTCTTTCTTGAAAAAAAAAACACAAATAATAGAACACGCGACGACTGGTGCGTTCACGCGTTCAAGCCCTGACTGAGCGCGCGCATTTCGAATAGCCCGCTGCAACGACGTTGTCGCCCCGTGCTACGTACGTCCCACAAACGCGCCCGTGAACGGCCGACAGGTATGCGGCTCTTGTAAATCGTATAAGGAAGCAGGTGTTACACGACCCGGTGCGGTTATTAACGATGTCCTGGTCGTTCATTACCGCTGATGACTGAATGCGCGGAAGTGGACCGCTTCGCTTTGAGTTCTTTGCTTTGTTCCGCAAGCTCCGAAGCGCGCACGCTTTTGAACGCGGATGTTTATTAAAGTACGCGAAATAAAGTAGTTTCCTCGCAACGTGACAGATTGTCTTCGCCTATTTTGGAAAGCACACGGAGTTGTTTGCGTTTCCCGAGACGTGTGGCAACTTCGTATACACGGGTGGGTCGGTTTTTGTGATACGAGAGAAAGAATCCCGCAGAACCGAGGTTATTATTCGTCATACAAACGAGTGCAATATATCTGAAGCTAAGTGCCGTGAAGGGGCAGGGGGACTGATATCACTTGATAGGAGTAAGCGTGCCCAATGCAGGCCAGGTTTTAAACTTGGCCGCTCTCTGATAATTAACTTGCGATGCCGCGTATAGGCTGTGTATATAAACGGGGGAAACTGTGGATACTTTTACAAAAGTCATTAATTTTCCCCAGTTTTAATGACCAGCTCTAATTACTCGAGAGACAAGCCCTTTATCTAGCTTATAACTGGAGGCGCGTCGCTTAAATGTCTTGCTCCCTTTGTTTGGCGGTGAAAAAAGAGCACAACCTATTCGCTCGAAGGTATTATATCAAGAGTATCCTACCGTGTACAGCGCCAAGGTGCGAAGTACTGTGGGCTTTGTGTTTTGTATAGTGTGGCTTGCGGGTAGGAAGAGAAGGTATAAGTGTAGTAAAGAGCCTATATATATATATATATATATATATATATATATATATATATATATATATATATATATATATATATATATATATATATATATATATATATATATATATATATATATATATATATATATATATATATATATATATATATGCAAAGGGGAGTAATTAAAGAAAGCTTCGCTGTTTTAAGATCTTACTTTGGTTGCTGCACGGCATGCACAAATACTCGTCAGCGCTCTCATTAGCTGGGCAGCTGCGGGGCATGTTTTGTTCTAATAGGAACTGCACGTTGCGAGAAAGTATACGCCTATAAAAAGGCAAGCACTTGGCCGGCATGAAACGGGAGCCTATATAGGGGAGCGATCCACGTGTTCTCGTTGTTCGAGGAAAAAAATTACCCATTGTTTTACGTGGGCCCCAGAATCGGTTGCGTTAATGTAAAAAAAATGAGGGCGTTACACTAAGAATAGGTTCTTTTCGTTCTTGGCTTGCTTATAAAGATTCAGACGAGTGATTACGTTGGACAAGCCTGTGTAGCGCTCCTATTTTTTGTGTCGTATCGATTGTCGAAACGATGTCAAGTGGTGCAGGCATGCTAGCGATATATTCTAAGCCAACATGCGTGTTTTGTATTACAGACTTTTGAAGTTCCTAAAATGCAACTGTTCTACAGTCTTGCCGAGATGTTAGTGACACCATGACGTCGGAAAGTGTTTCGTCGCGAACTCAGCCTTTACACGAGTGAATATCCGAAACACCTGCTGCTATTTGCGCGATACGTGTAAGCTGTCATTTAAACCTTTACATGATATGTACGTGCATCACCGTTATCTAAAAAAGAGGGTCAATTTGCTAAAGAAACACATGGTGCGCAATTCCTAGTACATACCCCCCTCCCGTTTTTCTCTCTATCTCTCTCTCGCGTTATATCTCGATACTACACGCATCTAACTGCTCACTATGTTTCTCGAACACGGCGTGAAGAAAGCGCGGACGAAAGAGAACTCGTCAGGTATGAGTGAGCCACAATTTTGCGGCCTTTAAAGCCGCGCGCGCCTTACAACTGCTACTGAAAGCCCACTAAATGGTCGTCTCCTTCATAAGCGCATGTGGATAAATATATCATATTATGAAGCACCTCGCACGTCTTTTTTTGCCTTGCGGTATACACTCGTGACGGATGGACCTGCAGTCAGTTAAAAGAGTGGGATATTACGCGTTAAGCGCCTCTGACAGGAACGGGCCATTAACACGTGCTCAAGCTGAACACGACAGAACACCTCGTAAGCGAGAGAAATTCTCGCTGCCGCAGCTGCCGCAAAATGCTTTCGGCGCATAAAAGAAGGAGACCTTCTACAACTCAGAAAACGGACGTTGGTTCTACTTTCAGTCGTTTCAGCCCTAAAACCTTCGCTTCCTTTCAGGGATAGGTCTCTCTCTCTATAACTGGCCGGTGTGACTGACGCTTGGCGCCAACCTCACTCTGCCGTATTCGGGCCAAAGTTCACGTCTTCCTTCTTTCATTTTCAGCGAGTGGACAGTCGTGTCCAGCGCGACGGCACGCGTGTCGACAAAAAAGGCCCAGAGCGAGAATTACAGTTACTGCTTTGAAAGACGCACAGTGGAGACCATCGGCGTATACGTCGGGGGCCGTGCAGCCCCGAAAACTGAAAACGAACGGTGTTTCGCAAGCGCGCCATGTCGTAAATGTACGAGCTGGAGACGCTTTCGAAAGCGAGGGACATGTACGGCTGAAATAATAATAAAAGAAAGGTCAGCTGTCGCAAAAAAAAAAAAAAAAACGCTGCGTCATGGCGTGACCACCAAGGTAAAACATCTTCTCAGTTCTCGCGCAATGTCCGCAAATATCAAGTGTTTACTTAGTTCGTGAGGATATGCTTCCGTTGTACAATAAATTTCACAGATGGTGCCTATATACGTGTGCAAATTTGAAAACGCGTGATGTAAAGTCTAATATTGCAAAGAAACAACAACAACAACAACAACAACAACAACAATAATAATAATAATAATAATAATAATAATAATAATAATAATAATAATATATCTAGGGTTTCACGTCTTAAAACCACGATATATATATGAGTGACACTGCAAGAAGGCTCCAAAAATTTTGATCATCTGGTATTCTTTCACTTGCAATAACATTGCAGAATAATCGAGCCTCCAGCATTTAACCTGTGTCGAAATGTGACTGATAGCGCGGCCGGGAATGAACTCGCCACCTTTGGGTCAAGAGATGGTGGCGTCGTACGAAATGGAAGATGTATATGCGCCTGAGTTACCCAATGGAAACGTCTCACTATTTTTCTTCACCTTGTACCTTACGTTCATGAAACGATGGTCAATGTACTCATACATGCTCGCCGGTGCAGTGAGAGAAAAAGAGAAAAGCAAAGGAAAACCAGAGAGGTTAACTAGGTTGAACCTGGTTTGTTACCCTATACACGGGGTAAAGGGGAGTAAAATAATAGAAAAGAGAACTATTGGCAACCTGGTTAACCAGGTGGTAGTATACAAGTATGCAGTGTGGTACCCTGCAATGGGGTGAGAAAAGGAGAGATTGGAAAAGGTTCAGAAAGGAAATAGAATTAGACAAATTAAAAGATAATGAAATAAATACGCGAGGACGGTCCAATCAATCAGTGTCGTTTCGACAAGCCTGCAGATCGTAGAATGCCTCTCGTACGGCCTTCTGTCACGTTAAGTTCGGACGACGGAGTTGTATTCCTTCAACCAACAAAACCTAACTTGTTGTATCACGGTGAGTGTTTGGATGCAGTATTTGGATGAAGTGGAAGTTTTAGTGGCCAGAGCGCGCGGTAGCACGCAAATGTAGTGCCTAATTCGGGTACGTTTCAACGAGATTACTTAAAAACACTTGGATAAGAAGCAGCGGAAATAGCGCCGTAACTACAGAGCTACTTCACCGTGTTGTAATGACCAACATCTGGAAATACTATACAAGTAAACCGGCAGCACGAGGACAACTGCTTTAGGCCGTCAAGTTAACTACTCCAAGTCGAGTTATTACCCTCTAGTTCTTATACAACTGCCCACAGCGCTCCGCCTTTCTAGCCCTTAATGTTGCGTGTTTCATCATTGGCCTATAGAGTGCTCAGTGTCGAATATATAAGAGTGTGTGACACACCCCAAATTCGGGGCACTACCGTGTTCGAAGTGGCCCACTTGTCCGAACAACAGGTCGCAAACGTGGACAACAGGGACGGCCCGTGCGGAGACAGACGGGGTTGGGGCGTGTCGCTCGCGAAGGGCAGAGGGCACCGTCCACAGAAAGACTCGATCCACGCTCGTGTGGGAGAGCGCGCGGTCCACATTTAATTGCCCGCCTGAAATTGCTCGCCCTTCCGGCGAGCAAGCGCCTATACGCACACTGCGTCATTCACATTTATATATTCTAGTGTTATAGTGTGTAATGTATACGTTGTCCACCCAGCACAGGCCTCTGCTATACCCTTTGATTTCTTTCCTCCTTTCGTCACGATGACCCACGGTTGTTAGGAAAGGTTGTTGCTAGCATCTCATTGAGGAGGGTGCGTCGTCAGCGGATACACGCAATGTCATCGCGCGGCTCTGTTTCTCCCTCTCTGTGTTCATTATGGCGAACACGAGGTGGTAAGATGGCCGCTGAAGGCACGGCTCTCCACGTAGCGACGATCACTTGGCGACGGCGACATTCAGTAAAGGGACGAGCGAGCGAGAGAGGGTCGAGAGGAGGGGAAGAGACGCGATTTAGGGTTGAGATTTCGCAGTTTGTCGTCTCCAATCTCCGCGCGACTATATGGGGGGGAAATAAATTGTCGCAGTGTGTTGTACAACAGGCGCTGTGTACGGGGGCCCTCATCAAGAGAAGGGCCGGAGGTTACGGCTCTGGAAGGAGCTCTGATTGCCCGCGAAATGAGACGCGGCATGCCGTCGTCGCGTTTTCGTCGTTTTTCGAGAGGCGCCTTTGCGCGCTCGCGCGCTGACCTTGCTCTACAAAGGAGACACGTGACAAGACACGCGAGCGAATTAAAGGCGGCGCTTTGGGTCGCGTGTGCGCTTCCTTTTCTCTGGTTTGTATCGTTTCTTTTATTTTGTTTTATTTTATTTCTGCTTCCGCTCTCGTTGTTCTCGACCCCGAATGCGGTGGAGTTTGAGGATGATGCTTTTGTGTCGTGTGTAATGGCGCGCACTTGTGAAGACCGAAATGAGGCACGACACGCCGCGGTCGCAAGTTGGGTGCGTCGTTAAGGTGCCTTGATGTGACGCCGAGTAGCGCGAGCAGTGGCAGTTAAACGATTGTACGTGCCCGCGTATGGCTCGTGTTGTGACGCCTTTGACGGCGTTATTTGATTTGTGACACGGGAAAGGCGTCCTTAAGGAGAGAAAAAAAGACAAAGCGAAAGACAGCAGACAAAAAATAGCGAAACCTTGCGAGAGAGAGGGAAATAAAAAAATTAGCAGGGATAAAATGGAACCAGCTCGCACAGGACAGGGTAAACGGAAAACCATAGGGAGAGGCTTTCGTCCGGTAGGCGACCTATATAGATGATGATGATGATGATGATGATGATGAGTAGGAGGAGGAGGAGGATTCATGTCGTTAGGAATGATCGTTAGAAAATTCCTTAGGAATGATCGTCAGGAAATTCCCTGGGAATGATCTTTCGTGGTTTCATGTGCACATCGTACCGGTTCATATGAGTAGGAGGAGGAGGAAGAGTAAGATAATTGAAAGGTAGGAAGGTCAACCTGATGAGCGCTTCCAGTTTGCTATCCTATGCTGAGGAAGGGAGTTTAAAGGATGAAAAGAAAGATAGCGGGATAAAAAAATCACAGCATACCCACCGGTTGAATGATGATGTGTGGGCGAAACAACGGAGAGAATCATCAGTAAAACCGTGAATGAAAAACACTATGTGTGTATATATAGGAATCAACTTTTATTTGTTCTTAGAGACGATGGTCGGCTTGCGATGTCCCTTCGTTATGACGGCTTTATGGTCCGTAAAATGAAAGGTGAGCGGTTCCTGTATAGGTTGCAGTAGAAAATTCGCAAATATTAGGTCAATGCATGTTCCTCGGATCGTGGTTGGTTTCATATGGTCATACGATATACATCAGGAGTGCATATCTAGAAGCCACAAGTTGGATGAGTCAATTATTGGTCGTGTCTGCGATATCAACGTTGAAATAACCAACGATTATAAACGGTGCATTCTTGTACTATGTTTAAATTTTATTACGTACAAGCATCATCAACTACAAGTACCACCATCTAGTTCCGCATAAGTACCGACATCGGTGGCACATACCTGCTCTAGAGCGGCCATGTGCCACCAATGGCTACGTACATCACCAATAAGAAACCCGGATATACAGACCTACGCCCTATAAGGAGCTTCGCCCCTAAAAGAAACCACATTGTTGTGTTCAATAGTAGACTTCGTGTTTCACGTTTCTCTGTATATCGTCGAGTCACAGTGCCTTCTCAAGGCTTGCAAGCACAGCAGATATAGAACATCCATTATCTGTTTTACTGACTCAGCATACGGTGATTTCAACTTGGCAACGAAGGCGTAGTGATTGAAACACTGTGTAGAGGTAGCTGATCATTAGTCGCGCTCAATGTATGTACACCGTTATTGTACCGAACCCCCACTTCTTATTTCATGCGCTGATCATACTCACTCTAGCGTGAGTAAGATATACCCAGGTATGCGTGTTAAAACATATGTTGTAGTGTATATAGCTTGATCTGAGATCCCAGAAATGCGGGATATCCACGTGGCGACTGGAGAAAACATGAATTACGACATATAGAAGGCTATATTCGCACTAACGATCCACGCTTGCCTTGCTCGAAGGAGAGCGGAGCCGTGAAATGAGTCAGAAGGGGTTATCAGCAGTTTCGTGTCATGGGATGTGCATCCACTCCCACACACTCTATGCACTTGCAAATCATTCGCTTGCCCTGAAGAACTAATAGGTGGCCAGCTTACGTGCAACCTGGCTTTCTCACTTTTTTTTCTTCGTACAAAAAACAGATGAACGTTTAGAAGGACGAATTAAGCTACGTGTTCACTCATGCAGACTCGACGCTGGCTTTATTTTAGGCACACGCTGCAACAAATCGCGTTTCATTGTCGCTGAACGGTCTGCAGAGGGTGCCACCCACGTTTCTCTTGCTTCTAACAGTTTTCATTTTTGTTGCAACAAATCGCGTTTCATTGTCGCTGAACGGTCTGCAGAGGGTGCCACCCACGTTTCTCTTGCTTCTAACAGTTTTCATTCTTGCATACTCGGAGCAAACAAACTCTATGGGGTGTATATACACCGACAATTACACGAAGCGAAGACCCACGACAAGCCGCCCCATCGTTCGTTCAAGCACGTGTACACACGTAGCTTTGCACAGTGCCATTGAAACACGAGAAGACATGGGGGGGGGGGGGGAGGCAACACTTCCCGCCACGTTCTTGCAGGGACGACGCTCTGTGTCTGTAGGAAGTCATAGTCGTAACGGAGGCATGCACGTGCGGCCTAAGGCGCCAACTGGAGCAGTCAACTGCTATATACGTTTTCGCACTGTCTCGCGTGGCAAGATCTTGCCACCCTCTGATTGCACGTTGTTAAATTAAGAGCAATAACCATAAAGCATGCGGCACCGGACAGTGGCAACACATGGTACTTTCGGAACGCCGCCCCACAGGAGAGCATGCTTCTGATTTAAGGAAACAGAGGCGTGCGAATTAAGTGTCCCACTCTTTCGCGTGTAACGTTGTTCACTCGCGCGCGTGCATGCATGGGTGATTCGGAATTGGCGCCCCTGGTCGGATGGATGCTTGAACGGACGGACTTATTGTACGACTCCGTTGCAGGGTTAGCCCCCCCCCCCCCCCCCCCCCCATTTGCGCCTTTATGGAGCCGCCTCACCACGAGTGGAAGGTTATGCGCTGCAGCCTGCTCTAATTGTTGGTGCGGTTGGTGTGGACCCCTTCATAACGGCGCTAATTTTCAACGCCATTGAGCCCGTCGCGTGCTCCCGAGAAAAACAATCTTCCCATTACGTGCGACTCGCCTTAAACACGCAATATTTTTGAGTTTTAAAACGAGCGCGCGTAAGTTTAGTTTTTGAAAACCCCCGAACAAGGGTTCATAATTTCGGGAGCATCGCGTGTGACGTTGCTATAGGAGCACAAATTCTCCGTAACGCGTTATTGCTTCCGGTTTCGTTAACCACCATCACGCGTCATTAAATGCAGTTTGAGCTTAAGACCTGGAGCTTAAACCGCCGCTGATTATCATAAGACGCTATTCTTTCAAACTCAGTGCCCCATTTAGAAGTTACTAGCTGCAATCAGGAAGAGGAGGAGGAACGAAAGAAATCACAGGCAGAGAGGTTAACAAGACGCACGTCCGGTTTGCTACCTCAGCTGCTATCAGTGTACTGCATATATGGTGGGAGCCTCTTTTAACCTTCTCAAGGCCTGACCTCACGTATCCGTCGCAGCGCGTCGGCGCGAGGATTTTTGACGTGGCGCCGTACCCTCTAGCGTGGGTGCGTGACCACGTGAAGCCGCGTGGTCTCTCTCTCTCTCAATGTGGGAGAGGGCTCGACACCGCGTCAAAAATACACGCGTTGACGCGCTTCGACGGATACGTGGGGCCAGACCTTCAGGCATCGTGAATAGCAAACACACGCACGTTCTATACCCTTCTTTTGTATACAAGTTATTTCTTGCGTGTTTTTGTTTTGTGGCTCATGGAGTTCAACTTTTTCAAAGCTAAGCGTGCTATTTTTTCCCTTTTTACAATGCAAGTAAACTGAATTGAACTGCAGCATGGCTACTCTTTCAGGTGAAGGTGGTCATTGTGAGCTTGCATAGAATCAATATTCACATCACTAGCTTGTTTTGTTCGCAGGATTAACCAAAATAGACCTTAAGCGCAACGAAACAAGGTGTACACACAAGGAAATGTATTGAAAACATTGAGCCCAAGCACCTGTATTCTGCTCATTGCGTATTTGGTCGGGTCCAAGATGTTATCTCATTAAAACTACATAATATTGACTAAGTAAACATCACGTTTATTGGGCTTACTTATTTGTACTGTAAGTCGGACATCGCAGTGGCTGCCCAGTATCTGTTTTTATAGGCTTCGGCAAATGCTTGGAATACAAGTTGAATTATAACTTGCATAATTAGGAACAGTGTTACACCTGCAGACATCAGTTGTGCAATGCTGTATGAACCGAGGGTGTCAAACGCATCTCAGCTACACACTTAATCAGTTCCTGGTTAAATTCTGGCTACATCCAGGACATCAGGCAAAAAGACGTCCTAAATTTTCTGGCTATATCCAGCGCTTTAGGCATAACCTGATTAAGAGTGTAGCAGGCCGCCGTCGAAGAATTTAGTCCCGCAAGGGCTAGGTCAGGAAATGATGTAAAAGTGGAGAGTGTGGCAGGAGGCTGGGGGTTAGTTTGTACTCATCCTCAGCAAACCATCGAAAATAAAACCTTTCCTATGTCTTATATGAAGGCCATTTTTGAAGGTTTGGGGTCAGTATTTCATCCAACCGCATGTCAATACCGATCTTCAAAATGAGAACAGTGTGGGCGCCGATTCTGAAACACTTTTTGTTTTGCGATTACGCTTCAATACATGGTGACCACTTAGAGTTCCTCGCAAGAACAATGCTTTAGAGGAGTGATGCATCTGTGGCTAACTAACGTAATTATTATGAAAAATAAAAATGGTATAAACCATGTGCGTAATGCGGGCCGTATAAGCTACAAGTTCGCGTGCTCTATGCCGCCTGCAGGCCGCGTGTTTTTGCCCATGCTTTAAACGATGCGGACACTGCGGCTTTCTCTGTGTCTGCCAACATGCACGTTTCCGAGCATGAAGATGCCGCCCTCCCACGTGGCAACATGGAATTGGATGTCACGTACAACTGGTCTTCTTCTTTTTAATTTTAAATTTTATTGTATTTACTGTCCGATACGTGTCGCTCCTTTTCTGCATGCATGCGTGTTTTTGTGCATGAGGTGAATGTAGATAAGTTGACATTACTAAGCTCTTGTTCACCTGAATTATTTCCTCTGAACTCACGATATCCAAGCAATTTCGACAGAGATTTTATCAATGGGTGGTGATAGCACCACTCTCGTAAAAGAGTATTTCATTCAGTGCTCTTCGTTTTGTCACAGATGTCATGCATTTCCCTGCAGCTGCTTACCGAGCAAATGCACATTACACTTTTCAGGGAGGAGCTGGCAATGAGGGTCGACCTGACGGAAGCGAGAGTTCAGGTTAGTACAACTTAAGTACAACTTTTTCTTTCGTTTTTTCCTCTGTTTATTCAGATCACATATCGGACTTTTCAGCGTACACACCCTGACAATGTGTGGAGTTCAGATTTTGCGTTTAATGAAGTGCAGTTGCACGTATACATTGCGTCGACTTCTTGCTATCCAATCATCAGCAGCAGCAGCCTGACTAAGCCCACTGCAGGACAAAAGCCTCTCCCATGTTCCGCCAGTCAATTCGGTCCTGTGCTTGCTGCTGTCACTGTATACCTGCGATCTTCCTAATATCATATATGCCCACATTGCTTTCTGTCTCCCCCTCACCCACTTCCCTGCTCTTGGAATCTAATCTGTGCTCCTTAATGACCAGCTGTTATCTTGCCTTCGCGCTGCTTGCCCTGCCCATGACCACTTCCTCTTTTTGATTTCGACTATCATGTCTTAACATCCGCTAGTTCCCTGATACACTCTGCTCTCTTCTTGTTCCTTATAGGGTTACATCTATTATTTTCCCTTCCATTGCTCGCTGCGTCATCCTCAAGTTCAGTTGAATCCTCTTTGTAATCTTTAAGTTTCTGCTCCGTAGGTAAGTACCGGTCAGATCCAGCTGTTGTATACGTTCCTCTTGCAGGATAGTGGTAATCTACCATTGATGATTTGAGAATGCTTGCCGAATGTACTCCACCCCATTCTTATTCTTCTAGTTACTTCGATCTCGTGGTTATGATCTGCGGTAACTACATATAAGTGTAATCTTTTACAACTTCAAGTGCACTGCCACCTATCTCGAAGTGCTGTTTTCTTCCGAGGTTAATGTACATTACTTTCGTTTTCTTCAGAATAATTGCGAAACCTACTTTTCTGCTCGTCTTGTCTAATTCAGTAATCATCAATTGCGAATCGCTCTCTTATTTACTCAGTGATGCAATGTCATCGTCGAAGTGCATTTTACTAAGATACCGCCCATTAACTCACATCCCTAGCCCTTCGCAATCTAGGCCTCTGAAAACCTCCGGTAAGCACGCCGTAAATAGCATTGGGGAGATCATACCCCTTGTTTTACACCCCTCTTTAAATGGGTATTCTGTCGCTTTCTTTATGGAGTGCTAAGGTGGCAGTTTATTCACTGCAGATTTCTTCCAGGATGTTTATATACATGCTTCGTCGACGCCCTGATTCCGCATGTCTGCATGGCTGCTGATAGCTCTACTGAATCAAATGCTTTCTCGCAATCTATGAAGGCTATATAGTGGTTGGGTGTATTCTGAGCATTTCTCTATCGCCTGATTGATTGTATGAATCGGGGTCGATTGTTCAGTAGCCTGTACGAAATCCTGCTTGATCATTTGGTTGATTGAATTCCAATCTCTTGATTCTGTTAGCAAGGACCTTTGTAGATAGCTTGTATACGAGGGAGAGCAAGCTGATCGGTTTGTAATTCTTCAGTCTCTTGTTGTCCCCTTTCATATGGATTAAGATGATGTTCTCATTCTTCCAAGATGCTACCCTCCCCGTCAGGAGACACTTCGTAAGCTGGGTGGCCAGTTTTTCTAACACAATATGTCCTTCATATTTCAGCAAATCTGATGTGACCTGATCCTCATCAGCAGTTTTGTCTCTTTGCATTCCCTCCAAGACTTTTCTGACCTCTTCTGTCATTACTGATAGGATGTCATCTGTGGTGCTGCTAGTTCTTACGTTATGGTCGTGGTTGTCCAGGCTTCTCCGGAAAATTTCGCCGCTATATACTTTAACTATCGTATTCATACTGGTAGTTATACTCGCTTTCCTTGTCCCTATATAGTACATACATCTGGTTTTCATCTTAACCAAGTTTACTCTTCGCCGCTTTGACACTTCCTCCGTTCTTCAGAACGTGTTCAATTCTATCCATGTTATACCTTCTTACATCGAATACCTAACGCTTATTATTCAAGTTTGAAAGCTCTGCCAGTTATATTTTGTCTATTGTGTTTGAGGCTTTCATGCTTTGAGGTTTCTTAATGAGGTTCTTCGTCTAATAGGGCAGCTAGCTAGTGTCCTGTCTATGTACCATACCTCCAACTTCCACTCCACACTCCACAACGATTCTCGTCAGATAATCGTTCATTGCGTCAACGCTAAGGCCGACTTCCTCGATACGAGGCAAATATCTGTTCTGAAGCTAGATTCGTGAATTCCTGTACTTCCAATCTCAGTGCTAACTCATTGATTGACTTCTTGTGCATCAGTTTTTGTCGTGCCTTCTTCAAGTCTAGGTGAATTCGAAACCTTACCATTATATGGTCACCGCATCGTACTTTGCCAAGCACTTTCACATACTGCATGATGCGCGAGTGCGCACTCAGTATAAAGTCTATTTCGTTCTTACTTTCGCCATTAGAGCTCCTCCACGTACACTTTCGGTTCACTCGTTTTTGGTAGAAAATAATCAAGATTCGTACATTTTTACTTTCCGCGAATCCTACTAATAACTTCCCTCTGGCTTTTCTAGCACCAATGTCATAATAGAATACTGCCTGGTCTCCAACCTGCTTCTTTCCTACCTTGGCATTGAAAAAACTCATGAGTATAATATACTGTGTTCTTACCTTACTCATTGCCGATTCCATGTCGTCATAGAAGCTTTCAACTGAAGCGTAATCATGGCTGGATGTAGGCCCGTAGACCCATACCACCATCATCTTGTATCTCTTATTAAGTTTAATTACGATACCTGCCACCCTTTCATTTTCACTATATTGTACCTCTATGTTTCCAGCGATATTTCTGTGGATAAGGAGCAACACCCCGAGTTCTCTTCTGTCAGCCAAGCCATGATAGCAAATGACGTGCCCATTCTGTAGCACTGTAGAGGCCTCATCTGTCCTCTTAACCTCACCGAGCCCTACATGAAATCCCATTTAAAACCCTCTAGTTCATCGAATAGCACAGCTAGACTTGCCTCACTATAAGGTTCTCGCGTTAAGCGTTGCCAAGTTCAGGTTACAATGGTGGACTGTCCGGACCCAGACATTCTTAGCACCCTCTGCTGCGTCTCAGATATGACCGCCGCCGTGATCAGTTGCTTAGCAGCCAGTGGGGACTGAGGTTGGAGAGTTAATTGGCGTATCGAAGTGAGAGGTAGTGGCCAGATACTGCACCAGGGTGGCCAATCCTTCTCTGGTGAGGGAGTGCGTTACCGGCGGTGGTCTCCGGTGAGGCTGCACCCCAGACCTCTTTAACGCAGTTCCATCATCACGCAAATAACTTTCGTCTTTAAATACGGTAGGGGATCGCGTGGCACCGGGATTCTAACCACGGACCTCTTGCACGCGAGGCTGGTATACTCTAACCACACACCATCGCGACATCTTTGCTATCTAGTATATTTAATGAAATCACTAACTCCAAGAATACGTGCTGCTTTAACACGTGGTGCATAATCATTTTACCTGGACTAATTGCCTACTTGGTGATTCCCCCCCCCCCCCCACTGCTGACCGAAAAGTCCGGGGTCCGATACCAGCTCCGGCGGTCACATTTTGATGGAGGCGAAATGCGAAAGGCCTTTGTACAGTGTGATCTCAGTACACGTTAAAGAACACCATATCCTCAAAATTTCTGAGCCTTCCTCTACAGTGTATACCTCCCATTTATATGATGACACTGGTACGTAAAACTCGGGTATTATTATTACCAGCTTATTGCAACGCTTTATAAAACCTGCCTCAATTGTCTTCGGAGAGGTGTTTAAAAAGTGTATATTGCCGCGAGAGAATTCCGGGCGCGTTCATTTGCTCCTCAGGGGATCGTCTAAACACGGTGTACTGATAAAAATTGCAAAAATAGAAGACGGTGAAAAGGAGAACCCACGTTATCGAGACAAATGCCGACACTACCGAGCGTAATGTTGGGATGTACCTCTCCCCGCCATTGCGATGGACCAGCGGGAGTTCGGCGGCAATGGGAATCGAACTCAAGACCAGCAAATGCGAATCTATTACCGTGCCCTCTCATCTTTTCTATCGCTATATCTTTTCGTATATACTTCCTCCTCCCGAGCCGTCGTTTTGTATTAAATTTTTTTTTTTTTTTTGCTGTTCTAGCTTTTCTGCAAGCCTCTCTACTTTCCTTCGCCCGTTTGTCTCTATGTAACAGCCGACAAGGAATTATAACGTGCACTCCATATGCCGGATAATTGAAAGACAAAGTATCCAGTGCTCACTTAGATACGTGAATTACCGGAGTGCACTTCAGCGTTTTCGCCGGCAACTCCCACGAAACGCAATAGCTGCTTTCGTTTTTTTTTTCTTTCTTTCCCTCTGCATGAACGCTTTTGGGAGGACATCAAAAGAAAAAAAAAACATTCCTAAAAAGGGTGTTCGTGGATAAAAGGCAAAATAGAGGAGCTGAGTAAAACGAAGAAAAGCGTGGAAATCGTCTTCAACGAGCCCTCGAGGCAAGCGACCGTGGAGCCGAGGCCAGGTCGGCTGCCTGCGCGCTTGTTCCGTCTACTCGATTAATCTTCTCGCGGGATCCTCATGACGAGGACGCCAGCGTGCTCACAGTGTAGCCGAGCCGTGCGTGTGTACGCTACGAGCACGTACGCGCACACCTGCGCACGCTGGCCGGCACAGGCGTCGTCGCCGCGAGTTGTTCGCGAGAGCGGGGCAGGGACCTCGTTAACGACATTTAATTACTCCTATAATGTTTGTACGGAAAACGAGGAACCGACGTAAGTGCGAGCACATCAAAGCGGCACGCTCGTTCCGTCGTGCATGCATGCAATGTGTGCGTGAACAGGGGGCCGTTAACGTATATAGTTGTGTTCGCCAGCACGCGCGTGATGGAGGAACAAGCTTGGCGGAGGAGTAAAGGAAGGAGCGAGAGGTAATGGGGTGGGAGATTGGGCTAGGGGTGAGTGTAAAGCTAGAAATTCGACGTGCTTCCGCCGTGCATAATAAAAGAACACAAAGAATTAGCCTCAACAGCTTCTTTTTGCGTCTGCGGGTCACTCACGTGTCAGCGTTCTTCCCTCTCCCGTTCGCTTTTTCGCCATTCCTTTGTGCTTCGTTTTCTTGTTTTTATCTGATAATGGGGCAATAGTGAATGGTACATGGTTGCATATATCTATATAATTTAGTGATGGGATGCCTTCAAGGATGCCTATTCACCTTTTCACAGAGGGAAAAAATATATGGTGGGCTGCGCGCGGGAGTACGAACGCTAAGGGCGCATCCTTGTCAATATATTTTTGGGGGGAGACGCCAATTTGCACAGCCCAAAGAGGACTATGGCGGCGCCCAGGGAGGCGTTTTTGAAAAGTTCTATAGCATGCGCTGATTCCCTTTGTTAGAAAAAAAAGAACAGTTGGCGGTGAAAAGCGACACCTGTGTTTGTAGTGCATGCTGGGCTTGTACACGTGCTCCAATCACCACAAACTTCAAGCGCTAGTCTGTTCGTCCACGTAACGCATTCCATGCGCGCGCTTTACTGCCACGTTGCGGTTAATTCCGGCCACCATTTTGAAAGCCTCAAACGCCGAAGAGAAGCGCCGTTATTATGCCTAGAAGGTATTGCGAGCTTCTGACGGTTTCACACGCTCGTCCCTCACTTCTACTTCACCAATTACTTCTTGGCGAAGATTTCTTGTTTTTCTTTTTCTTTTTGACTAAGAAGAAATCAGTTTAACGTTATCGGTGGTGTTCCGACAACGATAAAAGTAGCAAAGACAGGAATCCCATCGAAAATAAATAGTATTATCCAAGATCAAAGCTTAGCTGCGCGGCTACATGATTGTGGTATCACAAATGCACAATAGCAAACAATGCTTTAACATTTTACTCGAGACATGCGTTCAAATGTTCCACACAGGGTCTTATATTATTCCCATCACCGTTAGCGCAGACTCCGGAATATGGACGAACGGATGTTCAAGAACAAGTTGTGCCAGCTATCGCCGTAGCTTGTTGCACAAAGCAAACGTGTTAGCCACGTGCACTATAACGCATTCACGTATACATACGTATAATTTCCTACTCCATAACCTGATCGTCTCACTCACTCTCACCATCGACACGTCCATCCGTCTCTCGTTGACCCCCGCTCACGCGACCACCAGCAATTAAGCGGCGCCAACTGCGAATGTCTTTGCGCAGAGGGCGACTCCATTTTTAAACGGCTCGCTGTCGCAAGACTCAATTTGCTGGCGCCCGTTCCGAGGGGAACGACGTTCCCCGCGTGGCCTTTTAATTCAATAGGCCTCTCGCGGAGGGCGTTTAGTCACCGCTTGGCGGGCTTCATCGACGACCAATTTACATGGCGGCCATCGCGTGTGCGTCTATGTGTTTATGCGACGCCGACGCGCGCTGCCTCCACCGGCGTCGCATGATGTATGGCGGTGTTGTCGGGGCCGATAATAAACGTGCTCGCTTCGCGGTCCACACGATGCCGTGATGACCAGAGTGTGTGTGTGTGTGTAAGACATCTCAGCCTTGCGCCTGCGCATACCTGCTTCTCGAGATATGCGCAGAGGGCCTTGCGCAAGGAGTCCAGTGCTTGCCCAGGCCTTAATTAGATCATGCGAGCCAACTTCGGCGTCTTCATTAAAACTTAGGCAGTGGGCCGAACTCGGTGGAGCGACTGAGGCACGCCCACAAGCTGAGAGTGATAAATGCATAGGAGTCACTCTAATAATATTAATAAGGAAAAAAGCGTGGGTATAAAAATTAGGAAAAAGAATAATTACAGAATAGGAACGTGTTGTCGTGAGGAAACCGCGCCACATGAATGTTGTCTTAATATAAGGTCGTAAATAGGACCACGCGACAGAAAGGCGCCCCTCGGTGGTTACACCGAAAAAAAAAAGAACTGGAAAAAAGGGGGAGAAATTTCATGCAGTGTCCTTGTGAGCTCGTGAAGCAGGATAAATTGCGGTGAAAAGAACGAGGACACTTAATAGCGTAATCGTATGACCTGTTCTTTCTGCCTAGCCTGGAAGTAATACCAAGTATAGAGAAAGAAAACATTAATGCTAAAGTATCTCACTTAATTTCTTGTCGTTTCTTCGCATAAACCCTTGAACGGTGCGAGAGGCACGTTTTCGCGTCGTTACACCAGCGTCCCGCCGCTCACGGCGCCGCACTTTTGGCGGACGGAGGAAGCGCTTCTCCGATTACGCGGTAATTATAACAATTAGCTCGGTTAATCGTAGCCCCTATCGCGAACATCAATGGCCGCACCAAATTAGTCCGCTGCCGGCCACTTGAGAGAAGTCTCGTCTATGCATTCTGGGCGCGCGCGCGTTCACCACCACCGTGCTTCGGAAACGCCCCGGTCGAAGCGACATAAAAGTTATGCTAGCGGCGGAAGAGAAGCCACGAGCCAAAGACAAGAGCATAGGGACCAAACGAGACCGCGTATATACGGCCTCATCTAAATAGGCACGCTAGCTAGAGCAAGCAAGCAAGCATGCATGCATGCATGCAGTGTGTATGTGTGTGTGTGTGGGTCGAAGACGAGGACATAGTCTGAGAGGCAAGGAAGTGCTGCGACAGTGCGACGTCGCTTCAAGCTGGTCTACTAAACACACGGCTGCTCGAGGGCGGCCAGTGAAGGACGCGACGGCCAGTGAGGAGCGGGAAACGAGGCGCGCCTGTCGACTCCGGAGGATCGGGGCCGCCACAAGGTGGCGGCAACGACGAAGGCCAAAGAACCGACTAACCACCGGCAATTATCAAATTACCGAGCCGAGATGTTTAAATCTGCACGACGCGACCGAGACAGACGGAGAGAGAGAGAGAGACGGTGGTATCCTCGTCGTTCAAGAAAAAAAAAAGATAAAGAAGCTCGTCTTTCCGCGTGGCATCATCCAGATAACAAAATCATTGAAAAGGCCTTGAAATTAAGAGTAAATGAGTGGAGAGATACGCTTGGGGAGGGGAGGCCGCGACAGGTGGGCATCCAGAGGGGAGAGGATGAGTGTTGGAGAACATCTTCCGGACGCTGCTGCTTTTATAATCCGCTTGGAGTGTCTATACATACGCGCACGGCTGGCACCGTGTTCTCTATAGTTGAGCGCAGCGTTTCGTAAAGTACGGCAAAGTCCGGTGTGCGGTCAAGAACAACAAAAAAATAAAATGACGCTTCGGAACTTGGACTACTGTAGCATACACGCATGGAAAGTCAAACCAGTTTCAGTAGAATCGGTCGCAGAGGTTTGTGCAACCCCGTTTCCGGCAGCGCCTGCAACGGGGGACACCTTCAGTTGATGGAGAGTGACACGCGGCGGCTGGCCGTACCTAATCTCGTAATCGGTTTTGAGAACGGTAGTGCAGGTTTTCACCACGCTGCACCTAATTAGCGGGAGCGACGAGACGAAAACGCGGTCTCTGTCTCAACCGCGCGGTTAACGTATTCCGCTCACAGGGCACCGCTCGAGCCGGTAATAAATAGCGAGAGAGAGAGAGTGGGGCGGAAATGCAGATAAGCGCGCCAAATGGGCGTCCGGCTGTTTTCTCGCCGAGCGCGGCGCTGCGGCGCGGCCGGCACCTGTTCGCGACGCGCGAGTCGTAGCTCACCGTTCCCGGCCGAACCCGCTGACTCGCGTTCCGCAGTATACGACAGCTATGCGTGTTTGCCGCAAGTGTGAACGCGAATTACCGTGCGCTCCACCGCCCACCTAATGCTTATGTATGCGCCGTTGAGCGAGAGCGGAGTGAATGCGAGCGCTATGGGAAACAGCTGCGTAACCGATTATCGACGGCGCCGGCGCGAGCATCGCCGAGCTGCAATCAATTTTTCCCGACGATTGCTGTTCGCATTATAGTGCTCCGCGATGTAAATGATGGTAGCATGGTAATATAAAGTTTTTTTTGTTCCTTTTAATGCGCAGTATTATACGATGATTCAGTCTAAAAATGTTGTCGGTTTCTGCCCTCCTCCTGGGTAAAAAAAAAAAACTGTATCAACTGACCTACGTCACAATGCTATGCAGGTATGAGCTGCGGTGCAGGTAAGAATGTGTTGCTTTAATGCAATACTGGGCCGAACCATGCCCACGTATTTTAAGAACTTTGCGAATGGATCGCAGTTTTTGTTTATGGCGGGCCCGCTTGATAACTGTTCATAGGTGCGCATGATAACGATGGTTAGTATTCGTGACAATATTGTGCGTACACGCACAGACCATTACTCGATCAGCGTACAAGACGGTCCAAGCACGTGCGAGAGGCAATTTAAAAAAAAAAAGGGGGGGGGGGCAAGAGGCGCGCAAAAAGAGAGATAGATACGCGTATGAAAGCGGGGGAGGAATAAGAAATCTAACATACATCAGTGCGTTGATATACTAATTGTTATTAGTTCTCTACTTACATTCAAAGATCGCTCTTCCCACAACCCGCGAAAACAACAACCACTGCAGCGGCCGAAGCAAGCCGAAACACCGCGACCCTCCACAAATCTTGGATAATTATTGTTTGGAGCAATTCGGTTTAGTCTTCTAAATGGCTATCCTTGGACAGTGCACATACGCAAAACCACAATTAATTAATTAATTAATTAATTAATTAATTAATTAATTAATTAATCAATTTGTGCGAAGCCATGGCAGAGAGCAGGTCTAGACGGTGTAGTTGTGAATCCGCTGATGGATACGAGAACGCATGTGCGTTACTGTATGAATAATTTTTGAGTATATGTGATCACTGTATATATCATATGGCTGCAGTATAGCAAGAAAGGCTAAAATCTCCGGTGATACCAATAAATATTGTTATCTACGTTAACCACCTATACAAAACTGCTTACAGCATCGTGGCGGGGTACACAGAAGTGCTGCAAGCTTCTTCTATACTATGCTACATTCCCATGGAGCCCGGGATAAGTCGCGCAAAAAGCGCAAGATATGGAGACAGTCGGTGGCAGATATGAACTATAGCTATAATCTGCTGCTTTCGCTGCAGGTGATTACATCAGGAGCTGTCGAGAAAGATCGTCAGCAGGCGTTTCCCGAAGTGGTCAGAATTTCGTAGCAAATAAATCTGATTTTGCCCACCCATAATTAGATGGACAGCGCGTACACGAGCTACAGAATGGGCACGCTGCACGCGTTCGAGAAACATTTTGCATAAAAAAAAAGCATCGCTAAGCAGGTATACAAGCAGCGAATGAGGGGCAACTGGATTCGTGCGCACGTACGGTATATGTGTATACATATAAAGAAAAAACGATGCCGTGAGGGCAGCCGCAGCCGAGGCCAATAAATCCTGAAAGGGCCATAAATTTTCGTGCTGGATGCACGAGGACCTGCGGTAATTTGGTGGGTCCCTCCCTCTCTCGTGCCGCGAACAGAAATTTTGGGGCTCGGTGGGGAGCTGACTCTTCTGTGAACCCCTAATTTCACCCGCGAGATTATAATCCGCCCTCGCGTAAGAGGATTGTTCCCGTAAGATAGATATTCGACCTTTAGTTTGTTTCATTTTCGTTGCGTTATGGGTCCTTTATCATGCGCTCATTCGACTGCTTCCTCATGAAGTGTATGTTCTTATCTCCGTTCAAATAGACATCGAATGAGTGTCGACACAAAAGGGAAAGCCATGGCGTATGTTTCACGCCGATACAGCTGCGGGTCGCGTATCGATTATCCAATAGTCATTAAATAATCGGCGCTTGTATTGTCGCACCGTACTTTGGAGCATTATTTCCCTACTTTGTTGGCGTTACGTGAGAGAAGTTCAACGCGATTCCGGCGCATGATTCATGTCTTGTGAAAGTACGTAGGATATATTGAAAATACCTCTTAGATTTTCTGCGCCTAATGAAAACACCGAAAGCTTTTTTCTTCAATTTGCATTCATGGTCTACAGGGAATAAGTGTGCAAGCGCTGTAACAAGGCATGATAGAATTCCTAAGTGGCTCGGAAACGACAGACAGACAGACAGACAGACAGACAGACAGACAGACAGACAGACAGACAGACAGACAGACAGACAGACAGACAGACAGACAGACAGACAGACAGACAGACAGACAGACAGACAGACAGACAGACAGACATAGATAGATAGATAGATAGATAGATAGATAGATAGATAGATAGATAGATAGATAGATAGATAGATAGATAGATAGATAGATAGATGGATAGATGGATAGATGGATAGATAGATAGATAGATAGATAGATAGATAGATAGATAGATAAAACATAAACCAAGCAGTGGGAGCGGAACGAGAATACGCAGGTCGCACTTGTCACTGATGTGTACAATCAAGGCACATAAATGATATATTCCGATATACTTTGCGTTGTGTTTACAAATAAGTTCATATTCTTGACTTTTTTGTGTTCTCTCCGACAGTGTATTCTACTGCAAGTACAGGTGTGGTAT
Organism: Rhipicephalus microplus; assembly: GCF_013339725.1. NCBI lineage: Eukaryota > Metazoa > Arthropoda > Arachnida > Ixodida > Ixodidae > Rhipicephalus > Rhipicephalus microplus. The sequence continues at coordinate 7,603,058 of NC_051173.1, forward strand.
ACTCTCAAACTAACTGATTGATTGATTGATTGATTGATTGATTGATATGTGCGGTCTAACGTCTCGAAACCACCATATAATTATGAGAGACGTCGTAGTGGAGGGCTTCGGAAATTTTGACCGCATGGTGTTCTTTAACGTGCTCCCATGTCTGAGTACACGAGCCTACAGCATTCTCGCCTTCATCGAAAATGCAGCCGCCGCCGCCGGGATTCGATCCCGCGACCTTGGGGTCAGCAGCCGAGTACTTCAGCCACTAGACCACAGCGGCGGGGCACTCTCAAACGCACATGAAGTGCATGCACGTGCAACGCATCGTACTGTACATGGGTGACACTAGCAATCGAAAGCTTCTTGCGAACGAGTATAGACAAAGATACCATCAGCTTTACGCTGCAGATAGCAGCGACGTCACAGTGGTGAAAGACGCCTACACTTAGGAATCGACGGCAGCATGGCTTCTATCGTGGGTGCGCGCAAGTCACCGCCTCGTACGCAAAATTGTGTGCGCTTTCTTCCTACGTACGAAGTCCATCTCATAATGACCCCATAATTAACTGGAGTGATTTGAGACGGCCACTTGGCGAGCTCCCGCGTGGCAATGGGTCTCGGGACAACGTCCAACATCTGTCCTGAGCGCTTCCTCGCTCTCCATCCGCGCATTCGTGCTTGTCGTGGCCTTGAATTGATATGTGTCGACAGACTTGAGGGGGGTGCGGGGACGTATCACGTAAAGTCTCACGTATACGCAGCATGAAACTGAATAAAAGAATAGGCGGAGTACAGAGGTCAGCAACGTTTACTTCTTTTGGGGGGGAAAAAAGGAACAGACGCTAAATAAGGTGGAAATGAGGTACCGTCTGTTTCGTGGTCGATCCAGTGGTGGGTTGCGCTAGGACTCTGAGGAACAACCAACAAACCAACTTCATAAACCTGAAGTACACCAGTTAAGCGACAGGCACTGTGGTTTATACCTTAAACAATTAATGTCACTTCTATTAGGATGGAGGACGCGTGTTGGATACCCTTCAATGGCCGCTGCAGTTGGTGGGGGCTATAAGTGAAAACACTTAAAAACCTAAAATTAGGTGTGCGTCAAGCACTCCACGTTGACAAAATTAATCTGGCGTCTGCAGCTACATGGCGTACCTTAGAAATAGCGAGAGTTTGGCACGTTGGAAAAAACGAAAATATAAATTTAAATCTTCTGCAACATACAAATTCACAAGATTGTAGGTTGTATTTTTTTACACACTATGTGATTTACGCCTCGTCCTCGTGAGCATTTTCGTGAAGCGAAGCACACGTTTCAAAACCAGGGGAAAGGAACAACAGCTATAAGTATTATGAGCAGAATTTTATGGTAGTTGTGCCATACAGCTGGCTGTTACTGCACGAGTGTGCATCATCGGATACATTCGCTGACGCTCTTGACTACATAAAGCAAAAAAAAAGAGTACCATAAGAAAATTTAGCAGTTTCTCGCAAGACTTCGCAGCTGTAATAATAATAAAAAAACGTTCACTGGAAATTATAATCAGGAGGAGGAGGAAGAAAGTTTAAGCGGAAAGACAGGGAGGTTAGCCCGTTCTTAGGCTGGCTGGCTACCCTGTGCTGGGGAAAGGGGTGAGGGTAATGAAAGATGTTAAAAAGAAATGTCGCGAATTCAATTCAGATGGCTTCTAGAGTTACCAGCACATATTAAGGGCCAAATTATAATGAACAGAGTAAATGACCGCCTTCATTCGTGGGAAATCGATTGTTCTATGCAATAAAACCGCCGTCTCAACTCGTTTGTGTGTGCATATGGCGGCCCTAGAAGTGGACGTCGATCGCAGCGTTTCGTTCGTGCACCAGTTATCCCCCGGCTGCCGATTTTCGCTTCTGGGTGTCATTTTATTACGCCAATTACGAGCGTAATTGCGAGGCGTCCTCGGTTGTGCGCGCGTGATTGAATGCGAGGCTTTCTTAATGGCTGGCCGCGACGGTAATGATGATTGCTGCTCCTGAAACATCGCCTGCACGCGAGCCATTCCGATTGGCAGCGCGACGCCGAGAACTGTGCAGCAGTGCGCTACACTTGAAGCCATTAATGGGGCATCCCGCATCGACTCGACGACAAAGTCACGAATGGGCCACGCCGTACATACACGCTGCCGACGTGAGGCAGAATTAAAGTACTCGTACCTACGGGCTTGATAATCTGCATTGTAAATCCTCGCATACGGTCGTTCGTTGGCGGCTTGCACTTGCGGCAATTCGATCGCTTCTCGCGCCCAAAGTACGGGGTGCGTGCGTCTCCTCCGACTAGACGGTTATTGACCGTGACCATGCGCCGTCTCGGTGTTGAACGTACAAGTAATAGCAATAATGGAGATACCGACACTGATGAGAGCGTATACAAGCAAACTGCATGAATATACGGTTAAACGCATTATACACTGACGCATTCCGTTCGGTCTCATTGGGGATTGGCTTTATTACCGCTATTCCTTCGCCCGGCTCCTTATCCTGTTTACCAAACTACACGTTATCGCCAGTCAGTGCTAACTTATAATTTGGACAGACGTATGTAGAGTGAGAAAAAGCCGTCATGCCTCTGGCGTTCTTACCGCATTGTTTCGGGCGTCGCAGTTCGGCCGTATTAAGCGGGACAAGGTTTGCGTTTCGCCAAAATTAAGGCGAGGCCCCGCGCAACAGCCCTCTTCGAGAATGGAGTATACCAACTGTATTGACAAGAGAAAAGAATTCGGCAGTCCGATACGCGCGGTCATTCCGACGTGAATGAGGACGGCAGAATATAAGAAAAAAAATGAAATAAGCGTATAGAACTTCATCTTGAAGAGGTGGTCGAAGTATTTTTTTTTTTGTTTATACGTCAAATATGGACCTCGCGTGTCTAATACTCAAGCACGAAGCATTTGTCCCCCGATAGTCTTGCGTCGCTTGTACTATATATTCGCAGGCTCCTTTATTGTGGAGCAAAAGCAGCGAATACGGGTGTCAGCCGCATTACGAGTCGTGTATTATTACATACGCGCCGTGCACGACACCCCGACGTCTTCTTGACGCCGACGAGGAAAACAAGGGACGGGGTGCTGTCTACGTAGCTGCTGTCCGCGATACAAGCAGCATCCTTTCCGCGTACGAAGTATGTAAATACCTAAAAAATAAAAATAAAATAAAATAAAAATATTATATGCGGCGACCGTTCGGTGGTGTGTTCTAGCCGACGTGCTCGCTGAAGCTGTGATTATCTCGTCATGGAGGCGCTGGAAGCCGTTTCGCGTGCGCCGCGCCGATCCCTGGTCCTCTCCCTCTCCTCCTCTCGCATAGCTGCAGAGCAGGCGTTTCTCCTCTGCATCGGTGGAAACGCGGGAGCTTTGAATCGTGGCAGGCTCGCTGCAACCGACGCCCTTCCGTATATCAAAATTGCCGATTCTCTTACCTGCCTATACGCAAGAGAAGGCTGTATGAGCAGCGTGATGCCTAAAAGACCCCGCTTATAGCGGAATCAGCGTCACGTTTCGACACGGCGTTATATGTATTCACTCCTTCGGACAGGCGCGAGCGCTTCGCGGCTCCTAAGTAGGAGGAGGGGCAGGATGCACGTCGCTTTATGGCAGTGAAGTAGCTGCCCATCGCAGTGTGTTGCGTGCGCGCGAGTTGTTTAGGCCGCGTCAGGGTTCAAAATAAGGCGCTGCTGGCCACGTTCGCTTGCTCGAGCTCATCGGCGTGATTCTGTATGCGCGGCTGGAAATTTCAAGGCTAGTGAGGGGTCACCATTCGGCCACGCGGGACGCCGTTTCTTTTTGACCTCTTGCTCTGGGTTGTTGTATGACACGTCTATAGGCTGCAGCTGCGTACTTAAACTTGACAGAATATTTGAGTTTCGCATTTTATGGTTTATCGTCTTCTTCCCATGTCGAGGGCTGTTTTGCTCTGTGCTTTGACTTACTGGCTTTGTGTAATTTGTTTGGGAATGTTTTCTTGACGGCCGAGTCACCTTTCGTGCTTTCACATAGTACTCAGTAAGATAAAATCACTCAAACTCAAGGAATCACCCGGAGAGATGCCTTCGTACGCTCATACGTCTTGCTGATGCGGGTTGGAGAAGCCGGCGTTGCATCGTGTACTCATAGAAGAGGTGGCTCTGTGGGTTTCGTCAGCCGATATGGAGATTGATTCGGAGAGACTGAATGAAGCCAGGCTTTGTTATCGGAACGAAACGAACAGGAGGAAGCGAGCCGACGAGATGGCGGAAGAACGAGCCGCCCTCATCGAGAAGCGTAATCATACAGAGAACCAAGCTAAACAATATGAATAACCCTACCTCTCACCAAGCATAACTTAGGCTACAGCACTCTTTATTATCTCCCTTTCTGTCATTAGTTTATATTGCGAGTTCAGTTGCTCTTTCTTTCTTTCTGTCTTCATTTGCCTCGATGGCTTCCTTCCTCTCGAAAAAGCAAGCAAGAGTTGTACCTGACCACTCAACAGTTGTCAGCCTACTCTATGAATATTTTTTTTGTGATTATGTATATAATCATAAAAACAATAAATAATAATACTTTATTTACGGAAAGCTACGCTGAGTGATTTTTTGTTTCAGGATCTCGTAGTATTAAAGAAAAACTTGGATGCCTACTTGCCCGAGTGACATCGATGGATTGTGACAAAACTATCACAACGAGTGCCTACTGAACGCTCGGAATTTCGTAGAGTCCCACTTGAGAAAAAACAAAAAAGCATTATTTTTTGATTTGACAAATCAAATCCACATCTTCGCCAGCAACCTCAGAAAAAGACGTTCAGCAAAAGCTCCTGGGATGCTGAATCAACAGCAAAATGTACCACTCGGTTCTACGAACGTATCCGCAAACAACACACAAAGCTTACGCGTTATTACCAATACTACGGCGCGGTTTCGCTGATCATTCCCGCAAACCAGCTGTATTCGTTCCCCGAAACGTCACTCGATGTCTGTATATACGACTCCGGCAGATGGGTCCTCACGCGTCTCGTCATGAGATACGTGCTCGAAGGCGGCCGCCAATCGAGAGACAGAGAAGACACCACCGCTGGCTGTGTCGGTAGCCGACTTAATTATATGCGTCGCAATGCCGATGCTATGCACGAAGCCATGTCCTCGTCATTTGGCTAGCGATCCTCCTTCGCGCTCTTTCTCTCCAGCTTCGAGACTCCACGATAGTTTACTTGACACCTCTCTGTGCGCAAGTATACGGCAACGCCGATTGCTCGTCGGAGGAGCCTGTGGTTACGGAGGGCGCCGAATTCGACAGCTAACCTTTCGGGGGCCTAACTCCACCCGCTATGTACAACACGCAAGGGTACGCCGGGTGTCAGCCTCCTATTGCGGAGCAATCACAGGGGGGACACATGTCTTCGTACTTCAGGAGGCGCGCACATCGCGGCTCACACGATGAAGTGCCCGCGCGAAAATTACGCCCGGCCTGCCCCTTCATGTTCGGCCAGCGCTTCCTCGCACTGCGTTCGTCATTTCTTGTCCCTGTATCTCTGGACTAAGGCTTTTTTGTTATTTTGAACGTTTGCTTGCGGCACAGAAAGACTAGCGAAGTCAACGTAGAGCGATTCTCGTACACGGTGGGACAGTCAAATCCGCTGGCCGCGCAAGGTCAGCTGGGACTGTAGATCGAGTCGTTGACGCTGCCGCGCAAAAAGTCGCGCTCCAATCTGACGGTGAGACGCGTCCCTGCGCGACGTGGAATGCACGCCACCTTGTCATTTTGCCTGCGCAAAGAAGCGCTCTGTAATTTGTTACCCTTGCCAGGCCCGTAACGCGATGCTTTTTATTTGATGTAGTGAGGACAACTGTCGTGTCCTTTCACTCTCTCGTACCTAAATATATGTTTTTACTATTGTACCTCCTTCCTCTGGTCTTCTCCTACAACGGCTCGCTTTGTTGCGCTTAAGGGGCGGGGTCTTCAGCCGCTGTGCCTCCGTCCCTCATAGAGAGAAAGGCAGGTTCTTGAGCTTGGACCCTTCGCAAATCTTCCTCATTTTTGTGGCATAAGCGTGCAGAAGATGAAGCGTCCGCAACTGTTTAGAGCGTACTATTAATGGCAGCGTGATGAGAGAGAGAGAGAGAGAGAGAGAGAAATAAAGAAAAAAAATAACGGATCAGAGATCAATAATTCTCAATTATGATTTGAGGGCCGTTCTCTGTGCTCCTCGAATATACACACAAGGACGAGTGATGGCCGACTGTGTGGCGTAAATTACACAGTGTGTGCGAGTCGCGAGGTTACGAAAGAGGGAGAGAAAAAGAGAATGGAATGGAATGGGTAAGGGTGTTCGGTGATCCATTTCATAGACAGCGAGGGAGAGGAAAATAACGAAACAACAATTAATGAAGATGTTTCACGGGAGAAAAAAAAAGCTGCCTGATTGATCGATGCGAGCCCTACGTTCGGTGAATTCCCAAGCAGGCGTTTTTGCTCGGCGTAATGATACGTGACGCTCTTCTGGATTTCTTTTTTTCTTTGCAGAACAGGGACAGCTGCTTTGAAGGTAAAAACATGACCACGAGTGGCGCGAAGTTGTTAGAGGCCCAGTTCGGATCGCAGATGGCGAAGGTATTTTTGCCGTCTCACTTCGGACGAGCACCTTAAGTACGGGCACTGTTTGAGCGTTTTAGTTTATTTGTTTACATTAGTTGTTATTTCAGTGTATGCTTCGGCAGGCCTCGTACATCATCCATGGCCTGTTAAATAAATGCGACAAGATAGATGTTTTGTATCGATCTGTGCACCTTGCGCGTGCTCGTATGGCTTTTTTGAACATCGTTGTAAGAGGCCCACGCAGGGTTCATTAGTACCGGGGTTAAACGAGTTTGTTTCTGAGTAATGCAGCTTTGACGTAAAGACTCAATCGCCAATGTTTTTTTTCGGCTATCTCAATTCATTAGTCTTTTTTTTCAGCATGAGCTACGGATACGTGAAGCCCGTGCTTCAAGTTTCTGTAATCACTAGGATTACGTTGCAGACTAGCCCTTTAAAACTATACTTTGCGTGCGTGACCACGGCATGCGTGCTGTATGGCCTGCGTTGTAAGTTGAACCAGTGTTTCTAGAATGCGGGTCATAAGGCACGAACGAATACATGGGAAACGATGCATTATGTGCTAAAAGTAACTGATATAAGCACGCGTGCGACAAAGACAGGTACCACTTTCATCAGTGAAATAATTTCGCTTAATTATGCAAATATCACTACGGTCCGATCGCTGTCTTCAAACAACGCTAATTTAGAGTAAAACCGAACGAGCGTTGCTGTAATGTTGCTAAGTATAGAACCAGCTTCAGGTTATGCTGAAGTGAATGCTGCCTTTTTCTGTGTATAGTAACCTCCCATTTTCGATGCACTCATTGACGAGGAAAAAAAATAACGCTCTTTTTATATCTGTTTACGTTATCGGCGATGTATGAGATGCCTTGGACATTATTAAACGAAAAGACATGCAGGCAGCTGAGAACGCTGTGAGTAGTATACAGTTCGTAGTACATGCGCGCTTTACACAATAGCATGCAGACGTCGTTTCTGTCGTACCGAATGACGTCGTGGGGCCTCCGGACTATGAGAGCTTCATAGAGGAACGTGCAAGCCGTAACCTATAAGGACAAGTGTGTCTGGGACGTTTGTCACGTCTACGTACAAACATTGTCTAGACAGCGACACAAAGAGCGTGGAAGAAAAAGGCGTCGCTATCGAAGCTATCGATGCTCTTCCACCGCTGAGCAATGAGTTCAAGTGTCAGTGTACATAGGCGAGCCTATAAAGCATCTCGAGGCGGCGCCAGTGACGCAGGTGCCGGCGGTCGACGTAAACCAGTTGGCGGGGCCGCCTCGCATTCTGAACCAGCGACGAAGTCGTTGTGCGCGTAAAAAAAAAAAGAGAAAAAAAATGGGACTGTTATTACCGAAGCCACGTCGCGTGAGAAGCAAGTCGAACGCATTAATAAATAGAACAACCACGAAATGCGTGGTATACTTACGCCACGGAGGAGACCTGTATTCTCCGTGACAGATATATAACCGCGGCTATAGAAACAGGGCCGGTGGGAGAAATAAACAAACCGTCGCTATTGAATGGAGAATAACGTAGAGACGACGGCGTTGCGCCCATACTCTCTCTCTCTCTCTCTCTCTCTCATCTTTTTTTTTTTTTTGCCTGGTTTATGCACATCCGAACACCTGCTTCGGTGGTGCACCGATGGAGACGTCAGATGGTGCAGTAGTGGGAGGAAGGGGGTTTCGGTGTGTGCGTGCACGGTATACAATACGCACGCACGGGCCGCTGTTGCGTCGCGGCCACCTCATCAGCTAAGTCCTCACGCATCGAGAATGCGCCCGGCGAATTGTATACACGGCGTTTAGAAGCACAAAACGCGCTCTTCATCCCAACGAACGGCGGGATGGAAGCGAGGGAGACAGCGAATCGAGCGTGCGCCCAGCTAGAGGGCTTTTGGAAGTCACTCTCTGCCGTGCTCTTACCTTCGGTTAGGGTTTTAGCGGTTTTAGTGGGGTGTAGCAGCGGCTTGCGGTGCTTCGAGAGCGAACACATTCAAGTGGCGCGACCCAAAGGGTTGATTGCGTGTGCGCGGGGGCCATCTGCGAAGCGGACGGTTGACGCCCACCTGAATTCGTGGGCGGGACCGGGCGCGCTTAATGGCGGTCCGTGGGGTCACGGCGCCGACGCGCGCTGCCCCGACGGATTTTCAATGGCACCACGCAGTGCAGGCGAGCATCATTCGGCCTGCCGACAAAGAAACAGCGCCAGTGCGCGAAGAAGAGGTGCGGTCGCGCGGATTCGTAGCACACTTATGCGCGCGCGATTGCCGCACTGATGTAGAGCTGCATGCTGCGGCCGCAATGTTGTGTAGGGGTTCATCGAAGCAACTAGCACCGCATGTGTTCTCGTGTAAGAGGCACAATCAGCTCTGGTGATTTATCATTGCTCACCCACTATTAGGGGCTCGTCAAGCTTTCGAGCGCAAACCGCGAGGCCAGAAAAGTGGTCCTTGTGCTACCGGCAGTTATGCTATACAGTGCCCTTGTGACCCTATTTCTTCGGCTTTCAAAAAACGAAATTTTCGAATGGTGTTATTACAGGTCCTCAGGCATGTTCTTTTTTCCAACGCATCCATCTCCTTTCTGCTACTAAAATGGCACTGTGATCTTCGAACGTTCGCATGCAGTTGATGCGTAATCATGAAATTCCAGTTCTTTGCATTTTCGCGTTTCGATTGACGCCCGCCGGGTGCTTCCGTGCATGCGTTCTCACCGGTATTGTCTGGTCAGACGGAAATGTGACCAGACAGAAACTGAGTCGTTCATAATCATTCCTGTTTAGCAGTTAAGTCGTTCCTTAGCGCATAAATAAATAGCGTGCATAGGTACACGTGCCATTTTCGTTCATATGTATTGTACCAATGTTCGAAGTGATGCGCCTCTCCTAATAAAATCTTTTTCTCATTGCATCTTATGCAGGTCTGGTTCCAGAACCGGCGTGCCAAGTGGCGCAAGCAGGAGAAGGCCGCTGGCAACGCTCTCCAGTCTCAGGGCTACAACCCGTACTCGACGGCGCAGTCACTGAGCTCTTCGACTCCCACCATGGCTGCCGGAACGCATCCTTCTCCGTCCATGGCCGCTGCCGCAGCAGCAGCGGCAGCCTTCGGCTCCCTGTACGGTCGCAAGCCACCGACCTCCGCGGCACAGGATTCAGCCCTGCTGAGCGCCGCTCGACTTTCGCCCTACATTGGGCCGGCGGCTGCAGCAGCGGCCGCCATGCCGCTTCTGACGCCGGGCCACGCGTTCTTCCCGATCAGCCCGTTCGCGCACTTCCTGCCGCCCTCGCTGCCGGCACTGTACCAAACGCCGGCGCCCTTCCAGAACTGGCTGGCCACGCTGTCCGTCCACAACCGGCAGCGGGCCGACATCGCTCCGTCCGAGGTCGGGCCGCCTACCACGGCACCCGTGCTGCCGCCGTCGCCTCCATCGTCCCTGCTTCACCAAAGAGTGCCTCCAGCCGTGGCCATACCGCCGCCGCCACCACCGCCACCTCCTCCATCCACCGCCACTGCTGCGACGGCAGCACTTGTGCCTCCACCAGCTCAATTGGCCGCGGCAGCGGCGCAACGGCCCATCCTGGGCGGCAGCAGCCCCGCCAGGTCTTCGTCCAGCGTGTCTCCGGGTGTAACGGCGACCACGCTGTCGCCGTCCACGTCGCCTCCCATTGCCGGCGGCGCAGGTCCCGACCGCCGAAGCTCAAGCATCGCCGCTCTCCGCATGAAGGCTCGCGAGCACGAGATTCAGCTCGAGATCATGCGCAAGACAAACGGCGAGATTACGAGCTAACGGCCGAGCGAACCTGAAGACTTCTCTAGAGACCAAGCAGTGTTTCCGATTCCGCCCACCGTCAATTGACTACCTGAACGCTGAAGACGGCCGTTCGTCCAGCCGCCTTCCCCGACGGAAAGCTTTCGTGTGCCTTGTCGTTACAGCCGTCCACTGCGACTTCGTGAAAATGGGTGCTTAGGACGTCTTCGAGGAAGTGACCTGGCATCTTGACGACGTCTATGACTTAACGACTCTCAAGCAACTTTCATCTGCACTGAGATGAACTCTCGCGTAAAATGCCTTATTACTGGGCCAACACATTGAAGCGTCAAGTGCACAATCAGACGGAACATTGTTGAGACTCAAAATGTGATAAGATCAACGAGTCAAGATGAAGTGAACTCAATATTCTTAATTATGCCACATGTCTCTTGACGCTGAAGTGTGTGATAATATAACAGTTCTGAACGCGAATTCCAATTTCGAATTGGTCTTGCGTGCAGCGACCTATGTGCCTTCCAAAGCTTCGAGGACGTATCTTGTGTGCGGATAAAGCGACAAGGACTTCCTCTCCTTATACGATACCAAAAAAGAAGGATGCAAGGGGACCATTTTCTCACAACGCTTTAACGTTTGTCCTCGACTTGTGTGCAGTGATCGTTCGCGTTCGCCACATATTGTCATCGCTTATGATAATTGATGTATATATGCAGTATTTCATTTTGGCTCTCATTGCCTCTGTACCACACGTTGTGTAAGTGGCGCTATTTATATTTCGACTTGTGTGCTCGCTTCGCTTGACAGTGTTTTTTTTAACGAATGGGCGCTCGTGTCTCAACAGACACGCGCACTTAACATTCCATATCTCCATTTCATTATTTTTTCTCCATTTTTGCGATCGACAACAGTGAAGAAACAAAAGAATCTAACGTGTGCCTTACCTTAAAGGGCCACTCCATATGCTCCCAAAATACAAAAAAAGAGCGCATTATTCTTTCCTGATATTTCTCGTGCTTCTTGGTGCACTACTGTGACGCAGACAGTATTCTCGTGACGTCTACAACCCACATGCTCTCGATTCATTGATGCACGCGGAATACCACATATGATTTGTCTCTTGCACTGCTTTGCCATGCAGCTGTCCATCCGTTCTTCGCCTCGCATGAATATTGAGCACAATCAACCGATCAAACTTCATCTTGTGCGTTCATAACTGCGCAAGCGGTGATAACAGCGTGCAGTCGAGAAGCGCGAAATCCTGATAGGCTCTAGCGCTTAGTGCTGATATTGTTCACGTGCATTCAAGAACTATAAGGGCGAGGAGGATGGATCGTGTGTATGAAGGAGAAGAGAAAATTATCCCCTCGTCTTTAAACGCGGGGTGTTGAGGGGCCCTTTAAGGTGCGAAAACGCCTGCGTGTGCTACGGGGAACTTCCTCGCTAAACCGACAATTCGCTCGTGCTATAGAAACTCTGCGTGGCTATGAAAAAGACTTCATTCAGCTCAGATCATCATCTTTGGGTAATATATCTCGTAATTAGTGCCTAGCGCGTGATACACGCGTTCCAACCTAGCTAACTCATACTTCACGCCTAGTATAGTAGCGAATCTGCGTTGCCCGTATTTCTTGCATCATCGATATAATGTGATTGTCTGACGGCTAGCCACCTTTAAAAGTGCATATCGACATCCAGGGTATCGTGAATGGTGCCTTATTTACAGCGTACGCCGCAAATCTGGTAAGAAATTCAGGATATAGAACCGGTATTTAACTGCGCTTACACCGGTATAACACTGTACAACATAGACATGAAATGTAGAACACTGACATTACCAGAAAATTATTTGTGACGCACATATCTAAGTGACTCTGTGGAACACAACTTGATATAATTGGTCTGTTCAAGTTTTGTTCCTACAATATTTTCTGCTTATTCTGAGAGCTCGCTTCTTGTTAAGAGGCAAACTTCGGCACGATCAATACAGCTTTTTTATTTCGTATTTTACAGCTTATTCCAAGATGCCCTTGATGAGGCTCGCGTAATATGTTCATATAAGCAGACGGAATGTTGGAAACCTCCAAGTTTCATAATAATATTATCTGGGGTTTTAAGCGCCGAAACCACGATAATTACACGAGAGACGCCGTAGTAGAGGGCCTCTGAAGTTTAGACCCCGTTTGTGGTGTTTTCAACGAACACTGGAATCACAAAGTACACGGACCTCTGACCATTCGCCTCCAATAAAAGGCGACCGCCGCAGCTGGGATCGACCCCGCGACCTACGAGACAGCAGACGAGCGCCGTAACCATTGCTACACCGCGGCAGATTGTCAGAACTTAAGACGTCAATTTCGTATTGGGAGATTCACGCATAAGCGTTGCCTTATAGCCCCATAGTTCAAGCCCAGAAAAAAGCTACACGCGAAACTGGAAGTTTCCGTGAAAGTCATCTGCTGGATAAACTCAACTGATTACCCCTAAATTTTATTTGTAGAAGAAAGGACAACTGTTCTCATCATTTCCACGAGAAGCAATTGGTCTTTGTTTTGCGTCGCGTATGCAGCGAGAAAAAAAAATAAGGCGTGAGCAGATAGATGGTTACGCAGCAGGGGCAATGGGAGTGTTAAACGATCCTTCTATAATATTTGTATATTTCATTCATGCAGTCGTATTCCCTTCACGGCTTCGATGAGAAAAAGGCTTCAGACTCCTTCGTACGCGTTCCTACGCGTAGGACAAACAACAAATAGTAATAGCCGGTTCAAATACTTCCCTGTGCTTCCTGTAGAGTTATCCCTCGTTATAGACTTGCACGCACATCTGTGTGTGCGAATGCTAACGTAATTGCTCATTTACCAGCAAATCCATGACACTAATGCAACACGTAAAATCTCCCAGAAAATAAAAAAGATGAAATAGAGAAATTCATGTGCGAGAAGCACTTATAGGTGCAAATGACTGTAATAATAATTGATGGGGCTTAACGTCCCAAACCACCATATGATTATGAGAGTCGCCTAGTCTTACGGCTCCGGAGATTTCGACCACTTGGGGTTCTTTAACGTGCACCGAAATACGGGCCACGAGCATTCTCGTCTCCCTCGAAAATGCGGCCACCACAGTCAGGATTGGAATACCGGCGTCAAAACCCCAGTAACGTGTCGGGTTCTTGGGCCATATAGTCGTATTGCACTTACGAACGCTTAAACAATCTCTTCGGGAACTCGTTCACAGCGTGATTTGGGTCAACAGGGTCTCATCAAGTGTTAGGACCACAGGATGGCTTTATGCTATGCTTAGATATAGAGCACCAAGTACTCTATATCGTTAACTACTTTCTTTTAAGCGCACAAGTAGCTCATATTTGATAATATATGGAATCGTTTCGCTTCATTTTGTAGTGCAAAGTGATCGTTCATTTGATGCTACTTGCAGTACATCTTAGCTGGAAGTGCCGAATCGCGTTATTGAGCACCCGTCAGGCCGTCCAATCAACTATGCATACACATAAGAAAACTACTAAAGCTGGAGCTGTCAGGCTTTATACCAGCCGCAGTGGCTACGTGACTCACGACTCTGCAGTAGTTTCGAGATAAGTATATTGTCCTGCAGTATTCAGTGACTCTGTTTCTTACGTGGAGGACTAGCTTACTGCTGCTTGGTGTTATTGCAGTTATGAAAGCGACCAGCGAAAATTGCTAACGAAGTCGCATGTCATTGTTTCGACCCTAGTTATGTTGTCAGGAATTATTGTGACGCTTTTAGTGTATGTCGTGTTTCAGGAGTGGATTGTTCCTTTTTAATAATGCTTTATCTATGGCTCTATCTAGTAATTAAACTCATATGGGAGGTATGAAGTCAATGGCTGAGAATGACACCAAGTTGCCTTCAATTTTGTCATAAGAAACAATGCATAGTGCAAAGCCTATTATTTATTAGCAGTGTTTCTTTTTTATGTGAAGTGAAGTGGTTTCACCTGAGAATAATCCAGCCTCGACTAAGCTCCATGGCATCCAGAACCAACGTATTCAGAGCCTCCTTAGATGCACGTAGTTGCAAGTGCGCAGTTTTTTTTTTTTTATCATCTCTGAAAGTAACGTTCATTCAAGAGGATTTTTCAACGCTGAATTTTATCTCATTCTGTACATTTCGCGCTTTTTTGGTTTGTTGGGACAATAAAATATGAGAAGTGTTTATATTTCATAGAAAATGATTACGGTGTCCATGTTTCCTTTCTTATTTCCTGCAGTTGCTTGTTGACTAAGTCAGGCTCGCATCTTCCGTGAATGTAGACGCTTTGCTTTTGTACTACTGATTGGATATAAGTGTATTTTTGAGAAACAACTTCTGACATCCCAAAGGTGTTTTTATTATAGCCGCAGACCAAACAATGTAAGTGTAAGGAAACTTTAACAACCACAAGAACAGTTTGCAGCGGGACAGCCTTCCCGTGTGAAGGAAATGTACTAAAGTGTGTGAAAAGTCTGGAGTGCACAAGACAAAAAAAAAGCATTTAATCGAAAACCTACTACTGTTTCTTTAAAGTGGCAAACATGCAATCGTTTCATTCCGCAAGTACTGACATACTTGGCAGAAACCTGGAAGGAACGGAGTAACTTGAAAAGGGCCCCTAAACATCCTGTGGAAAAAAAAATCAAAGGTGTTATTCTGTTCTCGCATTTCTTTGTCACAGGCACAGTTCGTGACGCAATAATAGGGACTCAAGCGACGTCATTACTGTACTTGCCGTTAATTGGTGCAAATACGTTAAATACCAGTTGTGAAATTTTCAATGCGAAGCATTTCTTTGCGTACTGCAAGCACTCCTGGTATCTATCTATCTATCTATCTATCTATCTATCTATCTATCTATCTAGGACTCTGTCGTCTGGGTGCTCTCACGATCACCTCCTTAATTTGGTGTGAGCCAAAATTAGTATGGGAGGGTAACATGGCTTGACGAATACAACGCACTGGTCCCCACTTAAATGACGTCACAATCCCGTCACGTACGTCGTCAAACACTTCCCGCCAAGCAGTGGCACAAACCCGCGGGTGGGTATGTGCCACTGGTATGCGTTTATGGGCAACAGGTAATGGACACTTAATATCTATCCAGGAACCACAATTGATTGATTGATTGATATGTGGAGTTTAACGTCCCAAAACCACCATATGATTATGAGAGACGCCACATATAGTGGAGGACACCGGAAATTTCAACCACCTGGGGTTGTTTCTGAGCACACGGGCCTACAGCATTTTCGCCTCCGTCGAAAATGCAGCCGCCGCAGCCGGGATTCGATCCCGCGACCTGCAGGTCAGCAGCCGAGTACCTTAGCCACTAGACCACCGTGACGGGGCCAGGAACGATGAAAACACACATGGCCCAATTTAACACGTGAGCTTTAAGGAAAACCTGACATCGGCAGCGTTGAACCAACGAATGTAAAGAATGAATGCTGGAGTCTGCGCAGGAATCAAACCAGAGCATTCTGCGTGGCAATCAAGCATTCTACCACAGCGTGACGCAAGGTCTTGGAACTACTTTTCAAACAGACCTCAATGTTCGTGAAACTTCAAATGTGGTTGCAGTGCTGGCTGTACAATTTTACAAGTATTATATATGTACTCCTACGATACAGCCATACGGCCACCTTCCTTTCGCATGCTTCACACAACGTCCACTCCTAAGGTGCGTGAAACCTGACAAATTCTTCTATTCTTTCATGCAGCCGCCTAACTGTTTTTCGTCGTCTCGCATGACTACCTGGTGCCATCAACTGATTTCCCTCCGCTTTGGGTGTTTTCGACTCCGCAAGCTGAGATAACGTGTTGCCGACACGCGCGAAATCCTGATCTGAGGCTGTGGGCTGACATTGTACACGGGCTTTGAAAGGGCCCCTCATTACCCCTCGTACAAAGACGAGGGAGTGGCTTTCACCTCGTCTTCGCTACCTTTCACACAGGCGATGCATCCTCCTGGTCGCTTACATTGTTAGCACTAAACACTCGACCGGGATTTCGCGCTTATCGGCTGCACGCTGTTATCGCTACTTGTACAGTCGTAAACACCCAAATGAAGTGACATCAGTTGGTCACGCACGATAGTCAAGTCAAGTCAACATTATCATACATATTTAGAATGGTACAAGAGGAGGTCAAAAAGTTTCAGAGAAACTGACGGGGGGACCTCCTGTGGCGACATGAATGAGGTAATAAAAAAAGTACACCAAAAGATGCGAATTTGTGAGCAATGACTAACGAGCTTAATTAATAATAATAATACAATGATACATAATATGATGGTAATACTACTGAACAAATTAGACATGAAATAATCAATAGCAGATTATAAAACGGGAACAAAGCAAGATTGATGAACTGCAGATGACGAATGCAGCTAGTTTTACATCAGTTGCACAAGTTGTGCAAAGAAACGAAAACTTAAATACATCCACCCGTGGTACATAAGCTTGGACAGAAAATGAGTGATTGGTACGAGCCAACATTCGTCCTTGGGGGCGCAGGTATACACTGGGATCCAGCTTGTAGTTCTATGATACAGGTCATAAATAAATTTTAAGCGAGCTATTTTTCTACGTGTAGCTAACGATTGAAGGTTAGCCCTAGCAAGCAAAAGTGATACAGACTGTGTTCTCATGTAATTTGAATAAATAAACCTCGCGGCCAATCTTTGTACTCGTTCAAGTTTGTTAATTTCAGTTTTAGTATGCGGATCCCAGATGATAGCTGCGTACTCCAGCATTGGTCTAACAATAGTCTTATACGCCAACAATTTAACAGAGGGCGTTGCATTACGGAGTTTCCTTCTCAGAAAACCCAGCTTTCGCTTCTCCAGTCCTGTAATGTTGTCAATATGATTGTCCCACTTTAAACTGCTGGATATAGTAACACCTAAGTATTTAAACTCATTAGAACTCTTAATTTCTCTATTGTTTATTGTGTATTTATAGTTAAGGGGGTAATTTTTATTTGAAATTGTCATGCAAACGGTTTTATCGAAATTAATTTTCATGTCCCATTTTTCACACCAGTTGTAAATACATCGAAGAGCATCTTTGAGGAGCATTTGATCAGAAACACTTTTCACATGACAAAACAAGAAACAATCATCTGCATATAACCTTACATCAACAAAAGGAGGCACAACCGTTGCAATATCATTCACATAAATTAAAAAGAGTAGAGGTACCAACACGGAGCCTTGTGGCACACCTGAGGATACGCGTAAAAGAGAAGAACGTGCGCCACTTATTTCAACAAACTGCAACCTATTGCGCAAGTACGCTTCAACCCATCTTACAATTGCGGGATCAATACCAAGTATTAATATTTTTTGAATAAGTTTCTGGTGACATACTCTATCAAAGGCTTTAGAGAAATCAATTGCTATGACATCGACTTGTTCTTTTGAGTTTATCGCTGTAGCGAAAGCATGAACAGATTCAAAAAGCTGAGTGACGAGCTATTAACAGTTAATTACACAAATCAGATGAGTTGATAAATTCTGGGATAAAATGTTTTTTGCTCGTGTGAGACAAGCCAGAAGTCGTGTGAGACAAGGAAGAACGGACGGGTGGCTGCGTGGCAAAGCAATGCAGCAGACAACGCGCATCTCGTGTTTCGCAGTACGGACCAATCGAGAGCGTATACACACGAGACGTCACGGGAATCGCTGTCTACGTCACGAAGTGCGTGAGAGAGACGATATACGCCAGGAGAGAATGATGCACTCGGTTTCTGCTGGTGAGAAGAGGCTATCTCCTCCTCGCCACTAAAAAAAAAACGGCTAGGAGGAGATATCGCCTTCTGCAGTAGTGGTATAGTGAAGGCGAGAAGGAATAAACCACTGCCTCATCTTTGAACTGTGAGTGGTTATAGGACATAGGGCCTTTTTAAGAACCACGCAGAGCGTGACGTCAGACAAAGCAACAGACGTAAACAAGATTGTGAACAAAAAGACAGTGGATTTATTATCCACTTTCTTTTTATCAAGCAGGGTGTGGTTGACATTACTTGACATTAGGGGCAACAAATGCATCCGGCCTGGTCACGATAAGTGAAAGACAGACAACCGATGAGTGGTTAGAGCAATGGAATGCGTATACCAAGGGATATGGGAAACGCAGAGGTTATACAAGATTGATTGATTTGATTGATTGATTTGTCGGGTTTAACGTCCCAAAACCACCATATGATTATGAGAGACGCCGTAGTGGAGGGCTCCGGAAATTTACACCTCCTGGGGTTCTTTAACGTGCACCTGAATCTGAGCACACGGGCCTACAACATTTCCGCCTCCATCGGAAATGCAGCCGCTGCAGCCGGGATTTGAACCCGCGACCTGCGGGTCAGCAGCCGAGTACCTTAGCCACTAGACCACCGCGGCGGGGCGAGGTTATACAAGGTGGGCTGGTGTAACAAAGGAAGTTGCGTGCAAAAAATATAATCAGCCAAGAAAGCTCCACTGAATCGGGGATCATTTGGAAGAGGTCTTCGTCCTGACGTGCGTACAGTTTTCTATAATTAAACTATAGAGGAAACTATGGCACTAATGTCTATAGGAGCTGCAAAGCGTGGTGCTTCACCGAGCATGAGAGTGATGGGTAGTGCACAAATTTGTCTAATCTTCGTTATTTTAGCTCCGTTTGACTTCGCGTAGCCTGAGCCCCCTTTGTCACGAAACGGCAATAAGCAAATGTTCAGCCGTAGCTCTTCACCGCCATAACATTTTCGGGCTCACCTATTCAAATCGGCTCCCTAAATTCATGACGGTCCGTTGTTTTATTCGAAACAAAATTAAAACACTGCAATAAACAAAGCCGCAAGTGCGTTGGAGGCCTGAAAGCAGGAATTCTATGTAAATATGCGTACTACCCATCATTGCAATGGTGGCTTAATGATGGCAGCACCAGAGTCCCCTCTCGTTAATTTCAGGAAACTCTATGCTGATGTGGATATGAAATACGTAAACGATGGGGCTAATGATGACGAACCAAAATAATTTGACTTCTACAGAAGAGAGCGGCTTTCGGTAATATTCTGCATGAAGTGGAATTGGCTAAAAAAATGTTAATTCACCTAAACCTGCTGGTTTCTTATAATAAAGTTTATTCCTCCTCCTCGTTGCCAGTATAAATCGGAAGGTGTACACTGTGGTAACAATGTCCCTGCGATGAGATGACTGACACCTTGTACAGTTTTGAAATGCTATTTTTGCGTGTGCATCTAGGAAAACTTCGGAAGTGTGACTGAGCCCCACTTTGACAATCGGCTAAAGACATGATGAATGCTACTGGACTGCAGCTTTCACGTGGAGAGAGCTTGAGCTCAAGCGTAGGCAATCGTTTGATGAACGCTTGCCCAATAGTTAAAAAAAAAGCACTCTGATGTCGCTGCCTCAACCGTTTGAGAGACGCTTGTCGGTGGCCTATAACAGCAAAACTGCCAAAATAAAGGGTTTCCGCTGGGTATATGATGCGAAAAGAGTAAAGGTTCAAGATGAGCTGCGAATAGCTATTTAATGAACGGGAGGGAAAAAAGAGATATTAGAGGTGTGAAGAAGAAAGAGCGTCGTTGGCAAGCAACATCGCCACCGCTTGGGTACTGGGTGCTGGGCTTCGCTCGCTCGGCTCATGCTGATCATCGCCAGCATCTGCTTGACCGTTGCTCTTGCACGATCGTGTTTCTTCGTAGGACCACCGTCGCAACAGTCGTCAATAAACCCTTTTTCAATTGGTGGAAGGTGCTGACTTTCCCCGTCGCCTGAACCTGGGTGCTGCCATTCGCCGTCGCCTGAACCTGGAGCTGCGCAACCGAACGCTACCTCCCATCATGGCTACCAACAACGCGCAACCTGGCTCCTCCACTCCATCCCCCAGCAACCCCGGCGTTCTTCGTTTGCGAGAGCCCAAGGTCTTTAGCGGAGCTGATGAGACCGACGTGGAAGACTGGTTCGCCAACTATGAACTGGTGAGCGCTAACAACAAGTGGGATGACGCGGACAAATTGACTTACGTCATCTTTTACCTCACTGACGTGGCCGAAATGTGGTATAACAACCACAAAAACGACATCACGACGTGGTCCATCTTTAAAACCTTGTTTGCTGACGTTTTTGGCCGACCCGCAGTCCGCAAGTCCAGAGCCGAACAACGCTTGCGGACTCGCGCACAAAAGCCAACGGAATCTTTCACCAGCTACATCGAAGACATTATTGGTCTTTGCAACCGTGTGAACACCACCATGCCCGAGTCGGAGAAGATTCAACACATCCTCAAAGGGATAAATGACGGTGCATATCAGCTGCTCCTGGCCCGTAATCCTGCCACCGTTGCGGAACTTGTCACTTTGTGTCAAAGTTTCGACGAGTTGAGCAAGCAGCGCGCCCTGACTCGCCCATTTTCCTCACACGCCGACTCGCTCTCCAGTCTCACTTCTGTTCCCGACCACTCACCAACACTGCAAGAGATTAAAGACTTTGTGCGTGAAGAAGTAGCTCGGCAACTGTCGTTGATTCCCTTCACGCAGCAGCCGCCGTCCTCTCGTCTGCCCTCACCACTCCGCGACGTTATTGCCGAAGAGGTAGCTCAGGCTGTTCCCGTCGCTGCCCACCAGCAGCCTGTGGCCATGCCTGCTGCCCATGCGCCGGCTATGCAGCCCGTGGCCGCGCCCCTTACGTATGCCCAGGTGGTACGTAGCAGACCCCGCCAGCAGCATTTGCCACCCATGTCTTCAGTCGCTCCCCACTCCGCCCCATTTTCGACACCTTGGGCCGCACCACGAGTCAGAAATTCCTGGCGCACTCCTGACAATCGACCGATCTGCTACTCCTGCGGTACTCCAGGACACGTGGCACGATATTGTCGCCGTCGCTTCCAACCACTCCGCGACGCTACTCGGCCGTTACCGTATGACCCACAGCCCATGCACATACCTGCTCCCTATCCCTCACCGCAGTATGGATGCACTAACTTTCCTGAGTCTCGGTCACACCAGCCTCAAACTCACTCTCCCCGCTCCCCATCTCCTCGCAGGCGATCACTGTCACCAATGCGTCCTAGACCCGCTTCCTCCAACCGGGAAAACTGAACGCCGCAGTTCCAGAGGCAAGAACTGCGCCGTCGTCGAAATGCTCAAGTCCTCGCACTTCACCAGCTAACGTCGTCGCTATATCTGTCGATGGTGTTTCTACCTTTGCCCTCGTCGACACAGGTGCTGCCGTTTCTGTTATAGCCGCCCAGCTCTGCCGCTCCCTACGCAAAGTGACCACGCCGCTCTCTGGACTATCGCTTCGTACAGCTAGCGCACAACAAGTTCGACCTCTTGGCACCTGTACGGCCCGCATATTCATCCAAGGCTCTATGTACGTTGTCGAGTTCATCGTCCTTTCGGTGTGCTCGCATGACGTTATCCTCGGGTGGGACTTTCTGTCAAATCATCATGCCATCATCGACTGCGCACGCGCTGAAGTTCAATTTTCGCACCTGTGTGACGAACCTTTGCACGAAACCCTTGAGCGGTCACCAAAACTTGTCGTGCGTGAGGACACTGAAATTCCGCCAGCCTCTCTTGCCGTTGTCCCGGTTTGCTGCGATGACTATAACGATGCTACAGTAATGTTTACACCTTCCGACATTTTCATGAGCCGCAGAGCCGTTTCCTTGCCTTTCGCTACACTCGACGTCACTGCGGGCCGAAGCAATATTTTCGTCCACAACCCCCTTTCTGCACCGCTTACGCTACTTGCCGGCGAATGTCTCGGTCGAGTGGAGTACCTCGATTCCTGTTTATTCCTTAACATGCCAGACGAATCGTGCAGTAGCGCCTCGACCGAACTTCATGCCCTTTCCCCACTGGAGTGCTCATCGAGTGACACCTTCTCGAGTTCCATCGCCGACACCTTAAGTGCCCATGAACGCGCCGAGCTTCTTAATCTCCTCCAGCACTTCGCGAATTCATTCGACGTTTCTCAGCCGCAATTGGGTCGGACTTCCGCAGTGCACCACTACATTGACACCGGTTCGCACCAGCCATTGCGTCAAAGACCGTACCGTGTCTCTGCTGCGGAACGTCACGTCATCAACGACCAGGTCGAAGAGATGCTACGCCGTCGCGTTATTCCACCATCGCACAGTCCTTGGGCATCTCCTGTCGTTCTAGTTCGAAAAAAAGATGGATCGATTCGATTTTGCGTCGACTACCGGCGATTAAACAAGGTGACGCGGAAAGACGTCTATCCATTACCGCGCATAGACGACGCCCTTGACAGCCTACAAGGAGCCGAATTCTTCTCCTCCTTAGACTTACGATCTGGATACTGGCAGGTTCCTATGGCAGAAGCTGATCGCCAGAAAACTGCGTTCATTACACCAGATGGCCTGTACGAATTTAACGTAATGCCATTTGGCCTTTGTAATGCTCCTGCCACGTTTGAACGGCTCATGGACAACACACTGCGTGGACTGAAGTGGTCTGTGTGTCTATGCTACCTCGACGACATTGTCGTTTTCTCTCCCGATTTTCCTACGCATCTGCTTCGGCTCCAACTGGTTCTGACGTGTTTAACCAACGCTGGGCTCCAACTGAACCTTAAAAAGTGCCGCTTCGCCGCGCGAGAGCTGTCCATCTTAGGGCACATCGTCTCCAAGCATGGTGTTCGACCCGACCCTGCAAAACTGCGAGCAGTCGCTGAGTTCCCGAAACCTACTACACTGAAAGAATTACGCAGTTTTGTCGGACTATGTTCGTACTTCCGGCGCTTCGTGCGAAATTTTGCATCGATCATGTCACCACTGACCAACCTCCTACGCGGTGATGCAGACCTTTCATCCTGGTCTTCTGACTGCGACGTCGCGTTTGCCACGCTCCGTAGTCTGCTAACATCTCCTCCAATTCTTCGGCATTTCGACCCAACAGCTGCAACAGAAGTTCACACAGACGCTAGTGGGGTTGGTCTAGGCGCCGTCCTCGCCCAACGCAAGCCGGGCTACTCCGAATACGTCGTCGCTTATGCGAGTCGCACACTTACTAAAGCTGAGGCCAATTACAGCGTCACTGAAAAAGAGTGCTTGGCGCTAGTGTGGGCGCTTCGCAAGTTCCGCCCTTATTTGTACGGTCGCCCATTCGACCTGGTAACGGACCACCATGCACTTTGTTGGCTCGCCACATTGAAAGACCCTTCTGGCCGCCTAGCTCGGTGGGCACTGCAAATCCAGGAGTACGACATTCGTGTCATCTATCGCAGCGGACGCAAGCATTCTGACGCCGACGCCCTGTCGCGTTCGCCTTTACCTCCCGACTCGGCCTGCGGAACCACTGGTATCTCCATCGCATCTCTCGACCTCGACTCCTTTACCAGTGAACAACACAAGGACCCGTGGATCGCTTCTCTTTTTAACTGTCTTTCTGGATCGTCAACCACTGCGGTACCACGATCTCTCCGACGTCAAGCTGCTCATTTCGCCATTCGTGATCGGCTACTACACCGACGCAACTACGCCCCCGAAGGTCGTAAGTGGCTCTTGGTTGTCCCGCGCAGCTTGCGATCACAAATCTGCGCCTCCTTTCACGACGATCCCCAATGTGGTCATGCCGGAGTTTTCAAAACTTACGAACGCATTCGCCATCGCTTCTACTGGCGCGGAATGTATAATTTCGTTCGAAAATTCGTTATGGGCTGTCCTGACTGTCAACGTCGTAAATCACCGCCTTTCCACTCGTCCGGTGCGCTTCAACCGCTTCCGTGCCCTGCCAAACCTTTCGATCGGATCGGAATTGATCTCTATGGCCCTCTACCGACAACATCAGATGAAAATCGGTGGATTATAGTCGCTGTGGACCATTTAACACGCTACGCTGAGACCGCCGCCCTTCCAAGTGCCACTGCGCGGGACGTAGCATCCTTCATCCTTCATCGCTTCATATTACGACATGGTGCACCTCGAGAACTACTAAGCGATCGAGGTCGAGCCTTCCTATCAGAAGTCGTCACGTCTCTGCTTTCTGAATGCCATGTTGTTCATCGCAAGTCCACGGCATACCACCCGCAGACTAACGGGCTCACAAAAAGATTTAACCGCACCCTTGGCGATATGCTCGCCATGTATGTGACATCCGATCATACTAACTGGGATCGCATTCTTCCATTCATTACGTTCGCATATAACACCGCGGCACAGTCTACCACTGGATTTTCACCTTTCTTTCTTCTTTATGGACGCGAACCATCCCACACCATCGATACTCTCCTTCCATACCGTCCTGACGCATCCGAATGCCCATCTGTGTCCGAAGCTGCCCGAAATGCGGAAGAGTGCCGTGAACTCGCACGCACCTTTACGTCTCGAGAACAACAGCGCCAGAAAGAAAACAACGTCGACTCTTCACAAAGCCCCAGCTATTCCCCGGGATCACTTGTATGGCTGGCTGTTCCTTACCAAACCTCCGGCATTTCCTCAAAACTCGTTCCAAAGTACGAGGGCCCATACCGCGTTTTGGAGCAAACCTCGCCGGTGAATTTTCTCATCGAGCCACTTTCCCCATCTGACGACATGCGCCGGCGTGGACGTGACATCGTCCACGTCGCCCGCCTTAAGCCATATTATAGCCCTCTGCCTCCAGACTCTTAGGTCGCCAGGATGGCTCTTTTTCGGCGGGGGCAAATTGTGAAGAAGAAAGAGCGTCGTTGGCAAGCAACATCGCCACCGCTTGGGTACTGGGTGCTGGGCTTCGCTCGCTCGGCTCGTGCTGATTATCGCCAGCATCTGCTTGACCGTTGCTCTTGCACGATCGTGTTTCTTCGTAGGACCACCGTCGCAACAGTCGTCAATAAACCCTTTTTCAGAGGCAAAGATCACTGTATTCGCCTGGGCTCCTTGTCTGCCCTCCTTCATTCACGCTCACTACATGTGATCAAGCGCAGTACGACGTCAATCTTAAGTTTATAATTCGGTATCGTCCGATAGCCGAAGTTGTCCTGTATTTACATTCATAAAATTAAAAGTAGGTGCAATGGCCCACCGCGGTACCTTAGAACGCAAGGGGCTGCGTTGCTACGCTCAAGGACGAGGGTATGGTTGATTCCCTGCCACGGCGGTCACATTCACAAGGAGGTGAATTGCAGAAAAAAAACATGCCCACACACACACACACGTGCGTCGATTTAGGAGCTTGTTAAACAACCCCTGGTGGTTGAAATCAATACAGAATCCCCCACTATGCCGTGCATCTAATCGTATCATGGTATTGGCACGTAAAACTCCGGCAATAATCAATATCAATAATCGGCGCACCAGTACAGCACAGAACACTCAGGTGTTTTCTTAATAAGCTACAAAAAACCACCACAAATCACCAAGACTGAGTGAAAAATTAACCGAGGACAGGCATAATGAATGTAAACCTCGCCAGCTATAGCTGGCTGTGGTTCATGCAGAAGCACGGAGTCCGGTCACTTATCACTGTCTCTTATAGGACTTCTGCCTCTTAGAGGATACATCTGTGTGAATGGCGAAGAAGTCACGTTGTTTGGAGTAGAGCCAAACGCATTTGCGAGCATCGGTTTAACGGGTGGTACAACGGTGGTCTCTAACGAATGGCTTGGCTGTCATCGCGTGCTTCACGACGTAATGCTTGGTTCTCGTTCGCAAATGCGCAGTCATAGCGAGGCGATGTTATGTGCCAGCTATTAGAGGCAGCGACATGAAAACGCGTGCCAGATGTCGTTAGTCATCCTACAGGTTGTACAGCTCACTTCCTGGTTATGCATATTGTGCAGCGAAAACAAAACGCTGTAACTACGCAACACCTGCAGCTGTCCTGACACGTCCAGATCAATAACAAAAAAAGAGTAAGGTAAATAATTTCTCCTTTTATGTATTCGGCAGCTTGTGTTGCAGAAAAAAAAGAGGTACTCAGTTCTTGGCTGCTTATTTAGACGGAGGGTTGAAGTATTCGATAAATATTTTCTTTTGTTCGGAAGGGCACTCACATATCTTGAGACCATCTATTGAGTTATGAACTTCTCTGGACACATGACACACATCACTAGGACATTTATGCCTTGGTAGTTGGCGATAGATAACTAACCAGCCAGGAATGTCGTTTAGAAAAAGAAATCATGGTGTTGCGTAGATAGTTAATTTTTTAACAGTTTAGAACACGAAAACGTATCGAGCATTATTCAAATAGCTTTCGTATATTAAAGCAATCATTTCTAAATTGCCCTCAATTTTGGCTACGTTTTCTACGAAAGAAATAATCAATCAATAAATCAACGTGTTTATTCAGTCAGCCTTATACAACAAATGATTACCAAAGTATTTGAACCATTAGATTTTGGGGCTAATACTCACTGGTCCAATACATTACGTGAGTATTTTAGTACATTTCAGGAGTACATGTGCAGTTGATACGATTATGTATTTGTATAGAAATTCAATGACAGGGTAGCATTTTCGGTTCCATGACATCTAATCAACTACACATGACAATGCACACAACATTGCTTTAATAAGTAGACAAGCAATACAAAACAACTGAAGGCATATATTGTAAGAATACGAAAGATGGAGATGTTCGCCTGCAAGCTTAGTTGAAAATGGAAATGCGTCCAGATTTTAGCACCAGTGAACTGGATTAACCGTTCGCCATACACATTTTCGCAATCGGGAAGGTTAAAGCTGCCGTTGCTTGCATGCCTAGTGTTACGGGTAGGTGCAGAAAACAAACTTACAGGTAGTGGAAAGCTGGTGTTATTTATATAATTAATCAATATCGGGGTTTTATGATTTCACTGAAACATTAAGTGTAGTATCTGAGCTGATGAAAACAAATATAAGCCTGGACATTAAGAGGACGAGGACGTAATTATTTTTCAGGCGCGCTTTTGTAATCGTATGATCGGTTTAATGTATGCTTGATAACTAAAGCCCCATATCTTGCTACAATAACTGAGTTGAGAGTGAAATAGAGAGAAGTACAGGGATCGAAGCACAATACATGAAAAGTAGCACTTGGCTTTATTGAGCATGAAGCATACGAAAGCGAGAAGAACATTCGCTGGCGTTAACAAGAAAGCGTCACGATTACAGTTGCTTCCAACTCCCACCCATAACAACCCGTCAGAGTATTCCGATAAACACGTCGATTCTTATAATGACACAATATATCTGAGACCTGTTACAGCAGAAGCAGTCATAGCTGTAATACACAAAAATTAAGAAGAGTCATAGCTATGACATAGATGAAATTCACATAAGACCCGTGAAGCATCTTGCAGCCTTAATAGCGATTTTTGCACCTATGTTTAGTAAGAGGTACATTTCCTAGTAAAATGTTAGCGGCTGAAGTAATGGCTCTGCATAAGAAAGTAAATCGCAATAATTTACGACATTATGGACCAATATCCGCCCTTTAGATATTTTCGAAAGCTTTTGAGGAAGTGTTACATGCTAGGTTGTCCGTTAAAATACACGGCCTGCTCCCACCAAATCAATTTAAATTTCGTGAAAATAAATATGTTATGCCAGCAATACTCGAACAAAGGGTATCATATACTAACACACTTCAAAGGGAAGTACTTCGTTATTAGTATCTTCGCGGAGGCTGAAATACATTCTTCCAAGAGCTATAAAAATACCACTGTACAATTTTCTTTTTCAGTCCTATTACAATTATTGCCCGATATTCTATGGCACGGCTACTGCTGGGTGTTTACATTTTACAAAAAAATGGCTCCTTTGTTGTGTACATAATATTTTTTGGGGCTCATAGAGTGCGGGTATCCCTTTGCGAAGTAGCGTTTAAGGATCCAGAACTTGTACGAATACTGTCAGATTTAAACTCGAAACACGGAAAATCGTAAGCCATGTACGATACCTTGCTGGTTTGCAGGCTCACGATGCAGCATATATGACAAAGTATAGAGAGACTTGTACTGTGCCGACACCCTGAATAAATTTAGGTACACAACACTTGCAACTCACGTTTGCTTCTTATGTAAATTCGTGTGTGCACAACAGTCTTGATGTCTTCCCTACGTCAAGAAGTGGTTTTCGTGCTATATGTACGTTAACAGACAGATTCTACCATCTTTTGCAGTGATACCTGTGTGCACCAGTTGTGAAGATTATCCATGTACTGCATAATCTCCTTTTGGTTTTCTTTTCTATCAATAAATGCGAAGCATTTCTTAGCAAACTTCGCCGACTTAGAGCGTATCTATCTCTTTCTATCTAGCTGCTTACGTTTGGGTGCTCTCGTGGTCACCCCCTTATCTTGGCGTCAACCAAAATTAGCATGGGAGGGTAACATGCTTTGAAGAATATGACGCATCGGTCAAGATATGAACAATGTCACAATGCCGTCTCGTACGTCGTCAGTGGCACAGACAGTGGCACATACCCATGGGCGTGTATGTGCCACTGGTAAGCGGATATGTGTTGATTGATACCTTCATCTATACCCCGGAACGACGAGAACACACAATGGACAATTTTAACGCGCGAGCGTTAAGAAGTACCCGTCATCTGTAGCGTCCACCCAATGAATGCAAAAAATAAATGTCACGGCCCTAACTGGAATTGAACCCAATCATTCTGCGCGGTAATGAAGAATTTTACCACACAGCCGCGCCAGGTATCGGAAGTACTTTCGTGAAATGTCAATAGTGGTTGCAGTGCTACCTACACAATTTTATAAACATTACATGTGTACTCCTTTGATATAGTCGTCACGTCGGGTTAACGTCAATCGGGGTTGTTGCCATGCGCTGAAGTTGATTTAGGTTGCAGTGTAAAGAGCCAGCTATGTAGCTAGCTAGCATCAGCGCTTCATATCAGCTTCTGGTGTCGCCAATACGCATGTTCCAGTTGGCATTGTTGGGCAAGTGCAAAACAACAGGTTATATAAACATCTGCAACTCTTCAACATATGAGTATGCATGTAACATTTGTACGTATATTTAGCGTCATTTCATGACGTATCGCTCAATAAAAAAATGGCAACATGGTCATCTTTCCTTCGCATGCTTCGCATAACATCAATTCCCAGGCATATGGGATCTGCCGAATTTTTCGATTATTGTATAGTTATCGTTGCACTTTGTCACTACTGCTGCTTTAAAAACTTTGTAAAAAAAGCCTTTATAAACCAAGCTGCTTATGGCAGCATTTGCTTCGTCTGCACTCTCAGTACAGACAAAAATAAAAAAATTCAACATTTTAAACGTGAACTTTAGATAAGCTTGTATACAGCGTCCTCTATAACCTTGGTGACATGATGTACCTGAGCTTTCAAATAGAGCAGTGAATGTAAGAAGCATTCGAAGCAGTATTCGGCTGTCAAGATTTCAATAAAACTAAGACCTAAAAGTTAAACAACGTTGAATCGAATTCGACACGTATATTACATACGCTAATACACACATAAACATGTTACCCCAACAAGGACCTTAGCACGAAAAGTAGGTAAACGTCAATGTTGAATACCGTACCTGCAATAATAATTTATATAAACACCAGCTGTGTTGATTTTCAGTCGAAACGTTGAAACTTCATTCAATTCAACATTTTGGATGCTGAAGACAACTTATTCTAACACCGTGGCTGAGGACCGTGGTCGAAAAGCCTCTGATTGGCTTGACTTGGACGACCCTTTACAAATTCGTGGTATAGGCAACATATTTATTAAATGTAGCGTACCGTTCCAGTTACACACGTATATAACGTGAGCCTAGGAGAGAGGGTTCCGACGTATTGCCATGGGCTCGGCCAACAAAAAGCAACCTTATGATGATGATAGCGGGCTGATGACGCCTCTCGATTCGACAGCATTGAAGTTTTCAGCAAATAATCCTACACTCACTGACAAATACAGTGATCTCGAACGAATACTATAGCCCGAAAAGAATGAAAAAAAAGGGCAGGACAGACAGAAAGCCCTTGTTCTCAGTGATGCGCTAGTGTTAGTTCGAGACGTAAGTACGCCAATGCTCCCTATTAACCGTTCTGATAAGGCAGATACAGCGTCGATATTCCTACAAAAACTGGGGCTACCTGCACATTGGTAGTTCAGTGATTAAAGCAAGAGAAGATAAACTATACCGCTGTTCCAACGTATCATCCCTTTGGGGTACTGCCGTCGACGCCGATTATTCAAAATGTATTGGGATTAAAAAAAAAATCAGATCCCAGCCAGTAAGGCAATCAGTTTCAGGTGAAGCTGCATGTCGGCGACTACCTGTGTATGCCACGTTTTCATGTTTTTTTTTGGCACTGAGCCAATTGTTACAAGGTGGATTGGCGTGATTTCGTAAAGGGAGTACATAGTTGTGCGCAAATCGCGGGTTTACCAGACACGTCGACCACCCTGGTGTTTAAAGAATAACTGAAGGTATGCCGTAACCAGCATTCATGTTGGCGCACAATCGCCGGTTTTATCGAAACGATCTTCCTTCTTCGCATTGGTCGGGTCAATGCAGCCGATATCAGACTTTCTTAATGTCTTCGCGTTTAAATTAACAATGTCATTTCTTGCGATTCCGGGGTACACATCCACGCCCAGCTCATTTATTTCCAGGAGCAGTGCATCTCTCCGAATTTTCGCCACTCTTCCGGTCGATCGGTGCTTTTCGTAGTAGTGCAACTTCATGGCTAGACAAATGAATTATTCTTTATTGTTACGGCTTTCTTGAGTAACTTTTGTATTACGTTATGCCATGTTATTCACTCCATTAGCACTTTTGAGCCCGCCTCGGTGAAACAGGGGCAAGGTGCTCGGCTACTGACGCGAAGGTCGTGGGTTTGATTTTGGCGTGGCATTTGCATTTCAATGGAGGTGATATGATACGGAGGCTCGTGTCCTTCGAAATGGGTCCAGCACGGCAAATTAACGTTTTTGGTCCTTTCCCCGATGCTCGTTGTTGAAAATGTTGGTTTGATAGCATCCCACCGTAACGACGTACCACTGTTATTATTTCTTGTTTGTGGCGACAGTAGCGGTAGCCAAGAGTGGAGAGCTGTCGAACAGCCTTCGCTTAAGTCTTCACCCAGAGGCGGAATAAGGATGCAATTGTTGTGGAAACAGTAACAGGTAGGAACGTTTACTATAGCAGGTTATAGTTAGTACAAAGACGGCCAGCTCGACGAAGTCAGCTGGGGCAAAATCCTTCACAAAATGGGTCCGGCACGGCCTTAAATAACGTTTTGGGTCCTTTCCCCGAGACCAGTTCCCGGTGCTCGGCGGAGGAGACGAAGCTTTGCCCGGAAGTGCATGGTGGCTCGGCGGAGGAGGCGACGCTTTTCCCGGAACTAAATGGTGGCTCACCGTCGTCTGCGTGAAAGGTGGCGCTGGGAGGGGAGAGAGATCGCCGGAACTGCCGTGTTCTTGTGGGAACAAGCACTCCCGAACGAGAACCATGCTTGTGGCATAACACCGTGCACGTTAGACAACACCAGAAGGTCAACATTTCCGGAGCTCTAGACGACGTTGTCTCTCATCATCATATGGTGGTTTTGGGAAGTAAAACTCCAGACAATAATATTATTATTATTATTATTATTATTATTATTATTATTATTATTATTATTATTATTATTATTATTATTATTATTATACTTTTCATGCATGACTGGCCGTCATCTTGCTGCTGTGTAAACTACTTGCACGGGATGTGGTCCTCGTCAAGCTGCTCGAGCTTTTGGTATCGTGTACTCCTATCCGAGAAAAATAAAATTGATTGATTGATTGAAGGCACTGAAGCAGAAAGATGCAGTGAAGGCTTGCAATTGCACTTCTCTGGGTGCCCACAATCACCTGTGACCTTGCCGAATAGTACACCATTAGCACCGTCACCGTTAGGCAACGCTGAAGGCTTTGTAACTTCGATTTAAGGACACGCGCGAGCAGTATCTGTAAGGAAATAAATGATTAATACAATTATTATGACATTTCCGTATCGTGGGAAGTCAGCAGAAGTTAGGAAGACGCAGTGAGCCTCTCAAAACAATAACGAAGCGCCCTACATGTGTGCTTACAGTCACATGCTCGTATAGCAAAATAACTTCTATGGAGAAAAAAAAAAGTCGGAAATTCGCATTACGTTGCGTAAAACTTGGCACAGCTCGTCACGCTGTAGTTTTGTAACCACAACGCTGGCGGTGATCGGGTCGGGTCCAGTCATGGCGTTTCCTACAAATGCACTATAGAGGGAACTCTGGCGCCAGTGCCTATGAAAGCTGCAAGGCACGGTGCTTCGGTGAGCATGGGAATGATGGGTAGTAGGCAACACGAATTCGTCAAATCTTCGTTATTTCGGCCCCATTTGGCTTCGCGTGGCTTGCAGCTGCTTTGTCACGAAACCACAATCAGCAAATGTTCCGCAGTTGTACTTCACCACCTTAAGCTTTTAGGTTCACCAATTCAAATCGGGACACGAAGTTCACAACATCCGTTTTTTTATTCGAAACAGAACAGAAACACAACGCTCAATGAAGCCACAACTGCGTTCCAAGCCTGCAAGTATAAATATTAGGCCAATTTTCGTACTTTCCATTATTCCCATGGTCGCTGAACGATCGCAGCACTAGAGTCCCCTCTAGATAATTAGCTTCAAGAAAGAGAGAGAGATAAATAGAGAGGAAAGGCAGGGAGGTTAGCTTCAAGAAACTCAATGTGTCCAGCGTCCTTGATTGAAGAAGCGGTAGCTAACAGATGGAATAAACGCGAACCAGGAATACACACGAAGCTTGCCACTCTGAATGGGTTTCAATTGCTGTCGTCGAAGCACACTGTATGAAACTGGTGGTTGCTACCGGCTCATTCTGGGAACCCCGGAAATGAGGCTGCCGACAAATTGGCCCGAGGGTTGATTTGCCGGCCTCAGGACAGCCTCGATTCGGGCTTCTCGAAGGAGCAGCGGCACACTTTCGCAGAGCTCACACAAATACACCGTTTGAACCATCGGATCTACCCTCCTCCAAATCCATCTCTTACGCACTCCCAACAAATCCTATGGAGACGTCTCCAGACTCGCACTCTTTCTTCCCCTCAGCTGCTGTCTCACTACTGTGGCATTTCCACGGAATGTTCCCTCTGCGGCGAAGCTCATGCCACCCTTTCCGATATCCTTTTCGGCTGCCCTGATGATCCTCCTCAGCAGGGCAGCCTGCCATCTCAAGCTGGGAGATCCTGCTCTCGTCTGGGGACCCGGCGAGGCAAGTTGCAGTGGTAACTAGTGCAGGCGATGTCTTCGCGGCGAAAGGCATGACCGTGTAGGCGTGGTGCGGGACCACGTGGTGGTTCAGGGATCCCGGTGGGTCCAAACACACTTGCTCTGATAGAGTTTTTCTGTCTGTCTGTCTGGTTGCTATGACGACGGCTCGACGACGGCTGCTCCTCAGCATGGCGGCGGCTTGGTTATTCTCGGCACAGATGGCGTGCCGCTGTGGCGGTTGCTATGGCAATGGAACAGCAGAGGTTTTTGAGTGCAAATGCATTTCTTAGTCGGGCTATGTCAGACATCCGGCGTTGTCCGCGGCGCCGCTCTCACTCCCTCTCCTATAATAACAGCAGCGGGTGTGCTTGCTTATCCTCACCCCTAGCAACTGGAGCAAGAGGTGCGAGAATGTGTAGGAGAGGGTAGGTCAGGGCGTCACCGCTCCTTCTCTCGCGGTTCACTCTCTCTCCTCGCTGCATGCACTGCACTTTCCCGACCGCACACACCTCACTCTCGACCATCCGCTGGCTGGGCACATCTCAAGAACACCCGGAAATGTGTGCTCGAAACGCCGCTGTGAAACGCTAAACCCTAGCCGAGAACGCTGTTTGTTTTGTTTACTTCGTAGTATTCTTGAAACGCGCACGCTACTACCAGAGCTGGAAATGCATATTGCGTTTCTTGTGACGAAAAAACACCACGTGCGGTGAATGGCGTTATTGGCTGCACGGTGTAAGAAAAAAAAGAAAACATTGTTCTTCTAACGCTGAGTTCTCACGTGCGAATTCCTGTTTTGAACGCTACGCAATGCATCCGCATTTCCTCACGATTCCCTTCGGGGAGGCGGGAAACTGTTTTTCGTTAACAAACGTTTTACATTCCACTTCAACAGCTTCGCTGTTGAAGCGGAATGTAAAAAAAAAAAGAGAGAGAGGAATGTAATACAAAAGAGAGAGATATGTCAGGTTACGCCAATATGGACAGGCACATGCTATAGAGTTAGAATGATAGGTTTCTTGGTAAGGGCTGGAAAGGGGTCAATATAAAAACAAACAGGCCAGAGATAATTCATATTCGTCAATATGAGCTTTTAAGTACGTCCGCATAGCATATATTGGGTGTTTATCGCAGTAAATGATCAAGCGCCATTAAGGAGAACAAGCTGGGCATGTACAGGATCGATTGATTGATTTGTGGGGTTTAACGTACCAAGACCACCATATGATTATGAATGTACAGGAGTATAGTATAGCTGTGGGATGAGAAAATTTGATAAAGTTGGTCACTTATACACGACGTTGGTGAACTAAGAGATGTAGTAGTAACAGTTTGATTATAATTTGTTGGCGATAGCCTTGGACTATGACAATGGCCTAGTTATGATGAGATCGAGTTAACTCGTGCCTCTTGTGGACCTAATATATTTGTTTCACTCACAGTAAGTGTGCATAGGAGTAATTCATTCACTCATTCATTCGCAACAGAAAGTCAGCCATCAATACCGACGAAATGAACGGACATCTACCTACTAACGGCGTAGAGGGCATCGGCTCTACCACAAAGATCATGCTGCTGGACTTTTACTCCTGCAGGCCAATGCTGCCGTTGCAAGCAGGCACAATGAGAATGCGAACCACCGTGGTAGCTTAGCAGGTATGGCGTCACTCTGCCAAACTCGAGGGCACTCGTTCGATCCCCGCCTATGGTACCCAATGCCATATTATTATTGGTAATGAGACTCCGGAGATAATTAGTGGGAGAAGGAGGAAGTGCGTATGTTATCAAACGTTTTGTGGTTAACGATCAAAATACTGAGCTGTACGTGTTGTCATCACCGTACAAAACACACGTGCCTTGGCTGTGGCGCTGCCACTTGGAGTGGCGAGAGTTCTTACAGAGGTCCTGCCAAGAGTACGGCGGCACCACCTGTGTGCGCCGCCAGCAGTCGAGACAGTCCGGCGACAACCGTCTGGCACCGAGACGATTTCGGCGACGGCACGCGCGCAGGTGCACGACGGCTAACCGCATCATCCCCTGGCCCGATCCTCCCCCGCACGCATTCGCGCAATTGCAGGAAGCTCGCTTCAGTGGTCATGCCTATTTGCCCCGCAGCAGCCGAGATGGACCTCCCGAGGTAAGCACCATCCCGGGCTAGGCCATCTATACAATTACCCAAGGCGCCCTTCTTCTCCGTACCACTCAGCCTCTCTTGACTGTCTCGGTTGCGGCTATTTCTTCTTCCGTTCTTTCGTTCATCTCCTGACGTCTCGAGATCTCGTTGCTCCAGCGTTTTCGGAGCATATTGTTACGCGCAGGATCGGTGCTGTGGACGGGCTCTTAGCTAACAATACGGCCAAGCTGGTATTCTCAATGATCTGGACATTTCGTGAAAGCGGAGAAGGAAAGCGAAAAAAAAAATAATGCTGGTCAAGTGGATGGATGGTGCCTGCTGAAGAAACAAACAAACAAAAAAAGACTAGAGTGGGGGCCGGCGGCAGCAGCAGCTTACGCAGGAGCGTTCACTCCTTCGACATTCTTGACCTTCGGTGCCAGCCCACGTCGTTCTGCTTCGAGGAGAAAAAAAAAAACTAGAAAGAGGAGAGCGGGGCACGCGCGAGGTCTCTTTCATTGCTCAGCAGATGCAGCAGCATTATAGCAGAGAAGTGGATTGCCTCTGCAATGTCATTACCGGCACACACACAGAAACGGTCATTGGCGGCGGCGGTCACTCGGGAACGCTATGAGTTTTCTTTCGCGAGGAGGTCGGGCCCGCGGTGAGAGCGGCCCCATCACCGTCATCACCGCTACCGGCGAGGATAATGAACGACGGAATGCGAATACCCACCCACGCTTGTTCCGGCTGTGCTGCAGCGATGACCGAGCCGGCGCTATTTACGCACGGGACACGCTCGAAACTGCTGCGCGTGCGCGGGCCGGCGGTGCTGGACGGGAGGAGTGGCAGGGGCAGAAAAGTGGCGCCGTAGAATCGCGACGCAGTGCTGCTACAAACAAGGTAACCGACGGGAAAGCACGGGGTTGTGCCGACGAGCTCGGCTCACGTTAACGAGCGCTCTTCCTTGCCTTTATTTTTTTTCTTCCAACTAGAGTAGCGCGCGTGGCTTCAAACCATCAATTGGTGACCCCTCAGCCCTTTAAAGGAGGGGCGGGCGAGGAAAGCAGCGAGGACGAGAGGGGAGATGGTAGGGCAGGACACGCAACCGGCTTTTACGTGTTTTCTCGTTCTTGCGAATTTTCTCCTCTGTGTATTCTGCATCGTTGCGGACTAAACATACTCATTAGGCACATTTCGCACCCAATTTGCGAGCTATAGTTAACGGTGAAACACAAAACAAAAACAAAACAACTGAATGAGAAACGCAATCGCGCGAACTCAGCCTGTGCGCGTAGGCATCGGAAGGTGAAAGTAGCGTGGTCGTAGTGTAAAATTTCAGTTGCATTGCTAGTATTCTGCGAGGTTTTAGGTGCCAAAAGTATAATATGATCAGCAGAAATGTCACAATGAATGGCAGCGCATAATTGCGACTACATGGGGTTCCACCGACGTCACACGGGCTTCTAAGGTTTTGCCTCCATTGAAATGCACCCACCACGGCTTGGATGAAGCAAGCGACTTTCGAGTCAACAGCAGAGCACCCTCACCACTGCACCAATGCGGCAGCGACGTTCACTGTATTGCTGTCCAGCAATCCACACCGCAACCACAATGCGTGTCACTCAAAAAGCGTCTCAATAAACGCGTCAAACTGTTGCTATGTATAAGTAAACACGTACGAATACGTTACATTAATACCAATCGTTCGGCTATAATTGATTGTATTTTTTACGCGTCGCAGACCTTCTTTAGGATACTTTCTTTTTTCTAATTTCAGTTCGTAGGTCTCTTCTTTTCCCAACAGTGCTCTATATATCTAAACCAAGGATACTGCAATATTTTTTTCCTTTGATTCGTCATGCCTTATTTATCGCCTCTGCACCTTTACCAGTCGCCAAGCATAAAAAAGAGCAGTTAGAATGACATATCACATAAAGTCCTGTATTAATCACCACATTGTATCTTTTCGATTCTTTGTGTATTTCTGACTGATGGACTTTCGGTTACAAGAACCATCTCACCTTCCATAAAGCCAAGAACTGTGCTGAGGTACTTTGATACTTAGAAAGAAGAGGGTGCTAATGTGCCATTTTGTCCAAGTCTGCTCAGTGCGCTTGCATCACTACCACGAAGCCTTAATGTCAGGCTACAAGAGAGACCTAAGCACGTTAAACGGGGTTCAGTTAGCCGTACTTATCGATAATATCATTATGAATATATAGGATTTTACTTCCCGAAATCTCGATATGGTTATGAGAGAAACCGGAGTGGATCGATGGCTATGGAAACTTTGACCAACAAGTGTTCGATAACGTGCAGTAACGTCACACAGTACACGGGCCTCTAGTAACCTGTGTCCATGGAAATTCAATAGCCGCGGCCAGTGTCGAACCCACGACCATCGCTACAGAAGCCGTGCACCATAACTGCTGCTCCACTGAGCCGGACGAAAGCGAGAACTTCACACTTTTTTATGCAAATGTATTCAACGAGATATTGGTGCCTAGAGGTGGCGTCTGCTACCCTCATATCGTACGTGGTAGCTTCTCCCGTAACGTTGTCAACAATGATCGATAAATCAAACAATGGACGACCGGACATTCGCGCATTTAAAACTCAGCAGCAGTTTCATTTGCACGCCTTAGGAGAATTCACCAAACCATGAAAAACTAACACAGCAAGCGTTCGGCACATGTGAACGGGGTCACTGCTGGGCAGCTGACCTCAATAACTATAATATTTGGAGTT
Organism: Rhipicephalus microplus; assembly: GCF_013339725.1. Lineage (NCBI taxonomy): Eukaryota > Metazoa > Arthropoda > Arachnida > Ixodida > Ixodidae > Rhipicephalus > Rhipicephalus microplus. Next base: position 7,641,542 of record NC_051173.1, read on the forward strand.
TTACACGAGAAAGCCACGATATGGTTCTGAGGTGCGCCGTTATTGGGAGACTACGGTTTAATTTCGAATCACCAGGTGTACTGCAACGTGCAACTAAATCCGAACACGCGAGTGTTTCGAAAAGGTTTAAACTGCGCGATGAAGACACGACGGGAAAAGGAACATAAACCCACACAATAGTAGGCGTTCTTTGCATTTTGTCATCATCGAATTGTCATGGTCGCGGCCGGGAAGCAAACCTGTGACCTCTAACATACCATCACGACGCTTTATAGCTGCTGAGCTATACCACGGCAGATGTGCGCCATTAGTGAAGCGCTCAGTTATAAGTACCGCGTAAGCACATAAGTAAAAAAAAAACAATGTGAAAACGATAAGCGCACGAGAACGGCAACAAGAAGACGACCCAAAGGGCGCTTTTATTTATGTCGTCTTTCTGCGCTTAAGGTTTTCATAATGTCGCTGTACCAACTAGCTCTGGCCCAACCTCTGAACAGGATATGCTTACCAGCAGCGCACTTGCTACACTAAAATCATGAAAACTTTCAGGGTTTCCAATGCCTCCCCCAAGACGTCCCAAAGACGAAAGCCATATTATTTTCCTTCTGACTCGATGTATTGTTCCTGCCCCGCCGCTCCGAAAGATTTCCGCACGTAACATAGTTTTTGCACAGCCACCAGAATTGGAGGCACCTCACCGGTAATCGGTGTTGAACCACCTCTGTGATCGGCCCGCCATTGTCCAAGTTACGATACCATATGGCGATGTCATCACGTGAAGTCACAACCTGGGATCGCAAAAATATGTGACGTCATAGTGAAGTCGCACGTTTTAGCGATCCGTGGCTCTGTATGGCGACGTCATCACTTGATGATGGTCTCGGTCTGCGCTCATGCGTATATACAGGGCTGGAACGCTCACTGCGACTGGCTTTGCTCGTCCAAACGATGCTTTCGGCATTTCGCTTGGTTCGTGACGTGTGTAATGCATAGAGCGATGTGGTAGCACTCAAGCATTGACACTTTGTGTGGCAATCTGTAACGAGCGTTACAATCTACGACTGCGGACAGCCTAAACTTCAAACACAGTTGGCGTTGCCTAAACACGAACTGCGTTCATAATTCACATAATGCAGTATCGTAATCGTAAGTGAATTTTTTTTGTTTATTCCTACAGCAATCGTACCATCACGCTAGAAATAGTGCTTTGCGACTTACTTTTATTCATGCTCCACTACCACTCTACTACACGTACACAGTAAATGCTAACAAAACAGGTTTATGAAAAAAAAATAAGGAAAGATAGAAAGAACCCACCGACTCCACCTATTTCCTCAATCGGCAGGCATGCTCAGTCACCGGCGTGGAAACGTTGTCATTACCGGTGAGGGCAGAATTCGTACGTGTCAGAGTCGGCGAACCGGAGAAGCGATCATTATCTTTTCGAGGTTTTCCGAACACTGAGAAGTCTGAACGTGCGTTAAGTTGTATAAAAAAAAAGACAAGAACAATAAACCCTGACATGCAAAGAACGTGTTTGTTCCTATCCGCAAGCGTATATGCATTCGTTTCGTCGGGCACCTTTTGGTACCGCGCGCATGGTTAAGACATACGAGCAATAGTAGTTTGATCGAGAGCAAGTAAGATTGATCCTCCAGTGGCCGCGTTAGCTCTGCCCATCTTTTTCTCTTCATTTTGTGAAAATAGGCACTCGCAGTCAGCTTTCAACACGGCAATCGTTCAAAGGTAGAACAAAAAAAAAGTATATTCTTGTGTAATGATTGTTCGTCGTGAAAACGCTCCGTTGGTATTCGTGCTCAAGTGGGCGGGCTATATAAAAACTTTCAGAAGTGTATGTCAACACCGTACTTGATGCGCATCCAGTTGCCCTGATTACCACCGCTGACCCAGCGCCGTTCAAAGATTGATTGATATGTGGTGTTTAATGCCCCGAAACCACCACATATGATTATGAGAGACCGTAGTGGAGGACTCTGGAAATTTCGACCACCTGGGGTTCTTTAATGTGCACCCAAATATGAGCACACGAGCCTACAACATTTCCGTTTCCATCGGACAGCGTCGTTCAAGATGCACCAACATGTCACACCCGCGATCCTCATGCATTGATGCATTTCGCGAAAAAAAAACGCAAAAACTACATGAATGCTCGCCTAATCGTTGAATTTCGTGATATATGTTCTCATTGATTTGTACGTCTCCGTACCTTTTAAACAATAGTACTGTGATTCCCACAGAACGAAGACTTTCCTAGACCATGTAGGAAACGTACAGGCTCCTATAAAGCGCTTTGGTTATTGGTATACTCTTGCTAGTGGTGTGTGTGTGTGTGTATGTATGTATGTATGTATGTATGTATGTATGTATGTATGTATGTATGTATGTATGTATGTATGTATGTATGTATGTATGTATGTATGTATGTATGTATGTATGTATGTATGTATGTATGTATGTATGTATGTATGTATGTATGTATGTATGTATGTATGTATGTATGTATGTATGTGCGTGCGTGTGCGTGCGCGCGTGCGTGTGTGTGTGTGTGTGTGTGTGTGTGTGTGTGTGTGTGTGTGTGTGTGTGTGTGTGTGTGTGTGTGTACACTTGCGTGTTGTCTCTCAAACAGCGTTTACACGAAGGCCGCAACCTACAATAACAACACTATGTTTGCGTATCACTTGTACTACCATCAAGAGGGAACTTGGAAGCATTTTGCGCCCGTAGTGTTCTTTCAAAAAAGTTTTTAGCAGATGCACTACAGAGAGAGATGACCCAATCAGAAGCGGTTCATTCTGGAAACGGAGTGTGTCGGTTTCTTTCACTGCCATAAAAGAGCAGCCTCGATGCCTGTGGACGCCAGCAATTATGAATTGAATAAAAAATGAGAACGTTTATTTTCTTTCACTTAGGCTTATCATAAAAAAAACAAGTTTATTTCTCGTAGGAGGAGCAAATAAGCCTTTAAGGTTGAGGTGTGCGAATAGTTAAATTTCATCTCAAATCGAATTCTAATTGAATCGTGCCGAATAGTGACCAGAAATATGGGATATCAAACCGGATATCATATGCTGAAAATTTCATTGAATATCAAAAGAAAAGAAGAAATACCGCCATATCAATGGAATAAATGATGATACGTGAGTGCAGCTCGAGAGGGGGAGATCATATGTACACCGTAGCTGTCCTGTGAATGTTAGCCCATTAGACCTTTAGAAAGACGTAAGACTGTGCGTACATTACACAAATCAACGTTTACTTTGAGCTATTCGCAGCCGTTCACAAACGCAGCAGCGCAATGCCAACACACACGCCTGCATATGCCCCTGACAGGCAACGACCATTCTGGATCCCCGTGAATGCTAGCCCATGACATCTTTAGAAAGACGTAAGACTGTGCGTATATTATACAAATTAACTTTCATTTTGTATTTGTTCTTGTTTGCAAAGGTGCTTTATGGTCGGTGAAGTGGTGGATCGGTGATGGGGCGTAGTGGGATGTTTGCAAGGACGAAGTATATAGTGGGCAGTTCGCAAAGGTGGTTACGAACCGGTCACAGAGGAAGTACAGACACACGGCTTCAGGAGCTTTGCCCCTAAATAATTGAAATATGCTCACATCTTCGAGCACATAACGTGCTGAGTAACTGCTACCGAAACACAGGAAATTGCAAGCAGAAGCACAAACTGTTCCGCATTACCTGGCTTCAGGCTCAGTGATATTTTGATGTTATATGGTGTTTTTTGCAGTTCAAACGTGCACCTACTAGGCACCCCTGTAGAAGAGATAGGAAAGTATTAAAGAGCAATTTCTGTGATACCTTGATAAATTACTGCTGCGAGCTTTTTTCCGGTATTGTAAATGATCAATCTTTCATGAAATTAGGGATACGTTCATTAAAATATATTTGAACCTCTCGCCCATAAGGTCTCAGCTCAGTGTGCTGGTAATTTTTTGTCGCTAGCAGTTTCTCCCAGAATGTTCGCTAGCCTTCCTTGCTGAAGTGGGTCATGTCAAGTGGAAATGACATAATCTCGTTTAAATTAAACAGGTGCTTGGTTCTGAGCCCGGATACTGACGAAAATTTTAACCACAGGTCTGCTGTAACGACGCCAGTTTTAGCCACCCCACCTTAACCATGCAAGTTGCATAATTGGCTTTTGTCGCATTTTCTATACTCGTCCTGTCAATTTATTTGTAACTTGAAATACTAGCTATTCGAAAGCTAAATCGAAGAACTTGATTAGGTATTATTCACTGTGAATTCGAAATATTGACACACCCGTATTTCTTGTGTGAACTCGTAGGCAGGTCGCATGGGTCGGGGATTTAATTGTGGGCACGCTTAAAGCGCATTACCACTTGACCTCGAAGGGGGCGAAGGTAGTGAAACTCACCGGAAATGTACTTGCTTCACCATCTAAGCACCGGAAACCACGCCGCGAAGCCGACACGAAAAAAACAAAGGCACCCCCCCCCTTCCCCGAAGGGAATCGTGAGGAAGCGCGAATGCACCATTAGCGCCGAGAGTACATGGCGTAGAAATTCTAATGACGTAAATTAATGACAAGACGAGGATTTGTACCGTAAGCATCTATTTAGACATTCATCGAACTTGTTTGTATTGTCAATGTACCTGACGGCCATATTGTCAGCGTCATATCAACACAAACGCTACACAATCACTGGCAACACAAACACTAAAAACGCGTTTCAAACGCACTGAATTCAGGCGGTGGCAAGTCACGTTCAAGTCCAGCATGTGGGTGCGCCGGTTACTAGGGGCGAGGATAAGCGCGCGCGCCCGTAGAGAGCCTACATGACCACTTAGAAAAAATTGCCAGATCCCACGTACAGTGGGAATCAATGATACGCAAAGCACGAATGAGCAAGGTTGATATGTCACTTTAAAATCAGCACAACGTTACGACGCGCAGGTAAATTATGCTGTATATGACTTTCATGTCATCGATTATTATCATATTTCAACGTGTCATTTACCTTCGTCATCCATTCACGTCAAATGACACGTAATTTGGTATATGTAGTGCTAGCGAAACGGCCGCGAGCGGGCTATGAGCGTAGCATGTAGTCTGTCACACCAGTCCCGTTAATTCGGGAGGCGATCGCCGGGCTAATTCCAAGGGCCGAAATATCGGCCCCCCGAACCGCACCACGAAAGCGTGGACAATTTAGAAGTGGTCCTTTTTGGCGCGCCAGCGGACGCCGGCTGTGGCCCAAAGAACAAGTCAGAGCCGAGAGTTGATAAACAAAACAAATACTATATTCTCAAAAATGGCAGATCGAAAACAATACACAAGAATGCACACTCCACAGTAGTTACATACAATACGTCACCAAACAAATAACGTACTACACAGTACAATCAACCACACTTGGAACAACGGACACAGACAACAATACGCACTACAATGCAGTCGCATGCATTGAACAACCAAGACAATTAAAGACTAAAGAGATAGAAAACCTATTCAGTCCAAAGTTCTTGGAACCAAAGTCTAGATGATACTCTTCCGAGAATCACTCACTCAAAGTCCAGCGTTGTTGTCGTTCCGCAGCCCTCGAAGTTTCTCTTCCAGGAAACCTCGACGAAGTTTCTCTTCCCGGAAACCTCGCGTCTTCAATAGGCCACTCTCCCAGCTTCAAACTTCTTCGCCCGAAACACGTCGGCTTCACACACGCAGCTGTTGCCACGCGTCTTCGCTCGATAGCGGTAAACACACGCTCTTGCCTGTAGCTCGAGCCTTCACCCCTCAGGTGGAAATCCTCTTCATCTCCTGCTTTGCCGCTACGGACAAAACCTCCGCCGACTACACGACGGGATCCCTTCGCGCTCTGGCGCTCGCTTCCTTCTTCTCCTGATCTCTCATCTCCGCTGCTCGGTTAAATACCTTCCGCGCGACGTTCCAGAAAGTTCTCATCATTTCGTCGGCGCGATATGCAGCGAAGGCTGGGAAGAGGGCGAGACGGTTGGAACGCCCTCCGCGGCAGATGACTCAGCTCGGTATGACCACGCCTATTTCCTTCTGGAACTTTCCAGCGCTTGCTCGACCGCCGTTGTGGGGTGAGGAGGTTCGTCGGCGAAGCCACGCTTCCGAGAGGAGAGCGCGCGCCCCGGGGAGCCTTGGATGTTTGTTTTCTTTTTTTTCTTTTGACCTCGCGGCGTCTCGCGCGTTATCGCAAGAATTTGGCGGCGCGCCCATTTTTAGCGCTCGTTCTGTGACACTGCCCCCCACTTTAAGAATATTATCTCATAATATTCCAAACCACACAAACGAGCGCGAACAGTCAACACACACTCTGAAAGACGGTAACACAAACCGTCGCTCATGACACTTCACATTCACAATAGATCCTCAATACAACTGTACATTGTAATTCAATTCCACGACATATGAAATATAGCCACAGGTACATAACTACAAGACTTCATCACACATTCCAAACAATACAAACGTACAAAGTTCTCTCATTACCCCAATTATACACACTATACATCACATCACAGCACAGACACTTCGACACTTGTGACACAGGATAACACAACATTAACACAATATCTGGCACTTAGCCCTGCCAAACACACTCCGATTCCACCTCAGCACCTATCCTGTGTATTTCGAGCTGCGCTTGCGTCCTTTCTTGTGGTGCTCGCTCGATCTCTTCTTGGTTTTCCTTGTTCTTTTTCGGCGAGCCTTTTCCAACGACGGTATCTGAGGCAGCGTCTCAGCCATCGTTGTCACTTCCGACCCTGCTAACGGGTCATGACGTTCGACGGGACCTGTCTGTTTATTTACCAGCTTGTTCATGTCTCTACATTTGGCCCGGCTGGCCAACTCCGTCTCCTTTGCACTGTCGGTCGGTTGAGGTCGTGCCGACGTAAGTCCAGTTGCCCGGCCCGTGAACTCGTTCAACACGATCATCTTATCATTCATAGTCTCTTGCACCGCGGCTTCACCTTGGGCTCGAGTGGGATCCGTCACGGGTCGCTCCTCCACTGTATCTCGCGGTCGTTGGGTTGGCGAGGGCTCTATCTTAAGGTCTTCTCCCAAACATTCCGGATCATTCGGTCCTCGCGCCCCGTCGATGTTTCCGATGACAAGGTCGTAAAGGGGGGTCGTCATGCATAAAGCAGTAACCTTCCCTCTGAAGTACGGGGTTTCAACCTCAATCTCTGCTTCGGGAAGCATCCGAACCGTACGGTCAATTAGGCAGACCGGTTTCGTTCTGCCTGTCAACTCACTTTCCCGTACCAAGTTTCTTCGTACGATAACAGTGGAGCTGCCAGTATCGCTTAACACCGTAATCTTTCTGCCCGCAACTTTTCCAGGCAGCGTTGGCATTCCTTTCGTAACGCCGGTTGGCTGTTTTGACATTACAGCACCCACAATAGGAATTTTCTCCCCATTCTTCAACTCTACGAATCCATCGGTGACGGCATTATTATCAGATTTCGGTGCCGCTTGCACACAAGATACCTGGTAAGTTTGACTCACTCCTTTCCGACAAGCGTCTGCTTTGTGCCCAGTCTGACCACACTTAAAACATTTTACGGCCGTAGGGCTCGTAAAGATCGTTCGACAGTTCTTCGCGCGATGACCCACTCGGTTGCACAGAAAACATCCCGGAATGCTCTCTGGTGCACGCTTCTTTTCTTCGGGAGCCAATTTCTTCGAATCATCGGGACAATCCTTCTTGACCTTGGCCAAATTTGTTCCACCTTGCGCTTCCAAGAATTGATCAGCCAATTCAAGCATTCCTTCAAGTGAGTCAGCCTTCCTCTCTTTCAAGTACAGTGACAGGCTTGGGTGGCAACTAGTAAGAAATTGTTCTCTAATTAGGAGCTCTCTAAGCTCATCGTACTCCTGCGCTGTCCCTGAAAGTTCAATCCATCTGTCGAAATAATGACAAAGTCGGGCGGCATACTGCGTAGCCGTCTCACCATCAGCTGGCTTTCCTGTCCGAAATCTATCCCGGAATCCTTCCACGGTAAATCTAAATTGCTTCAGCAAAGCAGCTTTCACCTTCGCATAGTTGGCTGCATCGGTCGGCGTCAGCCTACCGTACACACTGAGCGCTTCACCACTCAAGCAAGTACTCAAAGCAGTTGCCCATTGATGTTCCGGCCAATTCTGGCTCTTCGCAATCGTCTCAAATCGGTGAAGGTACGCGTCAAGGTCGTCCTTCCTCTCATCAAACGCTACGAGCAGCTTGCTTGGGTTCAAGCGGAAGCCATGATCTTCCCGTTCGCTGCTTTCAACTCTAGCTTGGACTGGAGTTTCACTTCGCTGTTGCAAACGGAGCCGCTCGAGTTCCATCTCGTGCTGCCGCTGCCGTTCCCTTTCAGCCATCTCCGCTTCTCTTTCTTCTTTCAGCTGTCGCTCCCTCGCTTCTCTTTCTTCTCTCGCCCTTTCGGCTGCTAACTTCTCTCTCTCCAACTCAGCTTCTTTTTCCGCTTTGGCTCTTTCGACCGCCAACCTCTCTCGTTCCAACTCAGCTGCTTTTTCTTCCTTGGCTCTCTCAGCTGCCAACCTTTCTCTCTCCACCGCCTCTTTCTCCTTCTGGCTTACCCATTTCCGTAGTTCAGCGCCAGAAAGACCCATCTTCTCACCAAGAGCTACTAGCTTTTCGAGATCCATTGTGTCTCGCAAATGAAGCCTTGCCGCGTGCAAAAAGTATCTTCCTAAATCAGTCTATCGGAACACTCCACTGCACTCGTTAACGAGAACACTGAACAACACACAAAATCGTTCCGATAGCACTATGAACAACTCGAGGCTCTGTCTCACTACTTTGGACACTCTGTGCACCAAAAGGTCCTGTGTCGCGGACGCCAGATGAATTGTCACACCAGTCCCGTTAATTCGGGAGGCGATCGCCGGGCTAATTCCAAGGGCCGAAATATCGGCCCCCCGAACCGCACCACGAAAGCGTGGACAATTTAGAAGTGGTCCTTTTTGGCGCGCCAGCGGACGCCGGCTGTGGCCCAAAGAACAAGTCAGAGCCGAGAGTTGATAAACAAAACAAATACTATATTCTCAAAAATGGCAGATCGAAAACAATACACAAGAATGCACACTCCACAGTAGTTACATACAATACGTCACCAAACAAATAACGTACTACACAGTACAATCAACCACACTTGGAACAACGGACACAGACAACAATACGCACTACAATGCAGTCGCATGCATTGAACAACCAAGACAATTAAAGACTAAAGAGATAGAAAACCTATTCAGTCCAAAGTTCTTGGAACCAAAGTCTAGATGATACTCTTCCGAGAATCACTCACTCAAAGTCCAGCGTTGTTGTCGTTCCGCAGCCCTCGAAGTTTCTCTTCCAGGAAACCTCGACGAAGTTTCTCTTCCCGGAAACCTCGCGTCTTCAATAGGCCACTCTCCCAGCTTCAAACTTCTTCGCCCGAAACACGTCGGCTTCACACACGCAGCTGTTGCCACGCGTCTTCGCTCGATAGCGGTAAACACACGCTCTTGCCTGTAGCTCGAGCCTTCACCCCTCAGGTGGAAATCCTCTTCATCTCCTGCTTTGCCGCTATGGACAAAACCTCCGCCGACTACACGACGGGATCCCTTCGCGCTCTGGTGCAACTTCCGTCTTCTCCTGATCTCTCATCTCCGCTGCTCGGTTAAATACCTTCCGCGTGACGTTCCAGAAAGTTCTCATCATTTCGTCGGCGCGATATGCAGCGAAGGCTGGGAAGAGGGCGAGACGGTTGGAACGCCCTCCGCGGCAGATGACTCAGCTCGGTATGACCACGCCTATTTCCTTCTGGAACTTTCCAGCGCTTGCTCGACCGCCGTTGTGGGGTGAGGAGGTTCGTCGGCGAAGCCACGCTTCCGAGAGGAGAGCGCGCGCCCCGGGGAGCCTTGGATGTTTGTTTTTTTTTTCTTTTGACCTCGCGGCGTCTCTTTCGCGCGTTATCGCAAGAATTTGGCGGCGCGCCCATTTTTAGCGCTCGTTCTGTGACATAGTGAAGTTTTACATGATACGCATGCCATGATTATCATGTTTAGCCGTGTCATTTACCTTCGTCGTTCACTCACGTCACGTAATACCAAATTTGGTATATGAGGAAATAGTGCAACATCCGTTGCTGACCCGCAGGTCACGAGATTGAATCCCAGCTGCGGCGGCTGAATTTCCGATGGAGGCAGAAATGTTGTAGGCCCGTGTGCTCAGATTTGGTGCACGTTAAAAGAACCCCAGGTGGTCGAAATTTCTAGAGCCTTCTACTATGGCCTTTCTCATAATCATATAGTGATTTTGAGACGTTAAACCCCAATTATCAATTAACTAGTAAAAGGGTCGCGGGCACCCTATGAGCGTAGCATGTAGTCATGCTTTACATGGCATTAATATCATGATTATCATGTTTCCACGTGTCATTTACCTTCGTCGTGCCTTCACGGCACGTGACACCAAATTTGGTATAAGTGAAGCTAGCGAAACAGCCACGAGCACATCATGAGCGTGGCATGCAGTCTTGTTGCATGCAGTCTTGAGCGTGGCATGCAGTCTTGGGGCATGCAGTCCGGGAGGTTAACCAGCTTATAGGCAGCCGGTTTGCTACCCTGTGCATGGGAGGGGAATGGTGGAGATGAAAGATAGAGAGAAGAGAGGAAATCGCAGATTGTGGCAAAGGCGTAGGTGGTGACTCGCATCGACCCAATCACAAACTACCCGCGCTGCTCGACAAATCTCATGGCCTCGACAAGGACGCGTTCATCGAGAGCCGGGATGGTTTGGATGACGATCACTGACAACACTGAGAGAGGGAGAAGGTGCAGCACAATGAGAATTCCTTATTTTAATAGCCCTTGGTGCCGATGCAGCGAGTTGGCATGCCGCAACGTGCTTCGCTGTTGCACAGTCTGCTGAACCCGCCGCTGCCGGTGACGTCTCCGCTCGTGACTTCTCTCCTTGTGCATCTCTCGAAACTATGTTTGAAAAGGTGGAAACTGTTCGTTTTTAGTACTTTGCATGCATAACTAGACTTCGGTGCGAAATTTAATACCGAGGAAATGGGACATATGAAACTAATTGACGATTGTCTAATGCTTGTTCATACTTTCACCTGTGAACAAACAGACAGTTGCTAACACCGTAGACGCTTTCCACAAACGGCGTTCCGGCTTGAACTTCCCTCATGAACTACTTCAGATTAAATAACTACAGTACTTATAAATGAACCTTACACTAGGCGAGAGTTATGCTTGCTGGATTTACAGCCCAAGGTCCGTAAGACCAGCTCTATAAACTTAAAACCCACTAGTTCAAATGTGGTGAGACATGGCATAGCATTTTAATTGCTGTTCTCGCCCTGGTTCAAATCTTGTTTTCGCAAGAACACCGAAAACTGCGTCAAACAAATCGGGCCTATAAGAGTAGCAGGTTCTCCAGAAAGCGCTATGAAGGGAAACATGTGGAAGCTCTTGAAACTCATAAAAGTAGGAGCACCCATCATATAGATATTTCGAAGCCTGCAGATTAAAAAAAAAATCCTGTAATTTCGTACGTGCACAAGTTCTCTCATCGGCTAAACAATTTCGCTAGTACGTATAAGATAAATGTTGCTTGTTTAGGCTTAAAAGAACAAAGAAAAAATAATAACATTTGTTGTATAGTTAAAAGGAAGCTGGCGGGAAAAGTTCAGGTGGGACAAAAAAAAAAACTGTATGCATACTGCACATCACCGTTCGTACCGTGCACAACGAGAGTTGTATACTAGCTTCCCTTTTGCTGCGGTCATCTCTACATTAAAAAAGAACTTGTCAACTAAACGTAACGTTGTCGGAACACACGTGTTTATTGGGAGGCAATAATGCGTACTCGCAGATTGCCCGACCCTGTGCGCAACATGGACGCACCCCTCATTTTCGTGACACCATACGTAATTTCAGGCATGAACATCACCCTGCCAGACAATTGTTGAGACTCATCGCTTTAACAAAAAAATGCAACCATTGTGTAAGCATGCCCTCAAGAGCACTGCGTGATTATAAAATTTTGTTCTCAGTCGTTTCATCGTGTAGCAAAAAAGCACGAGTGTGATCACTGGTAATGCGAAACATTTCTAAGCGAAATTCGGCGACATTTAGCATATCTATCTATCTATCTATCTATCTATCTATCTATCTATCTATCTATCTATCTATCTATCTATCTATCTATCTATCTATCTATCTATCTATCTATCTATCTATCTATCTATCTATCTATCTATCTATCTATCTATCTATCTATCTATCTATCTATCTATATATCTATCTATCTATCTATCTATCTATCTATCTATCTATCTATCTATCTATCTATCTATCTATCTATCTATCTATCTATCTGTCTGTCTGTCTGTCTGTCTGTCTGTCTGCGTGTGGTGATTTTAAAGTGACATATCAACACTTCTTATTCGTGATTCGCATATCATCGATTCCCACTGTACGTGGGATCTGCCATTTTTTTTGTATACTGGCTAAATAAACTTTCCTTTCTTTGCAAGTGTTTGTTGGGTACTATACGATGAAATAAACTTATTCTCAGTAAATCATTCTTTACGTTTCGGTTCGCAGACAGGTTACGGACCTTCCATGTATGACGTATAGCTCTCTAAGTCGTGTAGATCTTTAAATTGAAGGTGGTTATGAGTTACAGAATTTTGTGTCGGCATTGTCATACGTGAGAAAAACTGCACTGGAGCGCGGAAAGTTGTGGCCATTTAAGATTCTCAGGTCACATGCGTACATTTAGATGCACCGCTTTCCAGTGACTAATGGATCACTTATTCAAAGCGGCGCATGAAAATGCACGCATGATGCAGTCAAAAAACGCTGTCGTCAAGACCTGCGCAAACACGGGAGGCAAATATCATTGCACTTTGCAAATCCACGAACTTACGATTTTTTTTACTTAATACCCCTCAAACATCGTGTCCTCTCTTCTCGACATTGTCGTCAACAACTACGCTGCAAGTGAGAGCAAGAGGGCTCGGCAGGTTTTGCTTATAGCTTCATGAATGGCGAGCCAGTGGACAATCCCAGAGGACACGTGCTGCCTCTTGTAGGTTCCGCGGCCACCCATGGTGTGCCGCCACCTACCGGCTCCGAGTGCGTTTGGCCAATACGGTCAAAGAAGATAAACTCCTTTAGTTTATGACGCACCCGGTGACGTAGTCCACATTTTTTCGTGATCCAGTGCTGCCCTCTACCATTCTCAACAGTGGGACGTAGCTTGCGGGGTGATCCAGAACAACCGGGATCGCAAGAAAGAAAACCGCCGAGGTTGTATGCGGGTGTACTGGTTGTTCCAAACGTTTATGATATCTTAACGATGACTGGGTGGGGTAGGGTAGTCCGAGACCACTATGACATGGACTGAGTTCTTGCGCTAATCACCAATGGCTTTTGAAACCGCTAGCCACCAGTGGCTTTTGAAACCCCCGGTCCAAACTAGAACGTAAGGTGCATCGGTACGAGCAATGCTTCAACTCTACACTGTTCTGTTCCTCGGTTATATGCGATACAGCTTACCCGTGCTTTGCCAGATCCGAAGAACAAACTTGCGCGTCCTCCAGTCGATCCAAGACCAAGCACTGCGAATATGTCTTGGTCTCCCGAGATGCTCGTCTACAGCAGCGACAGTCATCATTGCGCGTGATTATCCAGTCAACGCATACATCCGCGTAGACGCTTTGAGAATGCACCTAAGACATTTCATTCGGCTTCCATCACATCGCCTCGCCTCACTTCGAACTTCAAGGCCCCTTGCACTCAGCGTTCAGCGCAACTGTAGCTCAGCATTGCGCGTTGCTTCAATTGCACTTCACGCATACAGCACGGCCGCCAATACCATTGTGGTGCCAACACCCACTCAAAGCCCTTCTTACAAATCCTGGCATCCAAAATGAGAAAAATTCGTTGCATCTAGCCCAGAAACAGGCCACATTACTCTTCCTGCAAGATAAGTACAACGGACGCCTTCACATTTCCACGGATGGCTCGGTGTCTTCAGTAAGCTCAGCAGGGATGGTGGTTATTCCCGCGAGGCACATCACAATATTAAATTCATGACACCGCATTTGACGCCATCGGCAGCTGCAGAACTCGCCGCCATACGTGCAGCTCAGGAGTTTATAGTTGAAAAACCTTCGGGAACTTGGTCTATCTTCTCGGACTCGAAGGCAGCTCTTCAATGTCTTTTGTCACCCTTTCGCCATGGACCTAATGAACAGTTAGTAGCTAAATTATGGCTTCTTCATCACCAAGCAATCGAGAAGCAGCACAGCATGCTGTGCTGCTTCTCGTTTGCTTGGTGATGCTGATACAGCCGCAGTAAGTGCTACATGCTGATACAGCCGCAGTAAGTGCTACATGCACTACATGCACTTACTGTGTATGTACCCAATACACAGCCATCCCGTTCTCAAGAATCGACGCAGCTACAAGACTTCGTGGAACTCAACAGACTTCACAAACGCGCGCCTGCTTAACTTGGATCCCGATATGCAGCTTCGTCTTCCCTCAGGGATATCTCAAGCTGAGGAGACCCTTCTATGCCATCTGTGGCTTCGAGTGGCCTTCACGAACGCATACTCCTATCTCATTGGTATGGCCAGCTCTTCTACATGCACTTACTGCGGCTGCGAAGAAACCATCGCGCACCTTCTATGTAAGTGCACCCATTTCAATGCGCCAAGACAAGATGTGACTGCAGCTCTGGATAGACTAGATGATCGGCCTTCGTCGGAACAAAGGATTCTGGTCATTGGCCGAGCCCATCCTCACCCCAGAAGGCTGTAAAAGCTTTGCTGCGCTTTTTGCGGACAACTGGCCTCAGAGACAGACTTTAGTGTCTTATACTCTTTGATGTTGCCTTTACCTCTATCGCTATTTTTTGTAATTTCTCTCTCCCTTCACAAGATTTCTTTTTATCATCTTTTATTCCCCTCTCCGCTTTCACCAGCACAGGGTAGCCAGCCGGTCTAAGAACTGGCTAACCTCCCTGTCCTTCCGCTTAAACTTTCCTCCTCCTCCTCCTCCTCTGGTCCGGACAAGACAGTGCCGCCTCAAATCCGTTTCTATTTAAATGATTGAAGATGTCGGTTTAGGAAGAAAAGACGTGCGTAGCCCCCACTCCTTCCTTAAAACGTTTCGGGAATTGCCCTACAGCGAAATGGCAAATGCTCCGTGGCAACGGGAAAAAAATCACAGCATATCCATGGAGTGGATGGTGATGAGTGTGGTGAAGCGTCCATGCGTCCGTCCATCCATACGTCCGTCCATCCGCTCGTACGTTCGTCCTTTTGTCTGTCTGTCTGTCTGTCTGTCTGTCTGTCTGTCTGTCTGTCTGTCTTGTCTTGTCTGTCCGTCCATCTATCTGTCCATGCGTCCGTCCGTCCATCTAGTGAACAATTCAAGTACCGCCATATCACATCTTTTCATCATATATTCATCATATACAAGTACAACCCCATCCAGCGGGCTGCAGACCTTCTAAGGACTAAACTACAGGTGGCTACTAAAACAAACACGGGACGAACAGCCCACGGCGTAAGAGCTTCGCCCATAAAAGCGGATTTCGGTTATGCATCACTCCCTCGTACTATGCCCCTGGTGTGTATAGCTTTGTCGCGCCCGTGACAACGAGGCAATAGAGAAAGCGCGGGGCTCGTATTTACACTTGACGCATATACTCCGCTTATGCAAATTGACGGGATCGATAAATGCACCCGTCAGGAGACTCGCGAGGCAACGAAATTTAATAGTAATGTTATTCTGTGACAGCGTTTCACGGCCTTTGTGAGCAACCTCACGAATTGCGCACTCATACACACGCGTTCTCAGAGTGAAAACGTCGTGCTAACAAAAGCAAAGTAGCGCACGCTCGAGATGGAGATCGGAGCCGTCGAGAATGGGTGCGTGAAGAAGAAGACGAGGAGGAAGAGAACGCGAGGAAGCAGAGAGGAGGCCCTTCACCTTTTGTGCGGACACCGTAAATCTGGCCGTATAGAGAGACATCGTTTCGGTTTCGCGCGGTGTCGCGACGCGTCAGCGTTGCGTATAACAGGGCCCCGGCTGCCAGGCAGCGCGGCTGTTGCTTCGACGGGAGGTGTACCTGGCCGGCTGCGAGGGAGGCTGCGATTTAGGTCGCGAGCAAACCCGTTCTCGTCGCGCGGTCTCAGCCGAGACGCTGACACCGGGCTAATTAACAAGACAGCGGCTGAGTTACGAGCACCACAGCTGCGACACGGCAGTAAATCGCGTGCCGACGCTAGAGAGCGCGCGCGCGCTGCGGCTCCGCGTGTACAAGGTATACGCTGCGTCGTCGCACCAGAGCGCGACGCTGTTGTACGCGCAAGCAACCCGTTTCGCGCGTCTTTCGGCTTTCAGTGGCCGTCCTTCTCCTCTGTCTACTCGGATGGCTGGCGATACAATGGCGGCCGGTAGAGAATAGAGTCGCATACCGTTCTTCCCAATGCTTAATGCGCGCAGGTGTGAACAAACAGACGTTTGCAGGTCTGTCACAAGTTTCCCGTTGATCAAGTACTGCATATACTTCAGGGACGTCACCATTACCGATAGTTTTGTGAGGGAATCGAAAACCTTATTGACCTTGTATTAGCGTGCACATTTTCGTTGACTGCAACGATATAAAGTCGTTCTTCTCTATCTCTTTAAGAAATTTCACTATCGGTAAATGCTGTGTTATAACACCAGATCCTTGCACCAAGCGTTCGCATGATGAGTTGCTGAACTGGCAGGTGCAACTGCGAACTACCGGTAGGAAACTGCATGCATAGTAATTTCACTCTATATAATGAGCGCTCGCTTTCTAAGAGCAGTGGTGGACCTTTACAACATTCCTTGGCCCCAAATTTTACAATAATACGTTTACAATTGGATGAAAATTGTGCGAACGTTGCCTTCTCAGTGCGAGTAGCCCTCTGTTTCGCAATAACGTGCAACTCCTTTCGGTAAACAAACTCATGCCACTTGTATTTAATATTTTTTAAGTATGTAGTTATGTTTTTTGCCTCCGAAGTTTGCTTTTTCCATTGCGTGCATGTGTGCGTGTGTGCATGTTCCTTGACTGTCTCACTTTTTACTGCGCTTTGTATGGTATATCCAACTGCGTCATTTTCTGAAACCGGTCGTGTTTCGACAAGCTGCACCCATTCAGTGACGTCTCCAACAAATACTCAATACACTGGTGCTACCAGCCGAAAGCCCGGTTCAATACACGAGCTGCGAGTGGGCTTCCTTTTTGGGGATCCCCCGTAAAACAGCCGTGCTGCGCATCCTCCGGCCGTGAAGCGCTGGAAGTACGTTTGCAGCATCCACTGCAACTGTTGAATAACGAAAAAGGCGGCAGCTCGGTCTGACTGTAGAACGCGCGGCCGCGGTGTCAAAGTTGATAATAGGCTATTTATGGCGAGACACTGAAGCAGCCCTACAAACATTGACGCAAATAAAAGATAAAAAGCGACCAACATGGTCTCTAAAAGGGGCGCAAAAAAAAAGACACTTGGGTTAAAGAATGAATAGTGCATCTCCGTTCTCGTCGTAAGCAACCTGTCCTATCGGTTTGCTGCTGCTACTGCCGCGCTGTATACATGCGGTATACCAGCAACAGCGATAGCAGCTGCTTGCAGCGCCTCCGCGTCACCGCAGAGGTCGGAGAAAGTGAGGGAGTGACCTATAGAAAGCGAGAACGAGACAGAGTGAGAAGCAAACACGCAGTCACGAGACGGGGAGGTGTAAACTGTGCCCTAACTGGGTTTCCCATTCATTCACGCACGGCGCATGCATGAATGCATAACCCAGCGGCGTACAGGACTCTGCGCTGGCACAGCGAAGGAACATATGCGAGGGCTGCCGGAGGAGGGGAGGTGGCGTACAGCACATACCTTAGGCTGTTACATCTGTATTGCAATAGGCGACCAAGACAGGCCACTCGCAAAATACACATCGCATCCCATACACGCATATGTTTGTTCGGCCGGGAATAGCGTTGCCCTGTTTTATTATTACTATTTTTTTTTGCTTATACGACCTCAGTAATTCTCCTCCGCCTTTTGGCTCACTGTGTCGAAGCGTTTGCTGCTTGGGAGGAGTGAGTTTATTTACCTTTCTCACTATTTACGATTGCCGGTCACCTCCTCGAAGCAAGCACAGAAAGCTGTCACTCGAATTGTTGTTTGTGTCGCCCTTCTCGGCCTCCTCTCCTCTTCTGCGTCGTCTGCGCTGTCGCGTAGAGTCGTGAAACGCGTGATCCTTGCACACGTCTCCCAGCGTCCTGGAACCTTCTTTTACGTGCATCCTGCGTGTAAAGAAAGATAGTATATGCGAAGATCTGAGCGTGGTGGTGGCACAAAGCCTTTTTCTTTATACCCGCGTGTAACCGTCTGTTGGGGTTCTTTCTTTTTCTTAAGTAAAGCTGGCTGTTAAGTGTGTACAAACTTGCTCGACTTCATCATGAAGGTGTGTAAGCGTTTTGCGTGTTCGTTTGCGTCTGCCTCGTTCACATAGCCCCATTTTTAGACATCTCTTTTTGTCACGTTCCTCTTTTTATGCGTGCATGATAACGAAAAACTTCACACCATGTTCCCGGAGTCGACGTCTGTCTATACTGAAGGCGCATCTTTCATTTCTGGCATGTCGGGGTTGTGTAAGCTCTCCATTGTGAGCCGAGAAGACACATACGTTCGAACCGAAGCAAGACAAGGTGCGGGGAATCATTTTTTATTGCGCTGCACCAAGGGGTGTCAGTCGTGTCGAGCCTTTTCATCTCGAATGCAGCTTCCTTCAGAGTTGGCTATGAGCTGGATAGAAAAAAAAAGGCTAACGACGTTTATTGGCAGCGCATCGTAGCTGAGATGCATGGATGGGATAGTCAAACGCCGCAGACGAAATTTCTGCTCATCATAGAGAGAGAGGAGCATATTACCCATTCTAGTGCCCTCCACCCTGTCACTCTAGGTGCATTTCTGCGCGACGCCTTCAATAGAATAAAAATATGTAAGCTAAAATAGTCCTGCCGGCTCCAGGATGAAGAAATAGCTGATACTAAGGGCGTAGAGGTCTTCTAGTTTCATGCAACACTAGAGCCTGTAGTAAAGAATCTGTGAAGCCGTTGACCCGGTTGAAACGGGTGTCTACGCGGGTACTGGAAGGATGGTTTGAAGCGAAACATGGTGTAGCGTTTACTCGAGTAAACGTTTGTTTGTAATGCAAAGACATGGGAGGCGGGTCAGGTTTCGTGCAAGTTTGATAACAGATAAACCAGCCAAAAGAGATTTTCCACCCGACGTGCGGTCGAGCGTTGTGGGTGGTGCAGAGGATGAAGCGAAAGAAGTGTGTTGTAAGCGGGCGGAGGAGCCGACAAATGTGGGTGCTGCGGCAAGTGTGCTGTGGGTGAGGGAGAGAGGGACGCCAGCGCACACCTGAGAGAGAAGCATGTGAGGAGGGGCGTGACTTAGATGCACAGCTGTGGCATGACCTACTTAGCACCGCTCCAACACCTGCGGCGAGGGGAACGCGTTGCGGCACTTTAGTATGGACGCACGCACGTACGGCGTTACAAACGTGAGCCAAAAAGCTGCTCCTCATTTAATTACTGCTAGACGGCGTCCATATCTCACGCAGCTCCTGCATACCAATTTTCCCCTGCAGAAGGTCAAATAAACTTTTTGTTTTCTTTCTCCAGACAGCAGACTTTCGTCTTTCGACGACCTTTGCCAGTGAAGCACGCAGAAACGCCGCCAATTTGTAACACGAAAGTTTATGGCGGGCCGACCAAAACTTCAATGACGTATTTCCGTCACAGAAGTGACGTGGAAAAAAGTCGCACGATCAGCAAACAGACAAAAAAAGTTTCGACCTTGGGAGTAGAACCCGTGACGTCTGGGTCCACAGCAGCATATGCCGGCCACTCTATTCACTGGGACATGGTCACATACTTTGAACCCTCAAAAAAAAATTGGCAGCATATTCACGGAGTGAATGATGGAGATTGGGGCGAAGCATTCGTCCGTCCATTCGTTCTTGCTTCCGTCCGTCCATGCGTCCGTCTGTGTGACTGTCCATGCGTCCATCCAACCGTCCGTGCGGGCGTCTGTTCGTGTGTCCGTCCCTGCGTTCGTCCATGCATCCGCCCCTGCGTCCGTTCATGCGTCCATCCATGCATCTGTCTTTGTGTCTGTTCGTCCATCTATTCAACACTCAAAGTACCACCATATCGCATCTTTTCATCAAATATTCCCCGTATAGAAGCACCGCCATCCAGAGGACATTCCAAGGGCTAAACGAGAGGTGGCACGCGCACACTTTCTTACGGCTTGCTTTTCGGGTCTACTTCCCACCTTTAAGCACCTCGAGTTCATGGTATATACTAGTTCACGGTATTTATGGCACTGCTGCCCAACGCTCGCTAAACCTTTCTAAAATAAAGGATGTTACGCCCAGCGAGTATAACGTAGCAACCTTTTCCTGTCAGATAGTGCTCAATGTACATGCCAACGGCTACTAATGGCAAATGAGAGACAGGAGAATTCGGCTTTTACTTTCTTACGGCTTGCATTCGTATCTACTTCCCACCTTTAACCACCTCGAGTTCATGGTATATACTAGTTCATTGTATTCATGGCACTGCGGCTTAACGCTCGCTAAACCTTTCTAAAACTAAAGAGGTTACACCCAGCTAGCATAACGTAGCAACCCTTTCTTGTCAGATAGTGCTCAATGTACATGTCAATGGCTGCTAATGGGGATCACAGCGTGCGCGTTGACTAAAAGCCGAATGCTCCTGTCTCTCATTACCCATTAGCAGCCATTGGCATGTACTTTGAGCACTATGCTTTATTGTTCAACAACGCACAGAAGAAATCTCTCACCATAACCACCTTGGAGGTCAAAATCTTGTACTTGTTACACACTACAACGGAAACGAGGAACGAACGGGTGCCGCTATAAAGAGCTTCGCCCATAAAATACGCCTTTTATATCTACCACAACCATCTCAGTAATCCTGGCAAAAATGAGTAATGCATCATGTCCTTAGATTCTGCGCTTAGTTCCTTCAATGCATCGTTTCTAAGTGTCCATCTGATTCGGCGCGTTTTCAGTAGGAGTATGTGCAATGTTTTCAATGCTAAAGATCTTTTGAGGTGGCGATCTTACCCCGAGCGTCGGTGTCAGTCATAGCATTCATCCATGCCAAAAAATTCACGGCATATCCATGGTGTGAATGATGATCAGTGGAGCTAAGCGTCCATCCATTCGTCCGTGCGTTTGTCTGTGTTTGTCCATGCGTCCGTCCGTCCATCCATTCATCCATCCTTCTATCCGTGCGTCCGTTCGTGCTTCCGTCTATCCGCCTGTCTTTGTGTCCGTCTGCATTTGTCTGTTCGTCTGTTTGTAGTCCTGTCTCTGTGAATGTTTGTCTGTCTGGTGACGAGCACGAGCCGCTGCGGCCCTCCGCGAACACCGCTCCACTTCGCCCATGCTTTAACAACAATCTAACACGTACGGCGACGATCCAAGAGACAGAGGGGCAATCGTTCCCCGCGTACCCAGGCACAGCCCACGCAGCAGCCAATGGGAGAATATCGGTACAGTGACAGAATATCCTTACTCAACTTCAGTGTGCATATTTACTTCTATGAGACAGTGAATTATGTTATACTGTTCGTGAGATATTGCCGGGTACGCCTGCCGCGGGACAATGTTAGACTATAGAGGAGCTTCGCTTCTAAAATGTACCACTGCAACGCATAGAGTATAGCATAGAGCAATGTGCCTGCTTCGTCTGGATGTAATAACTCAGCATTCGCCACTTACGCTTACACTACGGAAAATCGTGACTGGCCAACAGACAAAAAAAAAAAAAACGTGCATACCGTTTCCCTTTGGTCGGGCCGTGGCGTTCAGTGACTCCAACATGCCGCCAGTAGGTTACCTTAGCCCAATTTCGGACTCCAATAAGTCTCTCTTCTGGATGTGGCATCGCTTTCTATGGTTCTGCCCTCACCCATGACCACAAGTGTTTGTTTAATCATTATTGATTGACGTAAGTCGTCGGAATGGAGATGTATGGCTAACCGTTTACGTGGATGCATCCACGTTAAGCAGTGTTATATCTGTCTAACAACAATAGACATTGCGCAAGCTCTCTTGTATCAATGTGCAGTAAATATTACACTACTTCTGCAAGGGCACGTTTTATTTTTGTGTTTTACCGATTCTTATGACGGAAGGATGCAACATGTTTTTAGACAACAGACCAAACGCAAACTGCCAAATAAATTTATTATTGAAACGAGACACCCACACACACACACACACACACACACACACACACACACACACACACACACACACACACACACACACACACATATATATATATATATATATATATATATATATATATATATATATATATATATATATATATATATATATATATATATATATATATATATATATATATATTGTGACGCCGCGAGATTGACGAGCGCACAAAGCGCCTCAACAAGTATGATTTATCGATCGCAGAAAACAGACTGCAACGACTTCTTCGTCTTTTGCCCTCGGCCAAAGACACTCGCGCTGCTTCGTTGTCCTCACCACTGGCACATACGCGCGTCATTATTCCCCCTTTAAAAAAACATCGTCCCGATGTTAAACATTTGAGAAGCAAGGCGAAACCAAAACTGCACAGTTAGTCACTGAAAGTAAGGCTTCATCCGAAGCGCGTGGACAATTTCTGGTGAATGTCTGCGTTGCTTTGAACACTGCACGCCGTCCGGAACAACCTCGTAGTTGACGTCACTAATGCGTCGCAGAACCTTGTAGGGTCCGAAGTATCTTCGCAACAGCTTTTCGGAAAGCCCATGCTGATGAACAGGTGTCCAGACCCATACTTTGTCGTCCGCGTTGTATATGACGGGTCTGTGCCGGAAGTTGTAATACTTGGCATCGTCGTCTTGCTGTTTGGTGATTCGTAACCTGGCAAGTTGTCTGGCTTCTTCTGCTAGCTGGGTAAACTCTTCGGCGTCTGTCTCATTGCCATCATTTTCATGAGAGAGCATTGCGTGTGACGTTGTTGTAACCTCGCGTCCGTAAAGGAGACTAAAGGGTGTCTTCCGAGTGGTCTCTTGACGAGCCGTGTTGTACGCGAACGTGACGTAGGGCAATATGATGTCCCAGTTCTTGTGCTCTACATCTACGTACATGCTTATCATGTCAGCCAGGGTCTTGTTGAGGCGTTCGGTGAGCCCGTTGGTCTGGGGATGATACGCCGTTGTCTTCCTGTGAGCTGTACCACTTAGTCGGAAAATGGTGTCCAAAAGCTCGGCCATGAACGCAGTACCTCTGTCGGTGATGACTATTGCGGGGGCACCGTGTTTTAAGACGATGGCTTCGATGAAAAATTGCGCCGCTTCAGCTGTCGTTGCCCGTGGCAGAGTGCCTGTCTCCGCGTATCGCGTCAGGTAATCCGTGGCGACGATTATCCACCTGTTTCCAGTGGCAGACTTTGGGAAGGGGCCCAGAAAATCCATGCCAATTTGTGCAAACGGTGTCGCTGGCACTCGAACAGGCTGCAGCAGGCCAGCTGGTTTGATGGATGGTGGCTTGCGGCGCTGGCAATCTAGACATGCCTGCACGTAAGTTTTGACAACTTTGGCAAGTCTTGGCCAGTAATAGTTCTGCCTTATCCTCGCCAATGTTCTTGCGTAACCCAAGTGACCAGCGGTATGTTCGTCGTGACAGGCTTGCAGTACCTCACGGCGAAGCGAAGAAGGAACGACGAGCAAGTAGCTGCTGCCGGTGGGTGAAAAGTTCCTCTCATAACGAACGTCATTTTACAAGCAGTACGACGGCAGCCCTCTCGCAAATAACTTCGGAACGCTATTCGCTCGCCCTTGTAGGTAATCTATAAGTGGTAGCAGCTTAGCATCGCCACGCTGCTGTTGAGAAAAGGTGGCAGTGTCCACAATTCCGAGAAAGGCCGTGTCGTCATCGTCGTTGTCCGGGGATGCCTTCTCAACAGGAGACCGAAAAAGACAGTCGGCATCGGTGTGTCGTTTTCCCGACTTGTAGGCAACAGTGAAGTCAAATTCTTGGAGCCGAAGACTCCATCGTGCAAGGCGGCCAGACGGATCTTTCAAGTTGACTAACCAACAGAGAGAGTGGTGATCGCTGATAACGGTGAAAGGGCGGCCGTACAAATAAGGACGAAACTTCAGGACTGCCCATACCATTGCAAGACATTCATTTTCCGTCGTAGTGTAATTAGCTTCAGCTCGGGACAGCGTCCTGCTGGCGTAGGCGATCATGTTTTTGTTGTTGTCCTTCGACTGTACGAGCACTGCTCCAAGACCCACATTACTAGCGTCTGTATGAAGTATTGTCGGCGCGTCTTCATCGAAGTGGGCCAGCACGGGGGGTGTTTGCATTCGCTGACGAAGCTCGTGAAATGCCTGCTGTTGGTCTTCGCCCCATCTGAAGGGGGTATCTTCCCGAGTAAGCTGTGTCAATGGCCATGCGATATGCGCGAAAAATTAGCAATAAACCGCCGGTAATAGGCACAGAGTCCTAAAAAACGTCGCACTGATTTTTTGTCTGATGGCGTCGGGAAGTTTGCCACGGCGGCAATTTTATCCGGGTCGGGTCGGATCCCTTGGCTGCTCACGACGTGACCGAGGAATCAAAGTTTGTTGAAGCCGAAGTGGCACTTTTCTGGTTTTAGAGTAAGACCGGCCAAGCGTATTGCTTCAAAAACTGCTTCGAGCCTTCGTAAGTGTTCCTCGAAAGCCGCCGAAAAGACAATCACGTCATCGAGGTACACCAAGCAGGTTTGCCACTTAAGTCCCGACAAAACCGTGTCCATGAGACGCTTGAATGTTGCTGGCGCCGAACACAAACCGAAAGGAAGAACCTGAAATTCATAAAGTCCGTCGGGCGTAACAAAGGCGGTCTTCTCACGATCTTTCTCATCCACTTCATTTTGCCAGTAGCCGCTTTTTAAGTCCATAGACGAAAAGTAGCGTGCGTTTCGTAGTCTATCCAATGAATCATCAATACGCGGCAGAGGGTAGACGTCCTTCTTTGTGATCTGATTAAGCTTATGGTAGTCGACGCAGAAACGCAAGCTACCGTCCTTCTTTTTGACGAGTACTACAGGTGATGCCCAAGGACTGTTAGACGGCCGAATAACACCATATTCTAGCATCGTTTTCACCTGTTTTTGAATTAGTGTCTTTTGCCCTCGGCCAAATACACTCGCGCTGCTTCGTTGTCCTCACCACTGGCACATACGCGCGTCAGTATATATATATATATATATATATATATATATATATATATATATATATATATATATATATATATATATATATATATATATATATATATATATATATATATATATATATATATATATATATGCAACTACTCCCGCTCTCGGTTGTAGTGCTCTTAAGGCCATTTTCTTTTCTGTCAAAAAAACTGACATGAAGATGTCTCAAGTTCTAAGAGTTCTGCCTCATGTTGTCGAGTTGTCATGTGTGTTGGTCTTATGAACCATGTAAGCAAACACCATTATTGCCCTTTGGGTCCGCCGACACCAAATCGGAGAAGAGAGTCATGATTAGCTCCTGCCTGAACAATGTGCCCAGTAAGACCTGCATCCATGGTCTGGAGCGAGGTTTCAACGCACAAGTCTCTCGCCTAACGTCAGCTGGTTACCCGCAGGATATGATTGTCGCAGTGGCTGAGGCTGTTCGGAGGACGCAAAAGAGGGCTGCGGTGGCTTCGCGTGAAGGTGATCATGGGCTCACGTCCTAAAAAGATGGCTGTCTTTCCTTACCTGCACGGTGTCACACAAAATCCTAAAATGATTGGTACGAACGCCAGCGTACACATGGTCATATTCTGCCCATGAAAACTATCTAAACTTTGCATCGCCACGAGTCCAAAACACCGCGGCCAGTATATTGACTGCACGAAATAAGGACATGGACAAGCTGCCACTCTCGTGTGGACGATTCATCAGGCAGAATAGTCACATAAAAATGTCTATAAATGTAGCATCACGTTTATAGACATTTTTGTATGACTATTTTTTGCGAGTGTGTTTTTCTTCCTCATTTTTTATCTTTCCACTTCTCTCTCCTTTTTTTCCCCTATTTCCTCTATGCCTCTCTTGGAAAGCTTCATTACGTTTTTTGCAGACAACTGGCCTTAGAGAAAGACATTAGTGTCGCATTCTCTCTAATTTAGTTTTTTCTCCTTCGCTGTCCTTTCTTTCTCTTTCTCTCTCTCTCTCTCTCTCTCTCTTTCTCTCTGTCTGTTTGTAACATGTCTTTTCTATCATCTGTGATTCTTCTTGCCCCCGTCCCCAGCACAGGGTAACCAGCCGGTCTAAGAATCAGCTAATTCCATGTCCTTGCACTTATTTTTTATCCCCCTCCTCCTTCAAGGAGCACAATTATTCTCATCGCTATATTTGCGGTCTGGATATTAGAAAGTTCCAATGGCAAAAGTCGATGCTCACAAAACTTTATTTATTATACTTTACGGACTATAAGAGTTTGGCGTCATGCCCTTTTGGCTTTGTAACGCGTCTGCCACGTTTGCACGACTTATGGCTAATACGCTACGCGGCCTAAAGTGGTCTATAAGCCCCTGTTATCTCGGCGATGTCATGGTTTTCTCGCGGGATTTTTCTACACACCTCCTTCGCCTCCGGCTCGTTTCGACTTGTCAGAGCAACGCTGGCCTCCAACTTAACCTAAAGAAAAATGCCGCTTCGCTGTACGGAAGCTCGTAATCACAGACCACATCGTGTAGAAGCATGGCGAATTACCTGACCCCGCAAAACTTCGTGCCATCACAGAATTTCCCAAGCCGAATACCATAAATGAACTTCTGCAGTTTTGTAGGTGCTTTGTTTTGGTCGTATTACCGGTGCTTTGTTCGCAATTGTGTATCCATAATGTCCCCGTTAACCCAGCTCCTTCACGGCTGGGTTAACGTGGCTGGGTTAACGCGGCTGGGGTTATGAGAAGAGGTTTATTGGTCTTCCAAAGACGTTATAGCTCTCAGAGGCGAGGCAGCGTGAACAACCGTCCATAGGCACAGCCGCAGTCGGAAACACGAGCCGAGCGAGCCAGGGGTTGGCGATTCTGCTAGATGGAAGCGCATCTTCTTTTTCACAATTCATCCCTTCATTCAGTGAAATACGCTTAGTTCATTGCCAATACACGATAAGCTTCGATGCAAGAAAACTGTCTCTAGAAGGAGTGTTTCAAGCAAAAAGCAGACAGGCACGTAAAGAATACATGACGTGTTATTTTTCCTCCCTGGTCAGCGCAATCTTCCAGGAACCTTTTTTTTTTTCTATGTGCAAGCAACTAAGCAGCCGAGGCAAACATGGTTCCCACGTCTTTATAGTTTGACAGTCAGTCTCGGACTTGCATATGGAAGCATTCGGACTACACCACATGACTATACATATGCGTGTGATGCGGGTTCTTTGTTGCTGATTTGTTTTTCTCCCGGGCTGAGCCTCAGAGAGTTTTGTTAATAAGGACAAAGCCGTTCGGTTTCCAAGAAACACACAAAAAGTTTAATTGAAAAGTAAAAAGGCAAAGATTCCTCACAAAACAAAACACTTAATAAACAGTTGACTGGACATGACGAAACACATCTGTAAACACCCAACAAGAACGTTCAAAGTCAGTAACTAAACCTAACGTTCGAAAGGGGCTGAGTGATGGGAGTAGCGCAAGATATCTGTTCGGTCTCACCCACACGCTGAATTCCGCCGACGATGAGCAAACCGGAACGCGGTGATTCCGGCTTCAGGACGCGGGCAGGACGGGGATGAAGGAACGCTGGCTGCTGACGACACGTCGAGAAACCAGGCCGGAACGTGGTGGCTCTGGCTTTAGGAGTGTGGACCCGTCTGTGACGAGAGAACGCAGGCTGGTGGTGACGCGTCAGAGAACCAGGGTCGACCTAGTCAAGCAGCTGGGCGCACAGCTCGGGCCCGGAGCCCGACGGCTGTAGCTCGCCTGCCGGAACCAAAGTCCGCAGGCCCTGGAAAGGAGTTCAGGACCGGATGGCCACGGTCCTTTGGAGCGGGAACACGACGGCAGGAGGCCCCGGCCGGTTGAAGACCTGCAGGCTCGGGTCCGGAACCCAACGGCCCATCTTCAGCGCCCGGTCCGGTGACGACCTTCCGCTTGCACTGCCTGCCTCGAATTCCCCTTGCTCTGGTCTCCCCAGGCTCCTGCTTCAGCTCTGGCCCACTTGTCTCGTTCTCATTCGAGATACTGCTGTCTCGTGGTGTCAAGCCATTGGGCCTTGAAATCTCCGTGTTCGCTGCCCATTGGATGTTTTACCTTTTGTTTACTTCACGTCCTGCCACGCATCCTCGTGCTCGACGCTCTTTAACGTCGTCATTCTTGTTTAAGCAGCCCCGCACGTGCACTCTGGTATTTCTCCTTTTGTTTTTTTTTTTCCGTGACGCGCACTTTTCGAAGGCGCGCACTTTGAACGCGCACCACACATCACATACGCCCCCCTTTCATTCAAGTTTTTTTTTTTTTAGAAAAAAAAACTGCCGATGAGTGCGCGTTCTGCACTACGTCACAATTACACCACATATTTGCACCACGCAGTTCAACACATCACACCGATGGCATCACACTGTTTCTTCGTTGACATGTCTCACGTCGAAACACCGAGTCCACAGAACGTAACATTCAACCAACAACAATAAGAAAAGTTTTTTTTTTTCGAGAAGAAAAAAAAAACTGCCGTTGAGTGCACGTTTCGCACTGCACCACAATTTACCCACATATGTCCGCCACACAGTTCACTGCATTGCCCAAAGGTCCACATTCACTAACCTCAAAATACGCAAGAAGTGAGAAAAAGTATGGACACATCTAGCGGATTGTGAAAATCCCCAAATTAGTAGTACACCACCCCTTTTTTTTTATCATATATACCCTATCATCTCAAAAACTATACATCATGTTAATGTTACATTGCATGTAACTTCTTCAAATATTTACAAGCAACACCCTTCCATGGTCCGCAAGCAAGATCCAAAAGAAACCAGCGGGAAATCGAATTTGACGCTTAAGTTATAGCGTCCCGTACAAGACGTTTAACTGCTCTAACCATTTGACAAGAGTAAGGAATCGGAAGCCAGTGGAAGAATTCTCGACCGTAAGCTCGTATGAACCTAAAGCTGTGTATCACCAGGTTCCCAACCTCGAAATCACAAGCATACACGCTGGAATGTCTGTATGCCAGTCGGAGGCGTTGCCTCCAGGCGCACCAGTACAACCACGCCTGAATCATTTCATCCTTCCCACGAACGCCTTGCTTGAGCTCGTAAGCCGCTAATCGTTGAGACATCTTAACAGAAGCGACCTCTTCAACCGAAGATGCCAAAGAGCACCAGTCGGCGTCCTTCCTCGTACAATAACCTGCTGGACCATTACTGCCTTCTGGTTCACTTTCCATCCCTTCAGCTTTCTGTATTGCTTGTTCATCAATACTTTCAACCCTTCTGCCTGGGTCATCGTGATTACCCTCATTGTCACATATAGCTGACCTACATTGCAACTCTACTCTCTGTTCTTCAACAAGTGCTTTTGCATTTTGCTCCAATATTCTTCTAAAAGCATCATCTACAATTTCCCGAGAACACAAGCCATCTCTCTGTATGGGCAAGTTATAATCATGGTGAAAAACCATGTCCGTAGCGTCTGTTGCTATCTCCAGTGGCCCAAAACAATAGGTAGCTGCTACATCAGAGCTTTCATTATGGCATTCGCCGTCATTACCTAGGAGACCTTTTATTGCTCCTTCAGCGGAGCTATTCAGAGGCAATCCTACCTCTGAATAAAGTGCGCTTGACCTCTCACAGGTTTCAAAATACCCTTTACTCTGAATGGAACGTTCTTGTTCCATGCTCACGAAGCATTCCTGCGCTTCAATAAGCTTATCGAGTCTCCTAGTCTTTTGACTGTTTACCTCCCTGTCATACTCTTTCAGAGTTTCTTTCTCTAGCGAAAGGTCATGACGAGGTACAGGGTCAGTCTCACGTAAATTCAAATCGCTCCCGATGTAACTGCTTTCAGAGCACACCTCATCCACTGGTTGACTACTCTGGCTCTCAGACCACGTATATTCAGCGTTTTCCCTCTCAAGCCACTGCTGCAAATCCTCATATTCTAGTTCCAACAGTCTCTTCTTTTCGCGCATCTCTATCTCGAGCAGCCTTTTCTTTTCACGCATTTCTAGCTCAAGCTGCTCCTTCTTAGCGCGTGTCTCTCGCTCGAGCTTCTCTCTCCTAGCCCGTGTTTCTCGCTCGAACTCCTCTCTCTTAGCGTGTGTTTGCAATGCAATCTGCTGCTTTTTAGCGTCACATATCGCAGCCCGTTCCTCTTGCGCTTGCGCCATTTGCTTGTCGTACCACTCCTTGAACTCCGCTCCCTTGAGACTTATACTCTCCGCCAGATCTAATAATTCCGAAGTGCTTTTCATCGCGTCGAAAAATCTACATGAAAAACAAACGACTTTGTCCTGTCGCGGACGCCAATTTGTGATGCGGGTTCTTTGTTGCTGATTTGTTTTTCTCCCGGGCTGAGCCTCAGAGAGTTTTGTTAATAAGGACAAAGCCGTTCGGTTTCCAAGAAACACACAAAAAGTTTAATTGAAAAGTAAAAAGGCAAAGATTCCTCACAAAACAAAACACTTAATAAACAGTTGACTGGACATGACGAAACACATCTGTAAACACCCAACAAGAACGTTCAAAGTCAGTAACTAAACCTAACGTTCGAAAGGGGCTGAGTGATGGGAGTAGCGCAAGATATCTGTTCGGTCTCACCCACACGCTGAATTCCGCCGACGATGAGCAAACCGGAACGCGGTGATTCCGGCTTCAGGACGCGGGCAGGACGGGGATGAAGGAACGCTGGCTGCTGACGACACGTCGAGAAACCAGGCCGGAACGTGGTGGCTCTGGCTTTAGGAGTGTGGACCCGTCTGTGACGAGAGAACGCAGGCTGGTGGTGACGCGTCAGAGAACCAGGGTCGACCTAGTCAAGCAGCTGGGCGCACAGCTCGGGCCCGGAGCCCGACGGCTGTAGCTCGCCTGCCGGAACCAAAGTCCGCAGGCCCTGGAAAGGAGTTCAGGACCGGATGGCCACGGTCCTTTGGAGCGGGAACACGACGGCAGGAGGCCCCGGCCGGTTGAAGACCTGCAGGCTCGGGTCCGGAACCCAACGGCCCATCTTCAGCGCCCGGTCCGGTGACGACCTTCCGCTTGCACTGCCTGCCTCGAATTCCCCTTGCTCTGGTCTCCCCAGGCTCCTGCTTCAGCTCTGGCCCACTTGTCTCGTTCTCATTCGAGATACTGCTGTCTCGTGGTGTCAAGCCATTGGGCCTTGAAATCTCCGTGTTCGCTGCCCATTGGATGTTTTACCTTTTGTTTACTTCACGTCCTGCCACGCATCCTCGTGCTCGACGCTCTTTAACGTCGTCATTCTTGTTTAAGCAGCCCCGCACGTGCACTCTGGTATTTCTCCTTTTGTTTTTTTTTTTCCGTGACGCGCACTTTTCGAAGGCGCGCACTTTGAACGCGCACCACACATCACAATGCGTAACACAGGCTCGAAGCTTACCAAAGACACGACCAAGCAGCGTCATTGCGGTCGTCGTTACTATAGTTGTGACGCAGTGGCTTGAAAGTCGTTAAAATATGACGTGCTTCTTAGTCGCCGCGAGGATATGAATTACGTTGACATACGGTCCATTATTTTCCAGTGTGTTTCGGGTCGGCTCTAGGCTATCCCAGTACTCTAAGCTGTGAAGCACTTTTTTCTAAACACATCTCAATTATTGGGAACTGTACTTTTTTTAAGACAACGTGCATAGATTGATGCCAATGACACTGCAAGAAGCTGCTGAATTACCAAGCGTAAACGCATCATACATCACGTGCCCTGTGTGAAAGACACGATGCATTCAAAGCAACTGGTTTCGCAGCCTCGGCTCTTCGCTCCCTCTCGCAACGCACTATAGGACTCTCCTCGCTGAATCTTTGTTGGCTGACTGTCGAAGTAACATTTCCAAATGTCTTATCATATCGGGCAGTGTACGAGGCGACGCAGCTTGTGATTGTTGTGGTCTCGAATAGACTCATCTAAGCCCCTTAACATGCTATAGCGTACAGAAAGAACAAAGCAGTGGGGTACGACGTGGACACCACGCTAACTTCCAACAAACGTTTCAGTTTACGAGTCAGTGCAACAATAAACGTAGAGGACAGACAGCGGCGCAGGTACGCGCATATGTAAGAGGTTGGAGCTTTCAGAAAATGTGAAAAAGAGAGAAAGGTGACATAAAAGTGCAACGAGAGAAATATTTACAAGATTGTAAAGGCATCGTGAAGAAGCGTTCCCATCAAGTTACCCTTCGGTATCACGTTTGAAAAATGCATTATTCTTTTTGACAGCCCAGCTGAACGCGCTAACGCATCTTTAACCCGAGCCAGCTGCTCCTTTCGTCATATCTTCGTCATTCTCTCACATGTTCTTTTTCTATAATCTGGATTATATGCAACTGCGTGCGTTGCTACCACTTTCCTATACTTTCACTTCTACAGCTTCAAAAATAAATCATGCATTGGAAGTTAAGCTGAGTCCGCATCGTGCATCTGTGTCTTGTGCTTTCAGTGAGCTATAGCAGTTAAGATGGAATACCAACATGCCAAAGCTTACGTTCTGCTAAGCACATTTTCTGCGACATTCCCGAAAGCCTGGTATTGTGTGTACCATAAAAACATCCACGACCGAGACTAGGTAAAGTCAGACGGCGGCGGCTGTTGCCGTCAGCAGTGGTGGCACTTGTGGTGTACCATGTGCACATCATCATCATCATCATCATCATCATCATCATCATCATCATCATCATCATTGTCAGCGGCACACGAGTTCACAAAGCCAGATTCCTCGGCAGCATCTTGGCGCCCGCACAAGAAACGCCACACCACGTAAACACGGCCGAATTCGCCGGCAGCATCTCGGCGCTTCGCACAAGAAACACTACACTACGTAAACGTGGGCTCCGAGCCCTGAGCACGTGCGCTCAGCGCGGTTGCCATGAGGCGTTGGTTCGACAAACATTCAAAAAGTACAAAAGTGAGCTTGTGAGCCGGGAACGCAAAGCAACGCATCGCCAGAGAAGCGAGCAAGCCGAGACACGAGTGGCGTCGGACGTAGCCGATCGGGCTCCAGCACCGAATCCCGTATCCTTTTATGTGCAACTACTGCCGATTCACTTGTAACTTTAGTACAGTGCAGTTTTCTTCTTAAAAATCTAACCTTGCCTTAACTCCATCATTCATCCATCGCTGACAATCATCATCATCATCATCATCATCATCATCATCATCATCATCAGCAGCAGCAGCAGCAGCAGCAGCAGTGGTGTACCACTTGTGGTGTACCATGTGCACATCATCATCATCATCATCATCATCATCATGCGCATATGGCACACCACAAGAAGAGGCATGGCACGAACATGGGAACGCTTAGCAGTTCATGAATGTGAGCTAAAGTGTAGTTTTGCGACGAATAACACGACAAAAAGGCGAGACGGAAGAGCAGCCCAAAGAGAGACGTGATAGGGTATCGCGCCTTAAAATCTAAAATGCGCCACGACGGCCTTTGTGGCCGATTTCAGGCCATTATTTCATTCTCTTCCGGAACGCCTCAATACACCCGCGACGTTGAATCTCCCGCGAAGGAGGCGAGCGACGCTGTCAGCGGGCGATCCCACAGTATCTGCGTTTACGCGCGCACCCGCATATCATCGGCAACGAAACGGGAGGGAACGCAATGATTTCCCGGTTCAGAGTGCAGCACACACGTTCCGTGGCACGCCGGGCTCGCCTCCTCACCCGGACCTCAAGAATTAGTTCGCAGAATTATAATCGCTCAAATTACGCGCGAGCAGCGGACACGACGTGCCGCAGATCGGGCAAAAGGAAAATCCAAGCCGCACCGTGGCGTGTGTGTACATGTGGGCTGCCATCGGCTCACAAGCCCCCCGCCTCGTACCTAGAGGAGAGAGCTCCCCCCCCCCCCCCCCCCGAGGAAAGCATTAGCTCCATTAGGAAAGCTGCGCAGTCCGAATCAACGGCCCCCTATCGGGTCCTGCTATCTCAAGCC
Organism: Rhipicephalus microplus; assembly: GCF_013339725.1. Lineage (NCBI taxonomy): Eukaryota > Metazoa > Arthropoda > Arachnida > Ixodida > Ixodidae > Rhipicephalus > Rhipicephalus microplus. The sequence goes on from NC_051173.1 coordinate 7,675,871, forward strand.
TGGGAGAAGTGCCTATTATGTGCTCATTGTGAGCGGCACCACGGCTGAAGACAGCGCGCGCAATTGCGATAGGCTAAACTGGAGGAGGGCTGGATACTAGCTAACCGCCTTCTCCGTCCCCCCGCGTACGCACAACCGCGCAGTCTCCGCGTTGCCCCCCAATTTCGAAAGCCGGCAACGCGCACGCACGCGTTAGCAATATCCACATTCGCAAAGTGCGTGGATAAACATTATATGTAAATGCGGGGCCCCGAGTACTATTACCCGGATCGATGTTTATCGTCGGGCTCGCTAAACGTTCACGAGGTGCACCGCGCATGAATGGAGCGCCGCGCGGGCTCCGCCGCGCTCGGAGCGGCGCGTCAACGAGCTTCGCTTGGCGCGCTCCAGGTCTCGCTCCGTCTCGCTAAAACGCGAGCGCCTCCCTCTCTTCTCCGGGTGCACTTCGGTTGGCTCTCTCCGCGCGGGAGATCCTTTCCCACCGGTCATCTCGGGGCGGCCGGCCCGCCGCGTGATGATTTTTCCACCCGACTTTATTTCCGCGATTACCCGCGCTGCCCAGCCAGTCCGGCAGTCGTGAGAAACCGATCTGTCTTTAGCGTAATAACGTTTGATAACGGGGTATTTGCAGTTGGCTGTTTGCTCTGCAGATTCCGGGGCTCCGATGGGCAGAACACGCAGCAACTATCTCGCCGGAGCTCTGCATGTGCTCGGTGCGTTTGATTTAGGGCCCGTTTGTTGCGCACGAGGCTCCCCCCCTCCTCCACCTCGGTGATCGTGCAAGCCAGCCTCGCGCGAGCTTTGGGATTGCGCGTGCACGGCCCATGAGGCTGTCGTCACTACACACGACCGGATTGTTGTTTGCCGGCCAACGTAATGTGAGACGGGGCGCGTCATGTCGGCGGTGGCGGGGCTCTCTTGGGTGTGTGGGGGTGGCGGCGAAGAGATCGCATAAACCACCAGCGCCCGCGCATGTTTGGCGCTGAGAGTACACGGTGTGCACGACGACAACGGGTTTTGCATCAGATGTGCTGGCGCGCCGCTTCAAATTTTTTTTTTCGTTGATATTGCGTAACAGCGCACTCCCCCCCCCCCCCCCCCCTCTGAGCATATACGCAGCGCGTCCGGTACTGCACTCCGCATGCACGAGCGTAGGAGCTTCAAGCCACAGAAAACTTCATGCATCTGGGGTAGAAGTGCAGTGACCCCGCAGCTAATCGCACGTTTTTGTAGTTATCAGTGAACGAGTTATTTGACTACGCAGCGCAGATTGCGAAAGCTATGTGGCCTATTTACCTGTCGTACTTGGCTTATTGAGTGGTGGCGCCGGGCCCACTGCTTTCTTAACAAAGCCCCGCACCTGCGAGGCTGAGGTCATATTCATCATATCGCCACATCGCTCGCCGTGAATGTCTCGATTCATTAATTCCGACAAAATGACACATTGAAGCGGTGGGCTTTAACTACTTTTTTTTTTTGCCTGCACCAAGATTTTCGCAACTGATAAGTTCTGCACAAGTCAGATATAACAGCCGCGCATCGATCCTTCGCAGACGTATTGTTATTAATTTTGCAATACTGAATCAATCATAACGCCTCTGTGTCTTCTTAAGGTTTACTCACTCTGCTTCGGTTAGCAAACCGGACAAGTGCCTGGTTAACCTCCCTGCCTTCTCTCTTTTTGTTCGTCTTTGCATCCTTCCTACTCACTCTGCTCTAAAACTGATCGAGAGAAAACATCTGTGGCGCCTTTTTAGAATGTTTTTACTGATTAACTCTTCACTGTTCCCTTTGTGATGCAGTCGATAACCACATTTGATGGGATGTACTACATTTTGCAACGCATTTATTCGAGCGAAAGCTCTACACTCGGCGACAACTTTTTGTGGCAGCACAGCCAAGGCTACGAAGCCCAAGCACGCCCTTTCTTACTACGCTTCTGTATGTAATCCACGAATGCTACCTTTTGTGTACTGTGTAGCCAAATGGAAAATATTAAAAAAAAGATGTAAATATTATGGTCAAGATTGTTTGAATTGGTAATATGAAGCATCACCAGTGTAGGTTTTTCGTTATTTGCTGTTTCTAGTTTTATGGTTTTCTTGTGCCATTTCACCTTTTCCCTGCCCCGGTAAACAACGATGGCGTCGCTCGGTTGAAGCACGTTCACATCAAAGCGTGGCACCGGCGACCTGCCAGTCTTCAGCGACACCAGTTGCTTGGAAGAAAAATTGCGATTGGAAACTGCACGTAACACTAATGACCCTTTTCCTAAATTACGTTGCATACGTGATCGGCGTTTCGGCTGCCAAATATTGTTGACACGATAACGCCGAAGATCGCGTACCATAGCACCACTTCCGTCTGCGTAGGGAGTCTCTCCTTACGCTTTGCCTGGGTAACAGACGCGCTCATGTGCGTTATCCTGTTGACCGTACAAAAACAGCATTCTTGGCCGAGTAACGCTTGCGTTTCACTAAATTGGATTTACGAAGGCGAAGGTGCCCAGTCATGACTGATTCGTGCCTAAATTTCTGCTTCCCATCGTTGCCTTCGCGTGCCCTAGAAAATATCGTGAGCGTCTCGAGAAAGTTGTTGCGTGTCTAAAAGAAGGAAAGCAATGATGCCGATCAAGTATGCACTGAAATCTAGAAAGTGGTTTCTTGGCTTGGCGTTGTTCCAATCTCCCAGTACCTGCTCAGCCACACGTTTTTTTTTTCCTCTTAAATAAATCTCAATGCTCCAAAAAAGTTTCGTGTTCTTTCCCCTAATAAATGTACATTTGATTTATTTCTTCCCCCAAAATGCAAGATATATTATATTGTGGTGCGAAAAAGTACATGTGGGATGCGCTTGCGAAACCGAAATCGCACGAAAAGGGACTATCGACGTAGTAACACATGTGCCGAAGCTCCCTCTGCCTACGAAGCTTTGGCTGTGCTGCCACAGAAGTTGTCGCCGAGTATAATATGCCGTGCCTCCCAGTGTCATACATTGCGCTGCAGTCACGGTGAGCCGCAGGAGCTCAAGTGTAGCGGTAGTAGCGGGCAAGGTAGCAGGTGTGACGTCACACCACGTGACCCGCTGCGCAGAGGTATCGCGGCTGCTTTCACTCGGAGCCTCACTGCTGCGTTGCCACGTGACCAGGCAAAAATTTAATGGCTGCTTCTCCGTGCCTTGGTCGCTAAGGCTCCATATTCACAACCCCATAAAACGCTCCCTGTGCTGACAACACTGGTCAAAAAAGCAAAGACAACTACGCTTAACAGGGTCAACGCGGCAATTTTGCTTGGCTCTGTGCGGAAGTTTCTTCATTGTGGCGTCGGATCGCGTTGCTTCGTACAAGGCAAAAGAGTGCTGGCCGCGGACCATCTAATTGTCATCGACGTAAAGGAGGTCGCTGGTGAAACAGCGGCAAGAGTTGCGCTGAGCGTGCGAAAATCGGGCCTCTTCGGCGAACCGCATCAGATTTACTCCAAGTTTAAGCACCTGTCTAGCGCGCTCGAGGTTGATTGATTGATTCATATGTGGGGTTTAACGTCCCAAAACCACTATATGATTATGAGAGACGCCGTAGTGGAGGGCTCCGGAATTTTAGACCACCTGGGGTTCTTTAACGTGCACCCAAATCTGAGCACACGGGCCTACAACATTTCCGCCTCCATCGGAAATGCAGCCGCCGCAGCCGGGATTCGAACCCGCGCCCTGCGGGTCAGCAGCCGAGTACCTTAGCCACTAGACCACCGCGGCGGGGCGCGCTCGAGGTTGAAGAAGGCAACTGCTCATGTGTAGGGGGCCTCCCCGAAACGTGCTGGCACTTCTGCGCTGCGTTGCTACACCGCTGCAGGCAATGTCTTAACCGTTTTAGAGATAACTACAATGCGACTCTTGCTGCCTACTGCATGTATCCTACCGAGTTCCGTTATTCCATTGAAAGTGGAATACGCATGTTGTTCATTTGATTGTTTTAAAAAAAAAAGAGCCCTGTCTGGGCCAATGTATCCTGAGATTAGGAAAATCGTAGTTTCGATTGAAATATAGTGCTTCTTTTTTTTTCTTTCGCCAATCTATGTTACTAGGTCTCTAATGAATAAGGTCATGTGCTTCGGAACACTCGCTTATTTCTGTTGGCAGTAGTTGATATTCGGAGCAGATTTATGCACGCAGGCTACGCACACGCGACCATCGCGCGCGCGTTTGTGTGCGCGCGTGCAAAACACACGTGAAATCAAATATTGGGGGGTGGGGGTGGAAGGAGAACAGCACTTTCATTTGAGAAGGAGAGTAGCACAATACGACTTGCGCAGAAAACAAGCATATGCGAAAAATACACTCACCCACGTAGTGCAATAAATATCAGAAGACTCTTGCTTATATAAACAAAAATTTGCTCATCGCTTAGAGAAGCCCGAATATTGATAAGAAGGTACACACGCCAAGCAATGGTGTACTCACGTAGGAGAATGAAGTCGTCGCAAGCGAATTTATTCTAAAACAAACTGATGCAGTGCAGTGTCCGTCACCTCCTTTCCAATGCGTTAGTTTTTGATCCGCACCGTTCTCCGTCGAGCGTCGTCTGCATCGCTAGGGAAGTGATACAACGATGCGTTACCATATTACCGCCGCGATGGCACGCATTTCGGAACATTGCAGTGGTTTTTGCGCATCGCTGTCATGGCGAAAATAATGGAACTATATGCGGCCACGCCTCAGCGCGCGCAACGTGATAGCATAGCTCCTTTCAAGGTGGACCCTGTTAGTGCCATTTCCATGCGCAGCCGCTAGGTGGCGAGCGCTCAGCTGGAGTCGCTAGTATTGATGGTGCGCCGGCTGTGCCGTGTGCGCATGCGCATTATCTCGAGAACTAGGCTTAATCCCCTCATCATATATAGGTATACTATATTCAGATGGCAGGTTGCGAAACCTCGAGTTGCCTGTTGAACAACTGGAGCAATGGGAAACCAAATTAACACGTTATAGAAAAACAAAATTGCCACTATAGCTAGCTACTTATTCGGACCATCAGGCCATCTTCTTCAGCATTCAAGTAAAGTGCGGTGCCACTTGAGTAACAGTGATATTGAGAAGTTCAAAAGTATTCAAGAAATAAGCAAAAACAGTCTTGCTTGATCCCCTCTTCCCCCACCTTGCCCTAAGAAAACTGCCAAACTTCACATCAAGATTATTAATTCATTGCTGATGACGCACACAAGGTATCATTTTCCTAGATGTTTTTTTCCTCGGTTACTTTCGAAAAGCATATTGAACAAATGAACAACTGGAACGAAAACGAGGACGAAAAGAAGAACGACAGAAACCAGTGCTGGTCTTCAACTAAAAGTTTATTTTGTTGAATACACGCGCACACACACACACACACACACACACACACACACACACACACACACACACACACACACACACACACGCACGCACACACACACACACACACACACACACGCACACACACACACACACACACACACACAAACACACACACACACACACACAATTGTTAGCGTCCTCCATCCCGCTTTTGTTAAATATTGGGGTTTTGCAGATATGGTGGAGAAAAGGTAAAATCTAAGAGAAGACGCAACACACCACTGACGCACTGTTCAAAAATGTAAAAGAAGCTGGTATCAGCGAAACTGGGTTACGATATTATTCGCACTACCGCCCAATAGGCACCCGACAGTGGACCAGAGGGCGCGACGAAGCTCTTTGGGCCGCCTCAGCATTGTTGGTACCGACCACCAGGGATACCAAGAAAATGAAACACTCGCTGAACACATTAAGACGATGAAGTGCCAATGCCCTTTTTTGCAAGTTTTCAAAGAACGCTTCCTGGGCGCTCACATACTCAGCCGTGACTCGCCTGCTCACAACTAAAGAAGCAAGCGATATGCACCGGCAAGTCAGGTTTTGCTGCGTCTACTCGCTAGGCTACGCATTGGAAGACTCGGTTATGCTGCGCCTACTCGCTAGGCTGTGTGTTCTGGCACTACCGTCAGATCTCGTAAACTGCATTGCCGGGTGCCTATACCGCACATCGCACAACCGCTCAAGTCGCTCGCAATTCGCAGACTCCTCTTCGCTCGCATGGTCTCGCTCTGTCTCTTCCCGCGCTTTTTCGCTCTGCTCTCTCGACCACAGGTCCGAGCACACATACGCGCACGCTCACACAAAAACGCACACACAACACAAACACGCTCGTGCAATAATGGTTCCACGAAGTCAGAGGATGCGGTCCTACGCTTCGCCATTCGGGGAAGCAGTGTCGAATGTCCTGCAGGCCACGAATGCGCAAAGTGTCGTGTTTCCCCCTTCGTGCATCCGAACTCGCAAAGTGCAATAAAGCAGGGCTGCCGTCTTCGTCCCGACCCGGCGCCCACAGTACTGGGAGGCTCGCCGATCGCAGCTGTCGATAAACAAGAACGAAGGTCCCTTCAAGAGGCAAACGGACACTCGCACGACACAACACACGCACAAAAAAAAAAGAAATAAAACAAAACGTTGAAAATATGAAGCAGCCGCGTACACAATAAAAAAAGAAAGAAAGATCGCGCAACCACGGTGTGACAAAAAAGTATCAGAAAAACTATGTGGCGGATCAGTGATGAGACATGAACATGGCGCAAGCTGTCCGTGAGATATAACACTTGTGCATCCTAATTGTTAAAGGTGCACACACACAAATTCGCCCAGTTAACCATTCTGGTTTTCGGAAGCATTTGGACACTGGTTACTTGTGTATAAATTAAATATAAAAGGAAGTATAAATGCTCATATACGCTACGGTCGCGTGATGGCTGACTAGAAGCTATTCTGACACTCTCGATTCGTTTTTACAATCATCACACCACCATAAACGCATGTCACGCAAATCATTCCCCCACGGACTGCCTGACATTCAAGCAAGAGCGCTGTATCAGAATATTACGGTGCAATAACCGCGTGCAATGTGCTCTCGCTGTAAGTGAAGTCTGAAAGCAAATCGTGCCTGCACGTTATTCCGTGCTTTGGTTCTGTGGAAATTTATAATTTGAGAAGCGAAAACTTCCCAAGTTTCGAAAGGATTCATGGAAATGCTCAGGAAGTCTCCGATGAGTTGTTTCGAACATGGGGCACCGACAAACAAACTGATCAGGGGCACGTCGGCCTCATCGTGCACGCGGGCGAAGCGCCTCCGATAGATGGCGCTCCTTGACTCCTCGGCCCAGTCATGGGAGAGCAAACACGAAAACTCAGGAGCTCTTCCCCTGTAGGGAAAAGAGAGCAAGTGTGTTACGAGAAAATTTGCCGACGCAGACCAGCGGGCAAGAATAGGCAACAGGAAAGAGCATCAACCAGAAGTCTGTTGTTTGGTCCGTGGCTTCCTACAAGCACTCCAGTTTTTGATGAGCTAGAGCTGGCCTGTCTCATAGCTAGAACTCTTCACACGCAGGCAATCCGTCAAAAAGTTTATCTGTCTGCAAATTGCGTGTGGTTTGGTGGCGTGTGATATTTTTTTTTCTAACAAGCCCCAACTAGCCCAACAACAAGATTTACTAAAGGTGGCAAGCGGGTTTCGCATGTGCACCACTTTCTTAACTTTCTTACTTGCTTTACTTCTTTCTTTCTTTCTTTCTTTCTTTCTTTCTTTCTTTCTTTCTTTCTTTCTTTCTTTCTTTCTTTCTTTCTTTCTTTCTTTCTTTCTTTCTTTCTTTCTTTCTTTCTTTCTTTCTTTCTTTCTTTCTTTCTTTCTTTCTTTCTTTCTTTTTCTTCTTTCTTCCCTTCTTTCTTCCTTTCTTTTTCTCCTTTTCTTTCTTCTTTTCTTTTTCTCTTCCTTTTTTCTTTTAATGTTGCAAAATGCATTATTGCAAATAATCACACGATTCCTTTCCCGACATCAAGCCTGCCTAAGGCCAGTTTAGAAACGATTTCGAAGCACCAGGTTGACTCAGTGATAGAATACTGAGCTGGCACGCAGCGGACTCGGGATCGAATCTCATTGCGTCCTTGGTAATCTTTATTTACTGAGTTTTCTTTTTTTTTGTCTTATTTCTTGCGACAGTGGCTGCGGAGGACAACTACCACGCCGCTCGTGACCCGTGTTTTGATCTCGTAGCAGCTTTCGCTGTAAAAAATAAAATTATATGAATGTCATATAGCGGAAACAGTCTTCTTAACGTTAGAAGAATGCACTCGAACAGGGAAGTGCCGGGGACAGCCGCAGCAGCAATGCACAGAAAGTGAAGCTCAAACAGCGTCAATCCACTCGTGGCGCGGTGGTCGGTTGTCTGCAATATGCCGTCGTTTGAAGAGCTGCGCGCGGCGGCGACGAAGTTGTTCAGGGGTTGCATACCCACTTCTCACGCAACGGGCTCGGGTTCGAATCGCAGCTGTAGATGGTACATTTTTATTTTTAGCATTACTTGTTACAGTTGGATTGGTTTGCCTTTGCTTCTTATTTCCAGCTTCAGTTACAGCATATTGCTGCCAAAAGTAACGCCAATTGTGAAATAAAGAAAAAAATTGACAGCGAGTGCATTTACGGTGAGTGCAAATATTCGTTTCGATCATTTATTTTCGCTTAGGTGGTCCGTAACTACAGCGTGAATTTCTGTTATTATTTATAATTAAGGTTAACGTTCACAAAATCTAATGTACAATAATGATACATTTGTATCCACAATATCAGTCCGTTCACATAATTACGTACACCATGTGATATAGCTATATTAATGTTACGAAACAAATAGCTTGTTATTTAGTGTCAGGAGAAACCCTGAAATAACAGACAGAACATCGCTGCCATTGCTGTATTCAGAGCTTCGTGGTTCCCCACTAAACGAAAGTCGTAAACACGGTATTTCCTTTGAAGTGAGCCAGCGGCCGAGGATAGGAAGCAGCGTATCGAGCATACGCAAGACGAGTCTCGTATTCGCGAAAATATCGGAGGCCATACCGTATATTTCACAACGAAAGCTGTTATGAGATCATAACTGGGGTCACGCGCATCGCCATAGTTGTCCACCGTCGCTGCCGGTACCCGTAACCATATCACGTGAAATTAGAAAACGGAAATTGGGGAACCCTTAAGCTTCGCCTTTAAGAGTTGAACGCAATAGCGAAATCCGGCCCCTAGTGCATCTTTCAAGCGCTAAGTGCATACTTATTTATATCTTTTGTTACACACACACGCACGCACACAAACACGCCCACAGAAGATTGGACCAGCGCGCACTATTATTTCCGAATGGGCTCGTTTTCGTCGTGACGCCTGTCGAACAAAATGCGTTATAGGGGCCTTGAAAGACTTTTTCAAGTAACCTTGGATTGAATTCACTAGAAGAGCTTATTGCCTCACGAATTCAATGCTGCAAAAATTTTAGGAATCCGTCCAGTGCGAGTGGACTTACAAAGGTTTGTCGCATGTTGCAATTGAATGATTCCTTCTCTCGTCCCGACGAAAGCGCTGGAAGCTTAGCAGGGAGAGGTGGTAGGGCAAAGAAACTACCGCGCCACATGACCTTGAGCATTTTTTTTCTTCAATTGCGCGGCTTTTTCAGTGTGACTGCGCGCGCACGCCTGGGTAAGTAGCGGCCTCCCACGGCTTTCTCGGTAACTTGATTTTTCGGTCACAGATGCACATGCAATTTTTCGCTCACAAACAACGGGGCCGACGCCTGCGGTGGATTTTCTGTGACAAGAGCTCTTTAACGCTATCGCGTTAACATCAGAGAATATTCACGGGGTGAATGATGACGAGTGGGTGTAGTTCCGGAGGGAATAATCAGTAAACCACGAATATTTCATGTAATTCACCAAGTAGATCATCATTCAAAGACGTGAGAAACGCTGTTTATGTATGGCGTGCTACTTGGGCCTCCCGCTCTCGTATGGCAAGATCTTGGCGGCGGCGTCGCACAGCTTCACGGCGCGCTTCTGCCTCGCAGGCTCACACATCGGGATTCTGTCTGCGAGCGCGCACTGCCGGCGCCTTGCGCGCTCGCCGCTCTGCAGCCTTGCCCATCTGGCGAATCGGAGCACGTGCCAACAGCGACCGAATTTTATTACAACACTCCCCTTAGCATAAATCGCCTCGTTAAATCGAACGATCGCCTTCTACCGGTGACACGCGCCAAATGTGACATCATTCCTATTATAACATCTAGCATTTTTTATCAACTACAAGTACCGCCACCTAGTGAGCACTGAAATAATTAAACCAGAGGTGGCTACTTACTACTACAACTACATAACTCGGAAGACGTACAGACACACGCCTTAAGGAGCTTCGCCCCTAAAGAACGTAGCACGAGGGACACACTATAGGGCTCGAACTTGGGCCTACTGGGTGCCAGCCCAGAATTCCACCACTGTACCACGCCGCTTCTTGGAACTCGTTGGCAAACTTTCCTTAGGCAGGTTAGATGTCGGGGTGGGGAGGTGATTTTTAAATGAAAGGAAGATAAAAGTGAGCCCCGTATATAACTGTCTCTCAGGGGGAGGGCATCAACAGTAGCTCACGAGAGATGGGGTAAGGAGGGATTAAAAGGGATAGGAATTAAGGTATAGAGATAGAGAGAGGAGCAGGATAAGAGAGAGGCGCAGGGACAGCCACATACGGAAGTAAGAAGAAGATAGGAAAGATGAACACGTTCGCAGAAGTTCGAGGACGGGGCACCACTCAGCGATAGCTCTTGTCGGCGTCAGGAGACGGCGCATAGGTGAGCCAGTCAGCCAGAGCAGCGCTGTAGTCGGAGATCGCGGGGGCACACCCGGTCGACATGAAATCCAGTGAACTAGTAGCGATCGCGTTAATATGTAGTGTTTTAAAACAGCGAAGGAACAGCCAGTCGTCGCACAATGCGAATAACGTAACGAGTGGCTCGTCCCATGTGCCGCCCCATTACAAAAGCATCTTTTGTTCAGCTAATAACTGTGGCGCATACCCATTGATTGATATGTGGGGTTTAATGTCCCAAAACCACCATATGATTATGAGAGACGCCGTAGTGGAGGGCTCCGGAAATTTCGACCACCTGGGGTTCTTTAACGTGCACCCAAATCTGAGCACACGGGCCTACAACATTTCCGCCTCCATCGGAAATGCAGCCGCCGCAGCCGAGATTCGAAGCCGCGACTTGCGGGTCAGCAGCCGAGTACCTTAGCCACTAGACCACCGCGGCAGGGCTGTGGCGCATACTCACTTCAGGCTTAATTCCTCATCGCCGTCTACCACTGCATGAACAATTGGCACAGAATTCCTCGCACTTGTAAGGCGGATTCCACGCTTCTCAGAAGAACGACGAAAAGTAGCATATAGCGAATGCCGGGCTAGTACCCTACAATTTTTATTTTTAATGCCGTAGTGGGCATAAAGCAGGTGTGCTTGCAGCAGTTACCCAATGAGTGCTTGGAAAAGACTCTGAAAGGCCGCTTTTAGCTTTCGCTGTGACTGTGCTGCACCTTCCACACAGGCTTGGTGTTCTTTTTTTTTTTTACTGAATCCTGTGCAGTGGCACTGCGAATAAATACGGTCACTGTCAATTTTTTTTCTTTATTTCGCATTTCGCGTAATTTTTCGTCGCAACACGCAGCAACTGAAGCTAGATTTAAGAAACAAAGGTATACAAGCCAATACAGCTGTGCAAGTAACACTATGAATAAAAATGCACTATCTACGGCTACCATTCGAACCTGGGTCTTTTGAGTTGCAAATCGAACATTTTTCCACTGCACCATTTTGCTGGAGCCGCGCCCAACTCTTAAAACGACGACACATTGCAGATGACTACCGACCGCGCCGCCACACGCGGATGGACACTGTTCGGGCTTCACTTTTCGAAGCTCGGTCCTGGCACTCCCTTGTTGTAGTATACATTCTAACACACGTAGTATTGCGTGGGTGCACCTGACATTCTACAGACCCGTAATGGATACTTTGCCAATTTGCTAAAGGAATATAATGGAATCATGGGCACTTCACAACTGTACTTGCAGCAGGCATTCTAGGATATAGTCTGAAGCGGCCAATGTTACACGCCCAGCAGTTTTCCCGTGGCATGGTTGAAGGTGAAGGGCGCGAGGTCTGGGTATACGGTTTCACCTTGTACTTTTGAATCCTCCATATTTTTCATCCGAGGTTCTTCGAGTGAGCGTAGGGCTGTAGATTGCGTAGGGCTGTAGATTAGTAAGCGTAGGGCTGTAGATTGCAGTCTTCCCTAAGACGCCGTTTTCGGAAGAAATTGTTGTAGTGTCTTACATCATATTTGGTATTTTTTTCACCGTTTGGAAACACCCCACAAAAAATGCATTCCCCGTTTACCATAACGCAAGCTTGGCATTGAATTTTTTCAAAGAATAGACCTCCTTATTGCGTACCTTACTTCAAGTCGGCTTCATGTGTCTCCGGTGTCTTTTTTAGGTGTTTCGTCTTTCTGCGCTGGTAAATGTACCTTAACCCCCCTAAATGTCTGCTTGGCCTTGCACGAACGTCCCTCTTCGGTAGTTCCCGCCATTTAAAAACGCGGCAAAGCTGCATGTTTAAACGTTTGCGCATCGATGATGGATTTCGCGCAATAGTGCGATGACCGCACACTACGTTTAGACAATGTGAAGGCGTTATAAATAACGCCGTCCGCCCCCATGTGTTGCTAGATTACATTTTAAGATCAGGGGCTCTGAACACCGTCTTGGGGGCAACGCCCAGCTTCTTTGCGGGAACAGCGTTCGAATGCGGAATAGCGCGCCCACCTGGAGAGGCTGACATCTGTAGTTTGGGCAGTGGAGTGGCTGCACCAGGATACGGCAAGCAAATTGTTAGGGGGTTTTAAAATGAAGCCCTCGTGTTTGGTCCACACGCACAAAAAAAGTTGCGTGCCCCTATAGACTCGCGTCATAGAGCGCGCTTTTGCACGGCCGGCAGTCGGTGCCTTTCCTCCTCGTGTGCGGAAGGCCTAATGCTGCAAGTTAGCAGTAACTGCGGTGTCATCACAACTGATCGCTGGTGCACTGCCTTATGATGCTGCGTATGCATACAATTTCTGCAATACAGGAGGAATACGTATGAAATAATCCGGCACACTTATCAAGTGGTTTGTTAACGATTCTAAAGCAGGGTTAATAAGTGCGCGGCATGTAAGATGCATGTTTCGTTTCATTTTTTTATATCCCTTTTTAATTTCGTTCCAGTTGGTTCATTTCACAAACATAATTTATATGATTTTACGTGCCAAACTATGATGCGTTTATTAGGATGATGTGAAGGGAGACTCCAGCCCTTTATGAACATCTGTGATTGTTACATGCACACCGATATTTAAGTAAACGGGTTTGCTTGCACTTCGCTCGCATTGAAATTTCATCTGCCATGACCTGAAATCAAACCCGAGTCTTCGAAGTGAGTAGCGCGGCGCCTGAGCAGTTCAACTACCGAAGCGTGTGGCTCCGCCTTGAAGGCGTCAAGCCGTAAGGCGTATGACATACTACATAAACTATTGGCAATCAGTACCACCGTACTTGCTGAACGAATATTGGAAAAGGGAAGTAGGCAAACGTTGTTGAGTTCGTGACATCTGACATATGAGACAAATTCAGCCCCATTCCTCGGCTGCTTGGCAGAAGAATAAAGCCCAGCATTTTTCCAAACGGGTACGTTTATGGAAGGGATGGAAGGAATATCATTGTAACACTTGAAAATAATAGTGAACAATGAACCAACCATAAAACAAGAATCTGCTTAATTTATTTACCTTAAGCTAAATCAGTGTCAATTGACACTGATCTTACTGTTTCAATTCGTGAAACAAATTAAGTAATTAAGTAATTCCTTGTTATAACTTCTGAATGCGGCCTTTCTTATTGGTTGCCTTATGTAGATCGTAGAGCATGCATTCCATGTCATATTTTGCAACGTGCTAAAGCAGAAGAGTAATTGCTCGCGTTTTCAAAATAATTCAGCGGAGCCTGCACTATAGGTCGTGCAAGACTGTTTGACAGCATAGCTGGCGGGCACCTAGCCGGTCATGGCTTGGCTAGGCTTCTAGACTCACACCTCTATCTTTTTCGCCCCTTGTTATAGACGTTATCTAACTTTGTAAACAGTGGTATGCGCCGTCGACATATGGAGCCTCCCACGCGGGAGGCTCTCCGAAAAACGAATGCATCCTTAAGCTCGATGTAGTATACGCCTACGTTCTGGGCAGCAAAGACATACATACATACATACATACATACATACATACATACATACATACATACATACATACATACATACATACATACATACATACATACATACATACATACATACATACATACATACATACATACATACATACATACATACATACATACACACATACATACATACATACATACATACCAACATACATACATACATACATACATACCAACATACATACATACATACATACATACATACATACATACATACATACATACATACATACATACATACATACATACTACATACATACATACATACACATACATACATACATACATACATACATACATACACATACATACATACATACATACATACATACATACATACATACATACATACATACATACATACATACATACATACATACACATACATACATACATACATACATACATACATACATACATACATACATACATACATACATACATACATACATACATACATACATACATACATACATACATACATACATACATACATACATACATACATACACGCACGAATACATACATACAATGTACAAGAAGAAACGGGTGCGTTGCGCTACGTCACTCTTTCTAGCGAGAGGTATAAATTCACCATTAGGCGAATATATGACGCGTAATATGAAATTCCGGGCTGTAAAACACGACCGCATGCGAACAGATCCCGGGGGACAGTAAACCCTCGGACCCTTGAAGTGCACTACAATAAACTCTGCAAAGAAATTTTTGCATGACCTATTTGCTTTTCCTTGCCCTTTCGGCGCTCCCAAACTCTTCCACGCAGCCCAGTATGATGGTTGGGGCACAGCTTATTGTTTGCTGTGATGCGCATTCATTCTGCCTAGCCGAACGACCTTTGAAAACGATGCCGTCGGATGGGGAGACCAACGGTGCTTCGAACCGGGAAAACAGCGAGTATCGTATTTGACCATCTGCGCGTTCAGTGGTCGTGAGCTTCACTCCATGCCGCCTAAGAACGACCACGTGATGAGCCTCCGCTTTTAAAGGGCCCATAGCGAGAGCCATGGTGGCTCTTGCTATGGTGGCTCTCGCGATGTGTGCAATATACGGGATGGTGCCTGCCTGCGTCGATGATATGCAGCTGGCGCCGTTTATTGTATACTGGCTGTTATTCCACACTCCGAATATTACAATGTGCCAGTGCTCGCGCAAGGTATACGCCCTTATCTCCCAAGACGAGCTGCAACAAAGTTATGATGACGTGAGCAGCGCACCGAGGCTCGAAACACTGCACCGGCACTAGCGGTGCCTGCGGATTATTAACCATAACGTCCACATCGCCTCAAAGAGGCCGAGGACAAATGATTAGAACATTTCGGAGATTTCATGCTTATGCACTACTATGACACTCGCAAAACACAGACTAGCAGACATGGTGACTTCGAGAAAAGATCGCTTGCCGTAACGCTGGCTCTGTAGTCGCACTACATGCTCATGAATTATTCATGCCCTTGAAGATTCCACCTTGCCCTGAACTTCTCTTTCAGGATATGACACATGTGAACCAGCGAAACCTTAGGTATACGTGTGACATATTCAAATTTGAATAACATTTTGTCCAACCTGATTGATTCCGTATGCTTGGGCGATCCAGCTTCTGCCGTTTCAGGTCGAGGAAGCTATGAATAGTGGTGAACGTACTCATAAAACCTCATCGATGTTAAAAATAGAAAAGAAGTGAAAAAAGAAAAAAGGAAGTGATTATGTCAGAATAATACGTCGTTTAATATGACACATATGCATGGATTCTATCACGTCTTATGGTCGTGCGCCAGAAATGAGCCAGTTTACTTATATTCACCTTGAAGTACACGCACAATCGCCATGTTACCAAAGTTGGCAATGCTATAGGACATTGCAGATGGTGTGCATTGTGTATGATGCTTGCAAGCTATGTGATGCCTGACGACAAAGATACACACATGATCTATTTTGTTATAATTACGAATTATATTATACTGCAACGTTTAGCCTCTTCGTTTCTTCCGAAGTTGTTTGTGTTTCGTATAGGTCAGTCAGTGACCCTTTCGTTTTGATGATGTCGGAATGAAATTACGTGATCGTTCTTTTATTGCACGTTTCAACCTGGAAGGTTGTTGCAACTTGCCCGTCCAGTCAGCAAATCGTGTGCGACACCATCTCAATGCAGACGTCCTTGTTTTTAAAGGACTCCCTCTTCAAAGGGAACTTTTTAAAGAATTTTCGCAACCAAATTCTACTTCAATGGCACTGTTCAACCTTCCACGCCATCTGAACTGCACTGATGGCAGCCGTTAACAGTACTTACTGTATTCGACATACACGGTGGGACATCCGGATACAACTGACTCGCGATACGGCCGAAGCACCAACTTCCCCTCACAGAGCCACCTGCAGGCGGGAGTGTTTCATTTTCGTTGTTTTCCTTTTCGCCTAACCCTGACGAGCAGCAACAGCGCGATATAGACGGCGGAAAACACGGGGGGCGCTAATAGCCGTTTCGTATGTACCGCGCGTGCATATATAGCGCGGGAACGCAGCCCGCTTCGGCGGCTAACGTGGAACGCTCACGCGTACCGACAACGAGACAGGCCAGGTCAGGCTCGCTAGCGCCGCGTTCTGGCGGGGAGGCTCAAAATCATGCCGGGGAGCAGCGTCAATAAATAATTTTCCTCATTAACACCTCCTACAAGGCTAGCTGCTCCTCGCAGACTTCTCGCCTTGTTTCGTGCCTGCTTCCTCGCCTTAGTTGGGTGTTTGTTCGTCTCGTACACAGAGACCCCCCTCCCTCCCCTTTTCTCTCGTTTGTCGACGAGCTACGCGGCTCACGCTGTTTTCACTCCCGAGGGCGTCGGAGATCGAGGCGTTCGAAGGCTTCGCGATGCAGGCGCGTGTGGCTTCGGTGGTGCGAAAGCTGCAGCAGACGGGAAGGCGGGTCCCGCTAATGCGTTGCGCAGACAGCGTGGCCCGCGTTCCGTGTACGCTGCACGGCTCTCTTTGTGTTGCTATCTCTTCCGTTGTTCACCTCGGTATCTCTATATCTTTCTTTTATTTCTCGTTACCACCGCCGGCACCTTTACTGCGTGCCCGCTTGGATCTGCAGGCGGCCGAGATCGCACCTCCCCGCCGCTCTCCTGCCGCAGGCCTTAACGCATATACCTTATATACGCAGTGCTACGAGCAACTATGGAGTACTGGCCGCCGCTGCGCGGGCGTACGCCGTTTCACAGCAGTTTGAACGACACAATGTGGGCATGACGCTAGAGAAGAAAAAAATATGCGTGAAATAAAAGAAAGAAAAAGAGAAAAAATAAACGATCTGTATCTACCGCTAAAGGCTCTAATAAGATGAATAGCCCAACTCCGGCGCCGATACTCTTTTGCTCTTTCCCCTCTACTTGGCATCCTTCTCGAAATGTTCAGTTTGGCAACACTGCGGGGCGTACGTATCAGTGGTCTTACGAATCCTGCATCGAGATCGAAGTCGCACTGGCGATTCGAGCGAAAAGTTTGGGTTCCTATTGGCGCAGTTATGTATGCTTGCACTGCGAACCGTAAGCCAACAAGAGACTTACAAGATGGCGGGTTGTGCACAAGAATAGCCCCTTCTTGTTCGGCTCGCAACCACCGGGGACGATCGTGCACGACTCGCGGAACTTGCAAATGAAACACGAACGAAGATAAAGCGCACGGAACGAAAGAGGGGAAACCCCGGCGTGTTGATGATATCCTCGTCAGGCCCTTGAGACGGCCGTTTATTTTTGTTTATACTTTCTTACCCTTCTCTTATCCGGCTAATTACTGTCGGCGCCGCTTGTTGGCACGCAGTTCTCTTGTACACCAAGCACGTTATGCACGCGGTATCGGCCGAAGGGCGCCGAGGACGCTGTTAATACTACGATGGTGTCGGTCCTGCAAGTGTTGAACATCGGCGCGGTGTAGTTGATTGCGTGGTCATTAGCACTCATTTGTCGACGGAAAATCGAGAGACGCTTACACGCAGCCTTAATTGCATTTGCGCCCACCTTTTCTCGTTTCTCTTAGAGGGCCGCAGCAGAGCCGCCATGTCGGCCCCCGGGATTCCTTGTATCGCCACTATGGTCACGCGTGTGCGTGGGATTTCAGGCCAATTTCGTATAGGCTTGCACGGGGCTTAGTTACACGTGATTCCCCACAGTGGTACCTAAGGAGCTCGTATATGAACGGGCCCGGCGAATTAAATTGCAGCGCTCTCGGACTTATGGTATTGGTAAACAGCTTATGGTATTGGTATACTGTGTGGGCTTGAAATTGCATCGAACCACACGCCACTCGAGCAGCTCACCAGTTTCTTGTGGTGATGAAGCACTCTGTGCCGAAGCGCATGCGTTGGAAGCGCGAAATAAATCACTTGGTGACTTACCCAGGAAACAGTATAATTTTGTTCTATCGGTGTCAGCGCTGTAACAGACATACGGAAAGAACAGTTAAAATCAAAGGCCAAAGAAGAAGTGCCTACAACTAACGAGCTTCGCCAGGTTTTCGAATTAACGAGAAAAAGCAAAGTAAGCCACATTCGTAACACGCACGACTATTAGACCTATAGCACTACGAAAGCTGTTGTGGCACTTAACATGCTTACGCCCACTCTTGACTTTCCGACGCCTTCACCATAACTCCTCGCCAACGAGCCGCAAAATTTCGCCATTGCTGTGCCGTCATTATCTACCTGGTTATGTTCTGTGTATGTATGTGCTTTTTCTCTTTGCCGGGAAAAAAATCTCTGGACGGCTTCCCTTTCTTTGCACACTCGCGCACACAATTACTCACGAGTGCAGAAGCAAAGACTCCCGTCCCGTTCGGTAACGATCACTGGAATACGATGGCATGCTACCACGATCACGAAAATGGCATCGCTTTTAAGCGCGCCCAGCGCGACGCGCGCACCAGCGGTGGCGGCGTGTTTTTGTGCGCGCCCTCGCTACACCTCGTCTCATTCCGGCGCACTGCGTGAAGTCCTCTTGCCCCTCCTAACTTCTCCAATGGCACACAGAGCCCGACCGTTCCCACAAGCGAATCCAAATGGACGCCTTCATTTCGCCTGCCTCGCAGCACACACTGTACAACTGTTGTGCGCGTGCGTGCGTGCGCGTTATGTACCCTAGCTGCGTACGTTCTCTCGTCCCCCGCAGAGGGCGCTCGGGGCCCAGTCTGCCGCTAGGGGGCACCTCCGCTGCTCTTCGCGGGGCGCTAATAGCCCTCACACCTACGAGGCGAGTTCCTGACACCTCAAACTGAGTTATTACGTGCAGACTCGCGCTGCATGTGAATCTCGATTCTCCCGTTCCCCTCGATTTCTATTTATTTTCTTTATTTCTTACTGTTGTTTTTTTTCCCCTCTCGCAGGTGCTGCCGTTGGCCTCCGCTGCAGATGAAAACGTTGCTGCCACCAGTTGTAGTAGGCGCGCACGCGCGCGCTTCCTAGCACCTTTTGTTTTTTGTAGCTTCTGCAGAGTTTCTGTGGCTGTATTAGGCGCGTTCACTGATGCTGTTGGGGCTGCCCCTCCCCGTACGCCATCTTTCGTTGCTCTTTTCGAGCTTCCCTTGGCTCTGACTCGGGCAATGCTTGTACTTAAGCAGCTTCTGACGCCTGCTTTTTTCCCCTTTTGTCTTCTTCATATTCTGACCTTTAGGTCTTCATTCGAGGGTGACTTCCATAGCAGACCATGCTCGAAGTGCAACAGGCTGTTGCACCGGCTCTACGCCCAGTTAGAGATGTGAAAGGTATACGCCGGTGACTGTGTGGTTGCTGCAGGTGGCGTGGCTGTGCTGCAGTAACGGCGTGGTTTGTTTGGCCTGGCATCATAACACGCCGTGCAAGCGCACAAGCCTTTCTTTCTTTCGTTCTTTCTTTCGTTCTTTCTTTCTTTCGTTCTTTCTTTCATTCTTTCTTTCTTTCGTTCTTTCGTTCTTTCGTTCTTTCTTCCTTTCTTTCCTTCGTTCTTTCTTTCTTTCTTCCTTTCTTTCTTTCTTTCTTTCTTCCTTCCTTCCTTCCTTCCTTCCTTCCTTCCTTCCTTCCTTCCTTCCTTCCTTCCTTCCTTCCTTCCTTCCTTCCTTCCTTCCTTCCTTCCTTCCTTCCTTCCTTCTTTCCTTTCTCTCTTTCTTTCTTTATTTGTATGTTCTAAACGCGGATAGCCTAAACCCTTTATACAGGCGATGCACCGTGCTCCGTGCTCCCTACCTGGCTACAGAAATTAGGCGCCTTCTTCTTTTGACCACTACCACCACTATAAATGAATTTTGTGCCTCACTTTGCATGTGAATGCCACTGTATTTCAGACAGGTGGCTAGAAATCTTCCTTTCTAGTCCATTCGGTATGACGAGTTTATGCTAGCACTGATTCGCTAATCTAATTCAGTGCTGATTAACTTAATTGAATTCACAGCTTATCATGAAACTTGCCTTGTAAGGATGGCACGAATAGAGACTTCTTAACAAAGAACAACAGTCAAAAGCGATGTATGTGTATTTGACTGCTCCGGGAATCCCCAGGAAGTCCGTCGCTATTGTGCGAAGTACTCCTAGTGGTTGTTAAATATGCCACAGCCAGCTATACGCCTGAAATCTGTGCTGCTAAGTAGCTGCTGTGTTTCTTTCCCAAAAAGAACAAAGAACTCACGCAGGTTCCCCGAGATTGTACCTTCACCTCATCATTTGTCAGCTAATCAATTCTTATACATAAATTCCTGGAGCGTACATATGCAAGTTTGAAGAACTAACTTAGTTTTGTTATTGTAAACAGATCTAGGTGTACTGCCGAGTACATAACAAAAACAGTGGGTGGAAAAATGCACCGATTTCTTTCGATCGATGGTGTTCCACTCTGATGATCTATGAATATTACCACTTACGAAACGAATAAAAGACAAGACTTAGAGTATCATCTTTACATTGTGCTAAACAGTATGTTTCAGTTGGAGCCGAGGCACTTTCTAAGGAAAATATAGTGAGAGGAGAAAAAAAGAACCCGAACTCTTTGTCAACTGACAACTCATCTTTATTAACTAAACATTGATGCAAAATTTGCTGTTTATTAAAGTATCTGTAGCAAGTATCGCAGCGAACAATTCCCCAGTGGGGCCATTGGGAAGCAATTACAAGACACGGTGCGTACGTCCACTCTGTGCTGTGAAAGAGCTCGCTGGGTCGGCGCAGTGACCAAAGCGGCCGGCCGTTCCGACTGCCGCCCTTTTAAATTGGATTTCCCATTTGGCGCGCCTTGGCTTTGGCGTTCTCGGTCGGCCTCTCAAAGCGTATAGCGCGTGCGGTAGAGACACCGCCGGATGTCGGGCGTGCTGCTCGCATGCAGGGAAGGTGCCTGTGACAAATGAACTTTTTTTTTCCTCTCTCCCTAGCCACGGGGGCTACGGGGTAGGGCGCGCTCGAAGTACATGCGTGAATGCCAATTTGGGCGATGGAATTATGCCGTTTGGTTTTTGGCGGTACGCCGCATATGCGCTGCTTTCGTTCTTGCGAAGATTCGATCAACTCGAGGGACGAAATCATACGTACCGCCTCGCCAGCAACACGCATCTCAGCCCACACTGGGGGGCTAACGTTGTTCGATGTCACGGTGACCAATGAATCACCCGGAAGACCGAAATGCGCGTGACCCGAGACTGCAGCGCGCTGCGGCTTCGAGATTGCGTGTGCGCGAAACCACAAACACACTCTGAATCTCGCACCGACCATTACGACGTTGTCTTTTCGCTTTCGATACGGCACCCCGTATGGAGCCGCAGAAGGGCAACTTTGCGTGCGCACCTGGCAAAAAAAATGAAAATCTGCTGGCTGCGTATCTTTCGGAGTCCACGGAAGCAGCGTCTAATTTAGGCAACCACAGCAGCTGTCCAGGGTTCCGGTCAATCTCGCGTTTTTTACCACGCTTGTCCGCGCTGTCCGCGCTGGTATCTAGCCACGCAAAAGAAGGGCCGATCCGCTGACAACGGCCTTGCCGGTCGACGAAGACACGTGACCAACGCTGATAGAAAGATTACGCCCGCTGCTTCGCCCTGCTGTGTAAAGTTTGCACCCGCGACATGCTTCCTGGCGCACGTAATGGTACCAGCATACAACATCTGCCCGTTCTCAAGCAAGCGTCTAACGAGCCTCTGTGATTCCGGCACCACCAAACGCGCTCGTCACGACGCGATCGGACAAGGTGCGATCCGCGGCGTGTGTGTGTGTAAAGAATTAACGAAATGAGCCGTCGAGAAGCTGATACCTCGGAGGCGCCGTGACGGTGTGAAACGGCGCCAACGCGTCACGATGTCGCTCTCATTTGGTGCTAATTACGGCCTGCATGAGAATGAACCGGCATATGTGGGAACCCCTCAAGGATAACTCGCAATGCATCGATCGAGTGATACGCGTCCTTCGCTCTATCTCTTTCTCTCTCATATGTATATAAGCAAAAGAATTGTATACTTAAGGGTTCGTTTTTCTTGTTTGGACACAAAATTAATGAGATTTAACAGACAATGGAGGAGGACAACAACAACAAGAGAGAAGGCAGGGAGGTTAACTAGGCACATGCCTGGTTTGCAGGGGCGGCGCCAGGGGGGGGGGGCAAGGGTGGGCTGGAGCCCCTCTAAAATTCTCGCCTGCCCCCCCCCCCCCCTATGCCCACCCAAGTGCCCGGAAGCATATATTGAAAACCTAGTAGGAGCAGAGCTAGCTTGCCCCCCCCCCCCCGGAGGAACTCACTTTTCGTGGTTGCCCCCCCAGTAAAAACATCCTGGCGCCACCCCTGCCGGTTTGCTACCCTACGCTGGGGGAATGGGAAGGGGGCATAAAGATGAGAGAGAGAGAGGAAAAAGAAGAGAAAGAGAGAAAACAAAGGATTGTTAGTTAATGAGCTGACGCGATTGCAGCGGTGGCACTACACAAAAGTTAAAGGTGGTCACACAGGCCTGTATTCCTCAAAAAGCGCAAGACGGCTTTGACTGCTTTTTGAGCGGACCAAAGGCAAGGACGGTGTTCCAGTAACATCTGCATAGAGAGTGGCCGATCACCCAATTGTCGCAATGCGTCCGAAAGCTTCTGTCTTTCAGAGGCAAATCGAGGGCAACGGCATATAAGATGGACGATGTCTTCTTCGGTGCAGCAGACGTCGCATTCCGCACTGTCAGTCAATCCGATGAGGGTTGTATATGCTTTTGTGAAGGCAACCCAAACCAAAGGCGACCCAGAAGTGAAGCTTCACGTCGACGAAGTCCAGATGGAGGTCAAAGTTCCAGTCGAGAGTTTATTTGGTGGAGTCTCGTATGTCTTATGCTTCAGGTGTTCCACTCCAGCAGACACAGACTACGTGCCAGGTGACGAAGTTGCTTTGCAGCGTCTGTCCTTGACAAAGGAATCGGAAGGGTGTGCTCTTCTTGGTGGGATGTGCGAGCCGCGTTGTCTGCCGAATCATTGATCCCACAATGGCCAGGTACCCACTGAAAATTGACCTCGTAACCTGTTTCTGTGACGTGGGGAAGAAGCTTGACAACCTCGTAAGTTAACTGTTCATGGCAACTTCGTCGAAGGACTGACTGCATGCTCTGTAGGGCCGGTTTCGACTCGGAAAACACAGCCCATTTACTCGGTCTCAGGGATTTGATGTACTCTAGGGCGCCACGCAAAGCCGTAAGTTCTGCTGCCGTAGACGTAGTGACGTGTGACAGCTTGATTCGCAGAGTGATTTCTCTAGCTGAAATCACCACTGCACCACCAGAACCAGACGATGTGGTTGAACCATCGGTGTATATGTGCATGTGGTTATTGTGCATTTCGTGCAGGAGGTACAAGCTCAATTGTTTTAGGGCTGACGAAGCCAAATTTGATTTTTTTAGGTATTCCTGGAATTGAAAGACGTACTTTCAGAAGTGTCAGACACCACGGAGGATACACCAGTTTCTCAGCAGGTGTAAAACCTGACGTATACGACGCATGATGTGCACAGACAATTGCACTAAATTTTGTGCGGGGTCTCTCAGTAGCGAGGGTCGCCAAGTGGTGGACAGGATTCCTTGCATGTTGCCTGAGGTATACGTACGCACCATTTCAATGGTGATGTGCGTCATGATCGAGTAGTCATGTGCAATGGCAATTGTTTCAGCTGTCGATGCGCAGCGGGGTAAACCAAGGCATATCCTAAGCGCCTGGGCATGAATATTTTGGAATGTGCGCAGGTTCATTTTGCACGTGTTAGATATAACAGGTAGGCTATACATACCGCAGGAATCCAATAAATAATACCTTGTACAGCTGTAACATAGACTCGACAGACACTCCCCAACTTCTCCCGGCAAGAAACCTGAACAAGTGACAAATGGCGGTCAGCAGATTTTTCACGTAGTTTACGTGTGGGGTCCAAGACAGGTTTCGGTCAATTATGACTCCCAAGAACCTGTGACTCCGGCTGCATGACACCAACTGCCCGTTATTCGATATGCCATTGGCGGACATTGGCTTTCTGGTGAAAGCCACGACTGCACACTTTCCACTTGCGATTTCGAGCCCTTGTTTGCGTAGGTGGTGCGATGGCACTGATGCTGCCTTCTGAAGTACAGCGCGTAGTTGAAGTCGAGTCACACCTGATGTCCACACACAGATGTCATCAGCATAAATGAAAAGTCGTACAGTGCTTGGTTGCTTGCCAACTAGTCCAATGAGTGTTAGGTTGAACAGCGTCGGGCTTAGCACTCCGCCTTGCGGGACTCCTCGGCTACAGTAATACTCGGGTGTCAGGCCATTCTCTGTCTGCACGTGAAATGAGCTATTCTGTAGGTAGCTATGGACCCAGACATATATCTTGCCACCGAGTCCCACTCCTTCTAATGCACTGAGAATGGCTTCGTGGGTGACATTGTCGTATGCCCCTTTAACGTCAAGAAACAGAACAGCAGATAGCCGTTTGCAGGCCTTCTTGTACTCTACATATGTCACCAAGTCAACTACATGTCAATTGATGAGTGGTCTCGTCTGAACCCAGACATGGCATCTGGATATATTTCGTAGAACTCTAAGCACCGTTCCAGACGCGTTAAAATCATTCTTTTCATAACTTTTCCTACATAACTCGCGAGGGCAATCAGGCGGTAAAAGGAAATGTACAAAGGTGACTTGCCGGCTTTGGGAAGTAAAATCAAGCGACTCGACTTCAATTCCTGTGGAAACATGCCAGCTTGCCAGGAGTCGTTGTATAGCAGCAAGAGTGCCTTCCGAGCTTGATCTCTTAGGTGACACAGAGCGCGGTAAGTGATGTTGTGAGATCCTGGCGCTGAAGAACGTCTATATACCTAAAAAAAGCGCAGCCTTTAGTTCTTCCATTGAAAACGAACACTCAATTTGCGGATCACGCGAGGATACAAAAAAGTCGGGCGTCTTCGTCCCAGTTGAATTTGCCCCGCAGGCAATCCTTCGACAGAAAGAATCTGCGACATTATTCTCTTCGCAGCGTAAGTGAAGTGCCAGAGATTTAAATGGGTAGCGCTAAGTAATGGTTGTACGAAGACCCCGGACTGTTCTCCAGATTAGTGACAGAGGCTTTCTGCGATCCAAAGACTCGCAAAAAGATATCCATCGTCGCTTATCCAATTTGTCCATGTGACGCTGTATTTTCTTCTGTGTGCGTCTGGCCACTCTCAGATCATCAAGTGACCTCGTGCGTCTATAACGTCGTTCTGCACGACGACGAATCGCTCGCGAATCGCTCGGAGTTTCTCGAGATCACTGCCCATATCACTTCTAGATGAGCTCACCGGAAATGAACGCATGGTGAACTGTAAGGCACTCTTTATTGTGGCCTCTAGGTTGAAGGGTGGGCCGCTAACATAGTCTTCCATGATTAACTTGTATTTTTGCCAATCGGTGCACTGGACGGCTCTGGAGGACTTGAGACTTGGAAAGTCGTCAATCTTCAGGTATGTAGGGAGGCGGTCACTACCCCTTGTTTCCAAATGCGAAAACCAGTGCACTCTGCTGGTGAACGAGCGTGAGACGAAGGTGAGGTCCAGGCAACTGCTATAGACCGATCCACGCAGATAAGTAGGGCTGCCGTCATTCACGAGGATAAGTTCACATTCAGAAGCGAAAGACACTAACTGTCTACCTCTAGTGTTGACCCTGGAGCTTCCCCATAAGTAGTGGTGGGCACTGAAGTCGCCATTATCACCCATGGCTGGAGATCTGAACTCAATATTCCGCGCAAACGCTCGCGGTCTAGACGACTTGATGGATGTAAGTAGGCTCCGATGATGGTGAATGTGGTATTCTCGTTTTTCACTGTTAGGCAAACGTACTGGTTTTCTTCGTCAAAGGCACAGGGTGATGAACATAAATTAAGTGGCGCCGTATGAACACAACAACCTTGCTGCGCTCTCCGTGGGTAGAAGACATGAAGCGCTCATATCCAGGCAGTCGCATGTGAGCTGACAGGTTCGGTTCACAAATCAGAATTATGGAGGACTGGTTCGTTAATACATATTGCCGGATGTCGGACATAGGCGCCCTAAGCCCTCTGGCATTCCACTGAAGGACAGATGCGTTCTTGACCTCCTCTCGAAAGAATAACATGTTGCGGGCCATCGTTTTACCTTAGAGCTGCAAGCACCGGACTCAAAGTGTCCAGCACCTGGAGTGCGCTCTGCACTGACGGGGTGTTCATGTTGCTTAGGAGCAAGCGCAGAATGTGTTCACCCTCATGAAAAATAAAGAAAATGCGTATGCATGGAAAGTTTTCTTGCACACATAGGTGCATATGCGTATCGGTTGCTGAAAACGTAGTAGACCTGCCTCAGGGAACGTGGTGATTGCCTATTTGGAAAGATGCCGCTCCGTGTTCCACTGGACGAAAGAAGGCACATTGTGCGTTTATTTGTAGAGGGAGTACCTCAGCGCAAAATTTGCCGCCAAACCAACAGGAGCCGCACTGCCGTGGATTATTCCGGCTTTCCACGACGACGGGAGATTCACATATTTGGAGGGCAGTGGGCGTCCAAGGGCTACGACTGAGGAAGAAGACCACCTGCTTATGGACGCCATCGTGGCTGATCTTTTTCAAAGTGCAGAAGACATCCGCGAAGCACTCTCGTCCCCGGCATTGTCTGAGATGGCGAGAAGAAGGCCGAGTGAGCTTGGCCTGCAGTCTTTCGTAGCAGCTCAGAAGCCCTTCCTCTCAAACAGCCAGCTACAAGAACGCCTGATGTTCGCTACAGCAATGAAAGATTGGACAACGGAGAAATGGGGCAATGACATCTTTAGCGGCGAATCAACATTTTCCACGCGCTGGGACCAACGGAAGCGGGTTTGGCATCCACTAAATTGCAGGTGCGTTTACAGTGTCGTCGCAAATAATTCGCGGAGATAATTCTGCATCACAGCATCTTTCACGTAAAATGAGGTTTTGGAAATTACGATATTTATCTTTAGTGGTATACCCTTGAAAACACTAATTAAACATTTGTTCTCTAGTACTACTTACTCTGAAGCTATATTAAAGCTGCCAGTGGGTCTTTTGGTATACTATCTATTGATGTTCGCACTTTTTCTTCTGCAAACTCTATGATAGCAGTATACAGTTCACACACAAAAGAAATCTCAGCATTTTTAGGCGCACCGCTGGAACCTAATTGTATGCTATTTCTTGCAGATATCTGCTTAAATACACACAGAGTGTTCTATTCAATGGACGCTGCTCCGTGAGCGTGTGGGGAGCAATCAGCAAAGATGGCCTTGGTCCCCTTGTGCGTCTGGAAGGGCCCTTCCCTGCATCACGGTACTGCGACGTCATCACCATACATCTCCTTCCGTATGTGCTGGATGGTCCTTTCAGCGACGGCTGCTACTTTTTTCAACACGACAGCAGCCTGGTACATAAAGCACATGTCGTCCAGTCATTGCTAGAAGAACATGCTGTTTGTCAGCTTGAGTGGCCTCCACACAGCGCCTATACTGGAATCCCACCGAAAATGTCTGGGGCATGATGACGACCAGCTATCCACACGCGCCAACCGCGGCCGCATGGCCGATACACTGTGGCAAGCGATGGCACAAGAATTGGAAAACCTGCGTCGTCGACCGGACGTTATTAAATCTTTGTACGAGCCGATGCCCACACGCATCGATAAGTTGCTAGAAAGCGGTGGACATTTCGCTTCCTACTATAGATCTTTGAGAAATCTATATTTCATGACACTTCTGCAAATATCTTATGAATAAATTTAAAGAAAGAGTCACCGCAATATTTCTTATTTTTCTAAATGTAAGCACTGTAGCAGCGCGGTTGTTCGAGCTGTGGGCAGCGAAACCTCGGCGCAGGCGATCAAATCCCGGCCGCCAATATCACTTAGCGATGGGGTGCCCCGCCGCGGTGGTCTAGTGGCTAAGGTACTCGGCTGCTGACCCGCAGGTTGCAGGTTCGAATTTTGGCTGCGGCGGCTGCATTTCCGATGGAGGCGGAAATGTTGTAGGCCCGTGTGCTCAGATTTTGGTGCACGTTAAAGAACCCCAGGGGGTCTAAATTTCCGGAGCCCTTCACTACGGCGTCTCTCACAATCATATGGTGGTTTTGGGACGTTAAAACCCACATATCAATCAAATCACTTAGCGATGGGGGAGGAACGGAAAAATTCTGTTTGCTGACTAAGCATCTCAGTCCCACGGCTGTGTCATCGTTCACTCACGCACTCAAGAAAAAAACAACAACAGTGTCGCTACGTGAAAATAGAACTGATAGCAGCTGAAGAATACACTGTCTGATGGCTTGTTCTGATATACTGCTCTAAAAATATCAGCAAGTAGCCCTGGCTACCAAAGAGCGTGTTACGTTGAAAGAGATAGGTGGAAAATATTTGCGCACAGTGCGAGAATCGACAGGCCGTAGATTTAAGGAGGGATGCATCTTCAACGTAGCCGTGCTGTCGATCGCTGGTGACGTAACGGAAGTGTCGCGAAGAGGATCTTGGCCACGTGCTCGCGTGGTCCGCAAACTTTTGTGGTTGATGGTACATTGAGCACTATCTGACAGGAAAAGGTTGCTACGTTATACTCGCTGGGCGCAACCTTCTTGGTTTTAGAAAGGTTTGGCGAGTGTTGGGCCGCAGTGCCATGAATACAGTGAACTAGTATATACCATGAACTCGAGGTGGTTAAAGGTGGGAAGTAGACCCGAAACGCAAGCCGTAAGAAAGTGTGCGTGTGCCATTTCTCGTTTAGTCCTTGGAATGTCCGCTGGATGGCGGTGCTTCTATATGGGGAATATATGACGAAGAGATGCGAGATGGTGGTACTTGGAGTGTTGAATAGATGGACGAACGGACAGACAGACAGATTCATGGATGGACGCAGGAAAGGATGCAGGGGCGGATGCATGGACGGACGCATTGACGGACGGAAGCAAGAACGAATAGACGGACGAATGATTCGCCCACTCTCCATCTTTCACTCCGTGGATATGCTGCCATTTTTTAAAATGCGAATCATTTTTTTGCGTACTTCCGCGACTGTAAGGGTATCCATCCATCCATCCATCCATCCATCCATCCATCCATCCATCCATCCATCCATCCATCCGTCCATCCATCCATCCATCCATCCATCCATCCATCCATCCATCCATCCATCCATCCATCCATCCATCCATCCGTCCGTCCGTCCGTCCGTCCATCTATCTATATATCTACCCGCCTACGGCTTTTAGCTCTCCTGGCCGTTTCGATAATGGTAAATATACCAAACTTGGTGTGGCATAACATGACTGTACGAAGAACATATTTGACTAGTCATAACATGAAAATCATGACATCAATGTCACGAATGTCATGATTTACAATTCATGGTCCTGCAACTCTTGCGGTGGTTTCGTTCACATGACATGTTGCCAAACTGGTATGATATGACATGACTGCATGGCGAACTCAAGTGACAGACCCTAACACAAAAATCATGACATGCGTGTCATGTAACAACATGATTACATGCGAAGCTCATGATGCGCTGGCGGCTGTTCTGCTAGCGTTACATATACCAAATTTGGTATTACGGGACGTGAATAGATGACGAAGGTATGATACTGGTGCAAACATGATAAACATGAGATGCGTGTCATGTAACACTATGACTACATGCTACGCCCATGATGCGCTCGCGGACGTTTCCCTAGCTTCACGTGTACCAAACTCGGTATTACGCGACGCGAATGGACGACATAGGTAAATGACACATACAAACATTATAATCACGACATACGTGCCATGTAACAACATGAATACATACCACACTCATGATGCACTCGCGGCCGTTTCGCCAGCTTCACACATGCCCAATTTGGTATTACGTGACGTCAATGGATGATGAAGGTATGTGACTAGTGCAAACATGATGATCATGAGATGCGTGTCATGTGAGAACGTGACTACATGCCACAGTCAAGGCGCCACTACATTTCGACGTGACGCGGTGAGCGTGTTTGCCGGCGTTCATTTCGACGCGTCACGCCGGCATTGCGACTCCAGGCGCCGGTCCTGCCATATACTCGCAGGCGCGCGCCGCGCTGCGTTGCTTTGACGCATGCGTGTTTGCACCTCCCTGCACCTCTGCACCTCCCTC
Organism: Rhipicephalus microplus; assembly: GCF_013339725.1. Lineage (NCBI taxonomy): Eukaryota > Metazoa > Arthropoda > Arachnida > Ixodida > Ixodidae > Rhipicephalus > Rhipicephalus microplus. The sequence continues at coordinate 7,706,733 of NC_051173.1, forward strand.
CATCACGAAAAGAGGGAGGTGCAGTGTTGTCTGGGTAACGCATCAAAACGAAATGCAGCATGTTGCGTTTCGCACCGGTTGCCGTAGGGCCGCGCCGACGGACGCCGGTCGTGCCTGGCGTCGACTATGGAGTCCTGGCGTTTGGCTAACGTAGCGTCACTGTGCCCAGCGTTCGCACGCGTCAACACTACAATGGAGTATATAGGGCCCTTCATGATGTGCTCGCGGCCGTTTTGCTGGCTCCACCTATATCAAATTTGGTGTTAAGTGACATTGATGGATGACGCAAGTATATGTCTTGTGCAAATATGATAATCCTGAGACACGTGTCATGTAAGAACATGACAACATACCATGCTGATATAGGGTGCTCGTGGTCGTTTTGCTAGCTCTACATATATATACTAAATTTGGTGTCACGTGACGTAAATAGATGGCGAAGGTAAAGATCGACCCATACAAACATGATAATTATGACACTGAAGTCGTGTGTGGCATCATTTACCTCCACCTCGTAACGTTGTGCCGATTTTAAATTGCCGTCCTCCTCAGTGATCTCCCGAGGGAAGCTGCGGGCAATTTCTTTTCTCCAGATGCAGCCATGGGTAGGCATGTTTTTTACGGGCTCATAGCAACTCTCACTTACTGCAAGAAAACGACACAGGAAGCCACATCAGAGAACCCGGTTCTCAGAAGAATGCATTATATTCACCTCCACACAAGTGTTATAACAAATGTGTAGATCTTTCATTGGATTGTAAAGAAGGAGGAGAGCGCGAACGCAGCCCCCTACTACCAAAAATTGCATGCCCCAACAGCCCCTGTTTTGAGTAGAGGCAGGGATCAGCACGAACGCAGTGCAATGCCCGCGCCTTTCCCTGGGGGCACCGCCATGTGTTTAGATGAAATGTTCAACGATTGCGAGTACTTTGTACTTATCTAAGGGAGAGCACTGAGCCGTCCCGCTGCACATTGTGCGTTTATGTTGTGTTTAGAAAAATTGTTTAACGATGTAGAGTGCATAGTACTCTACTATGGGAGAGCATAATGCCGTCCCGAGACCTGAGATAAATTGACCGAGAAAAGGTTTGGTTGACCGTGGTTACTTTGGCGCCAGGAAAGTATGTCAATCAACGGTTCGCACTCGGTAAGCACCCATCGCGACGTCTTGTTTCACTCTGGTGAGGTTCCGACTATGGTCAAAGATTACTGTTTGCTTCTCGGCTTTTTAAAGGAGGCATTTAAAGAAACACGAATGGGCCACTAATACACGTAGGCCTGTTAAGTTAAATTGAACTTAGCTCTGATTGAGGATAAAAAAAAGTTTAAGTTTGATCGAATATGAGAGCAGCTTTAGCGCAACAAGCATGAATGATCTTTACGCCGCTAGGCACTTGCGCTGCGGTCATTTGCCGCTTAACGGAGGGCGCAAGTTTTTTTTAAAGCTATTCATGCACCTGTCCATGTATTTTCAGCGCCACATCATGACGTTCCAGTCAATAAAGAAATTACAACACAGTCACAACTTTGCACATATTGTGGGGAAATAGCTTCATTAGAACATAAACTCTGGCAGTGTACTAAATTCGCTCATTTATCGAACATCACATCTTCCAGATGGGAGGCGGCAATACGCAGCTCGTCCTTGGCAGATCAGCTCTGGGATGTCCACCAAGCCCACGAGGCGGCTGAGGAGCTCGGCATCTCAGTCCCCACGTGAAAGCAGGCCGCAACACAGTGATCTGTGTTTTGGAGGACCAAATAAAAGTTCATCCAATCAACCTTCCATGCGCAGGCTTCGCATAACATTGATTGCAAAGGTATACACGTGCGATCTGCGAAGTTTTTTTTTTAGGGGTGAAACTTTTTATAGCTGCACTTGTTCTTCCCTCGTAGCCGTTGTAGTGTGTAACAAGTATAACATTTTGACCTCCAAGGTGGTGCCAGTGAGAGATTTCTTCTGTGCGTTGTTGAACAATGAAAGATAGTGCTCAATGTACATGCCAATGGCTGCTAAGGGGTAATGAGAGACAGGAGCATTCGGCTGTTGAAGAACGCGCACGCTGCGATTCCCATTAGCAGCCATTGGCATGTACATTGAGCACTATCTGACAAGAACGGGTTGCTACGTTATACTCGCTGGGTGTAACCTCCTTAGTTTTAGAAAGGTTTAGCGAGCGTTGAGCCGCAGTGCCATAAATACAATGAAATAGTATATATCATGAACTCGAGGTGGTTAAAGGTGGGAAGTAGATACGAAGCGGAAGCCGTAAGAAAGTAAAAGCCGAATTCTCCTGTCTCTCCATTCCCATTAGCAGCCATTGGCATGTACATTGAGCACTATCTGACAGGAAAAGGTTGATACGTTATACTCGCTGGGCGTAACCTCCTTGGTTTTGAAAGGTTTAGTGAGCATTGGGCCGCAGTGCCATGAATACAGTGAACTAGTATATACCATGAACTCGAGGTGGTTAAAGGTGGGAAGTAGACCCGAAGCGCAAGCCGTAAGAAAGTGTGCGTGTGCCACATCTCGCTTAGTCCTTGGAATGTCCGCTGGATGGCGGTGCTTCTATATGGGGAATGCACGAGAAAAATATGCGAGTGTGGTACTTGGAGTGTTGAACAGATGGACGAACGGACACACAGACAGATGCATGGATGGATGCATGAACGGACGCAGGGGCGGATGCATGGACGAACGCAGCGACGGACGCACGAACAGACGCACGCACGGACGGGCGGATGGACGCATGGACGGTTACACAGACGGACGCATGTACGGACGGAAGCAAGAATGAATGGCCGGACGAATGCTTCGCCCCCCTCTCCATCATTCACTCCGTGGATATGCTGCCATTTTTTTTTCTCTTCACCCATGGTTATCTCCCAGTGCCCCTCACTTCCTATGCCCGTCTTGCTGTGCTAAACTAAACAAGACTATGCTCTACCATCATCCTCACCTTCTCTATCCTCACCCCTCTTTCCGTCTGCCTTGCTTTACTGGGTTGATTGACAGACTCATCAACGTCACCTTAAGCATAACTGTAAAGGCGCCTCTCTCAGAGCCGCTATTGTTTACCTTTTTTAAAATAAAAGACACACGTTGTGCCTAAGATTTCACGTCGCTTATGCAGACATTACTTCTGCAGAACGAGTCAGTCAACAAACAAGACTTTGACAAATCACAAGTAGCTGTTGCACTCGAGGTTAGGTTTTCATAAGCAGTGCTGCTGACTTACCGATATGGGAGCACATACCATCGGCGGGAACGTCTTTCCCACACTCTCTGGCCTCCCAGAGTTGAGTACTGTGTACTCTGGCTCGTTCAATACTTTTTAAAACGTATCACCAGAAAGGTCTTAGTCACCTCAATTGGGACGGCTCACATGCCCTCCCATAGTTGAGTAGGAAGTACTCGAAATCGACAAACACTTTTTTTTAAACAAAAGCCAAGTGCTCTCCCATATTTTACGCAACCGGTATACTGCTGAAGGCTAAAGCAAGATCAAAGAGATAGGACACTCTGCGACTCTACCTTTGACAGTGTGGTACAAGTATGTGTAGCAAGTGGCGTTGTGAATAGCTGAAAGACCAAAGAGATAAAGCTGCTGATGCTGCCATAATCATTGTGCTGGGGCAACGCGATGGCTGGGGCAATATGGTGGCTGTTGCAATAGTGTAACGGGACTGGACCATAACTTGGGCAACAGCTACGATCCCTGTCAGGACTGCGATAGTGCCGGTGGGTGTTCGCCCGCTTGTTTGCGTGTTCCAACGTGCTGTTCGGGCACACGGCTACCTAATATTATTACGAATATTTCTGTTGTGCCACCAGTTGTCCGAGAGGCTCTAATTGAGAAAAAAAGAACACCAAGCAAGCCTACGCTGTTTATTGGCAATAGCGGATGTAGCAGTTGATGTGTAAACAAGCAGTGCTGTCAGTTACAGCGTTGACAGTATATACAACAAGGAATAACCACATGTTTAATAAATAGCTAGTGGAAATAAAGCAAATTATGTTTAGAAAAAATGTTTAACAATTTCGAGTACTTCGTATGGGAGAGCGAAATTATTTTCTCTTGTTTGTTTCTGCGTACTGCTGCATGTATTCTGAACGAGCCAACATAGAGATAAACTTGGCCAATTTCAGCTACCAATTTACTCCATGTTATGCCAACCAAAAGTTTTGCGCAAGTCACGGGCCGTTACGAATAAATTGCGAAAAAAAAACATAATTTTTACTGGTTAGTTTCACAAAATTCTTAGTGACTTTGGCTGGTAAACATGGTTAGTGTTCTTTCTGCACTCTAAAAACATGTTTTATTTTACATACGTTTTAAAACATGGAGTGATTGAATATTTCCACTGGTAAAATGTGCAATGCGCTATAACTTGGCCTCCACGAGCACAATGCATGCAGCGGTGGTGCAGCGCTTACGTTTCTCGGCTGCTAAACCGAATGTCGCTGGTTCAATCCCAGCTGAGGTGGTCACATTTCAATGGAGGCGAAATACTAGAGGCCCGTGTACTGTGCCGTGAGAGTGCACGCCTAATAACATCGGATAGTCGAAATTCCCGCAGCCCTCCACTACGGCGTTCCTCGTAATCAGGTTGTGGGTTCCGGCATGCGAAACTACCGGCATTTTTATTATTCTGGAGCAAAAAGCGACAGCATAATCAAGCCTGTTCGCATGATCTCTTGATTGACTGGCCACACTACGCTTCTCAGTGGGTGCTTAAACCCGGCACAGTAACATTCTTGCACGTAACTCGGGGCGTTGTAAAATCTGCTAGGTCACCTACTGCAAGTCCAGTTGTGAAGTGGTTGTCTGTTGTAGTCACCCCTAGTACTCGCATCACACACTAGATGGCGCTTTCATCACCAGTACTGCGCATGAAGGGCGCATCGTGTTTCGTTCTCAAAGCAGTGCGACCTTCCGCCCTTCCCGCTAACGTGGACGTACAGGTCACCCTAGAGGGCGCCTTCAACGGCGAGTCACGGCAGTCGGACCTGGGCTGTCAAGGTGGATGGACGTGTTTTTTGAGCGCTCCGGATCGACTGCGCAGATAAGTGTTTTTGCATGTTTTGAGCTTGTCTTTATAAGGCAGCGGTTGAATTCTTCGTAACACTTATTTTATGGTACGGCTTTTTCGGGGGCCAGTCACCAGGTATTTATTAGTTAGTGCGGGTGTGTGTGTTTGAATTTTTTGTTGTTTTTTTTCTTTTGCCACCCCGTGGGGGAGGTGCGCGTACATTGAACACGCAAATTTTTGTAGTAGAGCTTAGATTTTTTTTCTCGTAGCACAAGGCTCGAGTTCAGTAATTATCGAGTATAGGGACAATTGGTGTCAGAAAGGCATGGTGTCAGAAAGGCATGGCAGGCAAACGGTGGAGAAGGAAAAACAAGCAAGTTTGGAAAAAACAGGTTTAGCCGGTTAAACTGTCGCAAGGCCCAGCTTCTGCGAGGTAGTGGTGGGGCAGGGAGGGAACAAAGCAGCCGGCGTCACAGGTGCAAGTAGCCCCCAGGTGCAGAACGCTCCAGCTGAAAAGTCGCAGCATGTGATAATCGCCGGGGACTCAAATTTAAATCGATGCACAGAAGCCATCAAAGAGAGGGTAAGAGGTGACAAGAGGGTGGCAGTAGGGGCGTTCCCAGGACGCAAGCTGGAAGCAGTCATGAGGCAAGCGAGCGCAAAGCTCAAAACGACAGCTGATAGACGAAACCTAGTGATAATTTCAGGCGGCTTAAACGATGTCCTAAATGGAGATGCAGCAGGACTAGCAGCCACACTGGCGAAAGGCGTCGATGACATGCACGCCACTTCTCCTAAGGTACAGGTAGTGATATGCACGATACCGGAGGTACCGGTTCGTGATAGCAACCTGCAAAGAGCGGTGGCCAACGCAAACCAAGAGATATGGCGGATGAGTCGAGAGAAAGGCTTTGAGGTGGTGGAAATAAACAGAGAGGTGCATAGGTGGGGGGGTTTTCAACGAGACAGAATTCACTTCGATGGGCGGCTAGGTCATGAGGTGGGTTGACGACTTGGAGGACGCGCAGTAGCTTTTTTGGGGGGCAAGCGAGCCCTTCGGGGTGCAGGATAGCTAGTAACGAGGAAAACAACCAGGGAGACTCTTCGACAGGTGGTATGGACAGATACGATTCCAAAGTGGCACCAATATCTAAGATAGGTAGAGTCCGGGGCATAAATAGACGTAGCCACGAGCGCCGAGCCAATTCAGACATAGGGTATATTAACATGCAGGGTGGTAGGAACAGGCTGAAGTGGGAAGAGATAGAAGAACAGCTAAGGGAAGAGAGGCCGATGGTATACGGTTTTGTAGAAACACATCTCAGGGACATGGAACAACCTCCGAACAATCCGGACTACGCGTGGGAATATTGTAATAGAACAGAAGGCAGCAGAAAGGGGGGTGGTATTGGGGCATTCATTCATAAAAGTACAGACTGGCAAAGGGTCAAGCAGGAGTGCAAGGAACATTTATGGCTAAAAGGGAAAGTGGCAGGTCAAATGACACTCCTTGGTTTCGTGTACTTGTGGACGGGAGCGAAGGCCAGAGAGGAAAACCAGACAATGGTAGAGTGTATATCAAAGGACATTCAGGAGTTAGGAAGAGAGTGCGAGATAATTATACTAGGAGACATGAATGCGCACATAGAAGATATAGATGGGTATACCGACCCGACAGGCAAAATGATCATGGATATGTGTGAAAGGCTTGATTTGATCATTTGCAACAGTACCGAGAAGTGTGAAGGGCAAATAACATGGGAGGTAGGAAGGCTTCAGTCGACGATAGATTATGCACTGATGTCACATAGGATGTATGATAAGCTCAGGGGAATGCACATAGATGAAGGTGGCTCCAGAAGTCTGGGTAGCGATCACAAACGTATCAAGCTAAGTTTTGGAAGAGGAGAGAAAGTGGGAAAGAGACAAGATGAGCAACTACAGGAAAATTTTTATCCAGAAAGGCAAATTGAAATAGCCACTAAGCAAATTGAGAAAGTAATCACGGAGGATAATAAGACAATGTGGACATACACGAATCTAATTAGACTCTTTGAGCTAGAGCTTGCTAAGACGCGTGACAAGTCACCCCGGAAAAGAAGACACAAACCCAAAAGTTGGTGGGATGAGGAAGTTAAGAGAGCCATAGCAAAACGTCAGGAAGCCTCTAGGGAACACAGACATGCTAAGCAGCGGGGTGAACCGACAGATGATGTTGAAAGAAAATGGGTAACCTTTCTAAGATGTAGAAGGGATGCATCCCTTCTGATCAATGAAAAGATTAGAAGGAAGGGAGCTCAGTGGCTGGCAGAAGTACATAAAAAAGATAGAAAGGCAGCTGCGAAATTTTGGAACCATCTAAACTCCCTAAGAAATGAAACGAGCCTAGAGCAGAGATTTATAACTACAGCCCAAGGTACTAGGCTAGAAGGGGACGAAGCTATTGAATATATAAGAACAAAAGTGACAGAAAAATTTCAACAAAGAAGTACTTTATGCACAACAATAGACGAGGACGAATCAAGTGGTGCAATGGCTCCATTTTCACAACAAGAGTGGGAAAGGGCTGAGAAAAGGGTTCCTGGTAGTACATCAACAGGCCCAGATGGCATTCCAATTAGGCTGATAAAGACATTAGGTCCGAAGTCTAAGCAGGCTTTGAGAGAGGCAGTGAGCACAATAATAATCGATGGTGAAGTTCCCGATGGATGGAAACTTAGCAGGATGAGCATGATCTATAAAGGAAAGGAGGACAAAGCTGACATAAACAACTACCGTCCTATAACAGTGACATCAGTGGTCTACAGGCTGGCGATGCAGATTATGAAGGAAAGACTACAGGCGTGGATAGAGGATGAGGGGGTGCTGGGGGAACTGCAGAATGGGTTTCGGAAACACAGGAGGTTGGAAGACAATCTGTTCTCAATGACGCAGTGCATCGAAATAGCAGAAAAGGAACACAGGCCCCTGTGGCTAGCATTTTTGGATATCAAGGAAGCATACGATAGCGTGGTTCAAGAGGAATTGTGGGGAATACTGGACACACTAGGCGTGGAACATGTAGTCACTAATCTTTTAAAGGGTATCTATAAAGGTAACAAGGTAGTTATAAAGTGGGGAAAACAGGTATCCAAGCCTGCAGAGGTAAAACGGGGGCTTAGGCAGGGGTGTCCCCTGTCACCCTTATTATTCACGATGTACCTACTGTGAAGAGGTTTATTAGCCGTTAAAGGCAGCGACGAGACAGCGTGAAGAACCGTCCAGCGATCGGCACAGCAACGAACCGAAGCACGAGCCGAGAGAGCCGGGCGTTGGCGATGCTGCTTGCTGCTGGCACATCTTCTTCTTCACAATCGCCCCCGCTGAAAAAAGAGCCATCCTGGCGACCTAAGAAGTTTCAGGGAGAGGCTCATGATACGGTTTTAGGCGGGAAACATGGACGATGTCACGTGCACGCCGGCGCATGTCATCCGATCGGGAAACTGGCTCAATTAGGTAATTAATCGGAGAGGTTTTCTCTAAAACGGTGTAAGGCCCCTCGTACCGGGGGACAAGTTTTGATGAGAGTCCCGGAGTTTGGTATGGGATGGCAAGCCACACGAGAGACCCTGGGGCATAGCTGGGATCCGGAAGAGAGGTGCAACGGTTTTCTTTCTGGCGTTGCTGCTCGTCCGAGGTGAACGCACGGGTGAGCTGGCGGCACTCTTCGGCTTGTCGAGCAGCATCGGAAATAGGTGGACATTCTGAAGCATCAGGATGGTAGGGAAGTAGAGTATCAATTGTATGGGAAGGGTCACGTCCATAAAGAAGAAAGAAAGGTGAAAATCCCGTGGTTGCTTGTATTGCAGTATTGTATGCAAATGTCACGTATGGGAGAACACGGTCCCAGTTGCTATGATTAGATGCCACGTACATCGAGAGCATATCACCCAGCGTGCGGTTAAACCGTTCCGTTAGCCCATTAGTCTGCGGGTGGTATGCTGTCGTTTTCCGATGAATGACGTGGCATTCCGAAAGCAGAGCTTCGACGACCTCGGAGAGAAAAGCGCGGCCTCTGTCACTAAGGAGCTCTCGAGGTGCGCCATGTCGAAGGATAAATTGACGTAAAATGAAAGAGGCGACATCCTGAGCGGTAGCGCTCGGTAAAGCGGCTGTTTCGGCGTAGCGTGTTAGATGGTCGACCGCCACTATAATCCACCGATTGCCATCTGATGTCAATGGAAGGGGGCCGTAGAGGTCAACGCCAACGCGATCAAAAGGCTTGGCAGGGCACGGAAGTGGCTGCAATTCGCCAGTAGCACGTAGCGGTGTTGATTTGCGTCGCTGGCAGTCAGGACAGCACTGCACAAATTTGCGTACGAAATTGTACATGCCGCGCCAGTAATAGCGATGGCGAAGGCGTTCATATGTTTTCAACACCCCGGCGTGGCCACATTGTGGATCGTCGTGAAGAGAAGCGCATACCTGCGATCGCAAAGCGCGTGGAATGACCAGTAGCCACCGGCGGCCATCAGGAGAGTAGTTGCGTCGATGGAGAAGTTGATCGCGGATGGCAAAATGGAAAGCTTGACGTCGGAGGGATCGAGATACCGGAAGGTTGGGCGTACCGGATAGATATTCGAGAAGAGATGCGATCCACGGGTCACGACGTTGTTCGGTGGCAATTGAGTCAAGATTTAACGATGACAAGTACTGGAGGCACGTGTTTCCGCACGTCGGATCTGGTGGCAAAGGTGAGCGGGACAGGGCGTCAGCGTCAGAGTGTTTGCGTCCACAGCGGTATACGACGCGAATGTCGTACTCCTGGATGCGGAGTGCCCATCACGCAAGGCGGCCAGAAGGGTCTTTCAGCGTGGAGAGCCAGCAAAGCGCGTGGTGATCAGTTACTAGATCGAACGGGCGGCCGTATAAGTACGGCCGGAACTTTCCAAGCGCCCACACCAGAGCCAAACACTCTTTTTCTGTCACGCTGTAATTAGTTTCGGCTTTCGTCAGAGTGCGGCTAGCGTAGGCTACAACGTATTCTGAATAACCGGGTTTTCGTTGCGCGAGGACAGCACCTAGCCCGACGCCGCTGGCGTCGGTGTGCACTTCGGTAGGAGCCGTCGGGTCGAAGTGGCGAAGAATAGGTGGCGAGGTGAGCAGACGGCGCAGAGTAGTGAAGGCAACGTCACATGCAGGGGACCAGGAGGAGAGGTTCACGTCACCGCGAAGAAGCTGGGTTAATGGTGACATGATGGATGCGAAATTGCGAACAAAGCGCCGGAAATATGAGCATAGGCCTACAAAACTGCGAAGTTCCTTCATGGTCGTCGGCTTGGGAAATTCTGCGACTGCTCGAAGTTTTGCTGGGTCAGGTAATACGCCGTGCTTCGACACGATGTGGCCTAGGATGACGAGCTCGCGTGCAGCGAAGCGGCATTTTTTCAGGTTAAGCTGCAGGCCAGCGTTGGTCAGACAAGTCAAAACCTGCCTGAGGCGAAGGAGGTGCGTAGGAAAGTCGTGCGAGAAAACCACGACATCGTCGAGGTAGCAGAGGCACATAATCCACTTGAGGCCACGTAGCGTATTATCCATAAGTCGTTCAAACGTGGCGGGCGCGTTACAAAGCCCAAAGGGCATGACGTTAAACTCGTATAGTCCGTCAGGTGTAATAAATGCAGTTTTTTGGCGATCGGCTTCAGCCATTGGAACTTGCCAGTAGCCAGACCGCAAATCCAGCGACGAGAAAAATTCCGCTCCGTGAAGGGTGTCGACGGCGTCATCAATGCGCGGCAAAGGATATACGTCCTTGCGGGTTATCTTATTCAAACGACGATAGTCTACGCAAAATCGGATAGATCCGTCTTTCTTACGCACCAAGACGACAGGAGACGCCCAGGGACTGTGAGATGGTCGAATAACGTCTCTACGAAGCATATCTTCGACTTGATCGTTGATGACGCGGCGCTCTTCAGTGGAGACACGGTATGGTCTTTGACGCAGTGGCTGGTGTAGGCCGGTGTCAACATGATGCTTGACTTGCGACGTGCGGCCTAGTTGAGGTTGGGACACATCGAAGGAATTCCGGAACTCATGCAGAAGATCAAGCAGGTCGGCATGTTCGGTGGGAGTAAGGGTGTCGGCGATGGCGCTGGAAAACGTATCCTTAGACGACTCCTCGAGGGCCGACAGTGATTTTGGGTGGTCGCAGTATTCATCCGGGACATCAACCAAAGACGAAGGGTCGAGATCCTGCACGCGGCCGAGACATTCTCCCGCAAGCAAAGTGACAGTTGTGGAAAGCGGGTTGAGTATGAACATATTGCTTCTTCCGGCGGCAAGGTGGACACTCTTGCAGTGCAGGCTGCGAGAGGCGTTACTTGTTGTGCACTTGTGGTGTGGAGTGACAGTCCAGAAAGCGGCGTCGTGACTTTACGTAATACACGGCAGACATTAGCGGCAATAACAGAAACAGCGGCGCCGGTGTCTACAAGGGCGAAAGTAGAATAACCTTCAACAGTTACTGCGACCACGTTAGCAGGAGAGGGGCGAGGGCTTAGACAGTTCAAAAATGGCGCAGTTCTTGCCTCTTGAACTGCGGTGCTTAGTTTTCCTGGTCAGGTCTGGGCCGGCGACGCATGGGGGAGGACGATCGCCGACGAGGAGAGGGTGCGCGCGGCGTCACGAAGTCGGGGTCGTTAGGAGGGGCATAGGGAGGTGACGAGACCGGCCCGTATTGCGCGAAGGGTTGGCTGCCGGTTTGCGACGATCGGACATAGTCGCCGAACGCCTGAGGTCGACGGCGGCAGTAGCGAGCAACGTGTCCGGGAGTGAAGCAGGCGTAGCAAATCGGTCGGTTATCGGGCGTCCTCCAGGGATTGGCGACTGGTGCTGCCGCCCAAGGTGCAGTGTAAGCAGCCGGGTGTGCGGGCTGTGAGCGCGTGGTGTAGGATGGTTGCGGAAGCCTACGCACAGCGTCTGCATATGTGAACGGCGCACCTACAGGCTGCATCACTTGCGAGCAGGCGACAGAAGGAGCCACAGGCTGCGCTGCATACGTTAGGGGCGCGGCCACAGGCTGCACGGCTGGCGGATAGGCGACAGGAGGGCCTACCGGCTGCGCGGCACGCTGGCAGTGGGCAAGGCTGGATAGAGGCGGCTCGTGGTGCGCAACAGGAACAGCTTGGGCAACCTCTTCCGAAATAGCAGTGCGAAGCGGGGCAGGTAGACGGGTGGTGGTCTCGTGAGTGAAGGGCACTAAAGAAAGTTGGCGGGCGACTTCCTCACGGACGAAGGCTCGAACTTGCTGAAGCAGTGGTGAATTGTCCGGCAGGGTGTCGAAACTGGACAATGACTCACCACCATGCTGAGGATGCCGAGTCAGAGTGCGTTGCTTCTTTAACTCGTCGTAGCTCTGACACAAGCTGACGACTTCGGAAACTGTGCTCAGATTTCTTGCCAAGAGCATCTGAAATGCGCCGTCGTCGATGCCCTTCAGGATGTTTTTGACCTTGTCAGATTCGGGCATGGTGTCATTCACACGTCGACAAAGGTCGACGACGTCCTCAATATAGCTGGTGAAGGTTTCGCCAGTCTGCTGAGAGCGGACGCGCAAGCGCTGTTCTGCCCTCTGCTTGCGGACAGCCGGCCGACCGAACACTTCGGCACATGACGTCTTGAAGACGCTCCATGTGGGGATGTTGTGTTTGTGGTTATTAAACCACAATACGGCGACGCCAGTGAGATAAAATATCACGTGGCCCAGCTTGTCGGCTTCATCCCACTTATTGTTGGCGCTCACCAGTTCGTAGTGCTCGAGCCAGTCTTCGACGTCGGTCCCATCCGCACCGCTGAAGACCTTCGGCTCCCGTAGCGTAGGATGGCCAGGGCAGTTGAACTGGAGCGAAGGCGTCGATGTAGTGGCGTTGGCAGTCATGACAGGTGGTAGCGTGCGGCTTCGCAGCTCCAGGGTGTAGCAACGGGGATTAACAGTACCTTCCACCAAATGTGAAGAGGTTTATTAGCCGTTAAAGGCAGCGACGAGACAGCGTGAAGAACCGTCCAGCGATCGGCACAGCAACGAACCGAAGCACGAGCCGAGAGAGCCGGGCGTTGGCGATGCTGCTTGCTGCTGGCACATCTTCTTCTTCACACTACAAGGATTAGAGGCAAAATTAGAGCGAAGTGGACTGGGCTTCAACCTCTCTTTAGTCAAACAAGGAAAACTTATTGATCAGGCACTACCAGCATTAATGTACGCAGATGATATAGTGCTAATGGCCAACAACAAGGAAGATTTGCAGAGATTGATGGACATCTGCGGTAATGAGGGAGATAGGTTAGATTTTAGATTCAGTAAGGAAAAATCAGCAGTCATGATTTTCAATGACAACGAAGGTAGTGAGCTTAGAATACAGGAGGTCACGCTAGAGATAACAGATAAATACAAATATCTGGGCGTATGGATAAGCAATGGGACCGAGTATCTGAGGGAACACGAAATATACGTGACGACTAAAGGTAACAGGAATGCAGCAGTCATGAAAAATAGGGCACTGTGGAATTACAATAGGTATGATGTTGTGAGAGGAATATGGAAAGGGGTCATGGTTCCTGGGCTGACGTTCGGCAATGCGGTCTTGTGCATGAGATCAGAAGTTTAACCAAGATTAGAAATTAAGCAACGTGGAATAGGTAGGCTTGCTTTAGGAGCTCACGGGAATACACCGAATCAGGGAGTACAAGGTGATATGGGATGGACATCATTTGAGGGCAGGGAAGCTAGCAGCAAGATAAAATTTGAGAAGCGATTGAGAGAAATGGGGGAAGAGCGTTGGGCTAGGAAGGTTTTCAGCTACTTGTACATGAAGAATGTCGATACAAAATGGAGGAAGCGAACCAGGAAGTTGACTGGTAAATACTTAGAAAACAGCAGGTGGCCAAACCAAAAAGAACTATCGGTTAAGAAGAAAGTGAAGGAAACGGAGACTGACATGTGGAGAATGGGCATGATAAAGAAGTCCGCACTAGAGATCTATCGAACGTTTAAGCAGGAAATCGCCAAGGAAAGGATCTATGATAATACTCGGGGTAGTTCTCTACTGTTTGAGGCCAGAACGGGAGTACTGCGAACCAAGACATATCGGGCCAAATACGAAGGGGTAGACACAGTATGCAGTGCGTGTGGAGAGGAAGAAGAAACTGCCGAACACTTGATAATGTTCTGTAAAGGGCTTCACCCTATAGTTCAGGATGATGGCGCAGAGTTTTTCAAAGCACTTGGGTTTAGGGACCGGGAGGACAAAATAAACTTTAAGCGGGTAGACTTAACTAGAAGGAGGTTATCTGATTGGTGGCTAAAGTCAAGGCACGAGTGAAAATTAAACTCTTCACTGCAAAGTACGAATCCTCAAACTCTTTCTTTTTTTCTTCTTTTTTCCCCTTTTTTCTTTTTCTTTTTTTCTTTTTTTCTTTTTTTAAGGAAAAAAAATATAGTTTTTGGTTCATTAGGTATTACGGCTTGGTGGCGCTAGCCACCGCCCGATCTAAAGGGTACAGCCATATCCATCCATCCATCCATCCATCCTGCAATTGCTCAATAGATGGCGTTGGGGAGCACCCGCTGCATTGGAAACGCGTGCTCCGATGAGCGTTAGTGTGAATTGAGATCGATGGAGGACAGTGCCATAAAATGCGTCCTCTCTTGGCGTGTTTCCTCTGCCACCGGCGGTCTGCGCACTTGAAGTATGAACGAGGAAGACAAGGCGGCGGAGCGCAGGGCCCGGAAAGCGGTTGCAGCGCGTGCTTGCCGTCAAATCCTAGTATTTGCAAACTTTCTACTACAACCCACCCGCGAACCACTCTCCATTCATTTTACAGACCATAAAGCCGTTATAACGAAGAGGGAACGAAAACCATGGCTCACCGACACTACGGCTGCACAACCATTTACGAAACGAGAGCCACGACTCCGCGATCATTTACGAATAATAATGTAACGCGTTATGTATATGCAGTGTTTGTCACGTCTTTACATAATGATCGACTGGGGCAAGATTCACGGAGGTCTCCGATGTTTACCGATGTACCTCCGGTTTACCGAATTACCTCTGGAGCTTCGCCCACTCATCATCATTCACCCCGTGGACATATTGCGGTTTTGCTTTTCAAGTAGCAGATCATTTACTGCGAGTCCTTTCGCGCGCCAACACAACTGCACACTGTATTAAGGCTGTTCTTGGTGATGACAATTAGTTATAACGGAGCACTTTGTAATTAACAGGCATTCAAACCATCATGTGACATATCATGTGCACATCATGTGACACCTGCTGCGATTCTTCACTCCTGCCGCACATTACTACATTCGTTACACGGCTCGTGTCACTACAGGACGCCTGTATACTTTTCTTTTTGCAAAGCCATTTGAAACGCAGCTTTTTTCCTTCTGTATAACAATTCAGTTTTACATTCCCTCTCAATAAATGAGTTAGATTTTTATTTATTTTTATAAATACCATGTTTTTTAGTGTTAGTCAACGTGTTATATTTTATCAGTTTCTTTGAAATTGTGTATTCTATTTAGATATATGCTTAAAATGTGAAGCCATGTACAGATTTTAGCGTTACTGCTGCTATGTGAGAACCTTCAGGAACTTTCAAGCTGCATGTTGCAGCCTGAGGGACCCTCAACTACTTGTTTGGAAAACAAAAGTAGTTATGATTCTAAAACATTAACGCCTCTGCGACAGAATATTGAACCATCTTTCGAAATGTTTGGTTCGGTTCCTGCTCTAACCTCAGATTTTTTGTAATTGCCTGCATTGCTAACTGACAATGCCGCCAACGCTGACGGCAGGATTTGTGCGATATTAGCCCTATACCTTCATTGGGATAGAAAAGTTTTTCATGTAAAAGCGAACATGAAACTATTCTAATGGAGTGTTAGAATAATCGAAGTTGCGAATATTCGCGCATTCGAGCTTTATTCACATCTGACTGTTTCGTTAGCACTCCCCAATTCACCTCCCATCAAAGATACCATGCAAAAATGCAACGGACATGATCACCATCATTTGCAGTGACCATTGATTTCGCTGCATCCTGTTGTATGTTTTGTTCTCGTATGTAGAACATGTATTACTCGAATATTCGTAGGCTTCGTTAAAAGGAAAACTTTCAAGAAACACATGCGTGAGCACCAAGCAAGCAGAGGTTAGTCCATCACTTCATTTCATGCTATTACATCGAATACAGTCAAGCATACTGGTATACTTAAGGGGCGCTGTGTGTACTGGCGCAGTGTTACATGTACTACTTGTGTATATCATGTATAGTGTTGCTTTTAGTATAACGACACTTTGAACGCAAGTCTCTAAGAAGAGAAAAAAAGCTAGTGAACATTCACACAAGAGCAGTAGTTTTTAAATTTATTCATAGAGTGGTGACAAACGAGCAAGAAAAATAGCAAGCTTGAGAAATAGCAAGAGGTTCTTGTTTACTTTTGGTTTCTTTCATTACAGCTTGTATAATATCTAAAACACACTTCAGTGCTACATTAATGAAGCGCACGCCAGAAGTGCTTAAACCATTGCACGGCTTAGCGAGGGAGGGGGAAGGCTGGGGGGGTTGAAACGCCAGCTGAACATTTTCGATTAGGTATATGTATGCAGGTGTAGTATATATACGTGTGCAGCCCCACATGCAAAAGCACGCAACAGCACTATAACATACACAAAATATGGTTAAGCCTCACCTCCTGCCCTCATCCAGAACGACAAATTTTGACGATTACTATAGCACGAGATCAGAACGACGACAGACAAGAAGAAGATGAGCGCTCGTCTTCTTCTTGTCCCTTTGTCGTCGCACTGATCTCCTGCTATAACAATCGTCATGTCATACCAACTATACCAAACCCCCACGTTTCTAAAAAACTTCTGGCTACGCTACTGACCCGAACGCGGATTAGACACGTTGATATGCTCTAATCAGCACAAGCAAAAGGGCTCGTATCTTCGCCTCTACCCCGTTTCGCAAGTATTCTTGGTAATGTTTGGCACATGACCATTTCACAATGACCATCAAGCCCGACAACGTGCAAAAGTAAACCGTAATTCAGTTGTTTTAATACTTCCTTGCCACTTTCATTCAATACAAAAAAATATAATAGACTGGTTACATATGTAATCATTCAGAACTGATTACAGCGTGACATTCGCGGGCTTGCGATCAATGAGGTTCGCGTAAGCCAGCAGGCTCTGTCAGACTAGGACTACTACGACCGCGCAGCAAGCGTCAGGAAACACACGCCACCATTCAAACAAAGAGAATTCACGCGAGATTCAGCAACGGAAGGCCCTTCTTATAGCTTCTAGGGCTCACCCCAGCCTGCTGCCCGCGACCGCGGCAAGGAGCTGCGGCCCGGAAAGCAGCGGCGTGGTTTCGCCTATCCCGCAAAGCGCCAGAAAGGCGGCGTTCTCGCACGGGACACCGACAGCAAACACTGCAGCGAGAAATGGGTGCGCGCCCAGCACCGCGCGACCGAGCTCATCATCGACGTGGCTTCGCCCTAAACTCGTTAATTACAGCTCAGCGGCCACCAAACGTGTTATTTGGGCCAATCAACCTGTCCGCCTTATCGCAACTTGTTGCGGGCTCCCCCCTCTCTCTCTTCTTCTCTCTCGTTCTCCCTCAGTAGGAGCACTTGCCTGCTTGCTTCCCACTCGCCTTCTCTGCCTGCTAGTAAGGCTTCGCCGAAGAAGGAAACGGGGGGAAAAGAACTGGGCGAGGGGTGTGCATGCTTCGAGACCAGGGCCCTTCGTTGTTGTTCTCTTCTTTTCATCCGAGCGACGCCTATATACAACTGGCCGGTTATTATGCACGTCCCGTTTTGCGCGTAATCGATGATAAGCCTGCTTCAACGCGCCCCGCACACTGCGCACTCGGGAAGTTCACCTTCTGCAAACACCCCCACGACGCCTTCGCAACAACAATGAAACCACGGCTTCGCGGTGTGTGCTCACACGAGACGCGCGGCTTCCTTCCTTTATCCTTTTTTTTTCTACTGCTTCGCGAGTCGATGCCAAGCGCCGAGAATAATAACGAGGCGTATGAAAGTAGGCAGGTCCCTGGCGGCCACAGTTTCTGGGAGAGCCGCGGCGCTCCCGAAAAATCTCTGGCGCTTCTCGCGCGCCGGTAACGTCCCAAAAGGCGCCGTGCAAGAGCGCCAGAAGGTGTGTCGAACGACCCCGGAAAGGTCGCAGCCACGTCCCGGGCTGATGCCTCTTTTTGCTCTTCTGCGAGCCCGATCAGCTGTCAAGGCGCATTCTCGCCGCAAAGCTCTTGCCGCGCGCCTGCACACTGCTGACTCTTGCGTGTTCTGCAATTAACTATACGCAAGTTTGTTTGGCCGAATCGGGACGTGAAGTAGTGTGAAGTTGTGTATACGTCCTACGACAAAATTAGGCACCACAGATTTGTGGTTGAAACGTCACTATAATAAATTTGGTTACATCATACCTTCTATATGTATAATTAGAGAGGTTTAACGTCCCGAAACCACAATAACAACATGAGGGACGCCCCAATGGAGGGCTCTGGAAATTTCTACCTCTTGGGTTCGCCTAAATTTAAGTACATGGGACTCGGCCATCTTCACCTCCATCGAAAATGCGGCCGCTGCAATCGGCATTGGATCCCGTGGACCTATTGGTGATCAGTTCAGCTCCATAACCACTACACCGCCGTGGTGAGCCGGTAACATACCTTAGCCTTTCAGCTTGATTTCAGTACTAGCATTATCGCCTATGAGGGATGGCGCACAAGCAGGAGCAAAATAACAAACAGGGCGTTCTCGTTTAGTACTTGAATGACCCTCAGTTGTGCATCCCATGAATGCACTGCGTGGCCAGAGCAGATTCATTTCTTCAAAATAATCGTGAAATAGAATATCGGCTTCCACATGCTTATTCTCTTACCTATTTTGCTGTCTTTGGATCTGTTTATTCTTACAGCTTTCTGGAGGAATGCGAAACGCAGTCGAGGGGGAAGCTAGTCAGATGCTGTGACGTGATTAATAAATTCACTGGCATAAAATAAAACCAGTTTTCTTTTCTTGGGTTTATTGGCACAAATGAGACTCGGGCTACGATGCAGTGGCCAAGGGGTGTCAAAATCTGTATATATAAAAACAGCGGATGCTCAATTAATTAGAGTCTGATGAGAAAACAAAGTTTGTCTAAAAAGTTCATAACTAATATGAGAGGCACACGTCAATTGTCTCCCAAAATATAGGTAATGCGTAAATGTTACGCATAACTCATAAAGCACGCAGAAATCATTTGTGTTTTTATTTTGATGTACGCACATCTAATTCGAAAAAAGTGGCACTGTTAAAGGTTCTTGGCATTTGTCACTTACAGACTGCTCTTCCGGCGTAAGTTGTGCGGGATGTGTCTGTGCCGTATTATAAGTCCGACTAATGTTACCGCAGTAAAACATTGTTGGTGACGGCACGTTTTGTATTCTACAAACGCAGCTTTATTGAGGTGGACTTCGTTAACGCAATAGCGTTAAAGAGCTCGTGTCACAGAAATTCTTGCATTGGTGTCGTCGGTTGTGGACGAAAAATCATAACCGTATGCGTGACCGAAAACTCGAGAACGATGCAAATAAAGTTAACAAATGACAAAAATCCTGCATCAGAAAGGGGATCCAACCCGGGTCGTTTGCATGTCAAGCGGATGTCTTACCAGAGGCCCACGCTTAGATCTGCTTGTGGAAACAATGAAAAGAACTTCCTCTGCTTGGAGATGCAGTGAAATTAGCTTTCACGCTTCACAAACACACGCGTCCTGTATACATGCTTCACAATGCGACATTAAATATTGCAGTAATACTACGTGGTACAAACATCCGTTGGCAACGGGCGTCAGAATATGTGACTATCATAAAGGCTCTATGGTTGAAAGCTGGTACCCCCCTACAAAAGGCACACACGCTACTGCTCCTATTCTCATAAGGCCACGTAGTGGGTGCACAGGAAATTCGAAAAGGTATCATGCACTTAGTGTTTGAAGTACACACAAGGAACAAGATGTTGCTATCGCGTTCAACTCCTAAAGGCAAAGCTCTAAGGCCCCCTAATTTTATTATTATCCTTTGTCTTCCATACCCATTGTCATTCATGATTCAACACATTTCGAATAGCTTATGACTAATCGTCCAAGGTTAGTTTTTTGCTCAAAATATTTTTACATCTTGCATTGGTTATACAATCACGATTTGGTGCACCGAAAATGGAATCAAGTCACGCAATACAAGGTAAATTGGAGATAATTGAAATCCTGGTGCAGACGTAAATTAGGCTGTGAATAGTAATGACGACGATGAGTTGGGCCATTGAATACAAAAAATAGTCTTGAATGCCCATTCGACATGCCCACACCCACCAATAACTCCATTCGCCTTGGCTTCATGGTTCAGCAAGCGTCTCTGTATTTAAATTGCTCCCAACAAGTGCAAGTTGCGTTGCCCTTTACTTTTTTCCTAAACACTTGGATCGTGGAAAGCTGAAATATTTTATTTGAATAATTGTGGCGTACACTATGAGGTTATTGCTGGTAGCCCACTTAGAGTAGAACAACAAGCCGGCTGAAATGCACTCGTTACTTGATTGCATGGTGACTACACTTGACGTTTGAACAGTGACGACTCGCACAGAAGTTTCCCTCTCTTCCTGAAAAGTAGCTGTAGTTCGAGTTGACAAATGTCACTGTTTCACAATATATTACTTCATGTACTTTTTTTTTATCTTCTTTTTTCCCAACTTGTGTTGTGTTGCCTATTTATGCCCTACTCTTGCCTAAGGCCTTCATGGAAGGCTGGTAGCATTTAAAAAAATAAATAAATAAATAAATAAATAAATTAAGCGGTACCCATGTATTCGCTCATGAAGCTGTTGGGCTTGCGTGACATCCTAACGTTTAGTAGACCCGCAGTTGATCAACAAACACACAAGAATCAGTGCGCTTCAATGACATGTGATATACGAGGGCTGTAATGTCTTGTGACAGATGGCATGGCAAGACGGACCCTGGTTAATCCCTTTGTACACTTACTGCCCTTTCTAAACGAACACAGTGCACATATAGCCACGCGAGCGTTAAAAAAAAGGAGCATTGATGAAGGCACAAACTATTTCTACGTGCCAAGACTGCGATCCCACATGGCATACTATTAGTTCCGACCACCTGAAGTTCTCTAACACCAAAGCACTCTACTGTAAACGTCTTCATATAAGTGTTTTAATAACTAACACGTAAGTTGTTGACGTCTCAAGAATTTGATATGTGGGGTTTAACGTCCTAAAACCACCATATGAATATGAGAGACGCCGTAATAGAGGGCTCCGGAAATTTCGACCGCCAGGGGTTTTTTAACGTGCACTATAATCTGAGCACACGGGCCTACAACGTTTTCGCCTCCATCGAAAAAGCAGCCGCCGCCGCCGAGATCCAATCCTGCGACCTGCGGGTCAGCAGCCGAGTACCTTAGCCACTAGACCACCGCGGTGTGGCGTCCATTTTCACTTCAACACAGAGGTCCTTTAAGTTTCGAACACAACACAACTCTGCTGGTACCGTTCGTTTATTCTTTGATTTGTTTGTTTTATAAGCTTTCCGGAGCATTTATGGATAGCAGGCACTGGAACGTTTCGCTCTGACTGCCTTCATGTAGCATTCTACTGCGGTGAAATTGCGTGCCTTTTTTTTTATCCTGATTGTTCGCAAAACAAGGAGCGCTCAAAGGAGCAAACGAAGCGGTATACGAGGCACGAATGTTCCAGATTGGACGATGAGATAATCGTTTTGGCTAGGCAGTTTTCAACTTTAAAATGAGATAAAAATGACTCATTTACTGCAGGTTCAAAGAGACCTTAGGCAATTCAAAAAGCGTGTCTTAGGTCATTTAGATAGGGGCATCGTTCACCTTTTCTCCCGATTTTCTGCTGCCGGTTTGCTTAATATGGGAAAAGCTTCCTAACTGTAAGCTCGGTCCCTCGTGTGTGCGTGTCTATGTGTTTGTGTGTTTGAGTAAGTGTGCGTGTCTTTGCTGATTTGCGCGAGTGTGTGCGCGTGGCGCTGCGCGTGCGAGCACGCGGGTTAAACGGTGTGCGTTTATGAAGCGATGAGCTCCGCACGTCTTGCGCACCACGCCACCACGACTTACGAAACGCGAAGTCCAATTACAGACTCCAAACCACGCTCACTCGGCACCTTTATCTGAATCGGCAATCTTGCCCAATTTTCCGGAGCCGCGGACGGCAATTACAGATTAATTGCATTTTCCTCTAAGGCCTTACTTCTATGCACGTCAAGCTTTTTTTTTCTTTTTTTTTTTTGGGCAGCGGTGAGCTATAAGATCGCCTACGATGCCCACGCTCCGTGGACGGGAAACGTAAAAGACTCCAATGCCACCGGAGTAGCAGTCGCTCCGTGTACGGTGAAGGCAGCTGACTCGCTGTTTACAGGTGCCGTTTTGTGCGAATGAAAACATCGTCGCTGTTCAGAGACGCAGTCGAGATACTCGAGTGGCCCTAAAATAATATTTTTGTGTTAGTCCGCTCAAGTTTAGCCTTTAGTAGAGTAGGTCGACGTTGTTTCGCCAAGAAACCTTGTTTTCAGGCGTCCAGGTTAAACCTATAATAAAAAAACTACCTATCTCGGCTCATGAGGCACATTGAGCCTAGGGCTCGCCGAACAAGTGCTTTTTTTCCTGATAAACCTTGCACAACGGCTCACCAATAAATTACACACTGGCTGTCGTTTAACGACTCCTGCCTCATTTAGATAATATGGATAGACGTATGGGTGTACGAACACGTGATTATGTAATTTGGATGTAATATATTCGAATCCAAGAAATAAAATTAGGGTGTGGCGGTACATCATAACTGCAGCCATGAAAATGTCTCCTTCAGTGAATGCACTTTGTTGCCTTCGCTTCCGTGAGAGCAGATCGAGCAATACAAAACGTTGCAGCTGCGACGATCGCTTATTGGTGAACTTGTATAATGAATACCGTCTTCCGTTAATAGCCCCTCTCAAAGGAGCGACTGCCAATTTAATTTCCTCGCATTCGCGCTGTTCCTTACATTCACGCCGTATCCTAGCGAAGGCGTTCTTTCTGGAATGTTATGGTGTATGCACATAAGGTATCTTTGTTTTTATAGTTTTTTTTTGTATTCCATGTTTGCACCATTTCAACCGAGCTTTATTCGGTTATGGAGAGGAGGAGGTAAGTTTATTTACAGAAAGGCAGAGAGGTCGGCCTGAGCGATAGCTTGCTTTAGCCTGCTACTCTACACTGGGGGAAGGGAAAGGGGAAAAGAAAGATTAATGGATTACGATGGTGAGATAGAGAGGTGAGTATGTAGTGTTCTTTCTAGCTGAGACACATTTCATAGCCGCGCACATAGTCCAGTTGTTTCCAAAAAGGTTATAACTGCTCTTGTGACCGCAGTTGCACTGTTTGTGTCTGGCCAAGGGCCCAACATGGTCTCATCAGTTAATGACCTACTGCGATATCGTTCAGTAGAAGAAATCAGTGTTTGTCGTTCACGTGCGTATGCTGGGCAGACCCAAAATATGTGCTCAAGTGTTTCTGGCAAAGGAGTGAAGGCGCGGTGCAGTTACCTTCGAGCAGCAAATAGGCCAGTTCCAAGCCGAACAGCAAGTGGTCACAATTCCACAAAAGAAAAAAAAAGAATTACTAATGATGTTTAGGCCTTGAAATTGTGTATTCTACCGATATCGAACTTGTACAATTGTCGTTGCGGCTGGGCGAGTTCACTGAGATGCGTGAGAACGCAAAACTCCAGCCGCCCCTATGCTTCCATGACTAGCAAGTAGTGCTGAGAGAGAGGGAACACTATTTAAAAGAGACCCCAGTCCCCGTACACGGACGAGAACGACGCCTAAGAGTCAGAGAGGCTTAAAAGTTGCAAGTGCCTTAATTATATATGTCTGGTTTTCCGTGACACCTAGTATATTGGAGAAGAAACATGACGCCTTCGATGAAATTAACAAATATTTTCATCTTTCAGGTATCCATGGGCGTTAATGAAGGGCCATGAAAAAATTCCAGAAGAATGCCGAGCTATCTTCTATTCAGAAAAAGGGAACAAGCGAAGGTGGGCGTCTGCAAGCCTGACGAAGGTATGTGACTGGTGCAAACATGATAATCATGAGATGCGTGTCATGTAAGATTATTAATACACGCCACACTAAAGGCGCCAATACACATCGACGTGAGCCGGCGCACGTGCGCGCCGGCGTTCGTTTTATTGCGTTACGCCGGCGATGCCACGCCAGGTGCCGATATCCCCTTAGTAGAGATCAGTGGATCTGCATGCCCTATATTCGCAGGCGCGCGCCGCGCTGCGTTGCTTTAACGCATGCACGTTTGAGCGCATACGGCGTCCCTCCGTCACGAAGAAATGCAGGCGCGGCGCTGGTCGCACCAGTCGTGCCTGACGTCGCACTATAGAGTGCTCGCGTTTTGCTAGCGTGGCGTCGCTGCGCCCGGCCTGCGCGTGCATCAACATTCCGTCGCAGTATATTGGGCCCTTCATGACGCGCTCGCCGGCGTTGCGCTAGCTCCACATGTACGAAATTCGGTATCACGGGAAGTGATAGACGACGAAGGTAAATGACCCCTCCAAACGTGATAATCACAATATGCGTTTGATGTAAAACATGACTACATGCTAGGCTCACGGCGTTCTCGCGGCCATTTCACTAGTTCTACATACACCAAGTTTGGTATAACGTGACGTGAATGAAGGATGAATGTAAATGACACGTGCAAATATGATAATCAAGACAGGGATTTCATGTAAACGTTCACTACATGCTACGCTCATAGCACGCTCGCAGCCGTTTCGCTAGTTCCATATATACCAAAGTTGGTTACAGGTGACGTTAATAGATGACGAAGGTAAATGAAACGTCCAAACATGATAATCATGACATGGAAGTCATGTACGGCCTAATTTACCTTCGCCTCTCAACGTTGTGCTGATTTTAAAGTGACCTATCACCCTTCCTAATTCGTGTTTCGCATATCAGTGATTTCCACAGTACGTGGGATCTGTCAATTTTTTTTCTCGCGGGACTCTCCTGGACTCAGTCTTACCGAAATATTACAAACCCGGATTCACTCAGACTAAAAGTATTAGCTTGATTCGAGTCTGAGTGAATGTGAGGGAGGGGACACATGTGTGAGTTTGCCGGCCTGTGGTCTTACTTGACGTCGGCGTTCAGAAGCATTCAAGGAAGGACGTCCTCTTTATGGTGAGGAATTGTCCCTTACTGTGCGATGACGTGCATATAAGAAGTAGCGTTCGTACAAGCCTATTTACGGAAGGGTTGGAAATAGATTGAGGGGTCTAGGTGTCCATATATAACCTTCATTATAGTGATATAAAAGCCATTGCCGAACATTGCAACCACAACTGGCATTGCCCTCACATAACGTTTGTATAGTGTTTCTTTCAAAATAAGTTAGAGGCAATGGCTTTGGTCGGTGGTATAGTACAAGACATGACTGCAATTTTGAAAGCTTGGAGTCGATTCAGGGTCAGCAATGGTTTTTGTTGCTTGCTTTTAAATGTATGTTTCAGCCATTGAGACCGACGCAACGCGAACTCCTTCCCACTTAAAATTTCCGAAGTCTGGGGTGACTGTGAACCACATGTGGCGCATACTCGCACACTATGGGCCTGGATGTATGCTGCAAGCAGTGCCGCACGTGGCTAGTGCAAATAAATTCATGACGTGCGCAGTAGAAAAAAAATCGGCCCCGTATCTTCATGTCTTACTGCAAATGTCTTCGGAAGGAGACAGTCTTGCGTGTGGAGAGAGTGAACAAACATTCATTTGATGTTCTGCGCGAGAAAATCAGTTAATTGTATTCAGGAGGCGCTGTGTTAGAGAGTCTCGATCCGTGCAGCGAAGGCGAACGAGCGCAGTGAGGCACGTTAGACACGAGCGTCATCTGGCAGTTATCTTCGAAAACGAAGGAAGGCGTGCGCACCCACGGAGAAAGATGCGCGCCTGTCTCGGAGGCGATAAGGTGTAGAACGCCAAGCGACGACAGGTGCCACCCCCTTAGCAAAGCGTTGGAAACGTTGACCTTTTTGAGCATCGCATTGCATTGTCAGCGCAGCGTGATAAATGCTACGGTCCTTATAATTACTTATGTATGCTTTCTCTAGTATAAAGACACACATACAAAATATGGGCGTGTTGGTATAGTGCCTCATATATGCGCAATAATTGCTTTTTATTTCACCAATACACAAGTATGAACGCTGAAACTTGAGCAATATTGGTGGGCGCGTAGGATGGGGCTGGCTGTTTGGGGCATCGTTCGATGGTGTTTGGGGTATGGTTACGGCGTAAAAACTGACAAATGGGCCGGCAGACATACAGACAGGCAGACCAAAATTTTTGCGTCGAGGTAGCCTGAGATAGACTATCGTCTTTAAAAAAAACTTCATCTATGTCACGACCTGCGAATTGGGTTTGTCATACACTAACGTCTACCTAGCAATTTTGTTATATACCGAGGTAAGGAGACGACAACGAGATAGAAAGATACACAGACAGATAGATATATTAAAAAGTGCTGTGTCAACTCGTGAGCACTCTTAGTAACGTTAGCGAATGTGCCTGGCGAAATATGCACCACTCACGACGAGACGGAATGCGCGCATATTGTACAATCAGCACTGTGATCGTGTTCGTAGGTCAATGGCGTTCACTCGTACGAAGCAATCTTAAACGCAGCTTTGACTTCCCGTACGTATAATAAGCGCCATCTTTCATCGACTGGCGCATTTAATGGTGCCTTTATATCTTTCACCATCACAATTAGCGGGCGCCCGTTCTCGCGGATCGTCTTTTGTTGCCCAACGACTTCGCCAATTAGAGCCCCGTGAATCTCAAGAAATTTCTCACGTGCGGTCCTTCATTAGTGGTCGGCACCTTGGCCATTGTGTCGCAATCACTTTTTACGGCCTGATATCAACACCGCCGACGGGCCGCCGTACACGGCAGCGAATAACGATGCGCGTGCGCCAAAATGAGCGGTGGCAATTTGGCCTCCGGGGTTCGTAACACAAGTTTAATCTCCATTTACTTTTTGCATCGTTCCTTACGCAATAGATCAGGCCCTGCAGTTACGGCCGCCTTTCAGCAGTTGGCATTTATAGCATCTGCCTGTGACTAAACGACGCCAGCGGCTTAGTGAACTTGCGCCACAGAACCCTTTCGTTTTTCTTTGTATTGGTATATCGACGCAAACAAGCGTGGATTGCGTGAGGTCACTCGTTGGACTCGCCTGCAGCCTCCGCGCGCTTTCTCTACGCCTTTCTTACTATTCTTTTTCTTCTCTCCGCCTCCCCACGAAGCAGCAAGGAAGCGCGCAAGAAAGCGTGCTTGTGCGTCCGCGCGTACGCTCTCTCTCTCGCGCGCGCATCTATGCCACTCGCACACCGCGCGCACAAACGCACGCACACATATCGGGAAAGCAGGGAGCGCTGCTGCCATACCTGGCCTGGCATGGCTGCGTGCCGACAGCAGGTAATGAAAAGAATCGCAGCCAGCTACAAACAAAAAAGGGCCGGCCGGTCACGAAAGATCGTGACGACGCGCGCATTACAGTAACGACGTGCTGAATCCTGTTTCACGGCCGTGTCTCGCAGCGATTCATTACGTAAACCCAATAAAGCAAAGAAACGCGCCCTGATTAGGCCCGATGAGCGCCTGTCACCGTAGTGCCACATTCGGTCGCGCCACTCGTCTAGGCTACGGCGCCAAGCGGGCTTTCTGGCAGCTGGCTGCCGTGCGGGGAATGGGAGAGGAGGAATGAGAATTTGGAGTGCCGTGCGCGGAATGGGGGAGGAGGAATGAGTTAGGGTTCGGAGTAACAGCGTGAGTGAACAGCGAGCGATTTCCAAGAGTGATGCGCGCACAGAGTTCGCTCATTTGCGCCGCTGTGCTCGGAGGCCCCTTCGCAGACGCTTGCATGCGGGCTACACGAACCGGAAATAACGTTGAGACCGAAGCAAAAGAGGTGCATACCTCACAGATCTTCTAATTTAAATGCGATAGCGTTAAAGAGCTCGTTTCGCAGAAGTTACGATGCGAGCGGGGGAGTCGTTGGTTGTGAGCCAAAAACAGTCGTTGTACATAAGTGAAAATTCGAGTTAGATGCAAAAAAGGAATAACAAAAAAAAAATTCACGCTACTGAACGAAGTGAGCTATGATGAATGCGCGAAGCTCTGGGTGTCTTGTGGTTGAGTGACCGTACGTTACCCGAGCTTTGGCCCATATAATTTAAATTGAACGACAAAATGTATATAGAAATGTAAATTGTTTCATCTCTCAGTCGTCTTATGCAATTGAAGCAGAATTCGAAAAATCGCTGGAGTGAAGAATATGCCTCGGAAGTGAATCCGAGAACCCGCCATCTTACTGTTGGCCACATATCGTTTTAATATGGGTAAAATGTTATGTTGGGACATATAGTGCTCGACCTGTGCCTTTTAGTTATGGGTTTCCTCGATTGATATCTCCCCGCCGCGGTGGTATGGTACGCTATATATAAGGTACTCGGCTGCTGACCTGCACGTCGCTGGATGGAATCCCGGCCGCGGCGGCTGCATTTTCGATGGAGGCGAAAATGCTGTAGGCCCGCGCGCTCTGATTTGGGTGCACGTTACAGAACCCCAGCTGGTCAAAATTTCCGTAGTCCTCCACTAAGGCGTCTCTCATAGCCATATGGTGATTTGGAGATGTTAAACCCCACATATCAATCAATCATCAATCAGTAAATCATTGATTGATATTTGGGGTTTAACCTCCTAAAACCGCCGTATGAATGTTAGAGACGCCGTAGTGGATGCATTTTCGACTGCATCAAAAATGCTGCCGCCGCTGTCGGGATTCGATCCCGCAACCTGTGGTTCAGCGACCGAGTACCTTAGCCACTAGATTACAGCGGGGCGTAGAGGTCTTGAAAGGCCTCAATGACGAAGTACATTTCTGTAGAGATTACAATCCATGACGAAGTACATTTCTGTAGAGATTACAATCCATGACGAAGTACATTTCTGTAGAGATTACAATCCATACTCTTCGCGATTGGTCATCTTCGCCGGGAACCAAGATCTGCTACGTTATAATTAGCCTATGCCTACTCTGAAGTCTATTGCAATACCCTTTGTGTGTGTGTGTGTGTGTGTGTGTGTGTGTGTGTGTGTGTGTGTGTGTGTGTGTGTGTGTGTGTGTGTGTGTGTGTGTGTGTGTGTGTGTGTGTGTGTCACGCGACTATAGAAACAGTTCTATACCACGACCGCCACTGAAGACAAGGCTTGGCCCTCAAGAAGCTTCGCCTCTAAAATATTCGGTTTCAGTGTGACCATGGCTCCAAACCTGCAACCCCTTGCTCCATGGTGCAATGCATTTAGCCGCTAGGCCACCCCTCATACATCTTCTAGCGTGCTAACGGCAAGCTATTTATTTACACCATTTAATTTTGGCGGTACTCACGGGCCAGAGACGCTTCAGCGTGGCAGAGACTTCACTATCACCCGCGAGATGGCCAAAAGGGCTTACGGGTGCACTCGCTCCGCCGTGTTTATTCGCGCCACATGCGTGGGTATAGGAGCCAATATATAGGCGTCCACACTATGGCTTCCCTTTCGGCACGGTTTAGGTTTCTATCCACAAGCGAAGCAAGGATAGCGGTTTGGAAGGCGCTACACGAAGACGTTGCGATTCTTCTATCGCATTATGCTTTTCAAAGCGAATCTCTTGCTTCTTCGAAGTTTTTCAGTGAAAACTGTTATAAGATTACAAGAGCCGTTTTCTGGTGCCGTATAGTTGTACGCCACCGCCGCCACTGGTGTCCGTAACTGCTATCGTTCGAAATAAGAAAAACAAAAGTTATGACGACATGGCCTCCGAGATGGCGGCCACTCGCCCGCCATCTTGGAGGCAAAAAAGTCCTGTAAAGAATGGGATCCGAACCCGGGTCCCCAGCATGGCAGCCGTGGTATTCTAACACTGAGCTACACAGGTTTTTAAATATTTAATACCGGTGTTTTAACACGCCATATGCCTCAATAGCGGACACGTCTTACAATAATACACACCACTGCAAAAATGCCAATAGCGTGAACCAAACCAACATATGAGCAATTACATTATTAGAATTCCTTTAGATAAGCCACGGCCTCAGCCCTCCACAGCCAGTCAGGTTCAACGTCTTAATATTTAGCTCTCTGTTTATTACATCAATGTACTCAGCTATGCTCTCATGAAAAAGCATGGATGCCGTTTGTCTGTCAGGCTCGCAGTGAAAACCAGCCATTCTAGGCCGCCATAGACAATGAAAACCTTGAAGCATTATCACATCAAACGGCAGCATTTCCTACATTTCTATTGGTAGAAACCTGATGCCAAGTGAGGTTGAGATATGTTATCTTTTTAGCGTTCTTTGTAGCACATTCGAGAAATCGAACCTTTTCCCACACAGTAAAAAGACGTGATCTATCATATCTGGCTTTGTGCAGGTGGTTGGAATCATAGTGGTCGGAATCATAGAATCATAGAAACCGGTGCTTAGAATCATAGAGTTGCCTAAAATCAACTAGAGCGGACTCTGGCGCTGCGATCGTTCAGCGACCATGGGAATAATATGTAGTACAGAAACAGGCCTATTCTTTGTACTTGCGGGCGGCGAATCGCACTTGTGGCTTCGTTTATTGCTGTGCTTTCGTTTTGTTTCGAAGTAAAGAACGAACCCTTTTAAACTTGGTGGCCCGATTTGAAATGGTAAGTAAAAAATTAAGGTGGTGAAGCGCAACCGTTGAACATTTTCAGATTTTCGTTTCGTGACAAAAAAGTTCCAAGCCACGCGAACACAAACGAAGTCAGAAGTACGAAGACTAGACGAATCCGTGAACTACCCATTATTCCGATGCTCGCTGAAGCGCCGTGCATTGCAGCTCCCATATACACTAGCGCCAGAGTTCCCTCTAGCGTATATATTATGGAGCTCTATGCTTGAAATAGCGCTGCAAAGTGGCCCTACGCAGGCTTCATGTATGCGATAGAATTATGTTAACGTGCGTAAAAGAGGGTTTCAAAGGACTAAAATTGCCACCAGCCGTTCCAAAAAGTGAATCGCGTGAAAAAAGGATTGTATAGTGCTTCCAACTCACTAAAAAAGAACCTCCGACATAGTTATTCATCGTCATCAGCTGCACCATCAACAAAGTGGGCATTATGCCTTACAAGTGTGTAGCGGGTACCATGGTTCTCCGAAGATCAAATGACGGCGTTGTATGTGCTACCCTACTTCTCAAAAATTTTAACTTACGACATAGTGGGTGCCATGCTATAGTGTATGCTTGTAGTTGCCCCCAAGGGCGTCTAAAAAAGGCTCTTGCAGCTTTCGCTGTGACTGTGGCGCAAGTTCCGCGTGGATCTGGTGGTTTTAGGAGCGAAGCTCCTAAGCCGTGGGTCCTGCATCCAGGATGTATGTAGTAGTCGTAGTCGTAGTAGTAGTCGTAGTCGTAGACCCCCACGTCCGGACTAGGGGAGTGGCATGCACGCACTCATTGAAATTGAGGAGGAAACCCGCGCACGTTAGTCATAAATAAAAAGATAGTTTTTCCTGATGAAATAAACTACAGAGACGAGTATAGGTGATTTATTCTCTAAGAAAACTTGCCTTGAATATGGTGCTTACAAAATAAAAAAGTAGTAAAAGAAGGACGCACTTTGAGCCCTCTCTGACCAAAAAAGGTTGCACGGTAAACTCGCTGGACGTAACCTCCTTGCTTTTAGTAAGGTTTAGCGATAGTTGGGCCGCCGTGCCATGAACTAGTGGTGGTTAAAGGTGGGAACTATACAGACACGAAGCGCAGGCCGTAAGAGAGTGTAGAGAGTGCGCGCGTGCCACTCTACAGCCGTGCCACCTCTCGTTTAGTCCTTGTGATGTCCGCTGGATGGCGGTACCTCTTTATGATGAACATATGATGAAAAGATGCGAGATGGTGGTACTTGGATTGTTCACTAGACGGACGAATGAATGAACGGACGCACGGACGAACGCACGAACGAACGCACGAACTTACGGACAGAAGCGTTGACGGACTGACAGATGCTTCGCCTCACTCATCATCATGCACTCCATGGATATGCCGCGATTTTTTAGGGTTCCCAGCGTAAGAAATGGGGACTCTAGTTTGAAGTTTTGAAGTTTGAAGTTTGTTTTTACCTCTCAGTCACACATTGACATTGATGTTTTTTATGTCAAAGCAAAGATATAATCTGTGGTTCGGAATGCGGGAAAAAGCTGCGATGCAAACGCAACTGGACTTGCCCCACATCCCAACAAAACAAGGCAGAAAAAGTGACAGCATTCATCAGGTTTACTAAAACAGTAAAAAGACACAAATACATAGTTGAAAGTGGAACAAAAATGAGTATTTCATAGGTGTAGGTAAGATTTCACTCTTTAAAGAAACACAAAAAGTAGAAATAAGCAAAATACAAAAAATCTATTCTTTTTAAACTTTTTCTCTTGCATCATGTAAGTAAAAATAGACTGAACATGTCCTGTCGCCAAATAAGCCGCAATCACTGCAATGAAAAACTTAACTTATTTAGGATGTGTGGGAGTGAATATTTTGAGCATTTGGAGGCCGCAGTTTGTTCGGCATCGAGGAACCTCCAAATAATCGCTCTGTCTAGCAGGACGAGACTCTGTGCTGCGCTCTAAACATGCTATGGCGATAAGGTTGTTATTTCCTTTCTTCATTTCAGTTTTTAGATATTCTGAAATGCGATATGCATACATGTTTTCAAACCTGAAGGCTCTAAAATTATTGAAGGAAGAGGAGGTATGTGCATTATACTCGGCATTTTCAATAGAACATAAAGCATTTTTTTGAAGTGTAATTTCTGCTTAGAGTGTAAGGTGCCGTTTCCCCACACCAAAAGACCATAACGCAACTGGAAACAAAAAAACATCTTGAGGTCAAGAGCTCGACGGTTTCCCGTCTGGTCGGGGACAAACATAGTCTCTGTGGACAAGGCTCCCGTGTGGGGAGCCGAAACGTCTTTTTAAGTTTTGTGTATTTCACCTTGGTCGGCGTTTTTGTTATTTTGCAAAAAAAAACATCTTGTAGATCACTAAAATTATAGTAGATGGTAAAAAAGACTGACATCTCGCAAGCATGCCGAGTACCTTACATAACTTATTTCTTACCAGTTCACTATGTGAATCCCACAACATATGCTAATAAAAAACAATGCCCAAAAGCTTAGCCGTCGAAGAAAAATCAATCACAGAATCATGTAGATGAAGTTTTAGAGTAGCCTCGTACGTTGTTGTTTTTGCACGAAACAAAACCGCTTTCGTTTTCAAACAGTAGATTTGTAGGGAGTTGCAAACAAGTCATTTGTAGGACCATGCAAACAAGTCATCTGGTGTAGCATTTGCTGTCGAAATTAGACAATTTACATCAATGCCTGTGAAAAACAAGGAAGTGTCATTTACATATATGCCATATTTGATTGTGCGATTTATATTGATAATGTAGTTTATGTAAGTAACAAAAAATAACGGCCCCAATATACTACATTGGGGCACACTTAGAACAAGTTTTTGCAAAGGTGATAGTTCTGAATTTATACTTACACACTGTTTCCAATCGCTCATACAACTGGTGATTGAATTCAGTGCATTTCCTCTAATGTCTTAATAGGGCAGCTTTTGGAAGGGAGTATTGTGATTTATCCAGTAAAAGGCTTTGGAGAAGTCAACAAACATGCCTAGGGCAAGTTTTCTGTCCTGTATGTTGCCTAATATAATTTCTTTTTGCCGTTGCAATGCTACCATGGTCGATAGTCCTGACCTAAACTTTTTCTATGGGCTTTAAAAACAGAGATAAAATGTTTTATAGTTTTTGAAACCATTTTTGTCTCCTCTCCTAAATGGCACTGTAACTTTTGCATGCTTCATATGTTGAGGTAAAATACCTGTGCTTTAAGTTAGGGTATAAATGTATCTTAAGGGCATCACTATAATATATATATAACTGAACAAACAGGGGCCATCTTTAAGCCCTTAATATCTTCCGATTTACTTTTCTTTAGTTTTTTGAAAACACTCGTAACTTCGTATTCATCTGTTGGGGAAAGATAAACCGACGAAGCTACAGTTTGTGCGAACATGTATGTAGTGCGGTAGTGTAACTGGCACTGGCCACTAAGGAAGCGAGGTTATTCTTGAGTTCTCAGGCAATTCTTTGGCCCTGTATGTTAGATCACCTTCAGTTATCTCTTTTACACTGAAACTAGTTTTATGAAACGCAGTAATTCAATTTGACTTTCTCCACATCTCCTTGACCCCTGAAACGCCCCCGAACATGCAAGCATAATAACGGCGTTTGACCTTTTTTATAAGCTTGGTTAAATTACTTTTATATTTCTGAAAGGCATTCAATGCGTTTGGATCCCGATTTTTCAAAAATAGTTGATACATGTTATTTTTCTCATTTTTTTATTGATATGATATATAAGATGTCGGCGCACCATTATGGCGCCGGCTACTCCTTAGCCGTTGAGTGAAACTTGAACACGTATCTTGAAGCAAAACATACAAAGCAGTGCACGTAAAATAGAAAACTCGGGCACAGATATGCAAAGACACGCTTATACGCACATATCACAACATAATGGTAAGGAAATGTTCCAAAGTAAATGAATGAAGTCTCTGATAATGTCCCTCGTTAATATTCGGGCCACCAGCACAAAACAGCAGAGCACACATCTGGTCCTTATAAAGATGCATTTGCTCATGTGTACATAATAGTCGACACATCATTCATTTCACAACACACACATGATGGGTGTCACATGATACTGTACATAATAAGTACATGTGTTACATGCCTCTTGTTAATTCTACGTTGTTACTTTAGCGTTTTGAGCGATGTTCATTTCTCTTATCTTAAATGCATGCTCTCCTTCCTTCCATTGTAACACTGCGCATTAGTGCTCCATGCATGGAGAAGCATTGTTTTTTGTAAGACATATGAGCCATTGAAGAAACGGGACAATGTGCATCGGTCCAACATTCAGCCAGATGGTAAACAAGTCAATGCATCATATGGCTTCCACTTTCTTGTCAGGCAGTAATGATGCCCTTTAAAGTACGAGTCCCCAGGATTGATTATTTTTCTACTGCGTGGGTAACGCGGGCTGGAGACACGACGCAGAATGACACATTTTCAACGCCGTACTCTGGTTGTCAGACGTCCCACTGCTCCTTATATTGAAACAGAAATTCCTCCTTAGGGTATGCGTGGAAATTGAAGTACAGATGTATATTTTAACGCGGAGAAGCTATAGCTTGCATTGTACACATTCGCGGCAGTTTTATTCGTGTCTTGAAGAGGAACACAATCTGTCTCATCCATCACGCAGCTTGTGCACACTCTGTATCATTCAATCTGCCATGTGTAGAAGAATTCGATCGCACAGTGTCATTCGACGAATATCGTCTTTCTCTCATCTCTGTCATTTCACGACAACGCCTTGTTAATATTTTCTTTTTCTTTTTTTTGCTTGAGGAAAAACCCGAGAAGGATGCCTCTCACAATAGCGGGAAAGACAGTATTCTTAGCGTCGGCCAGCGACATCACTTGATCGTCGGTGCATGGTATAAAATACAGACGAAGCACCCGAACGTGCGCAGCGCATAAACGTCCCATGCTTTATACATACACGCGGCAAATAAATTGCATCCGCTCGGTAGCCGCGCCTCGTCACAATTATACGCAGGCCTCATCGCCGCGAAGGAAACACGCTACTCCGACTGACAGCGCCCGCGACGCGGTACCCGCAGTTTCTGCCACGCGCTCTGCGAACCCACTGACGCGCCCAAATGACTTTCTTTACGAGAGCACCCACCTCCCCGTCGATCGGGCGCATTTTGCGCACAATGGCCGAGATGCGAAGGGCGGCTGTTTCACGGCGAACGCAGAATACGTTTTCTCGGCGTGGTCCATTTCCGCGTAAAAGGCTTTCCCATTCCTGGCACGTGACGCCCTTTGTTACCCGCTATTGTTCGGCGTGTGTTCTTGTAAATGGTTCGTTAGCGACGATGCGGAGAGACCGTTTAGCCACGGGGCACCTGCCGTGCTTAGGACGAAAAAATGACGAGAGAGGGGCGGCGCGATATTCACCGCACTCTCTCGTGTACATCGTCACTATAGCTATATATGTCGCATCGCACTCGTTCCCACAAACGTGCCCACCCTCTCTCCTAGTCTGTCAGCCTTAGTTTTGGTCCTTTTGTCGTCATCGACACCCTCGGTGTACGTGTCAAGCTGGCTCGTTATTTCGCCACTCAATGCCGATCGTAATAAGATCACACGTGCACGGCAAATGTCGCGTCTCCGACTGTGGCCTCTAGAAGTGGCCAGAGTACGGTGAATTGAAGTACATGTAGTGCGTTAACAGTTCGACGAAGAGGTTGTAATAGCGATATAACGAAAATGGGGGACGATTAGCACATGGCACTTATTGACCGAAATGTTGGGACTATTTAGTTGGGCTTCATTTCTGGCGTTTTTAGTATGAAATGCTTTTAACAGGTGACCTTGAGCCAAGGCAGTTCAAGGAGACTTCCGGAACCCAGACGAACCAATACGGACACTCAAACCAGATCATCCGGGCGTCGTTGTGAAACTGATTCGGGTCATCCTGTTAACCATCCAAAGGTTTTAAAAATATAATCTTCGGCTACCACACCTTCGTACATCATCGCATAACATACTCTATTTACACCACAAGCAAATTAGAACAAATATTATTTCCGAGTTCTCGTATTTCTTCTTGTGTGTGTGAGAGAACCCGTGTGCGTATGTAGTTATCCTACCTTTTCGCTCTATAAACCAGCGCGTGCACGTTGGAGGGGCACGATAACATTGGTGCACCTAATCTGAGTCCATTAATCAACGTCCTGCTGCATTCTAATTTCATCGAGTTCTTGAAAACCTTTCACTTAGGATGCCACGTGACAGTTCAAAGCTCTTCCATAGCATAGTACACCATACTCTAAAACGTCAAAAATTTGTTCTGAACAGGTGTTTCATATCAGGCCGCTTAAGCCTTACTTCGGTGGTGTCACCAAGAGTCAGCTGAAATAAAACATTTTTAAACCATTGTGCATGGTGGTGTCATACATAGTCTCGGCCGGAGTAGGGCTCGTACTGTGCTAATAGTCATCTCGTACTGTGCTAATTCTCCCCGGTATGGAACGAATGTACTTATGCTAAACTATTCAGAGACTTCCAAATTACCTTCAAGCAATGGAGAGGTAATTTATTAATTATTCCTTACGTTCCAGCATTAACAGAGCTACAAGTCGTGCCAGTGATCTTGCCAAGCTGAGTACACTGGCAGCATCTACAGCGCTTGTAATAACCTACTACAAGCGTTGGATACTTTCAACTATCTTCAAAAAGGTACCAAGAAAACAAGTCTGCAATCGCAAAAATATTGCACAGAATAATTGATTCCACACCCTCGCTTGGCAAAAGCGACTTTTACTGGAAGACCCAGTCAGATTGATGAAAGACAGACCGAAACTGAGGAAGAGCGAGAGGGTGATAGGCTACTTCTAAGAAAACAAATCTAAAGTGAAATTCTGCCATTTTCAAGCGACAATGGCTCAGAGACATCGGAAATGGGGTATAGGGGCCTTAAACTAGAGTGTAAGTAGGCAGTTTCAACCAAACTGTCGAGCGAGCCCCAGCACGCCTTAAACAATCATCGGCCAAGTCAAATGCTTGTTCAACATTGGGTAATTTTGCGTCGGTAAGATATTACCGTAATAACTTTCCTAGAAAAAGCTTTAACGGCAGTCACAAGTAACACAGAAAAAAAAAAAAATACCACGTTCGCTTATCCTTGCGCTCAGAGCAAACTTAAATTTGTGCGGGGCCTGAGGCACGCTTTAGAAAGTCAGTGACTTACAGCCCGAAAGGCTATTACGGTATTTGTTTAAGTGGCGATAACTTATCGTTATTGGATCAGCGTTATTTAACTATAAGTAAATGATTTCCCCCTGCTTCTGCGCCTCTCCTATTCTTCCGTGGATACCATGAATTCGGCATTGTCACATGCTTACATTTATCACGCGGTTTTATGTCAGAATTTACTTCTATTTCATAAAAGCTGGCCATTTCTTTTTAGATGAATAACTACGTTACCTTTTTTTATATTCATTGGCGCAAATACCCATGCGAGAGGCCCATGAAGCGAAAGCAGAAGAATTGATACCTGTAAGAAATAGAAACTTCGTCATGTGGTTCTATGTACAAAAGGGCCAATTTTGATAGCCACATCCTGAGTACTTCATTAAGAATTCATATAATAGAATAGGCAGTGCGTGCACAATTTAGTTTTTGTTCAAAGCAAGAAAGGTGCGTAATATAGTGCAGGAAAGAGATGAAGGTATCTTGAATCATGAAGGAATTCGGCAATACCCTTACCTTGCCTTCTAGCGAAGACTCCGAATGACTCTTAAAAGCACCACAGGGCAGATTGGTAGGAGGTGTGCTTCTTTAAGATCCATGGGGATTGTGTAAGAAAACATAGACGAGTTTTTATTACTTTTTTTCTACTTCCCCTTGGTAATAGAATTCCGCATGCATGTTCGTGTAATATTAGTAGTGTAGCCAGGATGCTAGACTGTGGTCCAGCCTAATCTAAGAGTAGATAGATTACCTGACACTGTATATTGGTAATGTTACGCATTAGAAATAGCTGATATACTCCAAGCACAATAAACAATAATCGGGCCGATGACAATCTCTTTTTGGTCATCAGTTCTTTGTCATGTTCGTGTGCATTTTATCTATCTCACCTCTGTGACAGAATTTATGTCAGTGAAATCTTGGCAGACTCCTTATCACTGAAAAAAAAAAAAATGAACCATGCCCGCGTTAAAAAGTCGTATGCGTTAATCAGAGCGAAGCTTCCGTTGTACTCTAGTCCCCCCCCCCCCCCCTCTTTCCTCCACTGGGTTTCTTTAACCATAGCAACTCCTGCTTTTGCTTACCGAACAGTTCCATTACGTCTGTCGCAAGTAATCGATCTGGTAATGATAGTATGGGTCGTTCGCGTAACCTATGTCCCGGTTCAAATTTCGATACTTTTAACTCATTTTTGTTTCACACTTCCGCTATCTTGATTTACTTCCAAATTACACCTCTGGCCTTTTATTTCTTCTGTGTTGCAACCTCGCTAAAGAAAAGCCCCCGCCCCGCCACGGTGGTCTAGTGGCTAAGGTACTCGGCTGCTGACCCTCAGGTCACGGGATCAAATCACGGCTGTGGCGGCTGCATTTCCGGTGGAGGCGGAAACGTTGTAGGCCCGTGTGCTCAGATTTGGGTGCACGTTAAAGAACCCCAGGTGGTCAAAATTTCCGGAGCCCTCCACTACGGCGTCTTTCATAATCACATGGTGGTTTTGGGACGTTAAACCCCACAAATCAATCAATTAATCAAGCAAGGCCCCTGAGACTAGTTCTGTCAGAAACAGTCATCTACATCGATGACATCGTACTGCGTTGCCGAAAGTGGTCAAGAAGGCTGACCCAGGCAGGCATGTTCCACCATGTTAATCTGAGCATCGAGCAAACAACTGTATGAGGCAGCTTCGCTCTCCTTATATTGTCACGGGGTCGTGACGTGGCCGAAGACAGGAGACTTTACGTTGAAATTTAACTGTTTATTTGGGCGGACCTGTGCCCGGTAAACGGAAATTCCGATTACAGTCACAGTCTTGGACTGATAGCGGCGAACGGAGCGTCGGCCGTCGATCAACAACTGACAAGCGGTGAAGCGCGTCGGCATTCAACTCTTGCCGTCGAATGTTCTAGCGTTATCGCTTGCGGTGGCGTAGGTTCTAGAATAATCTGTACAGATCGCAGATTAGGCGTGATGTTATCGAAATGGTCTGCTACAGTCCGGAAGCTTCTCGAAAACTGCAGGCGTGGTTTGCGCTGAGAATTGTGTAGTGTTTTGGGACGATAACTAAACTTAGGAAATGGAACGGGGCAATATTTTAATAGGGTGCGTTAGATATGTTATTATGTCTTCTCATTGCGAATGAAATAGTGAACATTAAACTTAGTGATCATTTGCCGATTTAGTTAGCTATTGATAAGTGAGGTATTGAATTAAAAACTACTAATTTTTGTGCCAGTATATAAACAAAAACTCTCTTTCACAGCTTCGAGATGCAATCTCTAGTACAAATTGGGCAGCAGTGCTCCAGTGCTCGTCAGCTAACTCAGCTTATTGCTCTTTTAGGGAAACAGCCCCGCCGCTGTGTTCTAGTGGTTAAGGTACTCGGCTGCTGACCCGCAGGTCACGGGATCAAATCCCGGCTGCGGCGGCTGCATTTCCGATTGAGGCGGAAATACTGTAGGCCCATGTGCTCAGATTTGGGTGCACGTTAAAGAACCCCAGGTGGCC
The DNA here is from genome assembly GCF_013339725.1 of Rhipicephalus microplus. Lineage (NCBI taxonomy): Eukaryota > Metazoa > Arthropoda > Arachnida > Ixodida > Ixodidae > Rhipicephalus > Rhipicephalus microplus. Next base: position 7,747,385 of record NC_051173.1, read on the forward strand.
GAAATTTCCGGAGTCCTCCACTATGGCGTCTCTCATAATCGTATGGTGGTTTTGGGACGTTAAACCCCACAAATCAATCAATTAATCAAGAAAGGCTCCTGAGACTAGTTCTGTCAGAAACAGTCATCTACATCGACGACATCGTACTGCGTTGCCGAAAGTGGTCAAGAAGGCTGACCCAGGCAGACATGTTCCACCATGTTAATCTGAGCATCGAGCAAACGACTGTATGAGGCAGCTTCGCTCTCCTTATATTGTCACGGGGTCGTGACGTGGCCGAAGACAGGAGACTTTACGTTGGAATTTAACTGTTTATTTGGGCGGACCTGTGCCCGGTAAACGGAAATTCCGATTACAGTCACAGTCTTGGACTGATAGCGGCGAACGGAGCGTCAGCCGTCGATCAACAACTGACAAGCGGTGAAGCGCGTCGGCATTCATCTCTTGCCGTCGAATGTTCTAGCGTTATCGCTTGCAGTGGCGTAGGTTCTAGAATAATCTGTACAGATCGCAGAGTAGGCGTGATCTTATCGAAATGGTCTGCTACAGTCCGGAAGCTTCTCGAAAACTGCAGGCGTGGTTTGCGCTGAGAATTGTGTAGTGTTTGGGACGATAACTAAACTTGGGAAATGGAACGTGGCAATATTTTAATAGGGTGCGTTAGATATGTTATTATGTCTTCTCATTGCGAATGAGATAGTGAACATTAAACTTAGTGATCATTTGCCGATTTAGTTAGCTATTGATAAGTGAGGTATTGAATTAAACCTAAATTACTAATTTTTGTGCCAGTATATAAACGAAAACCCTCTTTCACAGCTTCGAGATGCAATCTCTAGTACAAATTGGGCAGCAGTGCTCCAGTGCTCGTCAGCTAACTCAGCTTATTGCTCTTTTAGGGAAACAGCCCCGCCGCTGTGTTCTAGTGGTTAAGGTACTCGGCTGCTGACCCGCAGGTCACGGGATCAAATCCCGGCTGCGGCGGCTGCATTTCCGATTGAGGCGGAAATACTGTAGGCCCATGTGCTCAGATTTGGGTGCACGTTAAAGAACCCCAGGTGGCCGAAATTTCCGGAGTCCTCCACTATGGCGTCTCTCATAATCGTATGGTGGTTTTGGGACGTTAAACCCACATATCAATCAATCAAATCTTTAGGGGGACAATTCTTCGTATTTACAAGCGATGCTTTTCCTCTAAAGAAATAAAAAAGTTGAAACGTTCGTGGGAACCATGGGTCACAGAGAACCTGTTAAAAATTATCAATGAGAATACTTGATAGGCAGCTATATTGGGCACCTCACATAAAGAAACTCGAAAACGAGGTGAATACGCTAGTGAATATACTCCGCAGAATTGCTGGGACCTCATGGGGTGGATCTGTATCATCTATGCTCGCTGTTCACAATGCTTTAATACGACAAAAAGTTGCATATTCTGCAGCAGTATTACACGGCCTTTCCCACACTTCAGAGGAGCGACTTCAAAGACTATTAGCTAGGGGACTGTGCGTCTGCATAGGTGTTCCGCGATCGACTTCCAGCAGCCTAGTCATAGCAGAGACTCGGCAACCACCCTTTCCAGTCATGAGAACAACTGAAACATGCCGCTATTATTTTCGCTTACAGACGCAACACAAGGACCACCCATTGGCACTAGAGATTTTACTAAGAGATAAAAGCAATGCTCATAACGATGTACAGAGTAATGTACATATATTACCCAGAAATGAATTTTAGAGCTCTGAAATGGACTATCCTCCATGGCTGCTTGTAATACCAAGCATTGAATTCTGAGTGGATGGCATTATCAGAAAGAGAGACATGTTCATCCAAGCTGCTCAACAACTAGCGCTTTATCAGATACACATGCGGTATCCAGGGTACATATATATTTACACAGATGGCTCAAGTACTACAACGTCTTCAACATCGGCATTTATCATACCACAGCTCAATATTCTGGAATCGTTTAAATTATGTCGCATGACGTCGTCTACTACATCTGTGCTCTTCGCTATTCTGTATGCTCTAAGGTTTACAAACTCGGTAGCAGACGCTAGAAAATGGGTACTTTTCAGTGACTCACAGGACGCATTAAGATCACTCTCCAGTACAAACAGGACAGTAATAAGTGATAGTATGACATACGAAACGCTGAAAGAGCTCACAATACCAAAGAAGGCGCAACATGAGATCAAATTCCAGAGGATACCTGGCGATTGCAACACTCCTGTAAACACAGCTGCCGATGAAGCAGCACGACCAGCACATCGTAAAGACGTTACTGTTTGTTAACAAATTTCGAAAAATGAATTGCGTAGTATTATAAAGAATACAACTTTCAGAATGAGCAAAACTGCTTGGTTTGCCAAAGTACAAAGAACTGCGATTTATATCGCATCGATCCATTTATTTTTTCAAAATTACGCTGGCATTAGATAGAAGTATGGAAACTCTAATTCACCGATTAAGGCTAGGCACCACATACACAAAACATTTTTTGCACAGAATCGGCAGAGCTGAAACTCCCGAATGCGAATGTGGATTTATAGATGAAGACGTATGTCACCTTCTCATAGACTGTCCACATCATGACACACCGAGACACCGTCTTAAGTCCGAACTGTTGGCATAACACCGCAGAGCGTTTAACATAAAGAAACTTCTGTGCCCTTGACCTACTGGAGTTTTACAGTCACACGCTTTGAAAGCACTAACACGTTTTTTACAAGACAGAGGGATTGCTGACAAGTATTAAAAATAACGAACTTTCATTTGTAACACATGTAAGCTACCACCAGTCGTCGTAGCTGCAGATAGTAGCTGCATTAAACTTACCAAAATAGTATAGTTCACACTATAACATGACAGCTGCTGCAGCTACTTCAGTACGAAACTAAATTATTCATGCATTACGCAGAAACGCAAGCAATTCACGGTGCTGGCCAGTGGGGTCCTTTCGTGGCGACCGCGTGATTTTGCCGTCCACAATCGCACTTCCCATGCCAATGGAGAGTGATCGCGGATGTCGGTCACTCATGGGAGCATCCATCATAGGCGCAGACGGCCCGCACAGACCGCGAATCTTTTCCGTTGCAGCCGACTCACGCGGCGGCGCCAGCACGGCACCTGCATTTACGCGGGCAGCTTCTCCCCCACCACATCTCACCGTGATCGCCCCGCACCAGGCGTCAGATGCAATTACACGGCTAACAAATGATGTAAGTACACGAAGCTAGGCTCACGCACGCCTCCGGTCCGCGTCCCGTGCCTTCCTCGATCTTGCATACATCAAGCGGGCAGCTGCCTTTTCATCTTTCATCGTAGTCCTGTCGGCGTGCTCGTGCCCCAAAAGACTTGGGGGGTTCGAGCTGAAACAAGAGATGCCTGATTAGGTAAAGGCAAACGGAGTCTTACCTAAGGACTAACGCAATTACGTAATAGTTGCGCGGAATATCGAGTAATTGACTCAAGTTTTATTTTTGCCTGAAAAACTCAATGTGTCACATCTACTTGCGAAGAAAATCAGCTCGATTTCATATATGCCCCCGGTCGCCGCCCAAGAATTTCATCACATAAAATACTTGGGTCTTCACGCCAAATCGTCAGTTAGAACCAAACTTCTCTATTCGCTGGACCACTGAAGGCCAGCTATCTTTCTTACGAAAGAACTTATGCAATACTCCACAAGAGGTAAAATAATATGAAACACTTGTTAGACCATCATTGGAATATACTCATACAATTTTAAGCCCCCAATAAAGATACGTAACTTTTGAAGTTGAGCGTACATATACAGAAACTAGTCGCCAGATTCCCACACTCTTTCCTCCTCAATGCAGTGTTCCTGAACGGCGAGGGAAACAAACATAGGACTGTTTTGACAGCGAAGAATTGTTTCAAAGCTTACATTCATTTACCTTCTGTAGTATGACCAGTTATAAGTTCTACAGACACGTTATTTACTTCTCTTGTTCTTGTGCTAATAAAGAACCAACCATAGTCACATACGTCGATCGCTTTCAAGACGCGTCTCTAGCCACAAATATTCAAGCTCTGCCTCAACAAAATCTTAGTGGAACGATCTGCTTACTATATATAGTAGTGTTGTGTGTTGTGATACAGTGAAATCTTTTGTTACCAATCTTCGAACCATTTGTTTCTCTTCCCGATCGACTGTTACTTCTTTGTTTTACCTCTGTAACCACTCTTGCAAGGGCCGTTTGAGTTTATAGTGTGTTAAAGATAAAATAATTATGCGGCAGCAGAATAAAACCAGGGGTAGAGTGAGGGGACGCTGGAACAGCTCGAAAATTGCTCTGAAGGCCTTTGGGAACACGAGGTCGCAATCAATTTGGAACCATGGCGGTAGTCACGTACAATGTCACTGCATACGTTAAAACAGAGACGTAAGATTTGCATAGCCGAGAACATAGTGGAACAATAGTTCTTACCTGTCTCATTTTTAATTACGTATAAAAGATTGACATGTGGAGTTTAATGCCCCGAAACCACCATATGATTATGAGAGACGCCGTAGTGAGGGGCTCCGGAAATTTTGACTGCCTTGAGTTTTTTAACGTGCACCCAAGTCTGAGCACACGGGCCTACAACATTTCCGCCTCCATCGGAAATGCAACCGCTGCTGCCGGGGTTCGATCCTGCGACCTGCGGGTCAGCAGCCGAGTACCTTAGCCACGAGACCACCACGGCGGGTCAACGTATAGAAGAAAACGTGCATTCACTGCGTCACCGTTAAATCGAGGCCGCACTTTGTTCTTTATATGCAGCATTACAAAAGATGCAGTCATACGATTACCCACCAATTGACGTGGATAGAGAACAAACTGACAAAAAATTTGGGTTCATTCGCTTTCTCGTTAAAATGGGGGAAAAATAAGTTTCTCGTGGGCGTGCTCAACTCACCTACTACTATAGGCGTATTACCGCGTACTTGTCTAGCACCCAACACTTCAGTTGTTTCAGCTAACATCGACAGTCACGCGTTTGTGTCGTGGCAACAATGGAACGTGACAATATGAAATGACAAGTGACCTCTATCATCTCAATAGAACGTGAGGCTGTTGTAGCGCAAATGGCGGATCACCGACAAGGCTAAATTTGAGAGAGGATCATTTATTACAAAATGTTGCATACATATACGCCTGTAACCGGTGCAACTTTTGGGGGTCTTATTTATGTACACCTGCGTTTATATACTGTCACCATGCTGTCACCAGCACCCGGTTCTTTCGCAGCCAGACGAGGTGGCGGAAGCCGCCTCGTCTTAATACTCCTTAATAATAACAATACTTCTTATTAATACTAATACTTATTACGTATTAACGCGATAGCTTTGAAGAGCTCGTTTCGCAGAAATTCCAGCGTTGGTGGTGTCATTGGTTTTGAGCAAAAAGTTATCGTTCTATGCGTGACCGAGAAATCGGGAACGATAAAAATAAAATAATTATATGATAAAAAATGCCGCCATATCCACGAAGTGAATGATGATGAGTGGGCGAAGCTCCGGAGGTAAACCTGGTAAACCATGAATCCTCCGTACATTTTGCCCACTCGATTTTATTGCAACGCTCCCCCTAGCGTACGTCACCGCACTATATCGAACGATGACACGCGCCATATGTGGCATCATTCCTATTTTATAACACCTCGCATCTTTCATAATCAACTACACGTACCGCCGTCTAGTTTATAACATCTTGCATCTTTTGGACGGACGGACGGACGGACGGACGGACGGACGGACGGACGGACGAACGGACGGATGGACGGACGGACGGACGGACGGATGGACGGACGGACGGATGTACGGACGGACGGACGGACGGACGGATGGACGGATGGATGGATTGATGGATGGACGGACGGACGGACGGACGGACGGATGGACGGATGGATGGATAGACGGATGGATGGACGGACGGACGGACGGACGGACGGACGCATGGACGGTTGGATGGATGGATGGATGGATGGATGGATGGATGGATGGATGGATGGATGGATGGATGGATGGATGGATGGATGGATGGATGGATGGATGGATGGACGGACGGATGGACGGATGGATATGGCTGTACCCTTTAGATCGGGCGGTGGCTAGCGTAATACTTAGAACTGAACGAGAGGTGGCTACATACAGGGGACGCACAGCCCACGCCTTAAGGAGCTTCGCTCCTAAAAAACCTGGAGCAGAGAAGGACCAAACCAGGGTTGATTGGGCATAAATGGGGATCGAACACCAGTCGTTCACGTGGCAAGTGGATGTTATACCACATGGCTACGCCTATGCTTGTTTAAACAGTGAAAAGAACTTCCACTGCTTGGAAATGCAGTGAAAGTAGCTTTCATGCTTTACAAACACACGCGTCCTGTGTACATGCATCACGACGCAACATGAAATATTGCAATAATAATGCGTATAGTACAAGCGTCCGTTGCCAACGGGCGTCATAATATTCGATTATCATAAATGGCTCCGTGGTTGAAAGGCGGTATCCCACAACAAAAAGCACACAAGGTACTGCGCCTATTTCCTTAAGGCTACGTAGTTGGTGCATAACAAATTAGGAAAGTTTACATGCACGAAGTGTTTGAAGTACGCACTAGATACAGGATGTCGCTATTGCTACCAACTCCTGATTGATTGATATGTAGAGTTGAACGTCCGAAAGCCACTATATGATTATGAGAGACGCCATAGTAGAGGGATCCGGAAATTCTGACCACCTGGCGTTCTTTAACGTGCACCCAAATCTGAGTACATGGGCCTATACAGCATTTTTGCCTCCATCGGAAATGCAGCCGCCGCAGCTGGGATTCAATCCCGCGACCTGCGGGTCAACAGCCAAGTGCCTTATTTATTAGACCACCGCGGTGGAGGCGCGATCAGCTCCTAAAGGTGAAGCTTTTGGGTGCCCCAATTTTTCGATCTCGTACACGTTGATACACAGCGGGAGCGGCTTTTTTACCACTGGCAGTTGACGGACATCCTGGTAGAAATAAGAGACAAACAGAAAACTTATTGCTTGACGTCACTGGAGAGGTCACCGAATAGAGAGAAAAGACGAAAAATGGAGAGAAAAGGGTTGCCGTGGAAGCACTCGCTTCCCACTTGGCATGCAAGCGGAAGGCGCCCCTTCCTTCTTTCAGCTCTGCTGGCCGCTTTAACGAAGCGGTCATTCGTAAATATTGTTAATCGTTTTTCTTTAAACTTTGTTCGTCTACTCTGAAAAGGCGAAAGTTAGGCTGACAGGAAACTCGATTGGCACAAGTAAGACAGATTGTGGTATAATTACGGACATATAGGACATAATGAGCAAACATTAAACCTGAAATATCCAAACCAATGGGAAAACTATGAACAATGGTGAGTAGGACACGTCGTATTTGACTCAATAACGTTTGTTATCACGACGCGTATAGTTTTCTTACAGAACCTGAGTACCAAACGAGACCGAAGTTCAGACGTACGGAGAGTGGCTTGAAGCGATCAGAAATTTTTCGAGAAAGAACGTCGCTGGAATCAGTGCTTCGGCAAGTCGGCTCGTCCTCGTGAAGGCAACAGAAACGTTCACTCTCCAAAACGTTGGCCCCATCGACATTCTTGTAATAACTCTTAGGCGCATTTAGCTCATCTCGGGTATGTTGGTGACAGCATTTGAAGTAAACACTCACAAGTTTTCAAACTTCGGTTACGAAATTTCATGAGCAGGAAGCAGCCTATAATTACTCGACATCGTTCGAACTACACAGCGCGTACGCCACGGCGCCCCACGATACTTGTAAAGGAGTGATTCATGGGATCCCCGTAAGCTATACTCAGGACATTTTGGCCCGAAAGATTGTGAACGCGAACAACCCGCTCACGCTGCATGCCAAGAGAATCAAGGACACCGGGACAATCATCATAGCGTTCGAAGGACACAAGGTGCCCAGATTCGTGAGATATGGACCTTAACTTTTGCAGTGCTCCCTTTACCACAAGAACATCGATATTTGTTACGTCTGTGGAAAGCTGGGACATCGGTCTGACGTCTGTCCGAACCCAGCTGAAACCATCTGCAGAAGCTGCGAGATCAAGAACCCAGATAGCCTGCACCAGTGCAACCCAAAATGTAGGCTGTGTGACGGTGACCATCCCACGGCAGACAAAAAGTGCAAGGACAGGTTCTTAGTGCCATATGTCGTCAGACACAGACGTTGGGAAAGATCGCGAGCAGCCGCAGAAGCCCGGGACGCATCAATCACATTGAGTCCAGACATCAACGACAAGCAGCTTATTCCAGCCTACGGGACCCAGAGCATCCAGACTACACAAGAACAGGAAAGGCGGCCCCGCTCAAGGGGGAGGTCGCGTTCCAGAAGAGGTTCTAGACCCAAGGTCTGCTCCCAATCACGGGGGCGCTCGAGTTCGCAAGGTCACAATCAGGGTCGGGATCAGCCTGGGCGGCACCCGAATGGCCAGCTGCCTGGCGTTCAGTTCGAGATCACGGCTTCACACCCTGGGAGGACGCCTGCAGTTACATCGAAAGGCAGCTGGGCTGAGCGAGTGCGCAACGGAGCGGCAGAGGTGAGGACAGGTAAGCTGCCAGAGCATGATAGAATTGCACAGCTAGAGCAAGAAAACACGAGACTTACAAAACTGAATAAGAGGCTATCAGCTGAGTTAAAGTAAATAAAAATTCTTCTCCATAAGCTAACCAGCGCGCAATCTTCACAGCCAATGCCTCAGCCAGTTGATGTCCCTGTGGCTGAAAACGTGGGGGACTCGAGAACCACAAAAAAGAGGGCAGTCATAGCAGAAAACGTGGAAGACAACCAAACGACTATGCCAGATATGAAAGAGGTCTTTGACATGCTCAGCAAAGTAGTAGCCAATCTTGGCGAACAGATGGGTAGGCTACAATCAAGCGTGGCGGCACTGGAAGAGCATATGACTTTGCGCATTACAAAGGTCGAAGCATACCTGCACAAAACAGCAAGGCCTCCTTATGCACCAAGCTCACCCCTTCGGCAACCAATACTAGTGGTACCAAACCTGTGGACAGGTGCAGCATTAGGCTCTGGCCGCCCATGTAATAACCATGATGGCAGCGTTACGTGAAGCATTTCGTATCCGCCAATGGAACTGTAGAGGTTACCTTTAAAAGAAGGCAACCCTGCAGCAGTATATCAGGAGCAGCCAAGAAAAGCCTCATATTATGTTATTAAGAGACCCTTTCACCGCAAGCAACGTTGCCTGGATTCCGGCCTGTAATAGGGGATACTGAAGGGAGGGGAGTCTGCAACTTCGTATGCAACAAACTAACGCACGTAACCCACGACCTCAAGATAGAAGCAGGCCGGTTGGAACACGTCATGGTAGAGATCGTGCCAGGTACCATCAACCGTCAGAGCATTTTCATTCTTAATATATGCAACAGTCCAAAGGAACAAAAGCAAGGGTTCAATATGGTTCTAAAGAAAGCTGTTAATATCGCCAGGGAATGTCCACTCGTCATAGCAGGTGATTTCAACGCCCCTCATCATACATGGGGTTACAAGTACAACACTGGGAAAGGAAATCGACTTTGGCAAAGTGCCAGTGAACTTGATCTCACCCTAATCACAGACCCCAGCCTACCAACAAGGCTTGGTACATCTTGCTGCAGGGATTCCACCCCAGACCTTACATTTGTAAGGAACATCAAGAAGGCCCAGTGGATGAACCTTGCTGTACACCTAGGGAGTCACCACTGCATTTTGCTACTACCTTCTCCGTGGAGCGTAAAAAGCAGAGAGAATTCCACTTCACAGACTGGGTTAAGTTCAGGAAGATAAGGATAGAAAGGGAACGAGATGGCCACAGACAAGGCTTGAAGCAGTGGGTCAAACAGCCTAAAGATGACATCAAATCCGTCTCCTCCACCATTACCACAGATTTTCCGGTTGAAAGAATGGATAGCTGGCCTGCTCATCTTCTTGAGGCAAAGCAAGCATACTGAACCGTTGGAAGGGTCAGCGCCTGAATCAAAGAATGAGGAAGAAGATAGCTGAGGTAAACAGATCTGTCGAGGAACATTGTCGTGCACTATCGAGGCAGCAATGGGACGAAATCTGCAACTCCGTCGATGGTCAGATGCGCAATGGCAAGACATGGAATATGCTAAATCATCTCCTCAACGAAAACACCACCAAAACAAATCAAAAGCATGTTATCGCTTGAATTTTGCGTAAAGAGATAGGGTGCACTAGAGAACAGTAATTTGTGCAGCGGCTCGTGCACAAGTACCTCCCAATCAAAAGAGGATTGGTACCACCAAGTAGACTGTACCAGGGCACACCAAATGCAGGTATTGAAGGTGACTTTAACATCGAGGAGATCAGAAGAGCCTTGCATGATCTCAACGGCAGGTCGGCCCCTGGCCCGGACGGTATATCAAAAAAGGCCCTTTGTAACTTTGTTGATGATTCAATTGACACCCTGAAGGATATGATCAATGCAGAATGGAGAGAAGGCAGGGTGCTGGAGCAGTGGAAGCTGGCCAGCACGATCCGTATTCCTAAGCCAGGAAAGCCCCCTAGCTTGGACAACATGAGGCCAATATCCTTGACATCATGTATCGGCAAGGTTGCAGAACATGCCAGACTGCACAGGATAAACAAGTACTTGGAAGATAACGACATATATACACACATTATTGTATGTGAAAAATTCTGCCATATCCACGAAGTGAATGATGATGAGTGGGCGAAGCTCCGGAGGTAAACCTGGTAAACCATGAATCCTCTGTACATTTTGCCCACTCGATTTTATTACATCGCTCCCCCTAGAGTACATCGCCGCACTAAATCGAACGATTGCCTTCAACCAATGACACGCGCCATATGTGACATCATTCCTATTTTATAAGATCTCGTGTCTTTCATCAACTACAAGTACCGCTTTCTAGTTTATAACATCTTGCATCTTTTCATCATCAGCTACAAGTACCACCATCTAGTAAACACTACAAGAACTAAACGAGAGGTGGCTACATACAGGAGACGGTACCGCCATCTAGTGAACACTGCAAGAACTAAACTAGAGGTGGCTACATACAGGGGACGGTACCGCCATCTAGTGAACATTGCAAGAACTAAACTAGAGGTGGCTACATACAGGCGACGGTACCGCCATCTAGTGAACACTGCAAGAACTAAACTAGAGGTGGCTACACACAGGCTACAGGGGACGCACAGCCCACGCCCTAAGGAGCTTCGCCCCTAAAATATGGTTGGATTCAGGGCAGGGCTATCCACACAAGATGCATTGAAGCTTATCAAACACCAGGTCATCGACAATGAAACCAGAGACGTGAGAGCCATTATGTACCTAGATCTAGAAAAAGCGTTTGACAACATCCACCACTCATTCATACTCGAAGCAATTTCCAAGCTTCGTCTGGGGAAAGCCTTCTACGATTACGTATGGTCCTTTCTTACAGATCGGAAAGCCGTGATGGAGATTGCAGATATCGAGACCGCAGCAATCGAACTAGAAGCAAGGGGCACGCTGCAAGGGGCAGTGATTTCACGAATGCTGGTCAACATTGCCATGATTGGACTGTCAAATAAATTGTCGAGCATTAAAGGATTGAAGCACAGCACCTACGCAGATGACATTACCATCTGGTGCACAGGTGGAAGCGAGGGGCAGATTGAGAGCGCTCTGCAAGAGGCGATTGACACCGTAGAAGAGTACCTTCGTCCTTCCAGGCTCAAGTGCTCTTCGAATAAGTCGGAACTTTTACTGTATCAGACTGCACGCCGGGGACCGAAGCCCAGGGGATGGAAGCCGTTAAACCAGATAGACATCCACCTCCGTACAAATCAAGGGGATGCCAATCAGAGGGTCAACTCCATCAAACTCCTGGGCATGCTGATAGAGTCTACCGGCGGCAACAGCAAATCTATAACCAAGTCAACTCGGAAAACAGACAGTGCGGTGCACCTCATACGCAGTGTGGCCAACAAAAGAAATGGGATCAAGGAAGACAACCTCATCAGGTTGATGCATGCGTTTGTTCTAAGTCACTTCACGTACGAGGCAGCAATGCACAACTGGTCAAGAGCAGAGTCCGAGACACTGAATGGGCTCCTCAGGAAAGTTATAAAGAAGGTCCTGGGCCTACCCATACATGCCAGCACTGAGCGTCTGCTTGAGCTTGGCATTCATAACACGCTCGAAGAAATAGCAAAAGCCCAAGAGAGAGCACAGTTTGCAAGGTTATCTACAACAAGGTCGGGGAGAATGATCCTGCAGGAGCTGGGCCAACACCCAATGGTAATCAGACGCAATTACAATGATATCCCCGACAACATCAGGGAGAATATCACGGTATCTCCTATACCAAGAAACATGCATCCAGAACACAACGTCGGAAAAAGAGTAGCGAGGGTCAGGACTATACTTTGTCAAGTCTCAAACGAGGAACAAGGGGTCGTATTTGTTGACGCGGCTTCCTACGCTAATGCGAAAGCTTTTGTGGCATTGGTGGTCGATGGGGCTGGCCATGTCGTCAACTCAGCGACGGTCAGGGCGAAAGACCCAATCATTGCGGAACAAGTGGCCATCGCCTTAGCACTCAAGATGGATAACATTGAAGTCGTCTACAGTGATTCCATGGCAGCACTACGGGCGTTCGCCAAGGGGACGGTCTCTGAACAAACGCTGAGAATACTGCAAGGCAAGAACATAACGCATGATCTTCTGAGTTGGTTCCCAACTCACCTTGGGCAAATCAACGATTCTCTCCAAATCTCAATGAAGCAGCACACGAGGCAGCGCGGGAACTCTCCAACCGCGCCTCCCCGGGGATGCGTTCTACCGGTGAAGGGGATAACCGGGAAATTCTTACAACATATAACGAGCTCACTAAACATTTCTGCCTGACTAGAAGGATTTTTCCTCCACTTCACAAAAATCTAACCCAGCCCCAAGCACTTACATTAAGGCTTTTGCAAACGCGGATGTACCCTACTTTGAAAATGTTACACATCATGTACCCTGACCAATACCCAAGTAATCTTTGTCCACATTGTGGGGAAATAGCTTCATTAGAACACTTGCTCTGGCAGTGCACCAAATTCGCTCATTCATCGAACATCACCTCTGCCAGATGGGAGGCGGCAATCCGCAGCTCGTCCTTGGCAGATCAGCTGTGGGTTGTCCACCAAGCCCGCGAGGCGGCTGAGGAGCTTGGCATCTCAGTCCCCACGTGGGAGCTGCCCGCAACACAGTGATCTGTGTTTTGGAGGACCAAATAAAAGCTTATCCAATCCAATTCGAACTACACGCTAAAAGTAAAAGAAGCTAAAGCTATGTGGCCAAGCGAACTTGAATTCAAGCCTTTCAATAAGCACATTCTTCCGACTGGAGCTTGGCTGCCGTCTTCACCAATTATTCAAGCGACGCTGCACCTTTGTCATTCCAGTCAGGCTTGAATAGAACTGGATTTACTCATGTGCTGATGCAAAGCAAATTGCTGCACAAAAAAAATGGGTTCAAAATTTTGAGCTCACCCATTGCCTTTAGGAAACGTTGAAAAACCTTCGTGAAAGAAGAGATGCCCGGGTTAGCATACTGCAGAGCTGCGGAAAACATGTGTTGCCCGCTTAAGCCGTCACCGACCAATACATGGTTGGCTTCATCGGCGTAGCTCACTGCGGCTTCCGTTCTCTGCTCGCTATTGCTAAATTTATCTTTCCCGTAGTGAGATAAGTGAGCGTGATCATGGTGGCCCGATACAACTTCTAATATTGCTGAGCGAGGGGCAAAATGGAGAGGAGGCAAGTGCTATACAAACCAGTGCCACCTAGAAGAATAGTTTCAGGCCTGTTCACTGCTGCCGTGACGTCACTCGTTTTGCCCGAGTGAGCACGCGTACGAAAGGCTGGGAATCCATTGCCACCATCGTCTCCCGTTTAAGGATGAAGCGTTCGTGGCTAGTTTTACATGTTCCACAGCTTCATTTTGTCCTTTGCGTAAAACAAAAGGCGCTGGTTCAAGTAATGTATTACGCTTGAAAGTGTTTGAAGATTAATCTCTGAGCCTTTTCTTTCACGAAAAAGTAAAAACAAATGTGTGCTTTCAAACGTGTTTTTTATTCAAAAAAAGTTCGTTGGCTCACTAAAGTGACGAAATAAATGAGTCAGACTGTATTCATGCTTTATTTAAACACGCAAACGCACACTATCTAGAACATGAAGAAAAACTGTTCCTACTATTTCAATTTTTATTTGCACTCCTTCAAACATCTGTCTTCAGAGACACGTAGTTCTTTAGGAGTGTGTGTGCTGCTGACACAAGTATGTTATTCAGCACAATATCAGGGCGATGATTATTGCATGCACGCGACCGACAGAAGTAGCGGCGTTTCCTCTTCTGCTCTGGCCCCTGTCGCACTGGGGTGTAGTCACCCATATAACTTAGAGCCTGGGAAAATATTAGTACTAGGTCTATATTAAAGCGTGCAGCACCCGTTCGCCCTTATACTGCATTGCCGGTACTTGGATCTGTATATTTGGTAGTGGTATTTAAATATTATAACTTGAAGTAGACCTCACACTAAAAAAGCGTTTCACCGTTCAATACTAGGCAGTCAAGGGGGCCTGCCAACGGGCGACGGGCCATGGTCTTCCAGTCCGGGCGTGGACGCGGCCAGCAACTGCGGCGGACCCCTCTTAGGGGGGGTGTCTTACCAGTTCTCCAGGATCAAATAAAGTTCATTTCACTTCACCGTATACTACAGTTGCACAGGCATTTAAACTTCAAGGAAACACGTCAGGCTCAGGTGTTGGCGAGACTGTCGCGTAATCGTAATACTGAAATAAAGTGGTTGGGACACCAGCAAGAAAATACTTTGCACAAAACCGGTGCACTAAGCGATGCTACAGTATTCTTCACTTTTGTCTCAACGAAGTATTGCAAGAGGTCCGTGGTAATAATCGTCAATAGCGAAATGTTTGCCGACGTTGAAGAAAAACGCCTGTTCTAAAAGTGTACTGCCATGCGCGTTTATTATTTTGATGCCAGGGCTTACGGTAACGAGTCGCAAACCCCCGTGACAGCTTCATTTTACAGCAAGAACGCAACATGGCGGAAATGGAAGCCATTGGAACGACTTCGAAATATATGGTACAGAAACACGTACCTTCGGGTCACGAAAAAACGGATGTCGAAGTCGTCAGCTCGACAAACAGCACACTGCCATTTCATTCTTCGGTTGTCCTTAGGAAAAGAGAACACTCGCCACTTTGGCCCATTTGGCGCGACATTTCACGGCGCATGCAGCATCGCCCAACCGTTCGGATTTGCAGCCGCACACATTGAAAATAGGCAGTGCACAAAGCGCATCACATAACCACGCTGCAGTTCCCAACCACTGAAAAACGCCCTCTTCTCGAGTCTCCAACAAGCACACCAGCGCGCCACGAAAACGTTCGTCAGGTTTGGCAATTCATGTATGCCGATCGACGGGGGCAATCGTAGACACGTCTGTGCAGCGAAACACGGTGCTCTTAACGGAATGTCGTCAGAGCCCGAGGCTGAAAAAGTGAGCAGGCCTCAAATTACCTATAGGTGGCATTTTACGAACTCAAGTCAATCACTTCCTACACTTCACCTTATTTAAAATACACAAAATAAAGAACAGTAAAACACGTATGTAAAAAGAAACTTTTTTTACAAGGGTATCGAATTTTTTTATTTTGAAAAATTTGGGAAAGGCGAAAATGCCGAACATTCACATTCACATCAACATCACTACATTCCACCTTATCTAAGAATGCCCGGCTACTACTACGAGCGTGCATGTTCCTTGAAAGTGAAACTAGCGCTGAGTTTGCGGGGCCTGGTCATACTATATACAAAGAACAAGCTTCGCTTGAAAAAACAAAACAAACGAAGAACATGGTAATAATTGTGGACATTCGTGGCATTGGCTACGGGCCTAATAAGATAAAATTGTTGGGTTGTGGACTCTTGGGAATATTAATCGTTCACAATGTGTCGTTATGTCGAGTGACAAGCTCCGCAGGTTCGAATATACCACCAGGAGTGACACTTACAAGCTGCTTTCTTATAGCAATCATATGCGTGGAAAATGCCCGTTTTGTTAGACTCTTTGTTACCAAAGTATGCGAACGCACGCGATTGGTTCAAATGTCTGGAAAGTTCTTTCGATCGACAGAAGCCATCCGAAGAGTTATCTCCAAACAGAGGACCGAATCGCGGCTGAGAAATCTGCGTGTAAAGGGACGCTTAGTCGAAAGCGGAACCGCGCATTTTTCAAAGAGCTCTCGAGGCTGCGTTATCAAGCGCGCGGGCATCCGTGAACCGGGCGATTAAACTGTCGACAAGGTTCATCGGACGTGCAGACAAGCACGTGACTTGAACAGATTGCGGCATCGAGGGGTGGCTCACGCTCGAAGGGAGAGGTGGCGAAGTGGGGTTAACATAAAATGATGCCTTCGTTTCATCCACCTTCAATGTAGAAAATCTAATTGGGCGTCAGATCGAGAGGTGTGGAAAAAACAAAGAACATAAAAAAACTAGTGCCTCAAAGGCCACTGTTGCAGACGGCACCCGAAAGCAATAAACCGGACACCAATAAATGGGCAGATAACGAAGTATGAAAGGCGTCCATCTTTGTGGGATGGCCCCATACTTTACGGCGGCATCTTAACGAACTGATGAAACAATGCAGAACGCTGACGTGGCTGTTTGAAGGAAGAAAGCAAACAAGCTGTAAAAGAGTGAAGCACGGATTGTTCTGAGAGCTTGCTATGTACTGATGAAGCCCAGAGCAAGGATAGAAAAAGATATAAAGAAAATGTACGTAAAGAGCGAAGGAAGAACCGACGGGTAGTTGTGACGCCCCAGCAGGCGAAGCTTGTGGAAATGAAAGAGGGGCGGGCTCGGCCACGAGGTGGCGCGGCGGCGGCGGTGATGGCGATAGCGATAGGCAATCGGAAGGCGGGACCGCGGCTCGTTACGCCGCTCCACCGCGGAGCCCCGTGATGAAAATGGGCGATGCGAAAGACGGCGCGTCGAAATGCTCACCTTTTTAATTGACCTTTCGCGCAGGGGAAAACGTGCTAAATAATTGCCGCCATTTCTAAACGTTACTCGCCGGGTCAGGGGCCAGCAAAGAAAGGGCGGATGGTTCTATCCTCGTTTTCCAGTGGGGTAAAGAAAGGCGGAAAAAGTAAGAGGTAAACTACATGCTTCCCATGAGTCAAGCGTATTTGAGGTTGACCGGCGGTATTTATAACAGTAGTTGTTGCCCCTTCTCGGCGCTCATCGACCAGCCCACTATAGCTATTTGTTCTGGGTCTTTCTCATCCGTATGCACCGACAAACCTTCTGTACCTTTACTCTCAACGGCGCGGGCAATATTTGTGCAACTTTTTTCAAGTGATAGTTCCATGGCATTGCGTAAAGGTTGCAAAATATCGCGAAAGCTAACCTATAGCTCCGCGTAGTCGACGGATATTATGTAGCACTCAAAGTTAAGCTGGGCTGTGACTCTTTTGTTTCCTCTCTACCACTCCCTTTCTCTCCCTGAACAGGAATTGCAAGGCACCAATCATAGTGAAGTACTTGGCCAATACTTTCTATAGTCATGCACAAATTTACAAATCCGCAGTGTTTCATTCTCAAGGGCGGATTTCATTCTATAGGCCTTCGCCTATGGGCGCGCGCTCCAGACTGGCGCCACGAGCCCGTAATATGTGATCCCGTCTTCGGATAACCTTGCCGAATGCGTATGCGGGAGTATTTCTTGAGAGGAATCCTTGGCCTTCATTTCCCACAGGCACTGTAATTCAAATTCAAAAGGCCAAAACAAAGACTATCAAGACAATACGCGAAGCATCACAAAAGACGTGAAGCGAAATTTCCAACGACACTTACAAAGCTTGATGAGCAATTACAAGAAAAAAATAATATTGAGTTGTTGTACATTGCATGCTTCAAGGTGACCAGAAATTCAAGACTTCTTGGATTCAGTGAAACAAAAGCCTCGAGAGCATCGGATACCGGATGAAGAAAGGACCACCGTAATAAAGGAGATGAAGATGAAGACAAGAAGTCTCATCTTTGCCGGCCAGGGCATAACTTTTTTCTTTTTTGTGTGTTTATTATGTTTTCTTTTCAAGTTTTTTCTTTGTTTAGAAATTGAGCACATTTATATTATTGCCTATATTTTCTAATTAATCCAACCCTCTCTTTCAAGAAGTGAATTAATTTAAAAAACAAGGCACCGTCCCATTCATGGCTTATCCACCTAGGTGGGTTGCGCCAAGGTGTTGAGGAACCAACCAACCAAACAACTAGGGAATCTGCTCATCGTTTTCCCGGCAGCAGTGACATCATCTTTCACTATTTTTTTCTTACTCAATACTATCCAACACTCTTCCATCTACTCCACCACACCCTCCCCCATCCTTCCGCTAAACTACATATCATCACTATTTATTACTTTCCAAATCATTTATATTTTTCCTGACCCACACCCCTTATCTTACCTCTCTTCCCAATTCCAACCTCAAACCTGCCATACAGTACTAGAGCAAGTGGATCTCCCATGGCCTTCTCACATCCAGTCGCCGAAGCGATCGGCTGCTGCGCTTCCGAGCCGTCTGGGTGGGGCCTCTCCAGATTTCACTTCTTGAGTTGTATACGACTTCTATAGGCGATGTCCACAAAAGACCGGTTCACTTGGAAATCACTGAAAGAACCTTTCGTCCTATGTGAACATATGATGTGTTCCAATACATAAACTCCAATCTTAAGTCCCATTCCAATTCTGACGTAGCCGGCAAAATAGACAGCTCGGAGAAGACCGCATCGTAGACAAATGCGATGCAGGCTACTTGCTGTCTAAACAAGATGGCATCTCAGCGAAACGCTCAGACAGACCACCTCTATGTGAGTAACGTTTACCATTTTTTAGATCTGAATACGAAATAAGCCAGAAAATAGAACTGTTACGTTTGTTTATTTTGGCTTTCTCTTCTCAACGCGAGGTGGCGCCTTGTTGCGTAAAAGCCGTCCAGACGTGTTCCAGTTCTCGGACAGCATGGACTCTATGCTGTCTTCAAAGCAGTCTGCGTAGACTGTCTACGTGCTGTCTAAGAATCGGAACACAGTCACATGAGAGGCTGTTGTTGTTGATGATGATGGAAAGAAGAAAGCAAACAGAAAGCGAGAAGACAGGCAGCTTAATCATAAAAACTTCCGATTGGCTACCCTCAACTGGGGGATAAGGGAAGAGGAATAGAAAGATGAGAAATAGAGAAAAAGAAACAAAAGGATGATGATGCTGATGATGATGATGACGATCAACCCGTAGCTGCTACATAACAGATTCACTGAAGTAAAGTAAGCTGCAGCGAACAGCAACGCTTCATAGTACACATCGTGAGAAGCACATCGTTAGAACAATAAAAAGGTTATTATCTCTCCTCTTTCGGCTCTCTCAGCATCCGTTTTGTACTTATGCGATAGGCATAAGTTTACTTGGATGAAGACAAAATTTTGGCCGGAGATATACTGGCTCGGCCTGCCACTCGGCACAATTAAAGGGGAATTAGGAGCGAAAAGAACTACGACCGACCATGGCATATAAGGTAAGAAGATGCGTGTGCAGGCCCGTAACACTGTTATCATAAAAAAATCAAAGTGTTTAGCCCAGTGGTTGGTGAAAACATGTGGCCGCCTTTCTAACCAAGGCTGGAGTCTTGGCGTCAGACCATAGGACCTAATGAACTCGCGTGACTATGGTCTTTCGGTCAATGACTGATGGAAGAAATGATCTAAACTGTCGCCCTCCTGTGTATACGCTGGAGAAATCTGCGTAAAAATCATGCAGCTGTTATTAAATCGCGAAGCTATTAACTGAGAAAGAGAGCAGCAGAATCGCACAGCTGTCACATAACCATATTTTACTGCGTGGAACAGTGACAGGGATATGTAACAACTCATGAAAGCTTTGAGATTTCTCTGAGAGCTAACGTCAATGTCGCGCATTTGTATGTTTTAGTGAACCATTTTTAAATATAATGCAGTGTATCACAGTGATCAAAGTAGGGCATTTTACGCATGGTGATACATGCGCACCACAGTATGGTACGGGAGATGAGTGATAAATCAACCGCTTTGCCATTCTTCCAGAGAGACAGTTTTTCGAGACAGTACATAAATGAGACCCAGGGTACCCCCGGTCGAAGATGCAGACAATATAGTTTGCGTGTGCTACGGGTGACAGACGCTGCACAATTAGAACGCAATGCTTAAAGTACCGGTTGCATGCATGCATGCAGGTAGCATATACGTATAAAGGCGCGCCACTGATAACTTATGGTGCAACATAGTGATAACTGGCTTGCAAGGTATACGCAAAATGTATTTCTAGAGAGCCAGTGCTGCTACTTCGTTCTTTAATAATTTTATTTCAGACAAGTTTGGAGACGGGCCTAGTTTAGAAGATCCGGAGAACTTCATACAGCCACCCAAAAAAAATTTTTGCTTGTGTTACCAGTGGTCCCCGAAAGTAACCGTTTTTTTTCAATATGTTTCCCATCCCTACGCTCGTGTAGTTTGTACAGATAGACGAAAATATGCTGGGATATGAAGCGAGATATAAACGCTATAGATGTAATCTACTTCCGAAAAAAATGCCGCACAATAATAAGCAATTTCGTGTCACGGCAATGTAAACTCGGTCATTTTTTTTGTACTAAGCAAAACCAGAGAGAAATGCGGTAACAATTTCATAAATACATTTAGAATACATGTCTGTCCGGAACGCGCGGCACAGTCACAGAGAAAGCCAGAAGAACGGCGTTTCCAGAGGCCATTTTAAACATTATTTGGGTAACTGCCACAATAACACTTGCAGGGCACTCATAAACTTCACATTTTATTTTAGCAGAGAAGTGTTAACCATGCGATTCTTCATCATTCTTTGGAGAAGTGCGGTGCCCGCTACAGAATTGCGATGAATGTAGTGCAATTAATTTCATGATGTGGCTGACGACGATGAAGAATTATGACTCAGGCTTTTGTAATGGGTAGGAGCATTCGACGAATAACTCGTTATCCAATGCGCATTGTATAACGCCTGGTTGTTCCTTTGCTGTTCTAATATGTTTTATTACTCACAATAATGAGATTCCTTTCTAACAAAAAGCCTGTACATATGGGGTCAGTTGGCGGTCAAGTTGCAAGCAGCGCATGCTATTGGAAGGAGCGCGTCCCATATGCTATACAGCGGCAGACACGGGCATTTGTCCCATATCGCCTTTCAATTTTTGGCCGAGTGAAAGCTTGTATTACATTTTTAGCCACAAAGATTTGCTATGTGTTGCAGCTGATTCATTGTCCCCGGTTGTATGTGCAAAACTTCCATCGTATTTTTGCAACTTCCGTATACGGTCGTCGACTTTTCAGAGAGTTCGTCGTGACAACATATTCGAGAACGTAAGGGGTGAATGATGGGGTTTAAAACATCTTTATATAAGGCAAACAGTTTCGCGATTCTTCTTTTTCCGTAATAGTTCTCATTCCATCATTAGTTCGTTCTTGCAGGTTACACTTGTTAACTCCTTACATGAAATTGTTTTTTCAGACTTCTGCGCGAGCCCTTGTTTGTGAAGATTTATGAAGGAAGTTTACGTTGCAGTTCGGTCTGTGCACACCCAACTTTTAATGAGATATTTGTATATAGTTTCACGCAATACATTATATAAATATTTACTATCTATGCTCTTCCAGCCTCCACTGTACCACTCATTATATTTAGATTTTCAAGGCCATTATGTGTTGGAACGGGTGTGCAAAATGTGTATATCTCCCAACTAAAAAAAAATCTTTTTTGTGGAAATAAACCCCATTCTGAAATACTACCCATTAAAACTTGGTAGAAAGTATTTTAGTCCGATGGTAAATGGCCGTCTCTGCATTGTACCGGAAACAAAAGAGCATTGCTTCGTGAGATAGAAATACGCCATGCTATTCTGGGATGTCCTCTAACAAACTGTGTAGAAAAATTGTGTAATTAATTCATACACTGTTTGTTACCTTATGCCAACATCTCTTGATGAAGTGCCGTACGATATGTGTTTCCTCATCGGTATATACAGAGTGTGGAAGACGCGTATGCAGGACCGCCACGCGAAGCCGATCACCTCATCTCACATACATTTCAGCCGAATGGCTATTCACTTGAAGAATGTTCATCATGAACTCGACTTTCGACAAGACTGGCACGCCACCTTGGTGAGGTGCTTAGCCTCGCCACTTTTCTTGAGCTGCGCATGATGAAGAACTCTGCCAAGACTATAGGACGTTAGCCATCAAGTTTCATTCTGAGCAGCGCTTGAACGCTTATTGTCGCTATAGAACTAAAAGCGCAACTCTGTGTGATACTATGCACTGTTTTAATATGCAGTAGAATACTGGACTGACAGGCAAGGGACCCGGGTTCAAATCCCATTGTGTCATTGGTTCGTATTTCGTGCGATAATGGTTACGGCACCGGTAGCAGCGGCGGCGTACAACTACGGCGCACATGACCCTTGCTGTGATCTCATAACAGCTTTCGCTGTAAAAACAATTGTTTGCTCATACATTTAGTGGTGCACACTTCGTTACTGAATCGAACTGCCTGCACTTCAGTGGCTAAATGTTTAAGGTAGGTCCTGGAACCTCCTAATGCGAAGAGTACTCATACTAATTAGTTTTGAATAAATGAGAGAGGTCAGAGACTGACCATGTCAAACGTATTCATATATAACGTGAATCAAACAAGATCACTAAATTTTCTCGGTGGCTTACTCACATTAAGTTACTCGGACATGTGCACAAGCAAATTACTTTGGTACTCATTGCGCCTGTGTTTGATGGTTATGCCATCCTCCCATCTTTCTGAAATTGTGCTGTTTTTGTCTCTACTTCATATTCTGCAAAGATGAATCTGTAGCGTCATCATCATCGCCATTCATCATCATCGTCATTTTTCTAGCCACCGCGCTGCGCCTCTCGTGCAGATCATGCCACAGCTCGAGGCACGAGCTGGAGAGATCGTGCTGACGCGCCTGGTGGTTTGGACGCTGCAGCCGCCGCCACTCCACTTCGGCAATCGCCTTTCATAATAAAGTGGCGAGACAACGACACGACCACGTTGGCCGCCGTCCCATCTTCCTCTCAGCCGCTACATTCCATGACGCTACACATCCATGAGCGACCTATCAGCAATATACAGATACCTCTACTGGTGTATTTAGTATAGGGGGCACGTTGGAATAAGCCAAGTGCGCGTTTGTTGATCTTCAAACCAACCTGCTAGGTAAAGTGAGTAAGACAGCACAATACATTAAAAAAAATACGAGGTGTACGTGGCCCGATTTGCTGTTCGTTTTTTTAATATGAAACGACTTCCTCACGAGTCACCACCAATAGAGTGACCTACAAAAAGAAGCACAGCCCCAGCACCCCACTACGCCGCACGTGGTGCTCAGTAGAGAGAGCATTTATAAGTAGGGTTGAGAATTGCGTCTTTGTCAACTTCACCTTGCTTACACTTAAACGCTCTACTAAACTCTGGCATATTCATGACGGCCCCGTTGCAGCGCTTAAGCGCTTTTTCGGGTAGCATTACTTTTCCTTCGACTTCGACGCTGGCACACAGGACGTGGCAGAACGTAATGAAGAACATCTGCTCATCACTCAACGCGATGCCTGGTATCAAGAGGCGAGTCTTACGGTCAGCCATGGCGTTGAGGAGGGCGTCCAGTGCTACGCGAGCTCCGAGATAGTCGGGCAGGAAATCAGCCTCTTCGCCCAAAGCAGCGTCCGGATTGGCTTGTTGAGCGAAACACATTGCCCTCTTTTCGTACTCTTGGTACACACCTCCGGTCCACCAGTTCGAAGTAGAGCCAAGAACGTCTTTCTTCACATTCTTGCCCGTGAACAGGAGTGACAACAGCCGCCCGGTAACACTTCCCAAACCACCGTACTTGATCGCAATCGGCACATCAGCGGAGTAAAAGGGCAGGCGCAATAGTCCAGCGTACACGTGGACCACGTTCATAACCCAGTTGGCATCACCACCAGCCAAGACAACATTGCCCCGTCCTTCAGATCGCTTCACGCCCCGTATGTTGTACTGCGCATTGTTGGCGCGTATCTTCAGCTGGTTGCCGTAGTAGTCCGTTGGTGACAGCGCTTCCATATCGGCGTACCTTTCTGCAATATTGGAAGTCCTTAGATACGGCCCAAGAACTGGTGGGACGACCGTTGTCCTTTTCAATTTTTTCAGTGTTCTGGACTTCGACAGCTCATCCATCCATTGAGAACTGCGTATTCTGCGTACCATGGAGTTCTTTATAGAGGCAACGATATGGCTTACGTCCTTAGACTGGACTTTGTTGGTGCTCGAAATTGACAGAACGTACAGATTCCATGCTTCTACAAAATGGGTGAAGATAAACGACACACAGTTTTCAGTGTGAACTGGACTCGGCTGCATAGGGTGGTTGAAGAAAAAGTACTTGTCCATTACCTTTCTAAGCGGCTCTTGGTGCGCTGCCATCTGTGTGAGTATTGAGAAGCCGAAGAATCTCATCGCACTTTCAGGGGGCACGTTCTTCAGTAGACTTCTGAGAGCTTCTCCAATGTAGTAAAGCTTGACGTGGAGGATCGTCGACGCAGTCATGTTCCCCATGGGTTCGAGGGCCTTGCGCCAGATGTACTCAGACAAGCCCATATCTCTCGTTACGGCAGCGATTTCTCGGAGAGTGTGCGACTTTCGCACGCCTTGCATGGCTTTCGAGGCACGACAGATGTTGAGATGAATGTCAACTAGCTCTTGAATTGTCGCGTCGTCGTTGTATGAAAACAGCCCCAGTACTTCCCTGACATACTCTTCATAAGTACTTTCGAGGCTTTTGTTCAACTCTGGCGAAAAAGGGCACGCAAAGGGAGTCGCGTGAATGGACAGTCTGTGGTGCAAAAAGGCTTCGCCGTACAAGGCTTTTTCGAATTCGAACACTACTTTCATACCCCAATTCAAGTCCAGTGTAATAAGTCCCGCGAAGACATCGTACGCTTCGGTGTCCGAGTAGGTGAATGACGGCCAGCTCCCTAAGAGAAACTCGTTGAAAACTGGTCTGATTCCAGATTCTAGCGATTCAGTTGCCGACAGGAGGCATGAGCGGTAGGTGATGAGCACCATGTCGAGAACAGTTTGGTAGGTGATGTTGGGCCCCCGCTTCTTCATGTCCTCCTGCATGTCATCCACGTACTTCTGGCTGCCCAACCAGGATACGTTGACGCCTTTGATGTTCGCCGAAGCCCAGGGGCTGCACACGTACGCATAGAAGTCTCGGCAGGGCAGGTCTCCACTCACCGGCCCAAGGTGCATCATCTTTTTGACGCGCTCGCAGTCTGGAGTTTCGCAGTGCTTGTGCTTCTCAGACTTGAGTATTGCCATACGGACATGCTCTCCGTATATAAGGAGGAATATGAGGAGGCCTATTAAAGCAAAGCAGCAGATCACAATGATGTAGCTCAGGATGCCACCGCTATCGTCTTGAGCCTCTTCCTTGACGACTACTTTTGGGGCGTCACCTCCGGCCATGTTCTTGGTTCAACCTGCCAGAGAAGCCGTAGAGACACACACAAGTTATATATGTCTATTAGTGCCGATCGACGTCGTACACGTTTTAGCAAATACTTAGAGTGATTATATCTGAAGTGACATGTCGATAAGAAGTGCGAATTAATACCTTGAAAGCAACAACAAGGTATAGCGCATCGCTGAAGATTGCAATATGGCTATCGTTCGAAGAACAAGTGGGACCATATTCTTCGAATAATTGGGAAAGCTTTACGTCCTATATGTGGGTGGTACAGAGCACTACAGGCAACTGTTGTTCCACGGCAGAGTGTATGCCGCTACTATTGGACGACGATCAATGCCATAGCGGCGGTATTGAAAGCGTCACACCATTGTGGCGTATCAGGAGAAACCGAAGTAAAAGTACTTATCATACCAACACTTCTTGCTCAAAATTCACTGTTCGTTTCGCCTCACTCAAAATATATCGAACACTCGAGAAAACACTAACTTCACGACAATAATCGTCACAAGGCCTGCTTTCATTAGTAACAGTTGGGAAAGTTTTGCGTCCGAAAACCATGAAATGAGTATGAGGGGTGCTGTGATGTGGGGTTCCCAGTATTGTGACCATCTAGTGGTCTTTAACGTGACTTCAATATGAGTACATAGTTCTCCAGCATTTGAACTCCATCAAAATGTGCCTGCTGCGGCTTGCTTGCATTGCCTTCGTCTATTTCTACTCCAGAATGCCATGCCACATTGACGGCTTACACGCCACTTGTGACATGATGTACTGTAAGTGTGGGGTTAGATCAAGGAAATGCGTGCAGGTAGGGAGCCTCCATGTGCGCGCGTCTCCGTGCTTTAGGGTGGTGACAACTTTGACCATGGTGGCTTACAACTGGCTAAAACGGCCGCCATACTCGGTGGGCCGCCATGTTGGTTCTCAGCGGTAGCTCATTGACATTGAAGGCAGCGTGAGTTTGAACGAGAAGAGGGTGGTGCTTTTTATATACCAATTTCTGAAAGCTGAGGGGTTGTTTTCTGATGTTAGCCACCGTTTTGTAGAACAGGGAAAACGTGTTCGTGAGTCGAGTTTGTATAAAATACCAGTAAAACAGTTAGTTTCTCCTACCTGGTGAACCCACCGCATTTTCGGAGTGAGTATATTTAGGGAACCTATATTTGCGACGGGGAGAACCTCGATGCCACAATGAATGGTCTTCAATGCCTGCGCGGTATTACTGAAGTAAATTCACCTTATCACTGCAGACACCTCAAATAGTGGAAGGCTCACGACCGTACTGTGTTATATCACGGTACCCATAACGCAAGGGAAGGCAGCTCAAACAACCGGGTAGCTCGTGATGTTTCCTGTAAGCCACATAACTCCGTTAGCCTGTTTATCAGACCCTAAATATTGTTTTTGTTCAAAATACAGTTTCCTGCATCAAGTTTAGTTTATGCGAACGAGTATGTACAATTGACTACTTTAAAACCTTACAAGCAGTAAGCATTGCCAGAAAATAGTAGGACACTCAATCATATCACACCAACTATTCTCCTCCCCCAACAAGCCTGCATATTAGGGTAGCAGAAATGCAAAGGAAAGCAACAAGGCACAAACCAAGTTTTTCTAGGGCAGATTTTATTGAAAAACAGCATCCAAACAGCATCTGGCCTTAATTTCTTCAAACCGTCCCGCCCCCTTTGCTGGAAGCTTCTGTCCTCGCAGTGGGCCTACAATGAAGCAATGAGGCGAAAAGTCATACACGGCACCAACCACATGCGTAGTCCATTCTCATTTTCTGTACAAGCACTAAATAAAAACTGAGTTCACAATATCAAATCATCTTTGTCTTTGTGACTGATTATGAAATAAAAAGATGACGAAAATAATGACGAAGCACCAATCTCCCATAGGGCATATTTGAGTTATGGGCCAACAAACGACTTGCTCAGTGTACATATACCGCACTGTTCAGGACCGACACAACGACAGAATAATGGACGGATACGAACAGTAAATCTGTTGCGTTTGATATTAATAAAGCGAAATCCTTTTTGCCATTCTATACAGTAGAACTCGCTCTTGGGCTGGTTGGTGCATGTCTTGATTAAATAGTCAATTTCTCGCTGAATTCACAACCACACAGAGACAGAAAAACACACAGACACCATGGGCGCATAGACATCATGGACACCACGGGCACGATTTGGCACGAAGTTGACTATTTAATAAAGACTTTTTGCCATTGTTGAGCGAGTTTCGGTGCGGTTCTACGTTTTATTGAAGGGAGGAACGAACACCCCATGTCAAGTCGCACAAAATTTAGTTGCGTTGCAACCATGCAAGACTACAACAGTCTACAGGGAACACGTTCGTCGGCTCGTCTGTCTACCTCTCCAAATGCCCTCTCTCAGCGACCGAGGTGAAAGTGCAGGAACGCGAACATCTGCCAGCAAAGGAAGACGTGAACTCGATTATCTGTTAGTGGTTTACGGGCCCGGCGTTTCCCGCGGTGAATGCGGCGACGGCTTCGGAAACACATGAAACGCAGAGAGTGAATTAATGCAAGACCACATGTTTGATTATTCGTATCATTCGATTGGTGAACTGCGCTTCGACTATACGAGGATAAACAAACATACTCAAGTTAACCAGTTCTCGCTCGCATATCTAGGCGTAGGCGACCGAAGCCTGATGCATCGTTGTACTATGCAAGTTTTCGTGTTTGCTTTACTCAAACTATTTTTGTCGCGTGGAGAAGTGAATAATTTCTTGAAATATGTGGCGATATACTCAATCCACTCGAAATACAGCGATTACTCACCTCACAAACACGGCAAGAAGTCCGCTCCAAGCAATCTCGCTTCATTTGTATAATCCAGCGTTTCCGTCGGCTGTCGGGAAGCGGAACAGTCTCCAGATGATCTTGCATTGCAGCACGCAGCACCCTGGCATTTACGCTTCAAAGTTTTTGTAGTGGTCTTAGCGCGAGGATGGTGTCGTAGCGGAATCTACAGGTCTATGGTGTAGTCGAACGCAGCTCATATACTTCAGCTTGAACACCCACGCCAACATGCAGCTGGTGCAGTCCGGCGGAACAGGAACACCTGGCCGCGAGAACCAACATGGTGCTTGTTGCCATGGAAACCGGGACTGGCAACATTTTGTTTTAGCAAACCATGGCTAGTGATGTGTCAAAGACTGACACCACCCTGAAACAGGGAGACGCGTTCATATGAAGGGTCCCTAAATAGGCACACGACAGTGGACCAGAGGGCGTGACGAAGTTCTTTGGGCCACCTCAGCATTGTTGGTGCCGACCGCCAGGGACACTAAGAAAATGGAACGCTCGCTGAACACAGTCACACGCTGAAGTTTCAGTGCCCTTTTTGGCACGTTATCAAAGAACGCTTCCTCAGCGCTTACATAATCGGCCATGACCCCCTTGCTCACAACTAAAAAAGAAAACGATATGTACGTGCAAGTTCGGTTTTGCTGCGTCTACTCGCTAGGCTACGCATTGGAAGACTCGGTTTTGCTGCGCCTACTCGCTAGGCTGTGTATTCTGGCGCTGCCATCAGATCTCGTTAACTGCGTTGCTGGGTGCCTATGTAGAGAGGTTACAGTCCTGTAGGAGAAAAAGAGGCCCTAAAGCGAATAATTGTTTCTTCATGGTGCTTGAGCATGTTATGGCGGAATGGTCGATTGTGCAAAGCGTGAGGGTGCGTTCACATAGGGCAGTGCTCGACCAGCGCTTGCTCATTCTTTGCATCTCAAACGCAACTTGCGTCGACCGTATTTCCATATCTAGCAACCAATAGGCCAGATGCAACCCAGATGGAAGATGTCTCACCACACAGAGGATTGGGGACGCGTTCTCGTATCGCGGCAGTAGAAACAATACAACACCGTCAAAGAATGGCACCAAGACGGCGGCGCAAGGAAACATCCAGACATTTAATGGGAGTTTAATGCTAGACTACTGCACCGAACTACTGAAATTCACCATCTCAATATCACCGCTGTAAGGACTTCGCTAGCTTTAGTGCGAGAGCCCCCAAGCAGCCTATACGCACCAGATTTCTTGCGCTCCTGTGTACTTGCAGCTGATCCCGAACCCTGGCGCTCCTCGGAGGCGCCTGGCGAGCGAAAGTACGAAGGAACGCAAGGTCACATGAGGTATATTGTCTCCCGCACTAAAGCTGCCGTGTACGTTTTTTGCCTCACTGTCATGAACGGATGTGCGAATGAACACTTTTACACGAGGACTGGACCCTGCGCAAGTTACCGTAGTTTTTTTTACCATCGCGGGCAATAAAGTATAGGTATTTTACTCACTTTTGCGTGGCGTTCAGCAAAGATGGTCTGTCTCCTAGGGCTCCGTTCTTCTTCCTCTTCCTTTCCAGCGAGAACGCGTGTCCACGAGCGAGCGCGGCATAACAGTGGTTACGCCAGCAAAAATAATGGTAACATCCTTCTTTCAAGTTCATATTGTAAGCACGATATGCCCGCGTTGCAATAGTTCGCGTGTTCACAGACTTCCCCTTTAGTTGAACTTGTTCACATTTATTATACGAATAGAGGTATACACTGAGGGTGCCCGACCTCAACAAACATTTACGGGAACTATATGATTGCGTTGATATGTGCGAGATAACAAAAAAAAAAGAAGACAGAAAAAAAAAGAAAGACAAAGTATGAAAGACAGAAAGAAAGACCAACAGAGATGGAGATAGAAAAAAATGGAAAGAGGAAAAAAGCAGGCCACAGCCATAATTAGTATATTATGGCAAAGGCGGACGGTGGCCGTGCTAACTGACTGCTGTGGCAAGCCGGCTATCTGCTGAAAGCAGGACAAAACACCACCCCATAAGAAGGTATATAGGCGGGACAGCCAGACTCCAGCCGCACAGTCGGGACCGGCTAAATCTGGATGTCTGGTTGCATTATGTTTACCTGCTACCATATAGTTTCATACAATGATACATCGAGAGGAATCTGGCGCTGCGATCGCGTACCCCCATGAGATTTATGGGAAGTACAGGCTTCAGATTGGATAGGGTTAGCTAGTGAAATGTCTACAGACCTTTTGCTACAGTTTCAGTTTCGTTCTTCGCGGAGCACGGGTAGTGGGCTGTAAAACAGGCTGAAGCAGTGCCTTTGTTGTTCGAAAAGGGCTAACGACCACTAGATCTTTTGATTCACTGTGACTTTGGAGCTTTGCGAGTCGCGTTTGACAGTTTAAACGAAGCATCGTCCACTCACCGCTGCGCCTACATGTAGCGTCTCATGCCAGTGCAGGGTCAAGCAGGGTATTGCCTCGCGTTCATGTTTTTCACAAGCGCGTCTTGCCTAAACTCGTTTTAAATCGACTGCAAAGCGATGATGAAGCTAAGTAGACGCACCGTCACGCTCCGCTGGCTCGACTTCACAACAAAACCAGAGGTGCGTTGGGGGCAGACCACTGGGACAGACGCAACTAGCGTCGTAGAAGACGAAGCGATAAGTGTTTCTCACTTAATACTGTACTGTTATTTGCATAAATAGATAATGCATACTTATGAGAGAAAAACAAGTACGTTTCTTTTCAAGTGCTGTAAAAATAATTAATTAAATCTTGATGCCAAATCTAGAACGCAATGCCAGAGCGATGAAAAACCTGATGATTAAATTTGTTCATGTTTCCCTTCTACGCCATGGTCAAAAAAATTTTTTGCAATAAAATTTGCGTGCAGAAAGATGAAGCAAGCTTTAATTTATTATAACTTCATATCATTTTGTTCTACACTCAGACAGGAAGCGTCGCGAATCTCAAGAACGTAATCCACCCGAAGCAGATCCGAAGCCTGCACTTCCCATCATTCCCATGCGGGTACAAGTGCCGCTGAAGGAGACCGCGTAGACACTAGCGCCAGATTCCACTCAAGGTACTATTGTATGAAACTCTATGCCTGCTACTAATTCCTGCGTAGTCCCGTCATCGTCTTCATCTCGTGATCGTCTCCATCTCGTATATTATTACCTCTGTATTTTCTAACAGTTAACAAAAACCAACTGTCCCAACCCGCCAACGCAATTGTGGCACTGCGCACTGAGTCTAAGGCGATGAGCACTGCCATGCGCGCAACGTGATCACTCAAGATTCTTGCAAGATTCGCTGAAGTTAGTTTCTACCTGGTAACTTGGCCCATCTCATAGGCTCAACGTTACCGAAGGTGTGATATAGGGGCCTTGGTTGTGATTTTAAAATAAGGATCGAGCTAATGATTGATGGGGGAGGGGGGGGTTGACGTCCTAAAACCACCATATGATAATGACAGACGCCTTAGTGAAGGGCTACGGAAATTCCGACCATCTAGAGTTATTTAACGTGCACCCAAATCTTAGCACACGGGCTTGCAGCGTTCTCGCCTTCATCGAAAATGCAGCCGGCGTTTTCGGGATTCAATTCCGCGACCTGCGGGTCAGCAAGGAATCGAGATATAAGTAGCTTAAGTTAGGGGATTGAATTACACATGCTATGAATGTACCTTTCCGTGATGGATTCCCACCTGTTGTAATGTTTTCTGTACTACAGAAAGAGGGTGGTGGTGACCCGCAAACGCACCGTAAGTCTATAGACCGTATACAAGGGAGGCAACAATAGCAGTCATGCATAATTCTTCCTCCCCCTCTCCCCTCTTTCACTGTACCTCTTCCACGTATTTATCTTCCCTCCGCATCACAGAGAAACTATCTAGAGAAAAGTTTTCTAACTTTTCCTCTCCCTCTTTTCACTTCTGTGCGACAGCGTATCATTTTCTGCCTCATGTACTGTGCGCAGATTTCTGTAGCAAAAAAAAAAAAGCGCGTCGATGAAAAACTTAGCTGCAAGCCTCTTAACCCCCCCCCCCCCTCCCCAATTCTCATTGTTAGAGTTCCGTCGTATATAAAAGTGGGGGGATTGGTCTGCCACCTACACAACGCCAGAGTTCCACAGAAAGGAAGCTCTTCAGGCAAACATATAGTACTGCCTCTCGACCAACATAAATTGCAAAGTCGCAACAAGCATGTTTACACTGAGAATAGTAAAAATAATACCGGTTGTCGGCGTGTGTGGGAGAAAGGGATTAATAGAGCTCTCGAGAAACGAGATCAAATCGACACACGGCGGCACACGCGAAAACGCGGAGAAGTCCTCCCTTACAGGCCCTCAGGGTCACCAGTTCGAGCGACCCAGTGGTCAAGCCAAAGACGGTGCATGCATGCATTCTGGAGGACGTCGATGAAAGCAAGTTCACTAAGTATTATGCCCAGTGCGGACAGCTCGTGCACCTTAAGTTGACAGTGCGGCGAGCGAGTGAAATTTATAATGCGGCCAGTAGGCGCATGCAGAGTGCTCTGCGGTGGCGCGGACGACGCGACCGAGGAGGCCGGCAGTTAATCACGCTCAGGCTCGGAGATTGCAATCATTTTCGTTGATTGACTCGTAACGCGTCGACTACGAGGACCAACAGGGAAGGAAACAGGGTTCAGGGGGAGATGTCCTGGGAGAAGTCAGGTCATTGAGCAATGGGTGTGCGTGCAGTTCGGCTGAATGAGTCTTCGGCGCAGTCACCCTGTCGGGCACACGCGGTGCTTTCCCGTGGAACGGAGCGGCAGTGCCGTCATTTCATCCTCCCTTTCCGTGCCATCTGTCGCAACGTAACCACAATAAAATTCGAAATATAAAGAGCCATACGGTTCGCGCTGTTTGCTTCCTTGTATAATCAACCACAAGCATGTAAAAGTTGTACTCGACAGGCTATATGCAAAAAAACAAAATACTTGTTCCGACATAATGCTGAAAGAAAGAGAGAAAAGTAGAGAAAGGGCAAGGCGAGCGAAAGAGAACGAAGTGAGGTCAATGAAATGCGTGTCGTGTTTGCTACCTTCCACTGGGGAATCCACTGAGTGATGTGTAGGGTTTAACGTCCCAAAACCACCATATGATTATGAGAGACGCCGTATTGGAAGGCTCTGGAAATTTAGACCACCTGGGGTTCTTTAACGAGCACCAAAATCTGAGCACACAGACCTACAGCATTTTCGCCTCCATCAAAAATGCAGTCACCGCCGCCGGGATTCAACTCCCCGACCTGCGGTTCAGCGAATAACCTTACCCACTAGGCTACCGTGGCGGGGATTGCACTGGCAATATGAGAGAAAATGGAGAGAAGAGGAAGACAGGGAGGTTAACTAGAGGGTAGTATCCGGTATGATATCCTGCACAGGGGTAAGAGGAGAATTGGGGGTTGAAAGAGAGAGTAAGAAAAGATAAATCATAAAAGCCAAACACACACAAACACACACACACGTGAGCGTTCATGCCAGGCAAAGAACGTACAGATAGCAGGACATTATGGAACACTTGATACTATAAATATCAAAGCGTTGCTAGAAAATTCTGCGTAATAGTTTTGGAACATGATGGTTCTCCTGCTGGGGCAACGAACGTTGTCCAGAGAACTACAGGCCGGCATGAAAACGAAGCATCTGGCAGACAGTGAAATATTTGGATTGGCATGGATTGACGGACAGAGGCACGGACACACGGACGCGAGCGCAGATGGACGGACTCATGGATGAGCAGATAGAAGCACGGATGGATGGACGCACGGATGGACGAAAGCATTGACGGACGAACACACAGGCGAAAGCATGGATGTACAGCCAGACGGATGAATGGATGGACCCTCGGACGGACGGACTCAGGGGCAGACAGAAGCACAGACGCATAGATGGAACGACGGTGGCACGGATGCATGACTGGCAAACTGACGGACGGATGGACGCTTCGCCCGATTTATTATCATTCACTCTGGCGGTATGCCGTGAGAATCCCTAACGTAATCTAGTTACATTATTCCCAAGGACATATACATAGAACGCCGTTTTTGAGCATCTCGTAAACTAAAGGTGGCTACATACTACTACACGACTACGCGGAAGAGAGAACGACTTACGGCCAAGGAGTCTACCCCCAAATAATCACCGCCATATCTACAATGTAAATGATGTTAGAGGAGCTTGTTGGTAGGTGCACGGGGCATTTCTTGGCGAGACCATTTCTGTAGGAAGACTTCTTAACGAGCCGGCACATCATGAGCACAAAGGCAGCGTGGTCGGGCGCGTTCCGTGGCCGGCACTGCACAGTTTGGGCCACGTCGATCGGCACGTTAACCACATCATCTTTCATGCCGTACTGGCTGCTGCCGTGAGTCAAATGCCTAACGCTCATAAATGGCAGACGTGGGGCCATTAGGTGTTCTGCATCGAGGTTGAGAGCAGACAGTTGAGGGGGCTTGGAAGAATATGGTTATCAGTGCATAACACTCATCATAAAAACCTGTAATGTGCTGCCGTGCCTACAAAGCAACAAGACGTGGACGTTGTCACGAGGATGTGAGCGTGCGAGGCATCGAAAACCGACGCCTTGGGTGGCGGCGCGCCATCTAATAAGCATTGTTGGAATCACCGAAGAGGTGACCGGAGCGACGAACTTGAGCGGTGACCGTGGAAGTGTACGCTGGCAACACTAGTGTAATCACCGGATGACGTCGGTGGACAGTGCGCGAGCTTAAGAAGCTTGCCGAGCAAGCTCCTTAAACAAGCTGCCTTTGTAGCGTTAGCTACACTGGCCTCGCTGAGCCAATTTCGCGTGGCACTGGTCTGCGCATGCGCAGTGATACTCCGCCGCCGCCACCGCGCGCGGCTCGCCGCCGGTGTGCGCGCAATTCGATGCGCTGCGCAGACGATCAGTGGTGTCACGCACCGGAGCCGGCACCTCCCTCGCACTCGGCCGCGGCCGCGCGCGACTCGTCGCCGCCGGTGTGCGCTTTCCAGAGGAGTGCCGTCATAGCCTTGGTAGGCATATGGACGCCGACGCGCACGCCTTCCCTGTGCAGTCGCCATCTGACACTGCGCTGGAGCCGCTTGATAGCGCCTCTGACTGGCGTTTGCCACTGTGGTATAGCAATGGAGAAGGGGAGTGGAAATGCTGCTCAACAGTGCAGAAGAGCGGAAAAGCTTAACTCATCGGATCCCGAAGTAGTTGCCCGGCAAATTAAATATACATGTGCCACGTAATACGTATACCGAGTGTGTGTCATTGGAACAGCTGTAAGCATGATATCTGGAAAGGTAAGAATAATCAGCTGAACCTTTGCTAACGCTACGTATATCCTGGCATAGCTGAGCTAAGCCACTGCCATTTTTTCAATGCCGTTCAGCTATAGCTTGTGTTATGGTTCACAAGTGGGATGTTTATTACAAACTGCACGTATTCGAGGCAGGAAAAATCTTCAGCATTACTCTAACTTCCGTAATTTTGCATTTAAGTTATGAAAACAACGCCTGAGGCAAAGCGTGCGGGAATGCTTTTCTATAACTTTGAGCCACACACTTAGAGGCAACGCGTTTTTGTTTCCTATTTTTTTTGTGTGCATGTTTGTGTTCGTGTCCCCGACTGGTCCCTCCGCGCATGCTAATCCACTCGGATTACTTCGATAGGATTCCGGATGTGGCTTATCAGGGTCCGCCCAACGGATGCCACATGTGATCTTTCATTCTTCGTGAACGTGGACGTGTGACGTGTTTCAGGACGCTGTTCTTGCCCGATTGCAAGTCCCCTCCGAGCACTTTCTTTTTGTGCTCTTTCTTCCACCTTAAAGCGGAAGAAGATGGTTGAAATGTCGGAGGGGTTAGCCCGCGTATGGACAGACTGTCTAAACTTTAAAGGGATAAAGGATAACTTTTGACGAAAAAAACGAGTGCACGTCTTAATCACGATCACGTCGCTCTTGGTTAGGTTAGGTCAGGTTAGGTTAGACTTAGAAATAGGCATGCACACTATTAGCAAAAAAAAGTTAGCCGAGACTGAAGAATTCACGGCTCATGACATCTGAAAATTCTCTGTCTTTTAAAGTTATACGTCCTGTTTAAATAAAATGCAGTAACTGACATATTCTAATCACCACCCCAAAGAAACATAATAAAGGAGTTTCCTACCACGCGATTTATAACCGCAGTTTGAAGGCTCTAGCACCTTGTAACCAGTGTGGCAGCCAAGGGGAGCCTCTAGCATGCTAGTCGCTTCCATCGAAATTCGATTGCCGCGGCCAGGATTGTACTCTTGACCTTCGGGCACCGGACGCCGAGCAGCGTAACTTATACACCACAATGGCGAACGTTTGGAACACTCTTCTTTTGCCCTGAACATAGTTTGTATTGGCGCTGCACGTGTACGTAATAAACATGACACAGACATAAAGAGAAAGGTATACGCATTAAACTTCCAATGTATTCGCTGTCAACAGCATTTTAAAGAACAATACGTTAAGGTAAAACTGGGTCCCTCATCCAATGTCCCTAATTTATCCGACATTTCGGAACCACGTATGGTCCCTTTGTTGACCGAGCTGGATTGACCAACTCATTGGGCGAAGACTCTACGGTGACTACGGCAACTCAAAGTTGAAGTTGAGAACCTACCCTTCTTTTTGCCTCTACGCCGTGTTTTTTTTTTTTCGTACATATAACACGCCAATACAATCTATGTCCATGGATGACCAACTCGCCAGAGCTACAACACTTCCTTTAGCTGCTGGCGCACGGTGCAAATGGCAGGCGCATGGTGCAATATCGCATTGCTGCCGCTCTGTACGCTCAGTTGGTGCTCCAGTGTACTACGCGCTCGCTGGGGCGCACGTACTCGCTGTATACGGGAGTGCGTGCGCATACCGCGGGGGTCCACCACGGCGGTGCCACGCAGAGCGACTTTGCGGCGTGCGCGCTCGCCGACGTCCCGTGGCGACGGGGGGTGCACGCCTGCGCCCGCGAGTGGTGGCCGCGCAAGCCCGGGATATAAATGGCCCCGCTAAGGTGGGACGATTCTGCAGAGGGCCGCATCGAGACAGCCCCTCCTGAGTAATGGAGAGGGAGCGCAGTGCGGCCGGGCCAGGGAAATGGACGGCATCCGCGGCAAATGGAATGGGCTCCGACAACGACCACCCACTTTCTAAAAGCATCGTTTGCGGACCTCTTAGGCCTAACGTCCCGGCTGGCAACCACGGTCGGCCGTTTTAATTTGGCAGCGACTCCGAGAAAGTCTGTCCCCTTCCCCAATCCTCCTCAATACCACTCTCGCCCTCGAGCGCTAGCTGAAAAAGAGAACAAAGAACTGAAAACGGCCGCGATCTGTCGGTGGGAGAGAATGCTCGGCAAGACCGTCGTATATAGTGTATTACTACTCTCTATTTTTTGCTTGACTGTTTTTCTACTTTTTTGTGCGCGTCGATGACTTGGTAGTCCAGGAACGCCCGTGCGCCCGCGCGCGCGTACAGTTTCTTAATTGCGTTATTTCAAGAAGGGCGACCTTTTGCATTCACCCACCCGCGCGTTGTTTTAGTTCGTCCGCCGTTTTTCTTCCCGTTTTTCTCGCTCCTCCGTAGCCTCCACCCTTCCCCCGCTGCCTCGGGCCTCCCTTTCTCTTCTTCGCGCAGTATGAACCAGCGAGTGTACTACGGGCTACGCGAGTACAGCTCGTGGACTGTTTCACGGCTTTTGCGAGTGGGCTACGCGGATCCCATTCTGTTCTGAGCGCGGAAACGCCTCGCCTGTGCTTGACCGAGTTAGGAGCGAGACCTGATTGAAGACACCTTATTCGCGTTATTCGTCGAGCTGCGTGCACTGGTTGCCCAGCTGTTTGTCCGCGCTGCTGGCACAGAAATCGCACCAATTATGCAAGCAACAAGTCCCTGAAACTTGCGTTCACGCGCCTGTTCTTAACCTCAGTGGATGGCCCGGTCTTCCATGCCGAGCCTCGAAAAGTTAAAGGATTGGCGTAAGGTGTAGCGAGGTCACAGTGTTCTTCGATTCTCAAATGCACGCACATGTCCTGTGCACGTGGGCTAGAAAAGGGGAGCGTGGCGCACAACCGTAACAGCGGGCGTGGAGCAGGCAACGCCCACGCGAGACAAGCGCGGAAACAGGTGTTCGCGCTGGAAAATAAATTGAAGTAGACAGCATCCTCCAAGCGCTGAGAGTGCAGTGCAACAGCAAAATCCAACACGGAAAAGTTTCGCGTTTCCATATCACCAGAGAAAACGACAAGTAGGGGAAATCGGTAGTTATCAAAAGGAGCACGGGGAGGAGTACACTCTGAAAAAATATCGAGTAAAAAGGGTGTCTCTTTGTCCCACAACAATAATCGTCATCAGGCTTGCGTGCGCTTCCTTTCTTGAAAACTCGGCGCTGGCCACTTTCCTATCGAGAATGCATTGTAACCCTGATAATGGGCATGTCCATCGTGACCGGAATGTACCGGGCGCGGGGCGATAGCGCAAGGAAGAAACGCAATATAGGTGACGATTATAGTTGTGGGGCAAAAAGACACCCTTTTAACTCACTCTTTTTTTAGAGTGTAGAAGGCCGACAAACGAACAGACAGAGACTCTCACGCGTTCACGCAATTCCACTCAACGGCGAGAGCCGTTTTCTTCACAGTCGATTCAGTTCATGTCTCCGTGATCGGAGGCGCTGGTAAGATATCTACGCGTGGTCTTGCAGTGCCTAGCAACGACGTGGCGCGATGTCGTCATCGTGACATCATGATGACATCACAAATTTCGGTGATTGTGACGTGATTTGACGTTATATGGTGATGCTATTACGCGTTGATTTTTTCACGGCGAAAGCTGTTATAAGAGCATAACAAAGATCGCGTGCGGCACTGCTGCCGCCGCCGGTGTCCGTAACCTCTATTGCGCAAAGAGAAACTAAAAAAACTGAATAGAAAACATGAATGAAACAATGGGATTCGACATCGCGTTCGCTGCGTGCCAGCACAGTATCATACCGCTGGGCTACGCCGGTTTTTTTTTTTCGTTAGTGGCTTTTTTTGCACATCATATAGTAATAATACAGTGCATAGACAGTGCATACAGAGGTATTATTACAGAGGTTTACATATCCGCTTATTCGTATGAAGGCATTCATCTGACCTACGTCGGCGCTTACAACTCTATTGCAAACTGGCCCCAGGCAGGCTTCATGTCGGAAAAGGAATCGCATTATTGTGTGTAATTAAGCACTTTATAGCAGCAAAAGACCAGCCATGCCTCGCACAACCGAAATTGCGCAATGAGTGGGTCGTCGTATGGTACAACCCATTAAAATTGCGCTAGAATTAATTCTTCATTGTCATCGGCCACAGCATAAAAAAATTGCACAAAATTTCTTGAAAAAATGTAGCGGGTACCACACCCCTCCGGAAAAAGACGAAGAATGGCATAATGAATGCCACCTTACTACACAAAAATTATGATGATTTAGGGCATAGTAGCTAGCCTGAAAGTTTACTTGTAGCAGTTACGCAAAAATTGATTAAAAGAGGCTCTGACAGGCCGCTCTTCCAGCTTTCACTGTGGCTGTGCTGCGCGTTGCGCGCAGACCTGGTGTTAATTATTTTTTGTTTACGCCGCCATTGCCGATGTTGACAACAGTCATTCTTAGGGTTTGATAAGGAATCTAAGGTTCTTAGCATCCGGGGTTTCACACACAGAAACGACGATATTATTATGAGGCACGCGGAGTAGGAGGAGGGCAGAGAAAGAAAAAGAGAGACGTCTGATGGACGGTCTATGGGTTGCCAACAACTTCGGGAACAAATAATTCCCATCAGAGACCGGCCTATGAAGCCTACCACTCGTACTATGCGCCATATAAGGACATAATACGAACAGTACTAACTTAATAACTGGTAATGCAATTATAGGCCTAAAGCTGTACTAATTTCATCTTATCACAAATGTTCAGCATTCCTTTCTTCAACTATCGGCTCTCACTCAATCTTTCGCAGTCCCTATGTCTCCTTGAAATTTCTTTTGACTCTACAGCTTGAACTTCAAAATTGATATTCCTTA
The DNA here is from genome assembly GCF_013339725.1 of Rhipicephalus microplus. Taxonomy (NCBI): domain Eukaryota; kingdom Metazoa; phylum Arthropoda; class Arachnida; order Ixodida; family Ixodidae; genus Rhipicephalus; species Rhipicephalus microplus. The sequence continues at coordinate 7,788,007 of NC_051173.1, forward strand.
CGCCGAAAATAAAATCTTTCATGGTACTTGAGGTTGAATTAAAAAAAAAAGTGGTTCCTACTTTACAAGTGCCCCACTAATGTCACCACTCTGCTCATTCGTTCATTCCCATATTAATTATGACATAATGTGCTAGGGTAAAACATATAGCGCTCACTTGGGACCCTTTCAAGTAATACAGAACAAATTCGCGAGAATCGTTACAAACACTCCACAGTTTTGTTACGGTAGATAAATACCCCCTGCTCACCGTAGACGTTCGCTTCATAGAGTGGCAGGGGGACTGCTGAACACGGTACCAACAGGAGTCCTGCTCCAAGTGCTGGTGATTGTGCTTACGATGTTGTGAACTCGTTCACGCCACAACTTTTGTCAGCTTGGCCTAATCAAGTGTGAGGCCCCCGAGACGACTCCACGCTCTCCCATAGTAGAGTAACCAGTGCTCTGAACCGCTAACCTCTTTTTCTAAACATCTTAGAAGGACTACCTCCAACCTCCTTCTCATCGTCTGACCTGATTGCTCACATTAATATGAAATTTGCACACAACAACGTTATTTCACTTACCATACACACTCTTCATAGTAAACAGACTGCTGAATTTTCCACGATATTGATATTGGGTACATAACCAACTTCTGTAAAAATGCTAGACACTTACACGAATTTAAAGGCAGAGTATCTTCCACAAATCACACATACTTAGGTGTACTGTCTCATTTCACTTTTTTTATGTTTTTGTACAGTTCTACAGCAAGCCAGTTTAGTGTTGTTCAATTATATTGGAGAAAAGTGATACTGTTCAAACACTGTGTGTTACCATAATCTGCCTTTAACAGGAGCTATTAATGCAGTATTCGACTTTGGATCCTCCTTGTGTATACTAAACACATGTAGTATTCCCATATTTCAATCAATAAATGTCTACTGAAATATATGTTTCTCTATTAGTTTCTCTGATAAGACACGTCGTTTTACTACTCATGACATGACTATAGTGCAAATAACTCATCATACACACAATATATATATATATATATATATATATATATATATATATATATATATATATATATATATATTGCCACGCTGTGTTGGTGGCAGAAGACGAGAGCGAAGAAGTGAATGGCAGCTGTGGCTGAGTAAACAGTCCTCCACTTCGAGTTCCTGCCTATCGTTTCCTCTCGCGACAGACTGGTTCCAGCCGCGTTCGAACGAATGATGGACAAAGTTTTATGTGGATTGAAGTGGTACTCCTGTTTAGTGTATTTAGACGACGTAGTTGTTTTTTCTACGACTTTTCAACAGCACATTGAGTGGCTTGAGGTGGTTCTTCTGGCTATTCGCACTGCCGGTCTCTCTCTGAAACCGGAAAAGTGTTATTTTAGATATGAGGAACTGAAATTCCTTGGCCACATTGTCAGCAGCAGTGGTGTTCGCCCCGATCCTGACAAGGCTATGGCAGTTGCTTTGTTCCCGATATCGAAAACAAAGCATGATGTAAGCCACTTTCTGGGACTTTGTGCTTATTACCGCCGCTTCGTAGCGAACTTTTCGAAAATCGCCAACCCTCTACAACAACTCGTCAAGGATGACGTCGCCTTCGTCTGGGGCCCCGAACAATCCGGCGCTTTCCGCGACCTTCAACAACGCCTACAAACGCCACCGATCCTAGGTCACTTCGACACCGAAGCAGACACAGAAGTCCGCACTGACGCGAGCAAACTTGGCCTCAGAGCTATTCTCGTGCAATATCAAGATGGCGTGGAACGCGTCATCGCCTACGCTAGCCGCACGTTGTCATCTGCGGAGAAGAACTACTCGACGACTGAAAAAGAATGTCTGGCGGTTGTATGGGCCATAACGAAATTCAGGCCCTACTTGTACGGATGCCCCTTCCGAATCGTCAGTGACCACCACTTTCTCTGCTGGCTAGCGAATCTGAAAGATCCTTCGGGTCGTCTCGCAAGATGGAGCCTTCGGTTACAAGAATTCGATATAACGATGGTTTACAAGTCTTGTCAGAAACACACCGACGCTGACTGTCTTTCCCGCGCACCCGTCGAGGTCACTGAAGAAGACAACGATGAAGACTTCAGCTGCCTTGCAATTCTCGCATCATTAAACGTGGCTGAGCAGCAACGCGAAGACTTAGAATTCCAACCACAGATCGAATACCTTGAAGGACGTTACCTACAACCCCCACGTCAATTCATGCGTGATTTGTCATCTTTCTGTCTACGCCAAGGCATCCTCTACAAGCGCAACTTTCATTCAACGAAAACTGTTTACCTCCTCGTCGTTCCTTCTGCTCTCCGCGATGATATTTTGCGTGCTTGTCACGACGAGCCATCGTCAGGGCATCTTGGCTTCGCGCATACTCTGGCGCGGATCAAAGACAAATACTACTGGCGGAAACTTACGAAAACCGTCCGGCAGTACGTCAAGACATGCACAGCCTGCCAGCGCCGCAAAACTCCAACGACGAAACCAGCTGGTCTGCTTCAGCCTTTGCGACCCCCTCACGCACTTTTTGAAAAGGTCGGGATGAATTTACTCGGCCCATTTCCGAAGTCTACGGCTGGTAACTGCTGGATTGTGGTTGTCACCGACTACTTCACTAGATACTGCGAAACACAAGCCGCCCAGCGAGCAACTGCTTCCGAGGTGGCTGACTTTTTCATCAAGAACATCGTTCTCCGCCACGGTGCTGCCGCTGTAGTCATCACAGATCGTGGTACTGCTTTTACGACACAGTTGCTCCGACAGATCCTGTTGCTCAGCGGCACGTCGCACCGAACAGCAACTGCGTACCACCCGCAGACTAACGGGTTAACCGAACGCTTTAACAAAACGATTGCAGATATGCTTTCGATGTATGCCGCCAAGGATCAGAAGAATTGGGATGAAATCCTCCCGTATATAACATTTGCCTACAATACGGCTTTGCGGGAAACCACCGGCTTTGCTCCTTTTCGTCTGGTTTACGGCCGCGACGTCACCACAATGCTTGACACCATGCTGCAACCAACTCTGCCGGACACGATTACCCCGGGCGCAGATGTATTTGTTCAGCGTGCTGAAGACGCCTGGCAGCTGGCGCGTTTTCGCATTTTATCGCGGCAAAATCAAGATGCTCGCCGATACAACACCCACAACAGAGCAGTAATATACGAACCCGGTGACCTAGTCTGGGTTTGCACTCCTGTACGTCAACGGGGACGCTCAGAAAAATTGTTATGTCGGTACTTCGGACCCTACCGAGTTCTTCATCGCCTCGGCGAAGTGAACTACGAAGTTGTCCCTGCAGACACGTCACACCGTTATCGCAGACTACGCTCCTCGGATGTGGTTCACGTCTCCAGAATGAAGCCGTACTATTCGCGTTGACTGCAAGTCAAGAACTTTGTGATGTGGCAATAGCCTTCAAGACAATTGTGCATTACTTTCTTGCTTCTTTATTTTTCATCTCGTCCTTTTTTCTTTTCAAAGGACACATACATTTCTGACTACCTTTCGTTGTTTTTCGGAGCCGTGGTATTCATGCGATGCTTCTTCTTCTTCTTTTTTTTTCTTTGGGGAGAGGGTAATGCCACGCTGTGTTGGTGGCAGAAGACGAGAGCGAAGAAGTGAATGGCAGCTGTGGCTGAGTAAACAGTCCTCCACTTCGAGTTCCTGCCTATCGTTTCCTCTCGCGACAATATATATATATATATACATAATTTAAAGATAGCTTGCATAAGATTATTTGCCGAATAATGTGGTTTTAATCCCCTGTTTCACAGTTCTGTTTCAACTTGTATTGCCATGGGGAGGTGAAGCTTTATATCTCTTCTACTGCACCACTTCTAAAGGTTCTGCAGTGAAAATGATCAGATGTGGTAACTGAAAAAACAAAAATGAGAAAGAAACTTGAGCAAGCTGAAAGAAGTAAAAAATTACACATGCTAATTTGAAGTTCCCATTGCATTAGAAGTTCACATGCACACATTTCTAGCATACTAACGAACACATCACTTCGTATAATAGTTCCACATTATCTGCTCATCACATGTATTTATTTAGTTCAATGTCGACTAAGAGGTGTTTTAGGAAGATGTTCGCTTTACGCAGAAGATGCTATTCAAGCAACGGTCAAAATAATTTTTGTAATTTCAAGAGGTATCTATCCAGACACGCTAGCTTTTCCCCTAACGTTTTCCTTTGACTTGCGCATTTCAGAAGAGTTCGGTGAAGATTCTTAGACGAATGACCGAGGCAGTTATACGGCGAGATGAAGTGGTGTATTTTGTGCTGGAAAATGTCTGTGTACGCTATTACTAGTCGAAGTCTGTGAAGTAACGCTCTCTATGTGTGGTTGGATATGTGCAACTACTGATTATTTTTTTGTGGATACACTTCATTTCGTAATGCTTGCTTCACCTTAGTACTACTAAACCACCACTCCATAGAACAGCGGTTAACTCCTTGCGTCGTAACGTTTCGAATATCTGTCGTGTACTGTAGGCATAGCCGCATAGAGATTGCGCAGTCTCATCCGATCAAGGCTTTTCTTGTCGAGTCTGTCTACCTTTTCTTTCTTCATTGTTGGAATGTGGCTGGGTATCTATTGGAGTATGAAGCTGTGAATATGTATGTAAAATGCACGATGTTTGTTAGAACAGTTCAGGCGGACAACGTGCAGATAAGTTTAACAAGTGTAAAGGCATACCGCACTTTTACCACACAATATTTGTCAAAATGCGCAAGAACAAAGACTGAACGAAAGATAATAAAGCCAGCTCACAATGGGAATTCTGGTATCAAGTGTGTAAGTACGTGAAATGCGTATCGAAGTGACAAAGAGATGCAATAATTTGGGGCTCAGTCTTGATTAAAAGTGCATGTTTAAAAGTGGGCTTCATGCTTTTCAGTAAATACATCGGAAATCAGTGGCAGTCTATGTGGTTCATTTGTCTTTTCTTTCCTTCGTTTCAATTGATTTACACATACTCAAAATATAAATAAATGTACCAACTAACTTACCAAGCCACGGATCCTTCTATGATGTTGTGACCCTGCGCTGATGCATATCACAGTTTCTGCAATACACTGGAGCATTTCGTCATTTTTGTAAGGTCAGGCTTGCTATCCATACAGGCTACGCCGGGTCGTGTCCCATAATTATCGTAGATAGCTTTAAACGCTTCAAAAACAGCCACTAAATATTTCAGATGTCGCTGACGAAAACTTGTGTGATAATCGAAGGTCGGGAAGTTCGGAAAGCTGGTTGCCTAGAGAGAGAGAGAGAGGTAAGGTTATTTACAGAAAGGCAGAGAGGTCGGCCTGAGCGATAGCTTGCTCTAGCCTGCCTCTCTACACTGGGGGAAGGGAAAGAGGAAAAGAAAGATTAATGGATAACGATGGTGAGATAGAGAGGTGAGTATGTAGTGTTCTTTCTAGCTGAGACACATTTCATAGCCGCGCATATAATCCAGTTGTTTCCAAAAAGGTTATAACTGCTCTTGTGACCGGAGTTGCACTGTTGGTGTCTGGCCAAGGGCCCAACACCAACATTACCAAAAACCATTTCTGGGCAACTATTTCTTCTACTGAACTGGTTGCCCACAAATGGTTTTTGGTAATGCAGAACCAATCGCAGGAACTATACATCAAGAGGTAGCAGGATCTATGCGCTTCGCTTTCTTTGTTTACACTTTGGCCTATGCGAGCGCCTTTAACGTTTGTGTAGAGCAACCGCTACTTACTCGTCAGTTCATTCACCGACACCTTTTCGGTTTCTTTCTCTTCGTTTACTCTTTTTGTCATCTTTATACTCCTCCTTCCCATTTCCCCAACGTAGGGTGGCAAACCAGGCATGTTTCTGGTTAACCTCCCTGCCATCATTCTTGTTTTTCTTGTCCTTCCTTGGCATCACAACTTTTTAACATGAATCCATCTTGGTAGGAAGCGCAGCAACTATTACACGGAACACACAACACAAGCGCTTATTTGTTGATGAGACCACCGAACTAGAAATGTAACTCAATAAACAGTTTTATTGGGCCAGTTGGTATGAATTCATCTTGTAACATGAAACATACCTTACGACAGCCTCTACTCCATCTTATATAGTTGGCAGTGCACTTCCGTTGTTATACTAAAAGAACAGTGACACAGCCAATTAAAGAGAGCGCTAAAACCCACTTGAAAGACACCAAAATCCACTTGAAACCCATGAGCGCTGAAACCCAATTTGACGACGCACCCAAGCCTGTAGCACACTGGAGGTCACACCAGGTTTTGACGCCCTCTCGAGGAATCAGCCACCACGTGATTGGAGAAGAATTACACTGACATACGTTTTTGCTTTTTGTTTGTTTCGCCGCGACGGGGGGACAGAGTCAGAAAACATCAAGCATCGAACTCCTTATCAGCAGATTATCTCTACGCAGTAATAGCGTTCAACGCTTCGGGACGCGCTGATCTACACCGATGGAAATTGTTCCCGACTAGAATTAATGCTTTGATGAGTGAGGTGCTACGTTACCCGTAGGCTAGAGTGGTGGCCCGCTGAAGCGGAGAATACACGAAGCCAGGATACAATTCATTGGGCTGACAATTAAGCAACCAGTTACAATTCTACAAGCTATATGCAGTTCTCTCTTGATGGTCGTCGGAGAAAGGAGACCTCCGCGAAAAGCAACCACTCAATGCACTCGTCGGCGGCGGCGGGAAGTCATGGCCCCGAACGGACCGTTTCTCCGACATAACCAGGTGGCCTCGATCTACCCATCGTGGCGGTATAGACAACACACTCACAATCGGCTCTTGTCCAAGGTCCGCATTACCGGAGTCGTGTTTCGACCAAGCCGAGGTTATTAAGACGCTATCCCGGGCGATCTGGGCGAAGGCGGGCGTCGGCTCTCCCGTCCGGCCCGACCTCGCTGCGGTAGAAAAGAAGCTCGGGCAATTACGGTCCGATGATCCATCTTTGCCACCGCACGAGGCCCGGTCAAAGCTCCGAGAAAACGCCGGTCCCCTGTGCGCGCCGGTTGTGGCCGAACGCCGAGGGAGGTTGCACGCCAGCCGCCACTGGACCGGAAGTCTCACGGCCGGCTGTGGAAGTTTGTGCGGGATGTTGGTGTGGATAGTACCACGTCCTTCAGTTAAGCATATAGTACTCACTTTGTATATGCGCGAACATGTCTAAGGGCAGCTCTCTCCTCCTCGCAATTTGTGAGCGCCGCTCTGTTGTACTGAATTCACTCATGTACTGCCATCACTCATTAGCACTATTTACGGCTGGCCAATGCCAGCTAATGAAGGCTATGAGCTGCCTTATTCTTTTCAATGGCAGTCCATTAGTATTCTCATATAACAGCCTGAGCTGACTCTACCTGAATGCATTTCTTTTCTTCCGGGTAAGTGAATGATGACATAGACAATAAAGTTCAGGCGATAATTATTATTGGAGCGTCTGGTACCCACCATTAGCAACCGAAGTCAATATAATGCCTCACTTGAGTTGTGCTACCTGCTTTAGTGAGCGCAGTTGCTGTGAATATACATAACATCAAAATACTAAAGGAGGATTAAATTCTCAGTGTATTGCATAACGATTCGCTGGAATAGCTCGAAAAAAGGAGGAAGAAAAAGAACTGTCGCACGGACTTGCTGGTCGCCAGTTTCCGAGCGTCGCTTGCCGCTTCGTTCCTGTAAATATATGCGTTTCTCTCAAAGGATCGCGAAAAATGTGTCAAACAAAAGGTGGCGATTATTACCCAAAATCAGGTTTGTAGGTATCTCTGTTCATAAAAGTGATTGCACAAGTAACGATCTTGCACAAAGCCACCCAGTAAGTATTTCAAGCGCATCGTTTGACAGTTTAGCTTGATTTCATGGCCACAACGCCCAACGTGATAGCAAACCCGCATTGCCCACTGCTGTTTCCCTCATCCGAAATTTCGTAATTGGGGCTTTGAAAACGGGCGCACTTCCACTCCGGTTCGGGGGTTCGCTCATCTCGTGGCTGCGACCACTCATAAGGCCTCCCGTAAGTGCCCACTCAGGCGCACTGATACGCGTATTCACGTGCGTGTATGCCTAATAGGTCCGCCTGTGAGGGCCGCGCATACTTGCGCTCCACCGAACAGGCTTCTAACTAGATTAAAACGTATCCCACCAAGACTGCGCCACAGTGTCGCTCGCCTGACCTCTAGAAGCGCCGGTAATTACGAGACGCTGGGGTCCGCCAGATGGTGCACCCTATTCGCGGAAGACTGTCTGCTCGAACACGATGAGCGACGAGCCTCGTGGTCCAGGTGAAGGAGAGAACAAGGTAAAGAGAGAGTGGTAGCCAGTTTTAAGAAAAGAAACAGCATGAACCTGGAATCTTAGTGTCATTACCTAATACTTTGTAGACGGGCAAAAAGCTATATCTTACGCACACTACCGGCTTTTCGACGAATGTTTTCGCTGAAACTTGAAAGTCGGTCGGAGCCAAGCGCGGTGCTGCAACTCTTTCCTACCGCGAAGCAGGATGCAGGGGTAACCGTAGTCCTCCCCTGTCACGGATTCCGGTGGCTATCCGTGAAGGACTGTGACAAGACGTGATAAACGCCACAACACATTTATTGCAGGCAACAGCACGATACTCAAAACACGAACAGGAAACACAGGTAACATTGAGAAATAAGCACGCGACTACTAAATGGCTATGCGTGTCCAAACTTTCCACTACCATAAACGTGCACACCATTCCCCTCCAGGTGTGGGTGAAGAATCGCCACAGCGCCCCCACCTTCATTCCTATCATGTCCATGTATGGGGCTGACAATGCGCCCCCTTTCGCTTCTTCTTCCTTCCTTTTAAAGTCAATGTAGGGGGCTATCTGGACGCCAGCGTCACACTCTTCTGGGTGGACGTCCTGCCACTCCCGTCGCCGGTGCGCTTGCCGGCGACACGACCTTGCTTCTTGCAAGCCGACGTCGACAATGACAGCGTACCGTTGCTCACTCCCTATCACAACTCGGGTCACACGCCCTGCGCTTCACGTTATGGTGCGCGAGCTGGCGCCGTTTCGAATCATGTCCACTCCTCGTCATCGTCTTTCTTCTTACACACAACAATATATTCAAAGCCTTCTCAACGCTTAAGTGTACTCTGTCATTCGAAGCTTTTCGGCACGGCCGCGACCAATTGCGATAGGCCTGGACCACTATCGGGCAAGAGCGCGCAGTACTTATACGATATTGCCACAGGCATTCTCGTGGCAATATACACCTCATGATTTAGCCCTTGTCACTTCTCAATAGTTCACAAAAAAGCACGGATCCCGCTGACACCCAACGACCATTCGTACGTTGGTTCGGTCCCTCTGATGAACGCGTTATCTTCAACGACTACCACATCGCAGATAAAACCAACAAATCGCCTACTAATCTGTGCAGTGTCATTATAGAGACTATAAATACTTATTATTGCTAGAAAGAATGCATTTCCCGCTTGCTTGCTGAAAAATATTGTCAGCTCAGTCGCTCATTGAAAACCCAACAGTAAAACTGTAAAGATAACAATCTGCTTTTTAAAATTTATTTTGACCGTGAGTTGTTTTTTTATTAATGCAATATTTTTTCCATAAGCAATTTGTTCAGATTAGTTTGATATTTTCAATCACTTTCTTTTTTGACTGGGCTAAATAAGGCGAAATCATCTCTGCGCACAAATGTTGCATTGTTTGTACGCCTACAATTTCAAACAAGTTAATGGGAAGGTGGGCCTTATTGTGAAAACGTTTGCTTCTTGTTTGGGTATAGTTACCGGTTACTTGTACCAGGTGAACCTCCCTGCGTTTTCCTTTTCATCTACTTCTCCATTTGCTTGTCATTTAGGACCTACGTTGTACGTTCTACTACTGGCCTTCGATTACAAGAAATAACAACTCCGATCAATATTCGTGAAACACATACGAAGGTGAATAAGATAACCTCAGAGAGAGAGAGAGAGAGAGAGAACCAATCCTGCACAGAAAGCTTAATTCACTGCATTATGTGCCCCTCGGCAATCATTCTTTAACGGCAAGTTTCCGCATTCGCAATCTTGAGGCTCCAACCTAGAAAAATATTGTCTCAAGGGTCTAATCAAAACATTCTACCTCGTTCAAGAACGCACCCGGATGACGATGTAGATTTAATCACCGAGGTACGCGGTTCGACGCAGCATGGTGCCCGTAGCTCCGCAAGTCATGCGGACAACAAAAGGGGGAGACTCAAATGACGGACAAGGACGAGACAATTAATCAAGGCTGGCTTTCTTCCCACATTGGGAAGTGCGCCTATGGTAGCAGACACTATAGGCACTCAAAAGTAAAAAAAGAAAAATGAGTGGGAGTCTTATTGCCTTTGGCATATCTCCAACGCAGGTGGTTTCCACTCGCTGCCCCGATGCCGAAGCATAGTATCGCTTTCTCCGGCTGGCAACGGATGATGAACGACGGAAACGTTTTCTGGCTTCAGGAATGCCGTCTCCGCATCGGGGGGAAATTAAATTCCGCGCAACTTCTATTGCGGGTCATTCCGTTGTCCCATTATAATACGCGGCGGGGAAACAAAAAAAAATCCGCGGCTGTGGCTGCGAGACGAGGCGGAAACAATGCAGTGGGGTCGAACTCGATTACACGAGGGAGCCATTATTCACTGTCTCCAACAAGCCCATTACCTCGATTCCTGTCTTTTCTTGTTCTTGTTGCTGTTGTGTTGTGATAGATTTCGCGAGCGGGCAAGCTATTGCAAAGCGCATTAACGTCGTGTTTCACAATATTTTTACACACCAACGTGAAATAGCATCAATCGTGTTCAGCGTATAGAACTAGAAACAACATTACAGAGAAAGAATTACTAATGTATATAAAGATAACACGAAATGGCATCGAGATAAACATGCTCAAGTCAGTATTTCTGGGTCCTTCCAGCGACACAACAAGAACTAAACAGAAGCTGGCTTCAAAAGCAGTGTACTGTGAAATCTGTGCAAAAATATTCCAGTGGTTTAATTGGCCATTTTGTTTCTTCCATATTTGCATCGGCATCTTAGAATGCACCACGTGGCCGAAGCTTCTCCTAATAAAGGCTATCTCGTCGAAATACTGCTGACTATACGTGCTCACACAGGGTGCCTTTTTTTTCGGCAGAATAAATACGTGGCTGCCACATTTCACAAATCAAACTGTGGCAACGAGAGTTATCTCCATGCGCTCACTGTTCAACAAAAAATGACTTTTTAAATGTCGCCAGAGAAACTGGGCACGTTGAAACATATTGATATTGGCACCTATAAGTCCTAATAAGTCCCATACACCTAATAACTTCAGTATACCCACTGGTACGTGTGCGTTCGGCGTTGTTACTGCATGCAACTTGAGGTAAATGTGTCAGTAACAAAGGTCAGTCTTCTCAGCTTTATTGGTAGCAGTTTTTGTTTGTTTGTTTGTGTTAAGCACGTGCGGTATAAAGAATATTTTCCAAAACGTTTTTCACTGAGGGAAACAGATTTCATGGGACACAGAGGATATCGGTGCATAACTTTACCTAGAATAAGGGTCTGCTAATGGTCAGGAAAAGTAATGTCAACTAATTGATCGAGCTCATTGAGAGATTGTGAGCCAGTAAGAGGGTTGCGGCACCTGGTGGAGCAGATCTCAACGGCGAGCTTAATTCCACTTGGCCTGTATGATCCCGTTATGCAGAGCGCGTAACCAAGAAATACACAAGGGTACACGCACGCCAACGTGCGAGTGTTATTACCGAAAGTCAATGGTTTTGGTCGCTTTCACAATTTTTCGATAGCTAACATTACAAACAGAGCATATAGGTGCCAAAGGTGGCTTTACAACACTCTGCTTAGGAGGCATGATTGGTCTGCCTAATTTACAGATAGATTAGAAGTGTCGAACGCAATCTTGCCTTTCAAATTAAGAATGAGAGATTATTCAGCTAAATATAGGGTTCTACTCTCAACAAAATATGTGGCTTAACTTAATCTGTTATCTCGATGATCGCAATAACTAGAAGCATGCTATATAATGTGCTGGTAAACGACGTGACTTGACGTAGTCTGATGCTTCTTGATTAACCATAATTCGTCCGGGTTCGAAAATTTTTCAGTAATACAGTTTATAATTGGTCCTGTGTCATGACCTGCAATTCGACCTCTACGCTGATCACAGATACGTTGAAACAACTTTCATATCTCTCTTGCTCCGTCTTCCACCTTGTTGGGAAGCACCTGTGGCAACAGCTGACGCGGAGTCATTTGTTGCTTAAGTGCCTGCACATCGCGTAAAAATAAGACAAATTCTATTTGCGAGAAACGCCAGAGTCGTGGCCGTACAAGCGTTTTGCCATACTCAGCGATGACAAGACGCCCAGCTGAGCAATATTGTGATTCACCTATAAACTATAAAGGAAACAGGAAGATTTACATCCCACTTCAGGCGAAAACATCCTATAAGAGAATCTCTTAAGACAACATGACCACCTTGTCATCGTTCACAGCAAAAAAGCTATAAGGGCAGACATTAACGGAAACTGGATGGAGCTGATCACGTTAAGGTAAGTTTGTCCCTGTTTGTCCCACCGGTACTCAGCAGCACCAAGGCGCAAACATAAATGCTGTAATGGGGTAAATAATTGTCAAAATGTAGTATTTGCAGAAGGGTTTCTTGAAGGGCCAGTTGGTACATGATACTGAGGGGAACAGCGCAAAAACGGGACAGAGAAAGATTGAACTCACGACACAAGCGCTTGTGTCGTGTGTTCAATTTTAGGGGCAAAGCTCCTCATAGCTGCACCCCTTCGTCCATCGTAGCAGTTGTAGTGTATAACTAGTATAACATTTTTACCTCCAGGGTCCTGCCGGTGAGGGATTTCTTCTGTGCGTTGTTGAACAATAAAAAATAGTTCTGAATGTACATGCCAATGGCTGCTAATGAGGAATGAGAGACAGGGGCATTCGGCTTTTAGTTGATGCGCATGCTGCGATCCCCATTAGCAGCTGCTGGCATGTACATTGAGCACTATCTGACAAGAAAGGGTTGCGTTATACTCGCTGGGTGTAACCTTGGTTTAAGAAAGGTTTAGCGAGCGTTGGGCCACAGCACCATGATTACAGTGAACTAGTATATACTATGAACTCGAGGTGGTTAAAGGTGGAAAGTAGACCCGAAGCGCGAGCCGTAAGAAAGTGTGCGTGTGCCACCTCTTGTTTAGTCCTTGGATTGTCCGCTGGATGGCGGTGCTTCTATATGGGGAATATATGATGAAAAGATGCAAGATGGTGGTACTTGGAGTGTTGAATAGATAAACGAACGGACACTGCAGGTGCATGGATGGACGCATGAACGGACGCAGGGGCGTATGCATGGACGAACGCAGGGACGGACGCACCAACAGACGCACGCACGGACAGGCGGATGGACGCATGGATGGTCACACAGACGGACGCGTGGACGGACGTAAGCAAGAACGAATGGACGGGCGAACGCTTCGCCCCACTCTCCATCATTAACTCCGTGGATATGCTGCCAATTTTTTTCTCCGTCCTTTTTTTGCGCTGTTCCCTTCAGTATCAGTGGTGTTTGTGTTCCTGCTCTCACACTATTCTCAGTAGACGAGACAGCCCTGTATTCACACAGTCAAACACACGAAATCAATTTTTTTTTCGCTTTGTAACATTCCCTAGAGCGAGGCGACAACTCAAGTGAACTTGACAGTATTCTTTTCATCAGTCTCACTCTTACGTACGACTTTTGCTTTCCCTTCTTGCTCTTTCCCACATGACCAAATGTCATCTGAATCGGCAGCCTAGCCACAAAAGGGGATAAGTCGGACAACGCTCGCACGTCCAGGTACCCGTGCATCTGGCGCCACGCGCGTGCAAGTGCACCTGCGTACGAGAAAAAGACTTTACTCGAAGCGAAGAAGACCCGCGTCGAAGTGATCCATCAAGCGAAACGACGGCACCTGTCGTATTCGTTCAATGCTCCGCTTCGAATGACTTTGAGGCGAGGCGCTGCTAATGAAATTCAATCAAAACGGCTCGTGACCATCATTGAAGGTGCCAAGCTCTATTATGGATAGGGACCCCCACGAAGAGACCAATTGAAGAGGGCCGGCCGACAAAAACTTCGGGCAAGGAGGGACCGAGGAGGCTTAGAGAATTCCGATCGAGTTTGGCCGCTTGACTGACCACAGAGGGACAATCGGGGCACAGTTCTTTCTTTGTCTTCTTCTTGAACGTCTTGGAGCAGTCCACCTGTCAGCCATGTAAGCTTTCCTTTGTGCTGCAGTCTTAGTACAGTTTTGTGGGACGCCTGTTCAGATAGACACGCATCGCGTGTTCCGTATTTAGTGCGTGCATGAGAGTGCATCAGACATGCCTAGAGAAAAGTTTAGAAGCTTCACTCTCTGAAGAGCTCGAGTTTCCTGAACAATAGACGACACGCGACGACCTCGTGTCTCAACATAACTTTAGTCAACGTAAAGTTGAACTGTAACGAGGGACGTATTTTTAATTTTAAGCTGAATACACAAAACATTTCGGCAGGTGCCACATGCCTAGGAATCGACGTTATGCAAAGCATGCGGAGGTGACCGTGTTGCAATTCTTTTATTCAGCGACAGGTCATGATATGACGCTAAATATATGTACGAATGTTGCACGCACAGCCATATGTTGAAAAGTTGCAAACGTTTATATAACCAGTTTGCCCTTGCGCAACGATGCCAACTGGAACACGCGTATCAGCAACACCAGAAGCTGATATGAAGCGCTGATGCTCGCGAGTAAGTTGGCCCTGGACACTGCTACATAAACCAACTTCAGCGCACGACAACTACCCACAATTGACGTTAACCCGACGTTACGGCTGTATTGAAGGAGTACATAAGTAATGCTCATAAAAATGGGTAGTCAGCACTGCAACCACTATTGGCGTTCCACGAAGATTAAAGCCTATTTGAAAAGTAGTTCCGAAACCTGGCGTAGCTCTGTGGTAAAGTGTTTCATTGCCACGCAGAATGCTTGGGTTCGATTCCAGCTGGGACCCTTACATTTATTCTTTGCATTCTTAAGGTCGACGCTACCAATGTCGGTTATTTCTTAACGCTTGCGCGTTGAAATTGTTCATGTGTGTTCTCGTCGTTCCTAGGTAGATACTAAGTGTCAATCACCTGTGGCACATACCCGCATACCAGTGGCACATACCCAGCCGTGTGTAGGTGCCAGTGTCTGGCGGTAAGTGTTTCATGACGTACGCGACGGGATTGTGACATTATTAATGTCTTGACCAGTGCGTCATATTCGTCAAACAATCTTACCCTCCCACGATAATTTTGGTTCATGCCAAGTTAAGGGGGTGAGGACGAGAGCACCGTGTTTTCAGCATTATCAGCAAGATGGCGCAGTAAGCGCGCAGCGGCTTTCATCTCTCACGCGTACTTTGGCCTGCGTAGAGAATAAGGGGGTGTACGCTCGATCGCGCGCTCTTATAATGCAGTGGGGAGAATCGTACGTCTTGGCTAGCCTTTGAGTTTCGTTGGAATGATTCTGTTGTAGTTACCAGGCGCAGTAAGGTCACCGCAATCGTTGCACAGCCTGCGTTTTCGAAAAGGGCGCGCTTTTCAGACACAGCGAAGTAACAACTGAGACACTTATTCACGTTAATCTGTAGCTGTGAGTATGTTTTATGAGTCCTTTGCGCGTGAATAACGCGGGGCACGTTTCGATCTGCTAGTGATTCTGCGCGTGACCTTCCAATTTGTCGCTATCGCCTTCTTTGGTTTGCCTTTGCGGCATAGCTGTTACTTTTTAAGTGCGAAGCATTTCTTAGCGAACTTCAGCGACTTTAAGCGTATCTATCTACCTATCCATCTATCTAGCCGCCAGCGACTTTTGGCTCTCCTGGTCATTTAGTTAATGGTATCAATACCAAAATTGGTATGGCATAACATGACTGTATGGCGAGCCTAATTGAATAGTCATAACATGACTACTATGAAATATATGTCATGAATGTTGTGATTTACATTTCATGGTCTTGCTACTCTCGCGGTGGTTTCGTTTTCAAGACATGTTGCAAAATTGGCATGGTATGACATGCCTGCATGGTGAATACTAGTGACAGATCCTAACGTGGAAATCATGACATGAATGTCATTAAGACATGAAACATGACTACACGCCAAGCTCATGGTACGCTCGCAGTCGTTTCGCTAGCTTCACATATACTAAATTTGGTGTTACGGGACGTGAATGCAATGCAAAGGTACGTGACAGGTGCAAATATGATAATAATCATAAGATGTGGGTCATGTAACAACATGACTACATGCTAGGTTCATGACACACTCGTGGCCGTTTCGCTAGCTTCACATGTACCAAATTCGGTATTACGTCACGCAAACGGATGACATATGTAAACTACACGTCCAAACATGATAATAATGACATGCATGTCATGTAACAACATGACTACGTGCTACTCTCAAGGCGCCAATGCACATCGACGTGACCCGGTGCGCGTTCGCGCCGGCGTTCGTTTCGTCGAGTCAGTGGTAGTGATGGTGAAAAAAAAATGGCAGCATATCCCCGGGGTGAATGATCGAGAGTGGGGCTAAGCATCCGTCCGTCCATTAGTTCGTGTTTCCGTCCGTCCATGCGTCTGTCTGTGAGACCGTCTATGCGTCCATCGGCCCGTACGTGCGTGCGTCTGATCGTTCGTCCGCACGTTCATCCATGCGTCCGTCCCTGCATTCGTCCATGCGCCAATCCGTCCATGCAGCCATCCATGCGTCCGTCCATGCATCTTTCTGTGTGTCCATTCGTCCATCGAGTCAACACTCCAAGTACCACCATCTCGCATCTTTTCACCGTATATTCCGCTTCTAGAAGCACCGCCATCCAGCGGACATTCCTAAGACTAAACGAGAGGTGGCACACGCACACTTTCTTACGGCTTGCGCTTCGTGTCTACTTCCCACCTTTAACCACCTCGAGTTTATGGTATACATTAGTTCACTGTATCCATGGCACTGCGGCCCAACGCTCGCTAAACCATTCTAAACCCAAGGAGGTCACTCCCAGCGAGTATAACCTAGCAACCTTTTCTTGTCAGATAGTGCTCAATGTACATGCCAAAGGCTGCTAATTGGGAATGAGAGACAGGAGAATTCGGCTTTTAGTGAACGCGCACGCTGCGAATTTTTTAATATTCAACAACGCACAGGATAAATCTCCCACCTTGCAGTGCACCACCTTGCAGGTCAAAGCGTAAGACTGGTTACGCACTACCACTAGGACGAGGGACGAACGGGTGCCGGTGTAAGGAGCTTCGCCCCTAAAACATTTATTGTGCCGGCAATGCCACGCCAAGCGCCGATCTGCCTCGCATATGCTCGCAGGCGCGCGCGGCGTGGCATTGCTTTGACGCATGCGCATTTGAGCACGCCCGGCGTCGTTTCATCACGAAGCTAGGCACACGCGGTGCAGTCTAGGTAACGTCGTCGGTGCGAAATGCAGCGTGTCGCATTTCGTGGTGGTTGCCGCCGGGCCTCGCCGACAGACGCTGGTCGCACATAGCGTCAGACTATAGAGGGCTCGAGGTTTGCTATAGCGTAGCGTTGGTGCGCCCAGCGTGTGCGCGCATCAACGCTACGTGCGCTGGCCGCCGTTTCGCTATCTCCACATATACCAGATTTGGTATTGCATGGCGTGAATAGACGACGAAGGTAAATGGCTCGTCCGAACATGATAATCATGATATGCATGTCACGTAAAACAAGACTACATGGTACGCTCATAACATATTTGCGGCCGTTTCACTGGTTACCCATACAACCAAATTTGGTATCACGTGACGTCAATGGACGACAAATGCAAATGACACGTCAAAACATGATAATCATGACAAGCGGGTCATGTAAAACATCATTACAAGCTACGCTCATAGCACGCTTTCGGCCGTTTCGCTAGCTCCACATATACCAAATATGGTATCAGGTGACGTCAATAGATTACGAAGGTAAATGCCACGTCCAAACGGGATAGTCATCACATGGAAGTCATATACGGCATAATTTACCTCCGCGTCGTAACGTCGTGCTGATCTTAAAGTGACATATCAACCTTCTTCATGCGTGCTTCGCATGTCATCGATTCCCACTGTACGTGGGATCCGCCAATTTTTTTTATATTTCTTTATTTGAGCGGGTGGGTGCCCAAGGAGGATTTAAAAAATGCCTGGAGTGGAAATGATTGCGCAGAAGTGAAGTTGTTCCTCTGGCAAGATGGTGGCTGTGGCGGCCATCTTACTAGGGTCACGATAAATTATCACCGTTCAGTGATTAAAAACGAAGCGTTTCCCTCGCACGCCCACCGAATTTATTGTGAGAACTTTTTCGGGTCACATAGTGCTCCAAGTGCGTCTTAGTGTTACTAGTTTTCCTTAGTCAGCCTCTAATTAGAGGCAAAGTTCTTTGAAGATTCTATCATCCATGCTAGTTTCTGTGTGCCATTTCGTCGGGAACAACTATCTTTTTAATACAGAGCTATCATAACATTTACATAACATATCAAAGCCACTTGATATTTAAGTGGGCACTATCATAGAATAGCATGTTTCTGCCATCTTGGCAGTGGCAAAAGGTGGCTTCACTTCTGCTGGCAAGGCACTGCGGGAGCTTCCACTCCAGCAATTTTTCTTTAATCCTCCTTGGTAGGTGCCGCCACTACATCGTCTTAGTAAAACGCAGAAAACACTTCTTTTATGCATAGCATTGCATTGTCAGCTTAGCGTAATAAATGCTACCGTCCTTAGAATTACTTATGTATGACAGTTAGAGCATAAAGAAGCATGCCACGGTATATTGAAGTGTTGATGTTCTGCCTCAGATATGCGCAAAATTTGTTTTTTATACGATACTACGCACAAGTATGAACGCAGAAGTCAGAGCAATATTGGTGGGCGCTGAAGTTGAATTTTAGAATGAAATACCTACGTATTGGAAGCCAAAGAGCCGTTTTGCGTTGTTGTGTATACGCTCCGTTCACTGTGAATGACCTCCCCTTGTTTGTTCATATAGCCTTACTGTTTATTTAAGTTTAATCATCTCGATGGAATGAATGTCCTGTCTTTGTTGAACAATTTTTGCACTGTACGTCACTGCATACACCATAAGTTCTTTCGCTGTATTTAATAGCTTGCATAGTACATACGCATTGTTCACCATTGTTCATTTTTATGTGTGCACATAAACTCTGTCAGATATATCCAGAAATAAAATTCTTTTAAACTGTTCACCATTGTCCATTTTTATGTGTGCGCATAAGCTGTGTATAATATATCCGGAAATAAAATTCTTTTAAACGAAACATGTCCCTAGAGGTTTTCAACCATTAACGTTAGTGTATAGGAAAGTGTATAGTGTATAGGTTAGCTCAGACAAGAATAAGACGAAAAGGAAGTGATCCAGTTGAGCTTGCTGCGCAGTGGAGATAGCTACGTCCCTGTGGCTCTGGTTCCTACAAATGGGGGTTCCATTCCAATGAAAAATCCGAAGGTGATACACGTGGAGCTTCACAAAGCCTCGTCGCTTTTCCAGAAGATTTCTGAGGTCCGCCAGTTCGACCGAGGGGGTATCCTGTGCTGCTCTGCAGACCAGGATTGCATCCGAGAGCTTCTGAATTGCTCTGAATTTGCTGCACAGCCGGTGAGCCCGTTTATTCCAGCTCATCTTGCATGTACGAAGGGCATAGTCCGTGGGGTGGATACGAGTCTGGCACCTCAAGAAATTCTTGACTTATTTGCTGTAGCTGGGGCAGTTTCAGTCTATCGATGCACCCGAAAGACTGATAAAACAAAATCGCTTACTGAATCAGTTATAGTAACTTTTGCAGGAAGAGTTAGGCCAACAGAAATTAAGGCATGGCCACTAATCTACAAATTAGAACCACTTTCCCCGAAACCTTTGCAGTGCTCAAAATGTTGGCGATTCAGCCACAGCATGAAAGGATTCAGATCACAGGCTAGATGTCGTCTTTGCGGAGAGAGTCATGACAGCGGCGATTGCAACTCTGATGACCAGAAATGCTGCTTGTGTAATGGAGTGCACCCTGCAGACTCTGCTGAATGTGGCGCAAAAGAAAGAAAAATGGGTGTTCTAGAAATCATAGAACGCAGGCGTTGCTCTAGGAGGGAGGCGGTAGGAGAAAAGCATGAAAGATCGAAAGGCTACGCAGGCATAACATCCAGGCACACAGCGGCAATGGATGCATCGCTCGCAAAGTCGATAACTGATGCTATTGAAAAGTCCACTGAAAAGGCAATGCAGCGTCTGGCAGCTACTCTTTTTGAAGCCTTGGCTGATATGTTAACACAACAGCTGACACAAGTCATTGGTACAGTTTCTGTGCAAAATCGGGATTCGCACGCTCTGTTGATTTCAAGGGGTACAGAGGAGGAAAATCAGACAGTCAATCATAGATTTATCTCTCCGAAAGCAGGACCTTCAAAAAATAGAGTTCAGGCTGAGTCAGAACCTGTGACAGATGATTAAGGAGACTTTACAGATATGAACACAGAATCTCTAAGAACTTTGAAACGCAACAGATCTCCCCCTTCTAAAAAGTCTTCTCAGAACCCAAAATCCTAGAAATACTTGTCAAAGAAAGACTTCTTTGAGAACCTTTCAAAAAATGATTTCTCGAAAAAAGATATTCTGGATCAGGCAGTTTCTTCTGCCGGTACAGCATCAAAATAGGTTCCTTAAAAATTCTGCAGTGGAACTGCTGGTCTATTTGGTCGGCAACTACAGATTTACAATATATTTATTCGCAAATTTCTCCCGACATAATTGCCATTCTGGAAACCTGGCTTGCTAACGGTAAAAAATTTTGCATGAAAAATTATCGATTAATCCGGCTGGGCCGGCCGAGTAGAGATGGCGGTCTGGCTTTCTTAATATCAAGTAAATTTAGTCACAGAGCCAAGATATCGTATCAGTGTATTGATATGAATTACGAAATTCTGGTGTTAGACATAACACTACCAGACTACTCGCCTTTCTCTTTTGCAAATGTATACTTTCCTGCAGAAGTTCAAGACACGAGATGCCTCGATATCATGATAGCTTCATGCAGAAAAGAAATAGTACTGTGTGGTGATTTCAATTCACACCATGTGTCTTGGGGCTTCAAATCTGATGTGTGCGGAAGACGTTTGTGGGAATGGACGCTTGATAATAACTTTTCCTGCTTGAACTCACACGTTGCTACATTTGTAAGAGGTAACTCTAAATCGACTCTTGATTTAACATTTTCCAGCTCCACTTTCAGCATATCCTCGTGGAATATATTAGATTGTGCTGCAAACAGCGACCAATTTCCCATTACGTTTGAAATTAAGTTCCCTAGGTTTAGTTTGTCAGGGAAAGTTGGCTCATTCGTAAATTATGCTAAATTACAAAGACTTAAAATCTACGTTAACTTTTCGCGAGGAAATGCAGGAAGACCTTAGGGCTATGAGTCCATGTGCGGTGTTGAAACGGTCATTAAAAAATTCAACGTTTACTGTAAGCTCGAACACAGCGGGATTTTTTAGCCCGTGGTGGAATCTAGAATGTGTCAGGGGGTACAGAAAGCGAAAAGCAGCTTGGAAAAAGCTGTTAATTAACCAATGCCCCCAAAATGGAGTGATTATAAATTCATGGCCGCCGATTTTAAGCGTCTAGCGCGCAAAGCAAAAGAAGACTATGATATGAATAAATTGAATTATCTGTCTAAGTATAAAAATAAGAAAATGCTTTTCAGGTTTTTACGTGCGAGAAAAATGATTCCACAGGCAGAAAGCAGTCATTCCAACATTATGTCTCCTAGCGAACTCTCTGATTTCTTGGAAAATATTGCTAAAGGCTTGCAAACCAGGTTTGCGACACTTATACCAAAGTCCATGGTGAAATTAAGGGTGGATTGTGATTTCCAGGAGGTATCTTTAGCTGAACTGGCGGATGTGATTAACAGCTTACCGCACGCTGCTCCCGGACCTGATGGGGTGACCTCTACAATGATTAAAGTGCTGTACGAAAATCCGTAATATAGTCAATTATTCACTGAAAAATTCTTGGATTCCGGCAGATTGGAAGCTTTCCAAAATAATTCGGATACTTAAGAAACAGGGAATGGAGTTTACTCTGGATAACATAAGGCCTATTTCATTGACATCTAACCTGGTCAAGCTTGTAGAGAGAGTCTTAAATGCCCGTATATTAAACTACATCAATGAACGTAGAATACTAAACCCCAGACAAATTGGCTTTAGATCGGGATACTCCATTTGGTGTGCACATGTGGATTTGGATAGTCGCATACAGCTGGCTCGGCATCGCCGCGAATACTGTGCACTAGTCACTCTAGACTTAGCTAAAGCGTACGACAAAGTGGAATATCCTATCCTAATCCAGCAGATGCAAGACCATCGCTTTCCAAAATATATAACAGCATGGATTACAGAGTTTGTGAAAGACAGAGAATTTTATTGTTTCTTGGATGGATGCTCTTCTAAAAAATATAAGCAGACACGAGGTGTACTTCAGGGCTCAGTATTATCCCCGGTGTTATTCAACATATTACTAAGTTCCATTCCAACTCATCAGGATATCCAAATTTACGTATATGCAGATGATATTGCTTTCTTTGCAACAAACAGTGATCTGCGCTCACTGTATAAGGCATTACAGAATTATATGAACATGCTAGAACGATGGCTGGACAATATTCATATCTCATTGAACGTCAAAAAAAGCGCGCTTCTGCCATTCTCTTTTAAGGATCGTGTCAACATTTCCCTGATGTATCGTACCGAGCTCATTCGCCAGGTTGATTTCCTGAAATACCTAGGCATCGTATATAATAGGACGCTAAATTGGAAAAGCCATATAGAGCAGGTTGGCTGTAAAGCGTCACGTGCCTTGGGGTGGTTAGGTAAATTGGGAAACAGAAAAATAGGACGGCGTAGGAGTACATTAATAATGATTTACAAGATGTATGTGTGGCCTATTATGGAATTCGGGTGTGTATTATTTTCAGGCAGTGCGGCTTTCAAGATGAGACAATTAATATTATTAGAAAGAGAAGCTTTGCGCTTGTGTCTTGGACTCCCCAAATTTGTGGCAAATAATGTTTTGTATGTGGAAGTGCGCCTTCCACCTTTGTTAACTCGGTTTAGAATACTTACAGTTCAAACTTTCTTAAAAATATACAATTCGTCTCTGCAACAAGCTTCATACGTTTTTATTCAAGAACCAACCGCATTCTTTGGAACACAATGGTCTAGACTACACTCCCCTCAGATTAGGTTCGTCTAAGCATTGCTAGAGCCTCTCAATGTAAATATTTGTCGGATTGGCATATCGAAGACGCCTAATTCAAAACTTGAAATTGAATTTGATGATATTTTCCCCTCTAATGCGAAAAAACTGCCCTTCAATATTTAAATACTCGGTTAAAAGATTACTTGACTCATCTGTCCATAAACAACATTATTGCGACGGATGCATCCGTATTGAACGAAAAGGCTGGAATAGGCATCTTTTCTACTTCTCTCGACTGGTCTTTCTCAGTTCGATTACCAGATTACACGCCTGTATTCATCGCTGAATTATTTCCTATAATTCTATAGCGCTTCGTAAACTTCCTGCAAGCGAATCAGAAGCGGTCATACTTACCGATTCTCTCTCAGTATGCACTGCACTATCTACAGCAAAAAATTTGACATTATTGAGTATGATTAGCAGTTTATTACCAGAAAACCTGAAAAAATTTCACTTGCTCTGGATACCCGGCCACTGCGGGATTTATCCAAATGAGATGGCAGACTCGTTAGCCAAAGCATCTTTAAGTGGACCACTCTTACCTATTTTACCTGATTTCACCAACGTAACAGCACTCAGATATAGAAATTCTTGTTTGTACAAAGAAATAGAAAAATTATCATTGGATAAAGTCAGAAACTTCGTACATCTAAGATATTGCTGGAACAAACAGTGGTGTGTATCTCGGCAGTTAGAAATTACAATCACCAGATTACGATGCAGAATTCCGCATCTGAATTACTACCTACATAAAGCTGAACTAACAGCATCTCCGTTGTGTCTCTTTTGCAAGGAATCGGAATCAATAGATCATTTCTTTTTATCCTGTCAACGTTATGCTTATCAAAGGAAAAGATACCTGGTCGAACCAATTGAGAAGCTAGGTTTAAAAATAAACGTGGAACTAATTTTATCCCTCGGAGGGATTACATTAGGTTATAGCCGCAGGGAAGTTTTCTCTGCTGTGTGCGAGTACATAAGGGCAACAAAGAAATTACCCTGTTAGCCTATTGTTATAATCTACGGCTACGAGACTACCTGAATGCCTGACTTAGCACACTTGATGATCCTGCCGTCCGGTTCTTGGCCGATCCCCCTTTGTGGGCGAGTGCCAGCAAAGCTGAAGGTTCATCATCATCATCATCATCAGTTGACGTCCCTGCGTGTTCCACTTTAGGGACGTCCTCCTCATCTAGCCTTGGCGCCATCAACGTCGTGGACGCCTTCGAAGACTCAGGCCTTCGACGTTGTCGTCCCTGCGGGGACTAGCCCGGAGACCGTCATCGACGCGACAACCTCAATAGTTGGCCTTTCAGAGGTACACTGCGTTCAGCACATGGGAGGCATGAACTTCCAAGTAACTGTCAAGAGCATGGCTTCCATGACTCTCATCGTCGACGCTGGCTACCTGGCCATCGGTGGCGAGCGCATTCCTGTCGTTCCCGTCGGCCCGCAGATAACTAACGTCGCCTGCCTGTTTTTACCAGCCTTCGTCTCCAACGAGGTACTCGTCCAGGCTTTGTCCCCATACGGCAAGGTATTGACTGTGACCGCTGGCTTCATGAGCGCAAGACGCGAAGTTCTCACAGGCACACGCTATTTCCGGATGGAAATGAGTCCCATAATTCCCGTCCCCAACTATCTTCGCGTTTCTGGTCATCGAGTCACCTTCGACTACCGCGGTCTGCAACGTGTTTGTCGTCGGTGTGGCTCTTGTAGTGGACGCTGAGTGCTATGTTAATCCTCTAATGGATGGCGCTGTCGGCATGCGCGCGCCACCTCATGTGGGGTATATAGCAGGGGGGCAGTTGGGAATAAAGGGGGTCTTCTTGTTGTTGCTATGAGCCATGCTCGTGTCTTACTCGGCGTCTCTGAACATGGTGTCAGAAGTGGGCGTCTAACGCGGAGTTATGGAGGAGACAGACGCCGGACCTTCTCAGCTCAACTTCATTCACGTCGGTACACCGGGACTTCAGCCTCCGTCGCCTTTCAACTTCACCAGTCCTGGGGAATGGACAACATGGATAACGAGGTACGAAGATTACGCCTTCGCGGCCGGTATCAACACAGCCACCGACGAGGTGCAGGTGCGAACTCTTTTATATTGCATGGGTTCCCAAGCACGTAGCGTCTTGTCGTCGCTAGGACTGTCTGCTCCGGAAAACCGCCCGTTTGCGGAAGTCAAGGCTAAGCTCACTTCGCATTTTGTCCACCCTATCAATGAGATTTACGAGAGCCGCCGATTTCACCGCCGAGTGCAACAACTTGGGGAGCCGGTTGATGAATTTTTCACCGCGCTCAGGAATCTTGTCAAGCGTTGTGGGTACAACAACGCCGAGATCGAAGACCGCCTTGTGCGAGACAAGTTTGTCGTTGGATTGCGGAATGAGAAGCTATCGGATCAGTTGTGCCGATGTACGAAACTTACAGCTGAGGAAGCGTTGTGCCAAGCGCGTGTTCATGAAGAAGCCGAAAAAGAGCGTCTATCCCGTGAAATTCCCAGCGAGAACGGGGCCTTTGACAGCTTAAACGTGGACGCGGCGCAACGCGCGAAGAACGCTTCATCGCGTCGCAGCAAATCTGTGCAGCCAACTCAGTCTACTTGCGATTACTGCGGCCGTGGTCACCACTCTCGAAAAGAATGCCCAGCTCGCAAAGCCACATGCAATTTCTGCAAGAAGCAAGGTCATTTTATTGCTGTTTGCCGGGCCAAGCATCGGAAAGAGCTGTTAGGCTCAGTGGAACTTCACGCGCTCAGTACGCGTCGGGCACGATATGCCGACATTCACGTGAATGGTCACCTCGCACACTTCAAGATAGACTCAGGGGCCGAAATAACGGTGGTTTCACCTTCTTTTCCGGCATTACCTACTGTTTTGGATAAAGTGGACGCCGAGGTATCCGGTCCTGGAAATCAAAGGCTGCACGTTCTGGGATCTTTCACTGCTACCTTGCAGTGGCGTAACAAAGTGTCTGTGCAAAGACTGTATGTTATCAAGAACCAGACGACACACCTCCTGGGATTACCAGCAATTGAAGACTTGGGCATCGTTCAGTTTTTGGACTCTGTGGATGGTATTCCGTCATCTCAATCAAAAATTTTTCGTGGGCTTGGCGAAGTACAGGAAGAATACCACATCCGCGTCGCTCAAGATGCTCGTCCCTTTTCATTAAGTGTTCCTCGACGAATACCTCTGCCTCTGCTAGAGCATGTGAAGAAGGAATTGGATGAAATGGAAACCCAAGGAGTCATTCGCAAGGTTGACACGCCTACCGCATGGTGTTCAGGCCTCGTCGTCGTGCCGAAGTCGTCGGGCGGGTACAGGCTCTGTGTCGACTTGACGAAGCTTAACAAGGTTATCCAGCGGGAACGCTACATTCTGCCGACAGTTGAAGACATCTTAGGTCAGCTTGGTGGGGCACAAATTTTTTCCAAGCTCGATGCAAGATCCAGCTTCCACCAAATAAAACTAACTCGTGAGAGTGAAGAACTGACGACATTCATCACACCTTTTGGCCGATATTGCTACAAGCGTCTTCCCTTTGGCATTGCGACAGCACCCGAGTATTTCCAACGCTTCATGTCGAGACTGCTCGAAGGCATCACCGGAGTCGTCAACATGATAGACGACATACTCGTCTTTGGTAGGAACCATCAAGAGCACGACCAGCGTCTAGCTGACGTCTTGGCACGGTTGACTCAAGCGGGTGTCACTCTTAATGAAAAGAAGTGTCAGTTCAGGGTCTCTTCTGTCAAGTTCTTAGGAGTTGTCGTCAGCCAGCAAGGAATTAGTCCAGACCCGGACAAAGTCAAGGCTATCATGGATCTCCCACCACCAATCGATGTTAGTGGTGTTCGCCGATTACTTGGAATGGTAAACCATGTGGCTCGATTCATTCCAAAACTGTCTGAGATCTCCGCACCTATTCGTGCACTCCTCAACAAGAATAACGCGTGGAGCTGGAGTTACAACCAAGAGGAAGCGTTCAAGAAGATAAAGTCTTTGCTCAGCTCCGACACATGTATGGCTATGTACAATCCCCATTACCCAACTATAGTATCGGCTGACGCAAGCTCTCATGGCCTTGGTGCCGTTTTACTCCAAGATCAACCGTCAGGAATTCGACGAGCAGTTGCCTATGCTTCCAGATCTCTCACTACTACAGAAGGACGCTACAGTCAAACGGAAAAGGAGTCTCTGGCTGTCACATGGGCTGTCACCAGGTTCGATCAATACCTACGTGGACTAAGCTTTGAGGTCGAATCCGATCACCTTCCGCTTGTAGCTCTCCTGTCAAGTAAAGATCTGGACATCTTGCCACCTCGAATTCAACGTATGCGAATAAAACTGATGCGCTATCAGTTCGCCGTCAAGTATGTTCCTGGAAAACTGCTAGCCACAGCGGACACACTATCAAGAGCACCCTGCGACTTGCCAACTTCTAAAGCAGTCAGCAGCTTGGAAGTCTATATAGGGGAAGTTCTCAAGGAGCTACCTTTACAACTGGAAAATCAGCTAGACGAGATCCGTCGTCTTCAAGCTCAAGATAGCGAGTGTTCTTCTATTATGACTTATTGTGAGAAAGGCTGGCCGTCCAAGAAGAGAGTTCCGACCCATTTAGCACCATACTGGAAGGAGCGAGAAAGACTGAGTGTGTACGATGGGTTACTCTTACTGGATCGCCGCATTGTCATCCCGTCAGCCCAACGCAAGGACATTCTCGCACTACTGCACGAAGGACATCAAGGTGTCCGCCGCTGTCAAGTGCGCGCCCGCGAGTGCGTTTGGTGGCCCCATTGCAGCCAGCATATTGAGGACCTTGTGGCTCAATGTGCTAAGTGTGCTGAGACGCGAACCTTGCGTTCTGAGCCACTGTCACCAACGCCAACACCGGAACGACCATGGCAACGCCTGGGAATCGACTTGTTCCACCTGGAAGGACGCGACTACGTCCTCATTGTCGACTACTACTCCCGATTTCCAGAAATAGTCACACTGGGAACTTCATCAGCAAAAGCGGTTGTTGCTGCGGTCAAGAGTTGTTTTGCCCGTTTTGGGATACCAGACGTTGTGCGGACGGACAATGGACCTCAATTCTCGTCCAAGGAGTTCGCCGACTTTGCAACGGCGTATCGATTCTGCCACGAGACTCAGCCTCGACCTCAGCGTCGGAATCATTGTCTCCAAGTGCTTCAAGTGCTTCGTGCGCATCACCTGTGCCGCCTGTGAAGATGCCTCCCTCGCCTGAAGTGCAGACGCTACCTGTGCAAGCAAGTGCGCCTCAGTGTGATGAACCTAAGCGTACGCGTTCTGGCCGTGCCGTGAAACCGCCGCGCAGGTTGAACATGTAACTATCCCGGGAGGGAAGATGTAGTGGACGCTGAGTGCTATGTTAATCCTCTAATGGATGGCGCTGTCGGCATGCGCGCGCCACCTCATGTGGGGTATATAGCAGGGGGGCAGTTGGGAATAAAGGGGGTCTTCTTGTTGTTGCTATGAGCCATGCTCGTGTCTTACTCGGCGTCTCTGAACAGCTCTAGTGGTCATTATCGAGCACTAGTGCACAGCACTATTCTGTGGTCGCTGTAGTGTGCACGGACACGAAAGCGAAGTTGCGACCACCCCTGCCGACGTTAAGGAGATAACCACCCTACCACTGTCTGCCCTGTGCATCGTTCATATTCTGATGCTACTGCGGGGACCTTTCCTGCCCTACCGTCCGTGTCACCAACGACAACAGATGAACGAGAACCCGGAGCTGTACTAGAAGAACGCCAGAATCCGATTCTGAGAGCTACATTAAACGAAGAAGAAGTGTGCAGCTTGGCCAACCCGAGCGCGCCACGTTTGCCAATCTGAGCGATAGGAACAGCCACTGCGGTTGACCTCGCGTCTGTCCCAGGCAAACATGCCGTGCATGCCGTGCCATGTACGTCGGCGCAAGCCGAGAAAGAAACGCTGGTAGGCACCGAAGCACTGGACTCATCGTTAAACCTAGCGACTGAGTGCTCAGTAGACGCCGACGTTGCGAGATCCACGGGCGCTGGTGTCTCACCAGGAGCAGAATTGAAACCGAATGAGCAAAGCCCATTGACTCATTCCGAAAGCCAGGCTCGTGACTTCCTTGAACAAGTAGCAAGACGCCATGGGAGTTCTTTACTGACGCGTCTCGACAAGCAATCCGTGATCAAGGTCGTTGGAGGCGGCGACAACGTTAGCGCTGCAGCCCTACCACCATCTGATTCGTCAGACAGCAGCTTCAGCCTCGAAGTCGACAGTAGCATCGGACTCTCTTCTAGCCTAGACGAATTTGACGTGGAAATACAAGCCCCGCGAGAAGTCAAGCGTGCTCACAAGTCTGGCACCAGCTCGGACAGCACCCAAGATAGCCCGAGTCCCAGCAACCTAAGAAACCTCGACCCTCTTCTAGAGGGTCGAATTGTGCTGTGTAGTGTACGTACTCCAGTTCCCCCGGACAGATCCCAGGGGTACCGAATCGAAAAACACGACCAGGTCAGTCACCCACCTTCATTTCAATATGGCTGACACCCTGAAAATCATTTCTTTAAATGTTCAAGGGTTCCGTAACCCAGCAAAAAGCAAGCCGAGGTTATCAGCATAGCTCGCGCAGAACATTGTGATATTTTTTGTTTACAAGAAACAAACTTTTTTTACCATTGGCCACGTTCGTGCATTCAAACGCGCATTTAATTTAGACTGTTATTTTTCTTTCGCGACATCTCGCTTCTCTGAAGTTGGAATTATTATTTTTAACCACGCTCTTCTACGCAATCATCATGTTTTCTATGACGGGTTTGGACGGGTATTGGCTTTTGACTGCATCCTATCACCCTTCAAGCTGCGCGTTTTGTGTATTTATGGGGCAGCTCAAGCAGCGATGTCTAACGATTTTTTCCATGACCTGGATGTGTATTTTCTAGACGATCGTCATGTCATACTGGACATTTTAGGAAGGAAAATAGAGGGAAAAGAAAGGCAAGGAGGTTAACCAGCCTATAGGCAGCCGGTTTGCTACCCTGCGCATGGGGGAGGGATGGGGGAGATGAAAGAGAGCAGAGAGGGAAGATAGAAACAGCACATTCGGCAGCACATGCGCGCACACTCAGTCATAGTCCAGTCTTGTCTTTCGCGGTGTGTGACATTGCTGTTACAGTCGCTTGTTCAAGTCGGTGTCGCGTAGGAATTTCAACAGAGCTTCCGTCGCCTTCTGTTGCAGTGTCTTCTCTCGGGCACTCCACAGAATAGTGTCCACAGACATTTGGCTGTTGTCGATGGGCGCAAAAGCAGACGCCAGTGACTGTCTCTGGATTTCATACAATGGACAGTCACACAGGATGTGGTGTAGCGTCTCTTCGCAATGACAGGCATCGCAGAGAGCGTTGTCGGCCATTCCTATGACAAAGGAGTAAGATTTTGTAAATGCCACTCCTAGCCATACGCGATGAAGTAGGGTGGCTTCTCTTCGGTCGAGTCCAGTGGGCATGCGGAGAGCCATCAAATAGGACAGGTGGTGTTGACGATTCGTATCGATGCTTGGTGGGCACCGTAGTGAAAACGTGATTTCACGCGCAAGTCGTCGAAGATTACTGGCAGCATCAGTCCTCGAAAGTGGTATGGCTTCTTTTCGTGTTCCTTCAAGGGCTGCCCGCGCGGCAGTATCGGCATGTTCGTTCCCTATGATGCCGCAATGACTTGGCAGCCATTGAAGCGTCACATGATGCCCTTTCTCGAGTAAAGTGTGGAGAAGGCATCGAATTTCGAAAACAAGCTGTTCGTACGGGCCGCGACGCAGTGCTGAGAGCACAGATTGTAGGGCAGCCCTTGGACATTTTAATTGTGTATTAGACACGCGAGCTGACGTGCAAGGTCCAGGACGGGGTCGCTCTGATTGGAACGCCTGGGTCGCCTGTTTCAACATTTCTCTTTGATAGATACGCACAGACTAGTGCATGGACCACAGTATGCCATGGACTTGGTGGCGTAGCACGTCGCCTAGTCGGTTGGATCGTTTCTATGTGCCGAGCGCGCTAGCTTCTTACGTATCGCACTCTGATGTAGTAACATTACCATCATCCCCTGTTTATATATCAGACCACCGACCAGTGACGCTCGAGGCTCACTTTCCCTTTTCATCATCAGTGAGACCTTGGCGTCTTGACATCCGCATTCTGCATGACACGCGTTCACGCTCCAGTTTATCTAGAATCTTGCGCGCCTCTCTTTTGGGATGCGGTACGGAGGTGTGGGACGCGCTCAAAATACAGTGGCGTTTACGCTGCTCAGTAGCAGGGCGGGCCCTTAGACACCGTACGTCCGAAGAACTAGCGGACACCGCCACAAAGCTGCGTATTGCTCTTCGGGTTGATCGGCTGACTCCCTTGATGCGCGCACGGAAGCGAGAGTTAAGGGGTCGTTTTCAACGCCTATTGCAGCTTCGTCGTTGACGGCGGCTGCTTGGAGTTGCAGGCGTAATTCATGTGCTCACCCTGAGGTTCTACGCTTTGCGAAAAGCTCGCTTCTCAAGCCGTCGGGTCGACTAGGAACTCCGGCTGCCAGATCCTTGCACACTGCGTTGCCGCCGACACGTAATCAATCAGTTTACCTATAGATCACTTTGCCAACATGGCTCATACGACAATGTCATCACATCGCGGTACCACCGAGAAAGCCACAATGTTAAGTAGGCTCCCTCAAATTTGCCTGATGCCCTCTTTAATAGCCCGGCGTCATCATCAGGCGTGCTCTATTCCTGGAAGAGAAATCGACAGTCTCTCCTTTGTTACACGTGATATAGTTGCGTACACGTTAACAAGATCAGCTCGGGAACTCTTGGTTTCACTTGACCAGGAAAAGGCATTCGATCACCTCGAACATAGCTTTATATTTAGCGTAATGGCAGCATTTGACTTCTCGCAAAACTACGTTGAGCTTCTCAGAAACGCATACCGAAATATACGCAGCACGTTGCTTCTTGATGGTTTAGTGAGTGCGCCATTTCCTGTTAGCCGTGGTGTTTGCCAGGGGTGTCCTTTATCCCCTGCACTTTTTGTACCCAGCCTCGAACCATTCCTTCAATCGCTAATCGCTGATACTTACGTTAGAGGCCTTGTTCTTCCAGGTAGTGGTACCGTGACGGTGACAGCATTTGCTAATGACATCACGTTGAATTTGAAGAATGAAGACAGTTTGTCCCGTAGCCTACGACTTTTTGCTACGTATGGCACGATTTCAGGTGCTGCGTTATTTTTTTGAAAATGTCGATATTTATTCATTGGTTCCCCAGACGCCTGCCTAAGTCCCTTTTTTGCTCTTCAAAAAAGTGACTCCATTCGCATTCTGGGGCTTGATTATACTTCCTACGGCATATCAGCCACCTTGTGGAATTCAGTACTCGAAGTTGTAAGACGACACGTCGGGGAAGCACAAGAGTATGATTTACTGATGCTCGAAAGAAGGTATTTAGCACAGACGGTGTTTTGCGGCCGTGCATGGTACATATCTCATGTCATACAGCCCCCCTTACGAATCACTAGGTCGTTGCAATCCCTCTTTGGCTCTTTTTTCTGGTCGGGTGGAACAGAGCTGGCTTGCCGAGCAGCTCTTGGGCAACCGAAAAACTGCAGTGTATTCGCATTCCCATCCGTTTCCGTTCGCTGCCGGCTACTTGCCCTACGATTCTTACTTCGGTTGTTGCATGGTGATCAGTGCCCCGCGCGTGGTCTTGCCTGCTATTTCTTAGGCACCAAGTTACGCTATTTACTACAAGATGCACGGCTTAATTCAGCACCGCAAACACTTAACGTGCCTGCATTTTAATCAACGGCAGTAGCATTTTATTGACACGCGCAGCACGTTTGTCCCGATGTGGACATTCTTGAAAGCCGCATTGTAGATACAACGGCGGCTCTTCTGCTTTTTCTGGTTCCTCCAGCCCGTCTAGCACGATCGAGACATGTCTCGTGGAGCGCGATAACGGCATCGTTTTTGCCTGGTCACCTCCGTGACTTTATGTGGCGTCTTGAATGGAGAGTACTCCCAACACGGGACAGACTGGAGAGGTGGGGCATGCTGCCATCTTCCACTTGTCCTAACTGCCCGTTACAGGAGTCTAACCTGCATATGCTGCAGCAATGTGTCATTGCAAAGGTGTTTTGGAAGTCAGTTAACACTAGTTTTCGTGGCCTAGGTGTTAATCGCTTTGTAACATCTGGTCGCTGCTCGCGTAGTCGCTTTGCACGCCTTCTAATGGCAGCGGGAGCTTTTTGTTTGTGGCTTAATAGGTGCGAAGCTGTTCCGGCAGGACATCGTCGTCGTGCTATTTTTCCAATTCTGGAACGCCTCTACTCTGAACTCTTATCGTTTCTGTCGGAAGAATTGTTCTTCCTTGGGGAGGAAGAATTGTTCTTCCTTGGGGAGGAAGAATTTCTGCGACAATGGTCGTGCCGCTTTCTGTCCGTAGTTGACAGACGCGTTCGTTTACAATTCCACCTGGCCTGGTTCCTATAGCCAAGCCACCTGTCAATGTCTGATTAGTCCATGTAATAAGTATGTGTTTACTATTTCTATGTGTTTGTGTATGTCCCATATGGGAGTGAGCTCTTCTATATATGCACTTCATTCTAACGCGGTACGTTATGTAAATTTTATGAATATTGATATCTGTTGTACATATTTTACAACATCTTCACGAAGTCTTGTAAATTTTGTACATATATTATCATGTACATTGTCCATATTGTCATTAGTATGTGTAGTGTGTGTAGTTATTAGTACCATACACTATGGACTCCTACGGCCTTGGACACTTTTGTTGAAATGTGTAATGTATGTTGTGCTTTGTCTTTTGTTTGCCATTGTGCCTGTTGTACAGACGCTCGTTCCTTAGGTTTGTTGCGTCCCATGATGGAATAAACTTTTTCTTAACACAGTGTAAAATATTGTTCTTGAGCGTGAGAGCAAACTGTCTCCACAGGTGAATGCAAAACATCACCCTACACTGGGAATGACCCCCCCCCCCCCCTTGTTTGTTCACATAGCCTTACTGTTTATTTGGGTTTAATCATCTCGATGTCATGAATGTCCTGTCTTTATTGTACAGTTTCGCATTGTACGTCACTGCATATGCAATAAGTTCCTTTCGCTGTATATAACAGCTTGCATTGCACACACGCATTGATCACCATTTTGCAATTTTCTGTGTGCGCATAAGCTATGTAAGATATATCTTGAAATAAGATTCTCTTGAACCAGATTACTTCCACGGGACGGCTTTACGCTCTCCCATTGTAGAGGACCAAGTACTCTAAATCATTAACAACTTTTCTAAACACACGTCGTCTTCGCGTTTTTGAGGAGCTGGCCAATACTGCAACGGCACTGCAGCGAAGTTATGCATTGCCTTGCGCGCCGGAACGCCGTCTCCCCTGATGCGAGCTTGGCAGCATGAACTACGTGAACGCTTCCAGCGTGTGATTGCCGCCTCGTCTCTGGCGGCGGCTGCATGGCGTTGTAGGCGCAACCCTTGTTCCCACCCTGAGGTGCTACGCTATGCGAGGCAATCGTGTTTTAGATGCGGAGCATCTAATACTCGAGGCTTGTAGTGCGGCGCCGTCCGCAAGCTTCCTCCTCCTTCTTCCACCATCTGTGCATCCCTTCCTCCTCTACACACCGCGCGCGCTTCACTCCTCCACCATCTGTGCACCCTTCCTCCTCTACACACCGCGTGCGCTTCTCCTCTTCACGAACATTCGCTAGCTGTATAATGTAGCGTGCATGCGCCGTCACGCTTCGAGAACATCGGCAGTTGACGCGCGCGCATGCGCCGTCGCGCTTCGAGAACATCGGCAGCTGACGCGCGCGCATGCGCCGTTGCGCTTCTCCCCCTTCTCGAACATTCGACAGCTGACAGTGCATGCGCCGTCGCGCTGTATATATACTCAAGGTCGGCGCTCGCTCGCTCAGTTGCCGCTCGTCGGTTGGTTTGTACGGCGCGTCGACGTCCAACGTCGCGGTGAAATGAATTCCAACGAATCCACAAACACAATGATCGACGTCCCTTCGACCAGCGCCGCCCTTTCGCATACGTGTGTACGTGTTCACTCATTTAACACCCCCTTCTACAACCACGTTAACCAATTTAGCCATCGACCCAAGTAAGTCGCAATTTAACACCCCATTTCACAACCACGTTAACCAATTTAGCCATCGACCCAAGTATACGGGCTCCGGAAATTTTGACCATGTGGTGTTATTTAACGGGCCTCAAGATCGCACAGAACACGGGTTTCTACTGTTCCGCCTTCATTGAAATGTGACCGCCAAAGCCGAAATCGAACCCACGACTTCTGGTGGCAGCCGAGCACCCTAGCCAAAGTTCTACCGAGGCGGACAAGCTGAAGACATGAATGAGATATTAGAATCCTGCTTACAAGACAAAATCCGCTTAAATCCCAATTTTCTTCAATGGAGGTCTGATTTTTTTCTCTTTATCTGTGACATCGCCCCCTCGCCCTCTTTCCCTTGCTGGCTATGTCAGTCTTGTAGCACTATAGTGGAATAGCTTCAATACGTTTCTGCGCAATTACATTCGTCGGGATATCACGTTTTCTGTTTTTTTTTTCTTTTTTTTCCTGGCCAACGTCCCACGGAAGCAGTGTGTTTTCACCGGAGGTGCGACCGGGTTTTCAACAGAAGCTCGATAATAGAACTGCAAACGTGGGCTTTTACTGTCGTCTTATAATTGCATGCCTCACCGTATTGCAGTGTGCAGGCTTAATGGTATTCCACCGAGCTAAGAACAACGCGTTACACGCATTTGCTCATGCAGATCCTGCACCTGAGAACGGAATTTTTTCTTTAATGTGAAGCATTTCTTAGCCAATTTCGGAGTCTTTGAGCATATCTATCTATCTAGCCGCTTACGTTTGGGTGCTCTCGTGGTCACTCCCTTAACTTGGCATGAACCAAAGTTAGAATGGGAGGGTAGGATGGTTTGACGAATATAACGTGGTGCTCAAAACATGAATAATGTCCTAATCCCGTCACGTACGTCGTCAAACACTTCCCGCCAGACAGCGGCAAATACCCACGGGCGGGTATGTGCCGCTGGTATGCGGGTATCTTCCACAGGTGATCGACACGTAGTATTTACCCAGGAACGACGAGAACACACATGGGTGATTTTAACGTGCGAGCGTTATGAAATACCCGACATAGGTAGCGTTGACCCGACGAATGCAAAGAATAAATGTCATGGTCCGAGCTGGAATGAGACAAGAGAATTCTGCGTGGCAATGAAGCATTTTACCACAGAGCAAGCCGCCCTTCTCAGCGAGGCCCTCGAAGACCAGGTGTGGGCCGTCCAGCGGGCCAGGGCCGTCGCCGAGGACTTCAAAATATGTTCCTTGAACGATATGTCCCTGGCAGCCTAGCCCCGGGCACAGCAACAACCGTTGGGCAAATAAAGTTTATTCAACAACATCAACTACGCCAGGTCTCGGAACTAATTTTCAAATAGACGCTGATCTTTGTGAAACGTATTTAGTGGTTGCAGTGATGCCTACCTAATTTCATGAACATTACATATGTACTTTTTTCATGCAGCTGTCACGTCGAGTTAACGTCAATTATAGTTAGTTGCCACGCGTTGAAGGTGATTTATGTAGCAGTGTCTAGGGCCAGCATTCTCGCGAGCATCAGCGCTTCATATCACTCTCTGGTGTTGCTGATACACATGTTCCAGATGGCATCGTTCCGCAAGTGCGAACTACTGGTTATATAAACATCTGCAACTCTTCAACATATGTCTGTGCGTGCAACATTTGTACATATATTTAGCGTCATTTCATGACGTGTCGTCCAATGAAAAATTGCAACACGGTCACCTTCCTTCCACATGCTTCGCATAACGTTGATTCCCAGGTATACATGGGATCTGCCGAATGTTTGTTACTTGAAGTTCTGTAACAGTTTAGAATTACAAAGAACTCAGCTTGGTGTTAAGTGTTCGCTGTAAATAAACAGGGCGTGCAAACACAGACACGAAAATGAAGCCAAGACGCTACAAACAGCGACTAACAACTGCAAAGGTTGAAAACGGTGGAAAAGATAGAGGGCACAAAGCTCATGTCCATGTTCACTCACCCTGTCTTTTGGAAAAAATTCCTTAGCAAAAGTGGCACCAGGACATTTTTACAGGGTGAAGGAAGGGAGAACATGCAAAAGATCGGGATTATCCCATTTCGAGGAACGTACAGGAAATACGAAAGTTGAGTGCTATTGCTAAATGCCTGTTAAAACAGCGCCTATAATAAACAAAAGAGCTCCAAATAATGCGTTATCGGCACATCATCACTCATTACCACATGAACCTGTATGATGTAGTTCGACACTGATTGCGTTTATTTTCACACTATCCGGGGTTTGCTTTGGTGAAATTTTATTACCCAAAAAGGGGTCCTTAAGGGCGCTCGGCTAGGCGCCGGGCATCTCCCACGTCGGGACACGGAGCCTGAAGCTCTCCGCCACTTCGCGGGCCTCCTGGACAGCCCGAAGTTGGTCTGCTGGAGAAAGGGCTTGCTGTGAATAGCGCTATGATCGCATCATATGCATGATGCCTTCATTTTGTAAGGGAATGTGAGTTGACATTAAGGAGTGCTTATGTTGCTTATTTCTGAGTCAAGACAATCCCCGGTGGGTGGATTCATCGTACGCCAATGCCGCGTTGTGCAGGTGCATGTGATGGGTGGTTGGAGCGAGAAAGAGTTAAGCAAATAACATCTTTGGTGAGCGAGCAGACTGATCGCAGGAATGGTTCTCGTATCACGGGAATTCATGCGCCCTCTTTGAACAGCTCAACTTGGTCCAGCAAGCAATAGCTGTACAGCAAATATCCCTCTTCTCCCAATGAGGGGCAGAGAATACAGGTCTGAATTTTTTCGGCAGGTCTGGATTGTTTTGCACCATCAGAGTATCTGAGGGAGTGTTCCTTGGCGGTGTCGGCAGTACTTGCGTTTTTCGGCGTACTGATTCGAGAAAAGGAAATGTATAGCGTCGTTAAGTGAGGTAATGGGTTGGATTGGAAGAGTTTTAAATGGCCAGACCCACCAGTAATTTGTCGAGCTCAAATACAAAGCAGAAACTTTACCTCGGTATCACATGTTCTGTCACGGTGATATTTTTCCGAGTAGCATTTCAAGCAAGTTGGCCTGACGGTGTGATGACGTGTGTAAACGTGTTGCATGTGCTTGTAGCTGGACCGTGTGTCTATCTGTGACTGCAATTTTATCTGAACTATACAGCCAAGTGCGGAGCAAAGAGTCCTTGATAGGCCCTGGCTTTCATATCATGTCGTCGCTTAGCGTTACGCTGGAAGATCCAATACGGCCACTCCCATCCAAATCACCCAGTGGAATTGTCGGGTCTTTAAGGCTCACACTAAGCACGCCAACCTCCGGCTTTTCGTCGCAGCATTTCAAAACCTTCCTGCTGTGGTAGCCCTCCAGGAGCCAGGGAGTGCTGCCACACTCACAAACTATACTACGTTTCAGCAGGACCCTTTATCTTGCATCTGCGTGCACAAAAATTATACGGCCAACCTAGTTGATCTCGACCTTAAGCCAGCTTTCTCGTACGTGATGGTGACACTCCTTCCGCTGCGTAAACAGGACCCGCCACTGCACGTGCTAAACATTTATTGCTCACCGAAACTAAGCAACATTACATTCGCAGACCTTTTTAGCCGCGCCTTAAAGGCTGCAGGCAGGGATCCTCTGGTGATCGTGGGTGATTTTAATGCCCCCAGCACACTCTGGGGGTATGCACGTGAAGAGAAACGTGGACGTAAATTGGCGGAACTTATGTCCACGCTGGGCCTAACTCTTCACACCGACCCTGCCTACCCAACTCGCGTGGGTAACTCCGTGACCCGGGACACATGTCCGGACCTTACCCTCACAAAAAACATTCAGTATGCGGATTGGGTCAACACTGAAGAGACCCTCGGCAGCGACCACTGCATACTCAACACCACCATTCGCACCTATTCTTTGGCAAGACCCTACGGAGAGGCAAAATTACCCGATTACACGAAGTTTCGGCAAATATACGCCAATTCGACACCCATTGAGGAGCAAGGATACCATGCTTGGTCTCAGCAACTGGTTTCCTCATTACGCTCCACAGAAACACAAATTAAACTCTCCGAGGCGACTCCGGCGGTGGATAACCATCTCCTTCACCTCTGGGAGGCCCGGCGCAGCCTCGTCCGCCGATGGCTCCGGCAAAAACACAACCGAAAGCTCAAAATTCGCATCGCTGAGCTCACCCAGCGAGCAGCAGAGTACGCGGCCCAGCTCGCTGACTCTAACTGGGTGGACCGTTGCAACACGACCGCTCGACAAATGTCCAGCCGGAGTACCTGGCGCCTCTTCCGCGCCTTGATTGATCCGACCCAAACTCGAACAGAGACACAAAAGCATCTGCCACGAGCATTTCACAGCTTCGATGGAGACACAGCCAAATTGGCATGTAAACTCCGAGACCAATATCTATGCACACAGCAGGACTCCCGAGGGCCGGCGTACTCGTATGCAGGTACCGAGAACGCTGAGCTGGATCAACTGTTCCAGTTACACGACCTGAAGGCAGCCCTAGCAAAAATGAGGCGAGGAATGGCGCCGGGAAGGGGTAAAATTGCCGTGAAATTACTTGCCAATCTTCCTGACTCGGCCTACACCATGCTCCTTGCCTACATCAATTCCATTTGGATCGGGAAAACAAGCCTACCAATTGAGTGGAAGACCGCCCTGGTCACCTTCATACCCAAAGCGGGCAAAGCCATTAACACGGACAACCTCCGCCCCATCTCCCTTACTTCTTGTGTGGGAAAGTTAATGAAGACGATGGTGCGCGACAGGTTGTCCGCGTTCCTGGAGACCAAAAATGCATTTGCAGACACCATGTTCGGGTTCCGCCCACACCGGTCCGCGCAAGATGTCTTGCTTCAGCTCGACCATGACATCCTCGATCCAGTCGAGTATCCCCTGAATGACAAAGTTGTGCTCGCTTTGGATCTGAAGGGGGCCTTTGATAACGTGACCCACGAAATTATTCCAACACATCTCTCACAGGTGGATTGCGGCCAAAACACTTTCAAATATATTAAACAATTTCTCACTGACTGACAATCATACATTCGGATTCAGGACATTGAACACGGCCCTTACCGATTAGGCACGAGAGGGACTCCGCAGGGAGCGGTCCTCTCGCCCCTCCTATTCAATGTGGCAATGATGAGACTCCCCGCTCAGCTGGCGAAAGTCCAACGCATACAGCATGCGCTGTACGCCGACGACATCACCATATGGGCGTCACACGGCTCGGCAGGAGACATGGAGGCAAGCCTGCAGCAAGCGGCGGACATCGTGGATGACTATGCCCGTCGCTGCGGCCTTCAGTGCTCCCCGTCCAAATCGGAATTCGTGCACATACACCCCTCACCAAAGTGCACTACAAAAATCGACCTCTCCCTTCACAGCGGACCAATACCCGAACGCGATGAGATTAGAGTACTGGGGCTTTTTATACACAAAAATCGCAGAGCAGACACAACATTGGCCAAATTGCGTAAGGTGGGGGACCAGGTGGGCCGGATGGTCCGCCGGGTTTCCAACAAGCGTGGGGGGTTACGATGCAAAGATGCTTTGCGGCTGGCGCATGCATTCGTAACCAGCCGAGTCCTGTACTCGGCTCCATACCTACACCTACGCAAATCCGACGAGAATGCACTCGAAGTCATTCTCCGCAAAATCTACAAGCGCGCCCTCGACCTTCCTGTCAGCACCTCTAACCAGCGCCTTTTGGGCTTGGGAATGGTGAAGACCTTCAAGGAGCTGAGAGAGGCGCACTTGACAAACCAATATACTAGACTCTCTAAAACACCGTCGGGTCGCCACCTCCTTGCCCGGCTACACATCAATCATTCAATACACACGGAAGAGCGAGCGCGTACGGATTCCAGAAGTTTGGCGATACTCCTTGCACATGCGCACTCTTCCGGCTAACATGACCCGAGACGACTACAGTGGCCGACGCCTCGCGCGGGCGGAAGCCTTGGCTCGACACTACGGCCACAAATTCGGAGTATTCTACGTGGACGCCTCCGGCCCGCACCACGGTGGTTGGTACACGGCTGCGGTCGTCCACCAAAACACCGTTGTAAACGGACTCACATTCCGTGCACATAACATTATGCACGCGGAGGAGATCGCCATCGCACTAGCCGCCGCAGATCAGGACTCGAGGGTCATCATCACCGAATCAAGGGGTGCCTGTCGCAATATTGAACAGAAATACATTCCGTACCGTGCTTATAAAATTTTTCAGAACAGCAGCTACCTAGGTGCTCCCGCGCACCGAACGATCATATGGGCTCCGGCTCACACGGGCCTCGATGGTAATGAGACGGCCGATGCCGCCGCCCGCGCGCTCACTCTCCGGGCACCATCCTCATCCCCTACCGATCCGGAACTCGAACCCAATCCCGCCTACACATTTAAGGAGGTCACACAATTTTATCAATCTGGCCATAACGTCTATCCGAAACCCTGTAAGGGCCTCACGAAGGCGGAGGAGCGAATCCTTTTCCGCCTTTATACTAAAACACTATTGGCCCGGCAATCATAAAACACTTTGACCCCGCCTGCACGGGGAAGTGCCCGCATTGTGAGGAAAATTCCTCTGACATTTTCCACATGGTGTGGGCATGCCAAAAAACCCCAAACCTTACCCCACTACCCAACCCTTCGCGGGAGGACTGGGAGGCAGCCCTGCTCGGCTGCTCTGACCTGACGGCCCTATGGGCCCTGGTCGAGCGTGCCCGGGCCGCGGCCAACACCAATGGGCTCCCGTAAGAGGGAGCTCACCTAGTGTTTGTACGGGGCGGCCCCTTAAGGACCGTTCCCACCCTCCCTGTAAATAACATCTGTAAATAAATGTTTTTCAGCAGTTGCGCTGGAAGTACGAAAATAAGTCCCAAGAAGGCGCCACTAAACCTTAAATGAGGGCTTCCTGTACCTATAAGGACGCCAAGCAGGCTGCACGTGTGGAACGCCAGTGCTTGCTGGCCTGTGAACGCCAGCGTCACCGAAGAGGTAATTCGTATGACACTTGAACGACGTAGCGCAGTGTTACAACAAAACCCCTTGGTTACAACTAAGAAGAAAAAAGAAGATGCAAAAAGAACACCGTGGCGTTCTTTCTGTCTCTTTTTGTTCCTTCTTAGTTATAACCTTGCGCCACGTCTTCCGAATAACGATGCATCAACTGGCCCAACATCACGTACTATTAATTAGTATGCCCCGGCCAGCGAAAAGACAGCGAAATACCAGCGTCGGGGGTTAGACACAGATCTATACGGAAGAAAGAAGCCCTCGCTTCCGGCAGACTCGGGTGAATTCCAAGTACCAACAAAGGTTGGCGATGCCGGAGCTTCGGCTCGGACTGACAATCCAAGCGTCAATATAGGCAAACGACTCCTCAGCTCTTTTCCGCAGATTATACAGTTTAATGTTGTGAATCTGGCTGGAGTTTCTGTTATGACACTGCACTGCACTTTGTGTGATCTTTAGTGTCGTTCCATAAATGTAGCGGTATACCATATTTATCATGGCTGTACGACTTATAAGCAAGCTGACATTAAGGGCGATTGGTGCGTCTAGCTATTGGCGTCGCTGTCTTCATTGATTCATTATTCTGCGAATAGCGATAACAGAGCGCATTATAAAAGTGGCAAAACCTTTTAAACGACTTATGTGAAGAATACACGTGCCTCAATACCGTTTTCCCCTCATAAAAATTTTTGTATTTCACTTTATCGACGGCATGGTATGCGAAGCTGCTCAGAGCGACACACTGTATTATTTTCCTTGTGTTTCCATAGACATCAGTTCACTCGGACTTTTCAGCGTTCACTCCGTATATCGTGAATGCGTATAGATGTACGGTTTCAGCATAGCCAAAGGGAAAGGGCCAATAGCCATCACTGTGCGATATAGCTGGGCTAAAGATATCCCAGGAATGGCGAGATATCAATCGTAAAGAAGATATGAGTTAAAACATAGAGAGAATGAAAATATGAGCAAAATAAATATAAACTGTTTGTGATTTTTTTTAACCTTTTCGCTAAAGGGTATACACAGATGTCACTAAGAAACTTCAACATTTTTATTTCGACGAATCCTCGTGATTTCATTCGCCTGTGCCAAGGAGCGGTCATGCCAGCTACACGAACGGTGGCGTTTTCGCAGGTCTGATCGCCGACAGCCCCTGCTCTTTTTTTTTTTTTTTTTGCACCCGTAAGAAGTGCGGTTTTGAGCGGCTTCGCGGCGACACTATGGTATCACCTGCAGCCGTTGAAGATGGCAAGGTGAGAGCACTCGCTCTTCTTTTCCTCAGTGTGATTAGGCTTAGGGCACGTCAACCGCAGTTATATGCGACACAGCTGCACGCTTAAGTTTTTGGGGGAGTTGAACCCTAAGGTTACGGGAATTGATTCCAGCCGTGGCGGCCGTATTTTCACGGGCGGTGAAAATGCTTGAGGCCCGTGTTCTTAGATTTAGGTGCACGTTAAACAAGCGTGGGGGGATCAAATTTCCTGAACCATCAGCTACAGCCTCCCGTATAATCATATCATGGTTTTCGAATGTACAACGTCAGCAATTATTTAAAGTTCAGGTGTGCATAGACGGGTAATTAACGCTGCAACATGCAACACATTCTGCAAGTATAACGTTATCTCTTGGCGGTACTATACTGGTAGCACAGTGGCAAAAAAGATGTCGAAGATGCGAATAGCGTTTGCTGCGATCTAGTGATAACGTGCTATAGCGCGTCGTCCACGCTTGCTGAATGCCTCGCTAATGCTGACTGATACAAGTGCGAAAACAAGCGTTCTCTGCTTCGGAAAATTCCGCTTCAGTTTCATCGAAAAGGGGTTTTCCACGCTCGAGTCTATTTACTACACAACATTGCGCCAATATTATGTGGACTGAAAATGTTGGAAACGATTGTATGGGAGTTACTTAGACTTATATATTTCTGTATTTAAAGGCTTAGAGACGGTACTCATTTCGTTGGAAATGGCAACCTCTGTCGGCGTGGGCAACGTGCTGCAACCAAGTTACTATATGTGTGTCTTGGTCGCCTTTACCCTGATAGGATTTAATGCATGCAGCTACATATATCGCCGACAGCAGCAGCGTCCTGCCCCTAATTGAATAATAAATAGGCGAGAAATACAATCATAACCAGCGAAAAATTATCTTTATTGAAAAGGACTCTCGATTCTCTACAGCAAATACCACTGGTGTGCTCTGGTAAA
Source organism: Rhipicephalus microplus (assembly GCF_013339725.1). Taxonomy (NCBI): domain Eukaryota; kingdom Metazoa; phylum Arthropoda; class Arachnida; order Ixodida; family Ixodidae; genus Rhipicephalus; species Rhipicephalus microplus. The sequence goes on from NC_051173.1 coordinate 7,832,810, forward strand.
ATTGCGGTATCGCACTATGAATCGCGTAGTTTCGAAGCAATATGAATAATTTACCATGTCGATCCATGCGTTTCTAGTATGCAGTTAGTAGGCGGTGTTCAAATATCCTATAAAGACCTATACGTGTTTTGTGGTGCGATAGTACGATTGTATAGCGGATTGCTCCATGGAGTCAATCCCTTCTTTAGATAAGCGGGAGTGCTTTTTGATTACTATAGTTCTTTCTCGACGGCCGCCGTCACCGCCGCCGAGAGATGGCACCGCGTCAATATGTCCCCAAACCTTGGGGATCCATCCAACTCCTTGTCCTGGAAGTTATCAAACTTAAGACCTTCATTGCTCATTTTGTTTAAACCTCCTTGGTATGGCCGAGGGTTTATACGATGCCGCTGATGCCAGTCGTACAGTTACACCACGACTCATGCCTTTGTGTCCCATGGTATACCCGAGGCAGGTGAGATCAGGCCCTTACCCAGGAATTTTTAGATGCGGAGCATCTTATACTCGCGCCTTGTAGTGCGCCGTCCGCACCGCTTCTCGAACATTCGACAGCTGACGCGCGCGCATGCGCCGTCGCGCCGTCGCCCACTCTTCCACCATCTGTGCATCCCTTCCTCCTCTACACACCGCGCGCGCTTCACTCCTCCACCATCTGTGCACCCTTCCTCTCTACACACCGCGTTCGACATCTACAATTCTCCTGATTCTCCAGTGGACGCGCATGTGGCGTCGCGCTTCGAGAACATTCAACAGCTGACAGTGCATGCGCCGTCGTGCTGTATATATACTCAAGGTCGGCGCTCGCTCGCTCAGTTGCCGCTCGTCGGTTGGTTTGTACGGCGCGTCGACATCCAAGGTCGCGGTGAAATGAATTCCAACGAATCCACAAACACAATGATCGACGTCCCTTCGACCAGCGCCGCCCTTTCGCATACGTGTGTACGTGTTCACTCATTTAACACCCCCTCCTACAACCACGTTAACCAATTTAGCCATCGACCCAAGTAAGTCGCAATTTAACACCCCATTTCACAACCACGTTAACCAATTTAGCCATCGACCCAAGTAAGTCGCACTTTAACACCCCGTTAACCAATTATATGGTCCGCATCCATCCTCCTTAGTGTTCCCCCGAGGGAAGCTGCGGGCAATTTTTTTCGGTTGGTGGAGGAGGGCACTTGTTGAATGACTTGAAAAGTACTTACTTGCATTATTCATTCTCGGAAAAACATCCTTCGCCATCTGAATTTCAAAAGGGGGGTGGGGGGGGGGCTAAGGCCTTCTTTTTTAATACGGGACTTGGCCAGATATGCTTGTATGTTACCAATGCCGCTTCTCTGGCCTGTCTTCCCGAACTTGTCGATATACGTGACCAATTGGTCACGGGCTATTTCCACCTGTTCAAGCTGCTATGGCTTATCTAGGCTTGTCAATGGCATGCGCCTACTCAACGAAAGCTATCTACGATATACTCCTAGATAAGTATGCCTACATCACTCTCGAATATCATTCACCGTGTCTTACTGCCTACATAAGCGTTGGCATACGCGTTCATATAGGGTGATCCGAGCCACCTTACAGGAACTTACCTAAGCATGTCTGGTAACCTTCCCGCAGCACCCGCTTACGCATTTTTCCGCGAATGCTCAAGGACGGACACTCCGGGTATAAAAGCTCGCCGGTGTACCACACGTGCCCTTGCACTTCCGTGTGGTTCAGAATGCTCTGATTGTTCGACACACCGAGAGAAAGCTGTATTACGGAGACATCATGTAGCTGTTACGCTCACCGGGTCTGTGACCACTAGCTGGGCGCAACCCGTACCATGGTCCCTATGGTGCATTAGGCACCTTTTGTGACGCCACAGAGCGCAATATGACAGTGACACACTTGCTGTGGAATTGCGAAGATTGACATGTACATGTAAACAGTCTTCGCCAACCCCGTCCAACAGGCATGCCGGACCACGTTACACTTATTGTTGGGCTTGTGGAAGGTTCCACCGTTCACTATGCGACTTTATGCACGAAGCGAATTTACATGTGCCTCTTTGTTATTGCGTACTGCTGCGCTAAAACGCAAGCTTCTAAAATTTAAAGAAAAGGAAATATCACACTAATGCAACGGAGTGCTATTTAGGAGGTAAGTATGGTAAAACTCATCAAATGGCCACCGTCTTGTTGATGGTGGTGTTGTATAAGGTATCTCTGCTTCGAATCATTTGTCTTGGATTGGGTCGTCTCGCTCACGTATCCTGCGTGCGCGCGTCAGAACTGATGCCCTCCTTCGTGCCTCGATGCTCCAACTGGTTCAGATCCTTGTCTACATATTTCCTGAATCTTTAACTCATTCTGCATGCATGAGCTTCGCGGTGTTGCCCTTCACAATTTATGTAGTGCAGCCACATGACTATATGGCTTCTTTGATGAGCGAAAAATTCATAAGCTCGCTTGCAATTTTCTGTAGCATTTAAACATTCTAAATGCGATTGGAAACTCTTCTTCTTGAAACTAACAAACAAAAAGAAATTGTGAAATAGGGAAAGCTGGAACGTGTGGCCCAGCTGTTTAGAAATGAGCTCAACCCGACGTGGCACTGACGGTTTCACAATTTACTAGTTACATGTTCGTGCTTCTTAATGAAATCAGACACGCCTTTCGCTCGGGTTTACCGCGGAGTTGATTTCGCATGCCGCACAATGCGTCTCACATGATCACACTCACGGAGGAATGTATTGAGCGGTTAAATGCGTTTCGCAATGCGTTGATGACAGCGGTTGTTCTCGAACTATACAGCCGGTCACGAACGTCGAAGCCGGATCCAATGTGCCACTGGAGAAACTCCCGGCGATAACGGCATTCGCCCCGGCGAACGCACTCCCGCAATCATTGCATTGGCGCCGCAACGCCACGCTGTTGCAAGTGTGTGACTATGGCCTCCGAGAGTGCGGGCCATGGTCTCGGAGGTCTGACATCGGAGGTATGATATCGCTAGCCAACTCGGCGCGGAGGTCTAAGGAGAAACTGTGCGCGGGCTTGGCGCCACGGCTGCGACAACGTCACTTACAAAGCAGCCAATGGCGTTATTGCTTGAGAATGACGTAACTGATAACACATCTAATAAAGATAACTCATCACACCGCTGTCGAACGAATTCTCGTTTATCCTAGGCATATACAACTTTCGCTGTGAAAAAAAAAAAGGGGGGGGGGGAGCGGAGAAAAGAAAACGCGTCACTGCATATATCACTCCCCGTTAACGCACTGTGAGTAGAAGATAAAAAGGTGCCCATTAAGAGATCGATGATACGAAGCTCAAACTGCTACGGTGACTTCGTTCTGGCAAATCTGCACCATCACTTGCCCTGCAGCAGAGGAGGTCTTTGTCGCGCGTACAGATTACTTATAAGACGTGTGTGGTGTTTAAGTACTTTGTTAAAAGTGACTCAACGAGTGTCCCCCCCCCCCCCCCTGTTCACCACGCTTAGAGGATATAATCTAGAAAGAGATGGCAAAAAAAAATATAAAGCATCACCGTGGTGGGTCCACCCTTACTTTCTTCTGCCGTAACGAATGCAGCGTGTCATTTGCAAGGTCATTTATCCTTGCACGCATCCACGCCTGCGGAACCTTGATGACCGAGGAGAAGCAACACGTCAGACTCCTTTTGCCCTTGCTTTTACGTCTGTACCTTCAAGCTCGGTTGCTAATAAAAAATGATTATTCAAAACAAAGGAAAATGGAATACGTGAAGGGAAGGCTTGGCAGGTACGTACTCATTCGAAATCGATCGATCAATCACCCCCAGCCGCAAAACGAAACAGGGAGGCCTCCAATGCGCACAACAGACGCAAATGTCGTTCCTCAGGTCTGGCCCGATAAATTAAAGTCCAATTAGCAGCCTCGTTTCCTTCGCTCGACTAAGTAACTGGTCACGAACCGTGGCCGGCAGTTGTGCGCAGCAGTGCTATCGCCGCGCTTGTCTGTTTTTTCTCTGTTCACTTTGTTGTATTGCAATGCACGCTACTTGCTCTCGGGCGTGTCCCTTGGTTGGGGAGTCACTCTAATGCGAAGGGCGGAGGGAGAGAGAAGGCCACGCACGGGAACAGAGGTTTTCCGTGGCCGGTGTTTCGTGGCAGTAACAAGCAACGACTGCACTCGAAAGTATTGTGGCCTTACTCCTACCCTATCTGGTTATTTTTTGGGCAGCGTTGCCGAAGCTGATAACTCACGAAATCACAGAAGCATCTAGTCCAGTAATGCAGCTACAGTGATGAACGATTTAACAACATGGGACCTCACAAACTGCTAGTATGAAAGCAGATTTGGGCAGTGCATCATGTCCCAAAGTTTTTTTTTTTTTTAAGTGTGAGTGAAGTTGTGAAATCCATGATCAACATGCATCGAAGGATTATTCCCCACGACTATATTTCAGCCCGCGATTGGAACTGCCGAAAAACGTCACTGCTACGAATGGATGCATTCTGTCCTATAGGACTTTCACTCGAACATGGCATACCCATAGTTTCGCGACATTGTAGGTTAGGTGTCATACCACATTTGTTCTTCAATAACGATCTGCCTAAGTCGCCTGTAACTCAGGTTAACGAACTGCCGACCCGTCCCGGCTACTTGTACCTCGAGCAGTACGCCTTCGTGTCTTCTCTTGCTTTCAACTGTGACACATTATTCGTGACTCGCGTGTGTCAGGTATGCAGTGCCCACTCGTAAAAATCTTGCTTCGCGCTTCGCGAATGGTACATTGTAAACAGACACAAACTAATGAGCGAAAGAGCTAGACGATGAGCGAATAGCATGCAGGGTTTCTTTCTTGCATGCCATTCGTAATCGTCCAGTCGTTCTGTCCTTAATCACCCCGCCGCGGTGGTTTAGTGGCTAAGGTACTCGGCTGCTGACCCGCAGGTCGCGGGTTCGAATCCCGTCTGCGGCGGCTGCATTTCCAATGGAGGCGGAGGTGTTGCAGGCCCGTATGCTCAGATTTGGGTGCACGTTAAAGAACCCCAGGTGGTCGAAATTTCCGGAGCCCTTGATTTGGGACGTTAAACCCCTCATATCAATCAATCTGTCATTAGGCAATGACCTATCCGAAATTGTTCTTGTCGGAAGGCTCTAATGATACAATATCTTACAGCCTTGATTTACCTGGTACCCTAATTATAAATAGTTTTATCGGGTTCACTTGGTCACAACGTTTTTTTTTCACTATTTTTTTCTCTCTACTGCAATCTTTCAGTCCCCTTCCACATCAATTTATAAAGTATCATGTCAGCGATATATAGACGCTGGCCGAAATCTCTGTTTTTTTTCCCCTAATAACGAGTCTTTGTCTCTGTCTCTCCCCTGCTAATTAGGCTGGCGCCGGTCACCGGCTCCGACATCCGTGCACACTACTCTAGCGCGTGCGCAGCCGATGCAGCGGCAGGCCTGCCCCGAGCGCCGTCTTCCGCGGAGACGTCGTGCAAGCACTCGTGCTGTACGGGCCCTCGCGTGCGCGCCTTTCCTATATTTTCATTCGGCCATCGAGGCACGCCTTGCGTGCATCATACGCGCGCGCACTGCCCTTCTTCGATTCCGTGTCTCCGGGGTCAAAAGGTGCGGATTTGCTTCGCAGCGTGGCTCCCTTTTTGACGAGCCCGGGGTTAATGCCTGTCCGCACGAATTCTTCTTCTTTCTCTTCCCTCCTGACGTGGCCACGTCTTCTCTCCCATCTCGCTGTACGCTCGCTCCCGTAAGCTGCCACCAAGGCACGACGCGCGTGCTGGATGCACATGCTAAACACTTAAAATGAACCGGCTTCCCTTTGCTTTTAGGAGTGCGCATTTCGTGTGCACGCGGATGAGAGCCTCCGGGCCACGTTTGGCAGTTGTTCCGGGGTTTATGCGGCCGGTCTTGAGTACCACGTCGGTATCGTCCTCTTAAAGGGATTAACCTGGTCATCCGCGTACCACGCACCCGCACAGTCGTTTAAAACCACGCTTGGTTTTCTGCTTGCACGTGCGCATTACACAGCGTGCACTTCGCTGTTGTGCAGCATGCTCATTAAAATAAGTACTCTCATATATATGTACGTATTAGGGAGCAACAACACCAATATATAAGATTCCGACTGCAATAAAAACGAGAGGCCATGATAAAGATTGCATTCGTAGGCTGTTCGCTTGGATACCGAATTCATTGTCAAGCGAGAAAAAGGCTATTGACGTGCATATTTGGAGAGATACATTTGGAATCTAATATATTGAATTGCAACGAAAGTACAGGTTCCAAAGGCAGCCCGTAAAACATAGATTTCCTTATAAGCTCCCTTTTTGAGTAGATTAAGAGACCAGTCAGATTTATGTAGGCACGAACTCATGCTTGTTCTGCCGCTCGGAACAGATTCCGATAGTCTTGGCTACTCGAACATGTTCTAGATCTGTCGTCCAGCGGATCAAGGTTCAAGTCAGCGTTCGAATGGCCTCGACACGACCCACGATGATTTCGCATTGCGCAGTGGTTGAGAGCAATACAACCACAACGATTCAATCTACCTGATAATGAGTTCACCTGAGACCGGAATCATCGCCTCAAATATGTGGCCCTTGCAAAATAGAGTGGCCTGTTTCAAACCTACCCATTTCGAAAATTTTTCAACTTTGCATGCGTATTTATACACCCTCACAGACAAACATGCGAACGAAAATAAATGGTCGTTGTCCCCCCCCCCCCTCTTCTTCTCCCATCACAAAGAAGTTCTGGCTTTGTCCCTAAAGAGGAACATGCGGATATCTGGGAAATAAACCTTCCCAGTTGACAATACAATATGTCCGGGTTCGAACGGCGAACTTGAGATTCGTTCTGGACACGAGTTGGAAGTTCAAACCGGGACTAATTCGACATGCAAATTATTACATTTCTGAACTAGTACACCGTATTTTAATAGATTGTATAAATTACATTAGGCATCCACACAACAACCAAAGAAGCCTCTTGCCACGTGGTAACAATCATTTTCCGAACAGTGTTCTCTCGATGACTGCGTCGGCTATAGGGCCGAACGTCTCCTATTTTTGTTCTGTGAAAGCTAGCCCTCAAAAATGACTCCCTTGTCACCACAGATAGAGGAATGAAACTATAGTTGTCAACATAATGCCTGTACGCATCGTGACGGGAAGAGTGATGGCCAGCGTGGCGGTAGCTGGCCACGAAGCTAAAAATTACCCGTAGCGAATTCACCCCGAAACAAATAACACCACAATGTTTCTCTAATAGCAATGTTGTTAACTAAGTGCCTGCCAGTGACAAGTTATCTTTTCAGTCTACTTTTTCTATTCATATCTAGCATTATATTACTATTAATACCGTCCCCTATACTTCCCTTGGCATCACTGTCTGTTAGTTCACGTTCGCGCCGGCTAGTGACTTCCTGGTACACGCACCACGGCCAGCGTTATAACTAAGCGTCTTAGTTGTAAAGTTGAATTAGTTGTGTTGAACGAAGCAAAAACGAGCCATTAAAGTTTTCACCTCTTTTCTTCATGCGACGCTGTTTGTAATTTCATACGATTACACAGTCGCCTATTGGCATTACAACGAGAAATAGGCGTTAGCTTCTACGCTTTTGTAAGCGCCAAAGCGCCACACCAGTCACAGCTGGAGAAAATGATTGCTTAGATTAGAGCAAATGTTTACGATGTTGTAGTAAATAGGCGATGGCTGCAAGGAAACGCATAGGCTTATTCAAACTTGGTCATTTGAAAACTGTTCTGGTTACTTCCACGCACGAACGAAGCGTACCGCTACCACGTTAAAAAAAGGGGGGCATGCGTGTTAGCTGATTCACTCCTTTTTTTTTAAATTCGAACTTCGGCGACTTTGAGCGTATCTATCTATCTATCTATCTATCTATCTATCTATCTATCTATCTATCTATCTATCTATCTATCTATCTATCTATCTATCTATCTATCTATCTATCTATCTATCTATCTATCTATCTATCTATCTATCTATCTATCTATCTATCTATCTATCTATCTATCTATCTATCTATCTATCTATCTATCTATCTATCTATCTATCTAGCCGCCTGCGACTTTTAGCCCTCCTGGCCGTTTCGATGATGGTATCGATACCAAACTTGGTATGGCATAACATGACTGTACGAAGAACATATTTGACTAGTCACAACATGAAAATCATCACATGTATGTCATGAATGTCATGATTTACGTTCATGGCCCTGCAGCTCCTTGCGGTGGTTTCGTTCACATGGCATGTTGCAAAACTGGTATGGTATGACATGATTGCATGGCGAACACATGTGACATACTCTAACATGAAAATTATTGGATTGGATTGAATAAACTTTTATTTGGTTCTCCAAAACACAGATCACTGTGTTGCGGGCAGCTCCCACGTGGGAACTGAGATGCCAAGCTCCTCAGCCGCCTCGCGGGCTTGGTGGACAGCCCAGAGCTGATCTGCCAAGGACGAGCTGCGGATTGCCGCCTTCCATCTGGCAGAGTGATGTTCACTAAATGAGCGAATTTGGTGCACTGTCAGAGCATGTGTCCTAATGAAGCTATTTCCCCACAATGTGGACAAAGATTACTTGGGTATGGGTCAGGGTACATGATGTGTAACATTTTCAAAGTAGGGTACATCCGCGTTTGCAAGAGCCTTAATGTAAGTGCTTGGGGCCGAGTTAAATTTTTGTGAGATGGAAGGAAAATCCTTCTAGACAGATATAAATGTTTAGTGAGCTCGTTATATGTTGTAAGAGTTTCCAGGTTATCCCCTACACCGGTAGAACGATCCCCGGGGAGGTGTGGTTGGAGAGGTCTCGCGCTGCCCCATGTGCTGCTTCATTGAGATTGGGAGGGAATCGTTGATTTGTCCAAGGTGAGCTGGGAACCAACTCAGAAGATGATGCGTTATGTTCTTGCCTTGCAGTATTCTCAGCGTTTGTTCAGAGACCGTCCCCTTGGCGAACGCCCGTAGTACTGCCATGGAATCACTGTAGACTTCTTCAATGTTATCCAGTCTTGAGTGCTAAGGCGATGGCCACCTGTTCCGCCATGATTAGGTCTTACGTCCTGACCGTTGCTGAGTTGACGACATGACCAGCCCCATCGACCACCACTGCCACAAACGCTTTCCCATTAGCGTAGGAAGCGGCGTCAACAAATACGACACCTCGTTCCTCGTTTTAGACTTGACGAAGTATAGTCCTCACCCTCGCTACTCTTTTCCGACGTTGTGTTCTGGATGCATGTTTCTTGGTATAGGAGATACCGGTGATATTCTCTCCTGATGTTGTCGGGGATATCATTGTAATTGCGTCTGATTGCCATTGGGTGTTGGCCCAGCTCCTGCAGGATCATTCTCTCCGACCTTTTTGTAGATAACCTTGCAAACTGTGCTCTCTCTTGGGCTTCTGCTATTTCTTCGAACGTGTTGTGAATGCCAAGCTGAAGCAGACGCTCAGTGCTGGTATGTATGGGTAGGCCCAGGATCTTCTTGATAACTCTCTTGAGGGAGACCATTCAGTGTCTCGGACTCTGCTCTCGACCAGCTGTGCATTGCTGCCTCGTACGTGAAGTGGCTTAGAACAAACGCATGCATCAACCTGATGAGGTTGTCTTCCTTGATCCGCCCCGCCGCGGTGGTCTAGTGGCTAAGGTACTCGGCTGCTGACCCGCAGGTCGCGGGTTCGATTCCCGGCTGCGGCGGCTGCATTTCCGATGGAGGCGGAAATGTTGTAGGCCCGTGTACTCAGATTTGGGTGCACGTTAAAGAACCCCAGGTGGTCAAAATTTCCGGAGCCCTCCACTACGGCGTCTCTCATAATCAGGTTTTCTCCATTGATCCCATTCTGTCGGGCCCACTCTGCGTATGAGGTGCAGCGCACTGTCTGTTTTCCAAGTTAACTTGGCTATAGATTTGGCTGTTGGCGCCGGTAGACTCTATCAGCATGCCCAGGACTTTGATGGAGTCGAACCCTCTGGATGGATGCCCCTTGATTTGTACGGAAGTCGGATGTCTATCTGGTTTAACGGCTTCCATCCCGTGGCTTCGGGACACCCGGCGTGCAGTCCGATACAGTAAAAGTTCTGACTTACAGCGAGGAGACCTTGAGCCGGAAGGACGAAGGTACTCTTCTACGGTGTCAATCGCCTCTTGCAGAGCGCTCTCAATCTGCCCCTCGCTTCCACCTGTGCACCAGATGGTAATGTCATCTGCGTAGGTGCTGTGCTTCAATCCTTCAATGCTCGATAATTTCTTCGAGCAGTCCAATCATGGCAATGTTGAACAGCATGGTGAAATCACTGCCCCTTGCAGCGTGCCCCTTGCTTCTAGTTCGATTGCTGCGGTCTCGATATCTGCAATCTTCATCACGGCTTTCAGATCTGTAACGAAAGGACCATACGTAATCATAGAAGGCTTTCCCAGTCCAAGCTCGGAAATTGCTTCGAGTATGATGAATGAGTGGTGGATGTTGTCAAACGCTTTTTCTAGATCTAGCACAGAATGGCTCTCATGTCTCTGGTTTCATCGTCGAGACCTGGTGTTTAATAAGCTTCAATGCATCTTGTGTGGATAGCCCTGACCTGAATCCACACTATGTTATGTGTATATATGTCATTATCTTCCAAGTACCTGTTTATCCTGTGCAGTATGGCATGTTCTGCAACCTTGCCGATTCATGATGTAAAGGATATTGGCCTCATGTTGTCCAAGTTAAGGGGCTTTCCTGGCTTAGGAATAAGATCGTGCTGGCCAGCTTTCACTGCTTTGGCACCCTGTCTTCTCTCCTATGCTGCATTGATCATATCCTTCAGGGTATCAATTGAATCGTCATCAAGGTTACGAAGGGCCTTGTTGATATACCGTCCGGGCCAGGGCCGACCTGCCGTTGAGATCATGCAAGGCTCTTCTGATCTCCTCGATGTTAAAGTCGCCCTCAAGACCTGGATTGGGCATGCACTGGTTACTTCCACTTGGTGGTGCCAATCCTCTTTTGATTGGGAGGTACTTATGCACGAGCCGCCTGTAGTGCGCCCTATCTCTTTATGCAAATTCGAGTCGATAACATGCTTCTGATTTGTTTTGGTGGTGTTTTCGTTGAGGAGTTTTTTAACAATATTCCATGTCTTGCCATTGCGCATTTGACCATCGACGGAGTTTCATATTTCGTCCCATTGCTGCCTGGATAGTGCATGAAAATTATGACATGCGTGTCATATAACACATAGACTACATGCCACGCTCATGATGCAGCGCACGGCCGTTTCGCTAGCTTCACATATGCCAAATGTGGTATTACGTGACGTCAATGATGACGAAGGTATGTGACTGGTGCAAACATAATAATGATGAGATGCGTGTCATGCGAGAATATGACTATATGCCACAGTCAAGGCGCCAATACATTTCGACGTGACGCGGTGCGCGGTGCTCACCGGCGTTCATTTTCTCACATCACGACGGCATTGCCACGCCAGCACAACGGTCCTGCCATGTACTCGCAGGTGCGCGCTGCGTTGTATGACGTATGCGCGTTTCAGCGCGTCCGGCGTCCCTCCATCACGGAAAGAGGGAGAGGCAGTGTTGTCTTTGTAACGCATTGGCGCGAATTTCACGCCGGTTGCCGTCGGGCCGCGCCGACTGACGCTGGTCCCGTCGGTCGCCCTGGCGTCAGACTCTATAGAGTGTTCGCGTTTTTTAACGTATCGTTGCTGTGAGAATCGTGCGCGCTCGAAGGAAGAGGAGGAAGAAAGTTTAAGCGGAAAGACAGGGAGGTTAGCCAGTTCTTAGACCGGCTGGCTACTATGTGCTGTGGAAAGGGGTGAGGGGAATGAAAGATGTTAAAAAGAAATGTTGCGAAGAGAGGGAGAAATCACAAAAAAAATTGCGACAGAGGAAAGCAACATCAAAGAGTATAAGACACTAAAATCTGTCTCAGAGGCCAGTTGTCCGCAAAAGCGCAGCAAAGCTTTCAAAGCCTTCTGGGGCTGAAGATGGGCTCGGCCAATGACCCAGAATCCTTTGTTCCGATAAGGCCGATTATCTAGTTTATCCAGAGCAGCAGTGAGTTCTTGTCTTTGCACGTTGAAATAGGTGCACTCACACAGAAGGTGCGCGATGGTTTCTTCACAACTGTAGTAAGTGCATGTAGGAGAGCTGGCCATCCCGGATGAGATAAGAGTATGCATTCGTGAAGGCCACCTCCAAGCCACAGGCGGAAAGAAGAGTCTCCTCAGCTCGAGATATCCTTGGGGGAAGACGAAGCTGCAGATCGGGATCCAAGTTATGCAGGCGCGCGTTTGTGAAGTCTGTCGAGTTCCACTGTACCAGTGTGAGGTCACGTGCAAGCGAACGAAGTCTTGTAGCTGCGTCGGTTCTTGAGAACGGGATGGCTGTGTATGGATACCATCGTGTGCAGATCTAGCGGCCTCATCTGCGCGGTCATTGTCATATATACTGCAATGACCTGGTATCCACTGATACATATTCTAGTGCTGTTTTTCGGTTGCTTGGTGATGAAGAAGCCTTATTTCAGCTACTAAACTGTTCATTAGGTCCATGGCGAAAGGGTGATATACGACATTGAAGAGATGCCTTCGAGTCCGAGAAGATCGACCAAATTCCCGAAGGTTCTTTCACTATAAACTCCAAAGCTGCACGAATGGCTGCAGTTATGCAGCTGTCGACGATGTCAAATGCGATGTCATGAATTTAATTGTGATGTGCCTCGCGGGAATAACCACCGCCCCTGCAGAGCTTACTGAAGACACCGAGCCATCCGTGTAAATGTGAAGGCGTCCGTTGTGCTTCTCTTGCAGGAAAAATAATGTGGCCTGTTTCAGGGCTAGATTCGACGACTTTTTCTCATTTTGGATGCCAGGAATCGTAAGAAGGGCTTTGAGTGGGTGTAGGCACCATAATGGTATCGGCGGCTGTGCTGCATGCGTGAAGTGCAATGGAAGCACTGCGCAATGCTGAGCTACAGTTGCGCTGAACGCTGAGTGGGGCCTGGAAGTTCGAAGCGAGGCTAGGTTATGAGATGGAAGCCGAGCGAAATGTCTTATGTGCATTCTCAAAGGTCTACGCGGATGTATGCGTTGACTGGATAATCACGCGCAATGATGACTGTCGCTGCTGTAGACGCGCATCTCGGGAGACCAAGGCATATCCTCAGGGCTTGGGCTTGGATCGACTGGAGGACGCGCAAGTTTGTTCTCGGATCCGCAAAGCACGGGTAAGCTGTATCGCATATAACCGAGGAACAAAACAGTGTAGAGTTGGAGCATTGCTTGTACCGATGCACCCAACGTTTTCCCAGCAAGAAACCTCAGTACGTGGGTGATCATGGTGAGTTTATTTTTCATGTGGGCGATGTGAGGGCTCCAGGAGAGCTCGCGATGAACTATGACTCCGAGGAATCGGTGGGTCTTCACGTAGTTGATCGTGTGTCCGTTGATTTTAATAACATATGGGCTCATAGCCTTATGCGTGAATGCTATTAGCGAGCATTTCTCTGATGACAGCTCTAGTCCCCGTTCTTCCAGGTACTTTTGTCGCTATTTTTGCCGCTCTCTGAAGCCGGGCACGCAAATGAAGGCGTGTTACGCCTGACGCCCAGATGCAGATGTCATCTGCATATATTGATAGATGGACAGATTCTGGAAGTGCAGCAACCAGGCCGAGTAGCGCTAGATTGAAAAGTGTCGGGCTAAGACGCCGCCTTGGGGCACACCTCGACGGTGGCAATGGTGCGTTGTTGTGCCATTCTCCGTCTGTACAAAGAAAGTTCTGCCTTTCAGAGCTGTGGATCCATTGGTAAACCCGACCCCCCTAATCCAACATTTTCCATGACATTCAGAATGGCTTCATGTGATACGTTATCGGATGCACCTTTCCATCACAACGCCGCAGATAAACGTTCCAGTCTTTTTTGATGCTGAACAGATGAGACCAGATCTATAACATTATCAATTGCGGACCTCCCACGCCGAAAGCCCGTCATAGCATGAGGGTATACCTCGTGGTGCTCCAGGTGCCACTCTAGGCGAGTCAAAATCATGCTCTCCATCACTTTCCCGAACAGCTGGTAAGCGCGATGGGGCGATAAGAGGTCAAGTGCAGAGGAGATTCACCTGGTTTAAGCACAGGGATGAGGCGGCTGGATTTCCATGAATGAGGGGTAACCCGCTGCTCCACGAGTCATTGTACACGGATAGAAGGGCCCGTCGAGCTGCTTCTCTGAGGTTGCAAAGGGCCATGTACGTGATTCCTCCGGACCAGGCGATGAAGATCGTTTGCATGCCGTCAAGGCCGCTTGTAGTTCCTCTAGAGAGAAAAAGGTGTTCATTCTTGAATCTCTGGAAACTGGAGCGTTTTTCTAGGTGGCGCGTGGTGCACGTGGACGCGTGACCGGCAACTTTCATGCAGAAATCTTCTGCTACTTCAATTTCGGTGCGTCCTTGGTGGAGAGAAAGACACTTGAAGGGGCGATGTTGATGTGGCGATGTTCGTAGGCCACGAACAATCCTCCACGTCTGCGTCAAAGGCTAGTGTGGATCCAAAGATTCGCACAGATGTTCCAGCGAAGGATTGAAGTGAAATTGATTCGCCACTGAATTTTTTTCTGTAGGCGCCTTGCCTCCCTCAAGTCGTGAATGGACTTAGTGCGCCTATATCTTCTTTCTGCGTGACGACGGATCGCTCTGAGCCGTTCCAATTCCGCTTGATATTGACAATAATCTGAAGTATGTTGAATATGATAGGTCGCTTCTTGAGTATAGCACCTCTAATCATATCCTAGAGGGTCTCAAGAGGAGGCGTTTTATTTTCCTGACAACCTTTTTTTCGTCAGTGACCTGAACTTTGTCCAGTCGATGCGAGACGAAGTGTCGTAGTTTGGCGATTTTCCAGGCCCTTGATCTTCAAATAAGTTGGTATGTGGTCGCTTCCATGAGTTTCATAGTCTGCGACCACTTGACCTTTCTATTTAGGCTTCGTGACACAATGTCAAGTCAAGGCAGCTGCTGTATGTCGTTCCCCGTAGAACGTTGGGCTTCCGTCGTTTACACAAAGCAGCTGCTGCTATAGAGCAAAGGAGAAATACTTGCCTTCCGCGACTGTCTGTTTTCTGACTTCCCCATAGTGGGTGGTGAGCGTTGAAATCTCCAGTGATGATCCATGGTCCAGGTGTGGCTGTTAACAGTGCACGTAGTCTGTCAGGTTCAAAACGGTTTGAAGGTGATATATATGCGCCTACAAGCGTGAAATTGAGGTCTCTACGTTTAACTGTTAAGCAGACATACTGGTTGTCATCGTGAGGTGCGCCGGTGCTCGATATAGGTAAGGTCGCATCTGATATATACAATGACTTTACTCTGTTCGTTTGCAGTAGCGGACTTGAAGGCTTCGTACCTGGATATTCGTATTGCATTGTGTAGCCTTGCTCACAGATAACATGATTGGAAACTGGTTTTTTGAAAACAAATTGTCGTATATCAGAAATGCGGGGCTTGAGGCCTCGGGCATTCCACTGAAATATCGAAGCTCCTTTGACCTCTTTACGAAAGGCTTGCAGAGGCGGAGCCAGGTGCCTTTCCAGACTTGATAGCACTGGCTTCAAGCGCATCCACTAACTGAAGTGCACTCTTTGCAGCCGGACTGTTCAATGCTACGTGAGGAGCAACGAATGGTATTCATAAGGGGCCTTTACCATGGCTTACGAGTTTCCTTTTGTCGCGGACTATCACCGCATTCCTCGTTCCGAAGTGATTTGAGACCGAGCGATGCGGTGGCTCAAACGGTGTTCTATCGTTGGCAGCGCTGGCCATGCTTAAGGCGGCCGGTGATGCTCTTGTCTTGCTTGGAGGATGTTGTTGTCGGTGTGCCTGGACGCTTGAGGTGGTATAGCGGCGGTCGTTTGGTGATGTTCAATTCTTGCTTCAGCACTGGGTCTCCTCAGGAGCCTCCGGCGACGAACTGCCGGCGTCGTACTTGGGCAGCGGCCTCCCTGTGAGTTGAGCCATCCCGGCCATTTCCTCAACACTTGCATTTTCTTTTTCATGATTGGGCAATCTTTCGACGATGCTTCGTGATGGCTATGACAGTTTTCACATTTTCGAAGTTCTGCCGGCAAGCGTCTGCGCTATGTGATTCTGAGCATAGCGAGCACACAGCCAGGTTTGTACAACAGCAATGACATGTCCCAATCTAGAACATTCCGGCATTGAAAGTGGGCTGGTCGTACAAGAGGGTCGCACTGTGTTCGAAAATGGCCGACCTATGACTTGCGATGGAAGGCTGTCACCCTTGAACACGAGCTTCAAGCAGCGTGATTTGCCAAGGCGACGAGCTTGCAGTGTAGTAAGTTCTGCACGACACCGGTTTGATGAGAGCAGCAAATCACTTTCGCTGATGGAAATGTCGACGGTCGTAAATGACCCTGCCGTAGAAGTCGCGGCCCATCAGGCATAATATGAGGCGAACATTGATGTTATCGCAACATCGTGACGTTGCTCGCAATTTCCGAATGTGCTCGTTGAAGTGACGTCCTACGGTGAGGATATTCCGTCACGGTGCCATTGATCCACACGTCCGCGTCTCTCCCTGGCGAGTTCTTCAAGAAACGTGAGTCGTTACGTTGACGATTGAGCCGGTTTGAAAGAACTATGGAGCCGCATCGACGGGCACAAACAGATTGGGTGTATATTGGTGGGCTCTCGCGTCGTCCTCACATTCTTACTTGTTGTTGAAGACGGCATCACTAGTCCTTCTTTTTCGCTGCCGCCTTGTCACAGACACGAAGTCGCCTTCATCGGAGCTTTCGTCACTGGCCGTAGAGTAAATCAGCGTGTCTTCGCTGTCGGCATCACTCGGTTGGCCCGTACGCTTTCTCGTGGTAGCTGTGGACGACGCCGATGGTTGCGGTGGAAGCCCAGGCGAATCCACGTCCATCGCCGCAGTCACTGGAACGGTGTCTTCCACAGAGTCGTAGAAAAACTTTGAAAAATTACAGATAGTGACAGCAGTGTTCTACGCCAGAATCACTTCGTCTTCCTTCCGCCGCGCGCTCGTAAACGCACCATTAAAGTATATTGGGCTCTTCATGATGCGCTCGCGGCTGTTTTGTTAGCTCCACATATACCAAATTTGGTGTTACGTGACATCGATGCATGACGAAATATATGAATGGTGCAAACATGATAATCCTGACACGCGTGTCATGTAAGAACATGACAACATACCACGCTAATAGCGTTCTCGTGGCCGTTTCGCCGACTCCACATATACTAAATTTGGTATCACGTGACGTGAATAGATGTATATGGCAAACGACACATCCAAACATGTTAATCATGACACGGAAGTCATGTACGGCATCATTTACGTCCACCTCGTAACGTTGTGCTGATTTTAAAGTGACATATCAAGCTTTCTTATTTGTGCTTCGCATATCAACGCTGTACGTGGGATCTGCTGTACGTGGGATATCCCACTGTACGTGGGATCTGCCCTTTTTTTTTTTCTGGTCGCAACTGTGTGTATTGTTCGGTGCGTTCTCCGTGAAATTCTTTCAATGCGAGATTCACTTACGAAGTTATTCTAATAAAACGCCGAGAATAAAACAAAAGTAAAGAGAGAAACGCCATTCCGAGCCGTTAAACGACATAACATATCCGACATACCGATTTCATAATGCGAGCTGCATGAAGATATTGTCACGAGGTTGTGATACACGCAGCACTTGAGAGGAAGCACGCAGGAGTCAGGGCGGTGTCGGGCGAACTGTTTATTGGGCGAACTTGTGCCCAGCAAAACGGGGCCAAACACAACTCATAGCAACAGCGGCGTGAACAGTCGTCGGCCGACGGAAAAAAAAAAAAGCACCCCAGTGGTGCACTGCGCCGGCTTTTTATACACGCGTCGTAACGCGTTCCAAAGTGGCATACAAGATAACGCGGCCTGCGTTGCGCTTAACAGAAAGTGATAGCGTCTTCCTTCGCAAACGAAAAGAACCGCACGTGTCACTACCCCCCTCTGAAAAAGCATCGTCCCGATGCTAAAGACAGAACATAAGAGAGAGTATATGCAATAAATTACATTAACAATGCGTCACAGCTAATCAGCGCGCGTAATAAGGTTTAAGTCGCACCACGTGTACGACTTCGGGTCGTGCACGGCGTCGTTGGGATGACGTTAAGCCATCGGGCACGACCTCATAGTCCAGTTCACCACGACGTCGGACTACCTTGTAGGGTCCAAAGTAGCGTCGCAGGAGCTTCTCAGACAATCCCCGTCGTCGTATCGGCGTCCAGACCCAGACAAGGTCACCTGGTTGGTATTCGGTGTGGTGTCGTCGAAGGTTGTAGTGGCGCCTGTCGACCGTCTGTTGGCTCTTGATACGCAGGCGGGCTAGCTGTCGAGCTTCTTCAGCGCGATCCAGGTAGCTGGCGACGTCGAGGTCTTCTTCGTCGGTGCCGACCGGTAGCATGGCGTCAAGCGTCGTTGTTGGGCTCCGTCCGTAGACGAGCTTGTATGGAGCAAACTGCGTCGTTTCCTGCACGGCCGTGTTGTACGCGAAAGTTACATACGGGAGTATGGCGTCCCACGTCTTGTGCTCGACGTCCACGTACATGGCCAGCATGTCGGCGATGGTCTTATTTAGACGCTCGGTGAGGCCATTCGTCTGTGGGTGGTACGCGGTGGTTCGGCGGTGGCTTGTCTGACTGTACCTCAAGATCGCTTGCGTTAGGTCAGCCGTAAAGGCCGTACCTCTGTCGGTGATGAGGACCTCGGGGGCTCCGTGGCGGAGGACGATGTTCTCAATGAAGAACATGGCGACCTCGGCGGCAGTGCCCTTGGGCAAGGCCCTTGTTTCGGCATAGCGGGTGAGGTAGTCAGTCGTTACGACAATCCATTTGTTGCCAGAAGTTGACGTCGGGAACGGCCCCAGTAAGTCCATGCCGATTTGTTGGAATGGCCGTTGAGGTGGTTCGACGGGTTGCAGAAGTCCGGCTGGCCTAGTTGTCGGCGTCTTGCGTCGCTGACAGTCTCTGCATGTTTTTACGTAGTGGGCGACGTCGGCAGCGAGGCGAGGCCAATAGTACTTCTCTTGTATTCGTGACAGTGTGCGGGAAACACCAAGATGTCCGGCTGTCGGGTCGTCGTGTAATGCTTCCAGAACCTCTGGACGTAACGCTGAAGGTACCACGAGGAGGTGGTCGGCGCGGAGCGGCGAGAAGTTTTTCTTCACGAAGCGCCTGTAATAAGCGCAGAGGCCAAGAAATCGGCGTACTGCTTTCTTGTCGGTGGGTGCAGGAAAGTCGGCGATCGCAGCTGTTTTCTGTGGATCAGGGAGCACTCCCGACTTGCTGATAACGTGGCCAAGGAACAATAGTTCCTCGTAGGCGAAGCGGCACTTTTCTGGCTTCAGGGTAAGTCCCGAGGCTTTGATTACCCGAAGAACAGCTTCAAGGCGCCGGAGGTGCTCGTCGAAGTTGGAAGAAAATACGACTACGTCGTCCAAGTAGACGAGGCAAGTCTGCCACTTCAAGCCTGCGAGTACTGTGTCCATAACCCGTTGGAACGTCGCAGGCGCCGAGCAAAGACCAAAGGGCATGACCTTAAACTCGAATAGGCCGTCTGGTGTTATGAAGGCAGTCTTCTCTCGGTCTCTCTCGTCTACTTCGATTTGCCAGTAGCCGGTTTTGAGATCCATCGACGAAAAATACTTGGCGTTGTAGAGTCTGTCCAGAGCATCGTCTATCCGTGGGAGGGGATACACGTCTTTCTTCGTGATGTTGTTCAGGCGACGATAATCGACGCAAAAACGTAGGGTTCCGTCCTTCTTCTTCACCAACACCACGGGTGATGCCCACGGACTCGTAGACGGCTGCATGATGTCGTCACGCAGCATTTCGTCGACTTGTTGCTTGATGGCCTCGCGTTCCCGTGCAGAAACTCGGTAGGGGCTCTGACGGAGCGGACGGGCATATTCGTCGGTTATGACGCGATGTTTCGCGAGAGGGGTCTGACGAAGCCTCGACGACGACGAGAAGCAGTCCTTGTATTGGTGGAGTAAGGCTTTGAGCTCCTTTTGTTGCTGCCTGGAAAGGCTTTGATTGACGTCGAAGGCGGGCGCGGACACTGCTGTCGACGTTGCGGCTCCCTGAGAATCAGTGAGGGCGAAGGCATTGCTCGCTTCCACAAATTCGCTTAGATGTGCTACCGTCGTGCCCCTATTTAAGTGCCTATATTCGTTGCTGAAGTTCGTCACCATTACCTTGGCTTCGCCGTTATGAAGCTTGGCTATGCCTCTTGCGACGCACATCTGACGGTTTAGGAGCAGGTGCTGGTCGCCTTCGATGACACCTTGTAAGTTGGTAGACGCTTTGGTGCCGACGGAAATGATGACGCTCGACAGTGGCGGGATGGTTACCTGCTCTTCTGTCACATTCAAGGCATTGTGAGCGACGTTGCAGTCTGACGCCGTTGCATTATCCGTGGACAGCGTGATTGACCTGGATCTTAGGTCGATGACTGCGCCTTGCTGGTCCAGGAGAATCCATGCCTAAAATGACGTCTCGCGAGCATTGCTGCAGGACCACAAAATTCACAGAATACGTCTGGCTGTGAATCGTGACTCTTGCCGCGCAGGTTCCAGTCGGTGTTATAAGGTGGCCCCCTGCTGTTCGGATATCCGGTCCTTCCATGCAGTCTTTACCTTCTTGAGCTTAGCGGCGAAGAGACCACTGATGATAGAGTAGTCGGCGCCGGTATCGACTAGGGCGGTGACGCTGTGGCCGTCGATGATCACGTCGAGGTCGGTGGTTCGTCGTCTGGCGTTCGGTTAGGTCGGGCGTCGGATCACGGCTGCGTCGGCTTGGTCCGGTGCTGCTATGTCGCGTCGGCGGCGAGGCTTTGTCGTAAAGGCTCTGCTCAGGCGGCGTACTGCGACTACGTCGGGAAAGTTCGTGCGTCGTGTCGTCGTCATCGGCAGCGGCGGCGGCGGCGGAGGAGATCTTCGGCATTGCGTCGTGCAGCAACCGCACCTCCATCGGTTGCTTCCTTTAGTTCCCGGGTAGGGCTTGGGGATCGGCCCCGGTTAGGGCGGTGTACTGGCGGCGATCCGGGGAGACGTAGCGGCCAGGCGAAGGTGAACGGGATGGTCGTCGTTGTTGCCACTGCGATCCGGCGATGTAGTCGGCGATGTCGCGAGGTCGCCTCACCTGGGCGCGGACGCGGCGCGTTCACGTCGAAGCCACGCAGTCCCATCTCACGGTACTGGCAGTAGCGGTAGGTGTGCCCGGCTTCGCCGCAGTGGTAGCATAGTGGGCGGTGGTTCGGGGTGCGCCAAACGTCAGTTTTCCTCGGCGAGCGCTGGATTACTGGCGAGCGGGAAGGCGTCGGGGTGTGGCGGTGGCTGGCGACGAAACTGCGGAGACGTTGGGTCCTGGTGTTGGCGAGGAGCGGCGACAGGTCGTCGTGCAGTAGCGGCGTAGGTCATCGCCTCCGGTTGGGGCTGTGGCCGTTCAGGAACGCTCAGTGAGCGCTGTAGTTCCTCGCGGACTACGTCTTCGAGAGAGGCGACTTGGGGCTGAGACGATGGCAACATGCGGCGCAGTTCTTCACGAACAATAGCACGTATGGTCTCGCGCAGGTCGTTGGGGCAGAGTCCTCGGACTTCTGCGACGTCTGGCGACATGCGCCGATCGTATTGGCTGGTCCGCATTTCAAGAGTCTTCTCGATGGTGGTAGCCTCGGAGAGGAACTCTTGTACCGTCTTTGGTGGGGTTCTGATCAGTCCGGCGAAGAGCTCCTGCTTCACTCCTCGCATAAGCAGGCGAACCTTCTTGTCCTCAGACATGTCAGCGTCGGCGTGGCGGAAAAGTCGCGTCATCTCCTCCGTAAAGATCGTTACGTTTTCGTTGGGGAGCTGCACCCGAGTTTCAAGCAGTGCTGCGGCTCTTTCCTTTCGCACGACGCTGGCAAAGGTGCGCAGGAAAGCAACGCGGAAGTCGTCCCAGGTTCTAAGCGTTGACTCGCGGTTCTCGAACCAAGTCCTTGCGGCGTCTTCCAGGTAAAAATACACATGACGCAGCTTGTCGTCTGGGTCCCACTTATTGAGGGCTGCGACGCGGTCGTAAATGTCAAGCCAGCTTTCCGGGTCTTCGTAGGTCGATCCGCGGAAGGTAGGCGGCTCTTTGGGCTGGTTGACGACCACGGTTGCCGAAGACCTTGCTTCCGTCATCGTGGATGCCGGCTTCGT
Organism: Rhipicephalus microplus; assembly: GCF_013339725.1. Classification (NCBI taxonomy): domain Eukaryota; kingdom Metazoa; phylum Arthropoda; class Arachnida; order Ixodida; family Ixodidae; genus Rhipicephalus; species Rhipicephalus microplus. The sequence goes on from NC_051173.1 coordinate 7,855,102, forward strand.
AGCAGCCTTTGTTTTCTTGTCCTTGTCGGGGAGCGGCAGGTATTCGGGCGGTAGTCCTTGTTGTCTTCGGCTCACTCGAACGACCGGGTCGGCGTCGTCCTCTTGCCGGCTTGGGCTTGGCTCACGGCTGGACGGGGGCGTACGGTACATGGACCGAGAAGCACCTCCACCAGATGTCACGAGGTTGTGATACACGCAGCACTTGAGAGGAAGCACGCAGGAGTCAGGGCGGTGTCGGGCGAACTGTTTATTGGGCGAACTTGTGCCCAGCAAAACGGGGCCAAACACAAACTCATAGCAACAGCGGCGTGAACAGTCGTCGGCCGACGGAAAAAAAAGAAAAGCACCCCAGTGGCGCACTGCGCCGGCTTTTTATACACGCGTCGTAACGCGTTCCAAAGTGGCATACAAGACAAACGCGGCCTGCGTTGCGCTTAACAGAAAGTGATAGCGTCTTCCTTCGCAAACGAAAAGAACCGCACGTGTCAATATGGGGTCCATTTTCTCCAGGCAGACCATATTCATGAATGGTACACGCGCGTTCCATTTGTTCGACCAATAATTGCCAAAGACAATCCTACGGCCGTTGCACCCGCGAAAAGCAACACGAACGCATTTAATCCAACTTTACGATTAAGGCGCTTCTAGTTAACGCTGGCACGGTGCGTACCAGGAAGTCATTAGCCGGCGCGAAATCCACTTTACGGAGAAGTTCCGGCTCAAGGTGCACCAGCTGAACGCGCGACCAAACGCGCATATTAAAGACGATAGTCTTTCTTGGGGACCTTCGACGCAAACATTTTGGTCTGGCTGTACATGTGTCTGTTGTCTATCCTTAATGATACCGGGTACTCTAAACAGCACTAACCGACATCCCAAACAGCCGACCCCATCTACAGCGCTCACCAATGTTGCTCAAGCTTCAGCGTTCATACTTTTGCGATTGTCAATGAAAAAGCAATTATTGCGCATATCTGAGGCTCCTTAACAACACGTACTTATTCTGCACGTGCGTTTTTTACTAAAAATGGTATATATAAGTAATTCTAATGACCGTACCGTTTATCAGGCTGCACTGACCATGCAACGCTTGCACGAAAAGACATGTGTTTCCAATGCTTTGCTAAGACGACACGGTGGTGGCACCTACGCGTCGCCTTGCATTCTACACCTTTTCACCTCTGAGACAGGGGTGCACGCCCGTCTCAGAGCCGCACGCTTCATTTTCCAAGGTAACTGCCACATAGCGCTCATGTCTCACGTGTGTCGTGACTTCAGGGGCTCGTTTGCCTCCGCTGCACGCTCGAGGCCAAAATAAAAAATTGGCCCCGTATCTGCATGTTAATCTGCAAATGTCGCCGAAGAACGATAGTCTTGCGTCTGGAGAGAGTGAACAAAACGTATATTTGATGTTCTGCGCAAGAAAATTAGAGTACGCAGCGCCTCCAGAAGACCATCAACCAATTTTCTTGCGCAGAACATCAAATAAACGTTTTGTTCACTCTCTTCAGACGCAAGACTATCGTTCTTCGGCGACATTTGCAGATTGACATGTAGATACGTGGCCATTTTTTTCTTTTGGTGAAGCAGTCACATGGTGTGAGGTCACACCCCGCGGTTACCATACGAAGTTGTGGTCCTTGTAGGACGCTCTTCCAGCTGTCACGCACGCATTCACAATTCGCCGAACTTCTGTATAGCCTCGGCCAGAACCGCATTACGAATGTATTCGTCGGTCTTTATCTCTCGGAAATAAGCCACGGCAGCGAATAACAGCTGTTAATACCTGAAAGGCGGGCACAAAGGCCGCATGACAAGCCGATTGACACGAGTCTCTAATTGCTCTTTCCTCCCGGTTCCTACCTTCCACTGCTTGTCGGCCCTCTAGAAGCCCTTTCAACGTCTTGTTAGAATGGAACAACTAGGTCACGTGAGCATGGCGACCAATGTTTTTGTTATTACTTTCTTTGGCATGTCATGCCAATGCTCTCTCTCTCTCTATGTCTGTCTCTGTCTCTCTCTACTCAGCTGTCTCACTTGCAGGACTGCAGAATTGTTGCTGGTGAGACAGGCGCCTCTGATTTCTCCGAATCATTATCGAATCCTGTTCAGCTCGTTTATCGCCACGGCAACGGCATACTGCATCGATCTCAGGTGTTCTCACGCCCCCTCTGATTTCAATGGGCCTTGTGAAAGTGTTCACGACGCCTCAGACATTCGCTTCTTTCTCTGCGCGTAGCGAAGATAGAAATGAAACATTCTGTGGTTGTTTTATATATCTTACGCATTTCTTAATCCAGGCTGTTTTGCCACACTCCTGCCAAGTAGAGCGTAATCAAGTATATAATAATAGTTAGAGATTGTACAAATGCATATATACCCAATTTTTTTCTCCTCCATAGCGTGTGAAAGAGTATTATCTGTATTTATGCCTCTTCAATTGTAATCACTATCAATACAAAAGCCATTTATAGGCGGCTTTTTATTGCTGTTATATAAAACAAGAAGTCAATTTTCTTTGCTGCGACACACCGATGTTACTGACAGCAGTGTCGCTGTTATTGGTGCAATCGATAACTCCCTAACCACCAAAAATACCTGCAGTAGCCAACCCGTAGAAGAAGGCTGACTCTTCGTAGCAAGTTGTTGTATGTGGTCGCTGTAGTGTGGGTTCGAACTTTCGGCCAAACTCCTTCCAGGTATAGGTACAGTGTATGAAGGTGCAACCATGAAGATTGAGAGTGAACTTTTTGTGGAAAAGCTGAGAATGTAGCCAGCATGGACCAATCGTTGTATTGCTAACCCTGGGAGAGTAAAGGTACTGAAGCTGAAAGACGGCGAAAAAAAAAAATGACTCTGTTAATATACATTATGAAAGTAAATTAAAGAAGATACCTTTTTTTTTGTCTCTTGGGCATGCACGTGTGATGAATGTCTCTCGTTGCGTGATTTCAAGGTATAACAGAAGTTTCTTAAGCTGACCAGTACTGTCTGAAAATCTGAATAGAAGTTTCATTTCACGCCTGTGTTATGTGAGGCAGGTTAAAAGCCTGATACAGAAAGAAAACGTAATGATTTTGGGTTAGCAAAAGCATGCAATATTCATAGATAACATGCTCAGCTGCATACTCTCGGCATTCAAACAAAACATGTTCTACACTTTCGATGGAGCCATGGTTGTTCCAGTACGGACTGGTTGTTTTTCCGAAAGTGGCACTGAACCAGCTACATTTGTATGTCTTCCATATTTAAGCTCTAGTTGTCTTCACCTTTCAGTTTATCTTTCTTTTTTTTTTCTCCTTACGTGCGTCCCTTTCTGTTTCTATTCCTTCACCACAATCTTGATTTGTTTTCCCTAGAAATGTCTCACTTATGCGTGAATAGCTAGCATAACCAATCCAAATATTCAGGGCACTTAATTGTTTTTCTTTTTCATATATAAATCAGGTACGGCTTTTTTTTTCATGAAGCCATCTTAAGCCTGAATTTTGGAATCGAAACACAACATGCTTCACTTTCTAAGAGTGTCATTGCTCCTCACGTCTGTGAAGCACTGAGGTGTTTTAGAAGGTGCTTGCAACAAAAATAAATTGAAAAGCCGGTAAAATTTTCTGTCCCATTTTTTTTTCGTTTCGGTGAACAACACTTACGGCAATCACTAGGGTCCGTTTATTAACGCTGCAAAACTACTAATTAACACACGCAGCACTGTGATCACTGTGAGGTGCGTTCTACGATCCGAGAAGCCTCCGTTTCAAAGCCGGCCATTCAACTCGCGGGATCGATCAAAAAAAAAAAAAACATCTCCAGTCGGAACAGCGTCTCCACGATGCCCGCCGGACCCCTTCTATATCTGCAGTGGCCGGTGTAACATGCATGATTAAAAGAAGTCCCATGGTCGTTGCAGACCATGGTTCTTAGAGAAGACGTAGTTGTGTGCAGTGTGGCTAGCGAGCTGTGTCCAGAACAGCCGGGATCCGAGGAGAGAAGGTGAGAGTGCCGAAGGGCATTTAACTATCTATCACGGCCCTGTCAAGCCTCTCCAGAATGTTCTAGTCTAGGAATAGGCGTCGCGCATTCCGCTCAATTAGGAGAAGCAGTCGTACGAGATGGTAGTTTCGCTGCCAATAAAATCGATCTGCATGTATCTGTCTGGATGACGGGTAGTTCAGCGGGCCAGTGCTATTTAGGGCCAATCAAAGACGCTGCACGTCAGGTTGGGTTGGAGGAACAGGGGATTAACTTTGACCACCTGCGCGCTTATTATAGGCGCACGAACGTCTTCGCCTTTAGCGTCCGTTCATGCATTCATAGTGTATCGAACCCTCGGTGTCGGGATCAGCAACATTAACTCTGTCGCTTACCCATTACAAGACGTGTTCATCTGCGACGAGCAGCCGAATGATAAGTGCGTAATTGCAGCGTCATTATTATCAAGTCAAAAATAGATCCCTTACTTGTTTGTCATGCTTAGTAAAACAATGGCGTAAGCACACTTGCAACTTTGTACTGATTTGTCCATAGCTATAGATACTGAGCCTAAACATGATAAATTAGGTGACCTATAAAAGTTTTCACAGCTTTAACGCTCACATTTATCTCTTACAAGCCTGCGACTAGAGCATAAAATTTCCTTACAATACAGGCCCTCACATAAGCGTTCACTGGAGATTGACGTGCCAGTAAGGTAAACGCAACAAAACCCGAAACCATGGGTGTAACACAAGCTTTAGACTTCCTATAGAAGCCGTACTTTCTTGGCGCGTAAGTACCCACTTGTTTGTTTGGGTATCATTCCTACTTAGCACTACATTCTTTTCTGTCAGTCTACGTGTAATGCTTTGTAATATTATATTTTAAAAATTTATGAACTTTTTTAACTCAGGAAAGTTAAACCGATGCGCAAATCCTGTAAGAGCGTCACCCTCGAGTCATTAAGCATCACAACCACTTCTTCTCTCATGACTGTGAGTTAGCACGAAGTCGTCTTAAATGCCTCCTAATCTCAGCTTCGGAAGTTAGTGCAGACAGAGAGAGAGAGAGAGAGAGACAAAAGTAACTATAGTGAAAACAAAAGGTATTTTGAAGTAACTGTAAGAAATAGGAGTTTTTACTTTCGGACATGACTGGTTACTACATGCTCAGTTCCACCTAAGGAAGTTTGAACCTAAGGTTGTTAAAAACCTTAGGGAAACCCCGACCTGGAGACAGCGTCATCTACAATAACGCGAGAGCGTTGAAGAGCTTGTTTCGCCGAAGTTCCATTCCAGAAATCAACTTGTCCATGACCAAAAATCAAGGAAGATGGAAATAAAATTTATGGTTCCAGTGAAAATAGAACACAGGCCGTCTGCATGACAAGGAAGTGTTCTACCGCAGGGACAAGCTAATGCTTGTAACTGCGTCAGCGGAAAAAAATCTATATGAATGTCATGAAGGGAAACCTCCTTATAACGTATGTAATTTTCCGTGGCAAATGCGCCAGGTGTCAAAAAATGACAATTTCCGGACGAGTGGGGGTTTTCAGAGGTCCAAACATTACAAAGCACTCGGACATATGTAATTAATCATCGTCAGCTACGAAAGCATAAAAATGTGATCATCTGAATAGGTTCACGTGTTGCCGGACATTAGTGTTAAGACTAGGGTGAATTGGTGCATTTGGCGCAAAAAAGAGAAAACAGCGCTCAAATTTTGACAAACACACATGGGGACCGACGACGTGAAGCGCTTACTTACTTGACAATTTTTATTTAGGAATGTGGACACGTTTATACCATCGCAGGCAAAACACTCCTGACTACCACCAGTGTGCTGTTATCCCTCTGAAACCAACATCACCGCACCAAAATTCTGCGTCACAAAGACGTGTGGTTTATCTCAAAGATAAAAAAGAAGTACATTTCTTTCTGAGGAAGGGTTATAGAAGCCATGTAACACATTTATATTTAAGGCGTACCATTTCATCAACTAGAAATTTTTCTATTGTTCTTTTTTTATTTGTATGGTAAGGATCTTTGTTTCACGTAACTTCGGTGTGCAGCCCCAATATCTGGAATGGATGCCAAAGCGGCCGCTAATAACTTCGACGTTATACTCGTGCTTCATAAACCTTACATACATTGAGGCACCTTCCTGTTTGGTCTATGTGCATCTTTTTCCACAGGACAGCGCGGTCGAATAGACATGACTCGCGCTTTATACGAAGCTAGATTTTTGTTTTCTTTGTGCAGATCTGTTGCTTTCTAGCGGATTTGTTTACTACACGCAGTCGATAGCCTTCTTTGCACACAGAATGGCACTGTCACATTGGCATGCTTTCCTATCTTCTTCAAGTTATTCGCGATCTTGTGCATATAAGGTACTACAGTAAACATTTGATTATGATTTTTGTTGCTATGTGATGCTGATTTCCTGTCCTGGGTGTTCTTTAACTTTTAGAAGTGATTCTGCGACAAAAATGAGAAGATGTACCTTTATGAAATCAAGTGGCAACATGATTTTTTTAAGGCCTTGATAAAGCATATTGTATCAATATATCTCTTGACAAGCGTTTGAAAAACTGGTGAAAGAAATCCCTCTCAAAAACATGTTGACTTTTTTATCGTTCAGATGAACCGCGCGTGTTTGTGACACAGAATGACGATGCGGTGATATTGACATCAGAGGAATGGCAGCATATTGGTGGTATAGCCGACAAGTGTTGTGCCTGCCGTCACATTAATGCATCCACGTTCCAAAATAAAGATCACTTGGAAGTCAGCGCTTGTCGTCGTCCGTCTTTTGCGTGTTTGTCAAAATTTCAGCGCTGTTTTTTCCTTCCTTGCTGGCGTACGCGTACTGGGCTCATATCAACGGTACTGCAGGCAGTAGACTTTCTAGGATAGTTCGAAAGACCAATGCTGCGTGCAGTCGTTCGTTTTCTGGTGGCATGCATGGTTGAAGCATGCACCGAGAACCGAAAACAGGGTAGCAATTGTGAAGGCGAAGCGCACAGTGCCTGATTACACTATCACGCTCTACCCTTGAAGGCGTAGTTGAAGAGGTCTCCACAAGTTTTTTTTTCTTCCACGATTTTCTACAGCCGCATGCTAATAGGAACATTGTAGAGTTGCAGGGTCGTGAAAGACGTACTGCGTGTAAGTACGGCCCGTCCTGTGCTGACTAAACGAAACCACCACGATGCCACCCGGCGAGGGACGGAAGAGAGACGTGAGATGCACGGCTCTCGTATTGCCACAACAACCGCCGAGGGTAGCTTTCTGCGGTTCGCGTGGGGACCCCCTGGTGACACACGGGCGACTGGCCCGTCGTACGGTGGACGTAAACAACTTGTAGACAGCGCCGGGTCAACGGGTCACGTCAAATTAAGCGGAACAAGGAGCACTCGGAAAAGGAGGAGAGCGGGAAAGGGGATCCCCCCGCTGCGCCCTGCGGAGTCTAATCACTGCGCGCACGCTGACATAGAGAGTACTTTATAGGATGCTTTAAGGTTCCGCAATATTGGGAAGATACACTTAATAAGCGGCAATAAAGTGTACTGATATCCTAGAGAATAACTATTCGAGTGTATTTCGTTCCTTTCTCTACCATATATTTTCCTTTACAAGTACTCCAATCATTTCTTCTTTATTCCTTGCATTTTCAAGCAACAGCCGCAGCAGTTCCGCTATCTTGTTCCGCTTCTATCTATCTATCTTGTTCCGCTTTCTTCAACTGTAATGTGTTATCAATATCCTCGTGCTGAATCAGTCTTACTTTTTATTACTAAATAAGCTATTCCTCTTGTTTTGCGAAGTGTTAAAACTTCTACATCGAGATATTTTTACCCCTCGAAATGAAAAACCGTTATGTTCTACCATCGTCTTCTCCATTCTTCTCTCTATGGTTTTTTATCTGAAAAAAAAAGAATCTTGATTTCATAAGCACCGTATCAGCGCTCTTATGTGGCAAAGCAAACGCTTCAGCCTTAGTAAACTGTGAGCCACTAAACTCTGTTGTGTTCAATCGACCACGCAACTTGTTAGTACTTAAAAACAAAGGTGACATAAAATTTTGTCCAAATTCCGCGTTCCCCGCTTCGTGGATGCGTCATTTTGTTCGGCTTGCCGTATGCGCTTGGCATTCTGTGCCCAATCTTCGTTAGGTGTTTGCAGCTTGCCGGCTATGTTGACGATCCCGTTGATGCTCCCTTCCTCCGTCCTCGTAGGTGTGTTGCTCTTCGTTTGTTCTGTAAATTTTCGCTACCTTACCATGGTGACGTCATGGCACAAATTGAATGTGCTACTCCGCAGTTGGAGGTTTCATATATTAAATCACTGTGAAATCTTCATGACGTCGTATTGATCTCACTTGGCCTCACATGACGTGTAGTTAATATGACGACGTCACCGCATGACATCGTCGCTTTTTGAAATGTGCGCCTATAACGAGGCACTGGAAAACGCTCTAGGCGTAAAAAGCTCTAGGATTGGGGAGAGCGAGGATTAGTACAAGGTCCGAGACAGAAAAGTACATGCTTTCGCCTTAGAGGGGTCTTAGGTGAGCACATAGAGATTTGTTGTTGTTGTTGTTGTTGTTGTTGTTGTTGTTGTTGTTGTTGTTGTTGTTGTTGTTGTTGTTGTTGTTGTTGTTGTTGTTGTTGTTGTTGTTGTTGTTGTTGTTGTTGTTGTTGTTGTTGTTGTTGTTGTTGTTGTTGTTGTTGTTGTTGTAGGCCGGCATGTACGACTATAGCCACCTCGGCGAGCCGAGACAGCTAGCCACGAATGTGAGCCCACCGCCGACGTTTTTGATGACGCACGCAAAAAGTACACGGAACTTCATGACATGCACGTCTTCGCTGTAAAAAGAACTATAAATTGTTGTAAGTGCCTGCGTACACGTCCTAAAGATTCGAAGTGCGTATACGCATACAGACGACTGTACATTCCGAGCACTTAGGGCCATTTATTAAACACGGAGCCACGTTACACGCGGAACGGGCACTCAAATGAAGCGGAGCCAATAACGTCTCTCGAATTGTGAGCTATTGAACGGGGCCAACGTGATATATCTCTCCTTCGCGTGGAACAGCGCACTTCGCCGGGAGCGCGCCTGTGGGAGCCGGCCGCCCGCGTTTTTCCGCGAACAAAGACGCGACCAAAACATATGCTCGTCGTCTAACGCAATCTGCAAAAGGATGCGCTCGCTGGTTGCGCGGCTTTGTGCTGCAACGCGTTAATATGACGAGTGCCGCACGCATTGCCGTATGTTCCGGGCTACAGCCCACTCTGGGGGACTCAGTGGTTTCGATTTCTGTTCGATATATGGGTTCAGTTCTCAGCCCACAATGACCCACCGCCTCGTTGTTCGCAAAGTGTGCGGACAACCGTACGCTTAAGTTGTGCAGCGCGCAGAGGAAAGAAGATATTTCGAATACGGCGTCCCATTTTTTAGACGTCATCTCATAGTGTACTGGTCTTTACATGTTTAAAAAGCGCCGAATATAATATATATTGAATACAACGAGTAGAGTGCGGCTCGGACCTTTTCGTCTTAGCCATCAGCGAGTAGGAATTAGGTTGATAGTAATAATTATTGTTCTTGATTCACGTCCCACAACATGATCTGAGTACCAGGTAAGTGTCCCCTGCCACGGTGGTCTCGTGGCTAAGGTACTCGGCTGCTGACCCGCATGTCGCGGGATCAAATCCCGGCTGCGGTGGCTGCATTTCCGATGGAGGCGCAAATGTTGTAGGCCCATGTGCTCAGATATGGGTGCACGCTAAAGAACCCCGGATGGTCGAAATTTCCGGAACCCTCCACTATACGGCGTCTGTCATATTCATATGGGGGTTTTGGGACTTTAAACCCCACATATCATCATTATCAGTACGAGAGAAGTAAGGAGCAAGTTGATGTACCTTATCAAGAAGAGACCCCCAGCAACTAGCTCGAATTGGTGGACTTCCCAAAGTCGGTTTAGTGGAAGGAATAGAGCAATGAAACGGAGAATCGGTGCGTGGTCCACCCCAATTCTCCAAATGGGAATAATTTTCCGAATGGGAAAATTTTCCCTAATGAGAAGAATCAGTGCAGTACTTTGCATTAAGCCTGCAATTGATGTGGGTCAAGACGAAGTGCAGGATCTGCTTCAGGAAGGCATGGATATAACGGTGCACTTTCTGACAGAATGCGGCATGGACATTTCATGAGAGAAATCTGCGAGAATGCCACCCTGTGGACTGCAATGTGGAACATACGAAACACAGAGAAGACACAGAGAGAGTCTACAAAAGGACTTCGTATTGGCACTTCGACCAACTGACGTACCTGCCACCGTGCCGTACAACACACCATGTAAACAACCGGCATAAAAATACACGTTCGCAAAGGACCCGTAGAAATAAACAAAGCAGCAGTATAGAGCGATGTTCAGCGTTCACACTAGAAAGGACACGTACAAATTTTACCGCGCTTCGTTTTATCCGAAAAACAAACTGCGGACAACAGTAGCGCGACACGCTCGAAAGAAAGTTTCAATCGCGATCGAATGACGCTGTAGAGCAGCGTAAATGGAGGCTCGAAGAAGAAGAAGTGCAAGAATAACGAGACAGAAGCAAATAAGTGCACGAGTAAACGCTGCATACAAAACCAGGAGTGTTCGTGTCACTTGTACAATGAGGCCCACACGGATCTTGAAAGCGCCATTACAATTTACATGAGATGCGCTCTGCACGCAATAGGGAAGGGCGCACGACTAATAGGCATACTCGCATCGCGCGACACAAGCTCCGTACGTTTGAAGTGCAAGTTGAGGTCCTAACTGACGTACCTGCCGCGAAGTGAAGAAGGGAGATGTTTATGAAATGGAATGCAGCATACGGTATTCTCGGAAGATGCGCCCTCATCGTGACAAGCGAAGCAGACAATTGACGCGACCATATTTCTCGCGCACACATACATGATCGCCGCTACAGAGTTACAAGGCCCCGTGTTTGGAGCCGCATCTCGTTCCCATAGTATTCACGCACGCAGCGACGGGACCCATTCAAGGGGCCCGTCACATATATCTCAGTTTGCGAGATCGGCCCGTTCTGGACAGGAACATTGTGAGGCGATGCTTGTTTGCTTGTTCCAGTATAGCGGGAAAATTGATCACTTTCGAGAAGAAGCATGTATTTATATATTTATTTGAAATACCTTCCATGGCCATATGCACATTGAGTAAGGGGGGCTTTACAAAAATTTTATACACCAAAGGTATAAACATAATTCTCATGAAGAAGCAAATTATGATATTCAAGAACAGAGCATGTGAAACGTAAAATTAGTACAATCAAATTCTCTGAAAGGTGAATGATACAAGAACCAGCAGAAAATGTAACATTAAAAATGGCAGCATATCCACGGGGTGAACTATGGAGAGTGGGGCGAAGCATGCGTCCGTCCATTCGTTCTTGCTTTCGTCCGTCCATGTGTCTGTCTGTGTGACCACCGTGCGTCCATCCGTCCGTCCGTGCCTGCGTCTGTTCGAGCGTCCGCAGGTCCATTCGTGCGTCCGTTCCTGCGTTCGTCCATGCAACCGCCCCTGCATCCGTCTATGCGTTCATCCGTCCGTGCAGCCATCCGGCGTACGTCCATGCATCTGTCTGTGTGTCCGTTCGGCCATCTATAGTCAACACTCCAAGTACCACCATCTCGGATCTTTTCATCATATATTCCGCATATAGAAGCACCGCCATCCAGCGGACATTCCAAGGACTAAAGGAGAGGTGGCACACGCACACTTTCTTACGGCTTGCGCTTCCGTGTCTACTTCCCACCTTTAACCCACCTCTAGTTAACGGTATGTAACTAGTTCACTGTATTCATGGCATTGCGGCCCAACGCTCGCTAAACCTTTCTCAAACCAAGGAGATTACGCCCAGCGAGTATAACGTAGCAACCCTTTCTTATCAGATATATAGTGCTCAATGTACATGCCAAATGCTGCTAATGGGGAATGAGAGACAGGAGATTCGGCTTTTAGTTAACGTGCATGCTGCGTACTTTTTATTGTTCAACAACGCACAGGAGAAATTTCCCACCAGCACCACCTGCAGGTCAAAGTGTAAGACATGTTACGTACTACGGCGAGGGACGAATGGGTGCCGCTTTAAGGAGTTTCGCCCCTAAAATGGGATACAAGTGGTCACCAAGTGGTTCACGTTGTATATTATAAAGCATGGTAAAATACAAGTGATGGAATAGATAGTTTGAATGAAGAAAAAAAAAGGGAAGGGAAGAATACTACAACATGTAAGGCATCGCACATGAAACTGCGCAAGCACTTGAGCAGAAGCCACACACGATAAGTTAGGGCAGAACGTCGTCTGCCGGAGATATGCGCGTTTAGAGATTGCCTTAATTTTGCCAAGTTAGTTCCCGCGGACTATATCATCAGATAGCTCTTCCATAAGCGTATGGCTCGCGGAAGTGCGAAATAGTGGAAGGTGTCAGTGTAACCGTGAAGTAGCATGAAACATTGATTATTATGTATTCTACGAGATGTGTGTGGGGATGTATGTAGGCCCAACGCATGCCAGTCGAGCTGGTACATGTACTTATGAAATAATGACAACAAGGCAATATCACGACGATCACTTAACAGCTCGGAGGAAAGAGAGTGATTTATTTGTGTCACACTTGAACGATAGTTATAGTTTTGAGCAATGAAACGAGCGGCTCTGTTTTGGATTGATTCTAATGAAGTTATCAGATATTTTTGATGGGGAGACCAGATAGAAGAGGAAAACTCAAGTTGTGGGCGGAATAATGTTTGGAAAGCAAGCTTGCGAATGGTGGAGGATGAGCTTCGAAGATTGCGGCTTAAGTACCCTAATGACTTAGCAGCATTGGCACTTACGTTGGTAATATGGTAGTATATAAGAAAGGTTTGAAGTAAGAGTGATGCCTAGATGTTTAAAAAAAGTGGCATCAATAATGGGCTGGTTTTTATACTGTATGAAAAGTTGGATTTGGACAGCTTCCTGCTAATCGACATTACTTTGCACTTCTTTCAGTTCAAGTACATAAGCCATGTGTCACATCAAACGGTAATTAAGTTGGGGTCATCTTGAAGAGAAATGTCGTCGGTGGAACTGTTAATGGGCGTTATATAACACAATCATCAGCGAATATGCGCATGTACGTAGGATGATATATTATTGGGCAAGTCGTTGAAATAAATGAAATTCAATAGGGGACAAAGTACGCTTCCTTGAGGTACACCTGAATCAACAAAAGAGAAGGATGAGGAGGCATCGTGGACCATGGTTAATTGCTGCCTGTTAGAAAGGAAATTCGGAGCCAGGATATATAGAGTTACCTGAAATCAGTTTTATTGCGGACTAGCTTTGATGAAGAGGTGACAATGTGCAACGCGATCAAATGCCTTAGAGAATGTAGGAAGATACAGTCTGCGTGTAGGTTTGAGTTCATGTTGAAAGTGCAAATCTGTTGTTAATTCTAGCAGTCAAGTCTCGCATGACAAGCCTCTACGGAACCCGTGCTGTTTCGCGAAAAGAAGTTATTAGAATTGAGATGGCTGTAACATGAGATGCGATAATGTGTTCCATAATCTCACAACAGTGCATGTTACTGAAATTGGTCGCTATTTCTGACTATGTTCTTGTCACCATTTTTAAAGATGGGTACAACTTTGCCAGTTTTTCAGTCGTCTGCAATCTGACCTAGTGTAGAGATATCTGGGAAATGTGGAATAAACCTTAGAAACTGGACCCCATGTTTTTTTTTAGAATTTCGGAGTTGATGTGTTGTCCGATACCTGATGTAGTGGATAGCTTCAAATTATCAATGAGGTGCGCGTATCCCTTCGACTGAGATATCTATGGGTGTCATGTATAGGTAGTCACGATTAGTGCCACACTGCCAGATTATCTAAGCGCTCTTTTGGTTGTAGCCGCTCTTTGTGAAGACGCCCCACGCGGTGGTCTAGTGGCTTTAAGGTACCTCGGCTGCTGACCAGGCACGTCGCGGGTTCGTATCCCGGCTGCGGCGGCTGCATTTCCGATGGAGGCCGAAATGTGTATGCCAGTGCACATCAGATTTGGGCCCACGTTAAAGAACCCCAGGTGGTCGAAATTTCCGGAGCCCTCCACTATACGGCGTCTCTCATAATCATATGGTGGCTTTGGGACGTTAAACACCACATACCAATCAATCAAATTTTTTGTGGAAGATAGATGGAAAGCAATAATTGAAACAGGAGAACACTCATTGTCTGGAAGAGGGCACCGTTATTGTCGGGTAACACAATGCGGTTAACGTGATCATTGAGGCGTAAGATTTGCCAGAATTTCCTGGGATTACATTTGAGCAGGAAAAGGAGATCATGAAAAAATGTTTGTCTTTACCACCAGAAAGAGCATAGCAGTAATCTTTTGACTGCTGTCATATTTTCCCCAAGATGCCTGGTTGTCAGAACGTTTTGCAGCCTTATAAACCTATAACATTATAAACATTTTTCTTGATATTTGTATATGTCGAGTACGAAGGTCTACGCAACTTATTTTCAAGCCAAATTGTGGTCGTGCTGTATTAGCATTAAATCGCGCTTCCAGTTTGACAGACATGTCTTTCTTATTTTATCGCACTGTGATTCGCAAGTCTTTTTCGAACTCTTCGTTTTTGTTAGTTTTTTTTTTTTTACCATGGAAGTGTTTTATGCCGGGGTCCACCAAGACTTTAGTGACTTATTTCTGTCACGGACATGACGTTGATGAAATATACTCTGCCTACTGAGAAAGAAACAATATTTAAAAAATGTTTTCCCGTCAGTAATTGAATCTCCGACTCCTCAGCCTGTGACACTATGTGCCCGACACTCTACCGACTGAGCTATATCAAGGGAATAAAAGAAACGTTACGAATGCCTTACATTACTCACACTTATTCTTTCGCTCGGAGCTCTCTGTCGGTGGGGCGGAGTGGTGCCGCCATCTGTGAGAGATAAAGAGAAGTAATGCGGCATGACACTTTTACTAGCACCGATAAAAACGACTTGTCAACGACGCAGTTAAACAATTTTTATTTATTTATTTATTTTTTTATTTATTAAATACTGCCAGCCACCCTTTGGCAGCCAGGGCAGGAGTGGTACAGTGCAGAGTTTGAACACAAGGTTTACACGCGACCAGTAACACGGTCCGCGGTACACAGGGAAGCAATAATACAGTAAGCTTACAGCTTGTCACGACACACAAGCGCACGCAATCAGTAACACGGCCCACGACTCGAAAGCAGCAGTAATTCTCGTTCAAATAGCTACATGAATATACAATAAAACGGCAATGCTAGTCTAATGCAAAACACACAAAGTACGCTACGCGCATTGACCAGGAAGCGTGAAAAAAAAACAAAAAAAAACAAGCAGTGTGCGTTGTGGCATGGTAGCAAGATAACACGTGAAATACGTTAGTTCAATAGGACAGGGGAACAAGACCAGCACTTCCAATCATACACAATTTTGAATAGCCGTTGAAAAAGCATTTTGATTAGTTAAGTTAGTAACGTCACGTGGCAAAGTGTTCCATTCTCCTATCGTTCTCGGGAAAAAGGATAGACGGTGAGCGTTTGTTCTCGTGAAAGGCATTAGGATTGTTTTGTTGTGCTTGTTCGGGTGGGGCGTGACTTGTTGAATTCGAGATAAGTATGGAAGTCAAGCTTTGAATAACCATTGACTATACTGTGTAATATTTTAAGTCGATGTAATTTACGGCGGGACTCTCGTGTTGGTAGGTCAGAACGCCTGCGCAGTTCTGTCACGGATACTCGCCTGCTGTATGCGTTGTGAATAAATCGCAGCGCTTTCTTTTGTACCCAATCGAGCATCGCTGAATCCGTCTTTGTGTGCGGGTCCCAAACAACGTCTGCATATTCGAGCAAGGGGCAAACCATCGTAGTGTACGCAACGGTCTTCGTTCTGCTTGTACAGTGCTGAAGTCGGTGTCTTAGAAGCCAAAGTCTGCGCAGTGCTGATGATGTAATATTTTGTATGTGTTTGTTCCAGGTGAGGTTTGATGTCATGGTTACACCAAATATTTGAAGTCGTTAACAACTCTAATTTAACATTGTTAATTTGATAAGCATATTGAAATGGAAACTTTTTGTGCGTTATTGTCATTTGGCGGCACTTTGTTGTGTTGAGGCTCATGTTCCAATCGGCACGCCAATTACTAACAGCTGTTAAGTATTTGTTGAGAACTTTCTGGTCATTTACCGATTCAATAGGGAGATAAACAACGCAGTCATCGGCAAAGAAACGGAAACGCACTGGACAGTCGAACTGTAAATCGTTTAAATAGATAATGAAAAGCAACGGACCTAAGACGGAGCCCTGTGGGACTCCAGAAACAACTGATGACAAGTGAGAGGCAGAGTCACCTATCTGAACGTACTGATACCGGCTTGATAAGTAGGAGTCCAACCACTCAGTTATTTTCTCATTTTTGACCAAATTTCGAATTTTTAACATCAGGTTGCTATGAGGTACTCGATCGAAAGCTTTTTCGAAATCCAAGAATATAGCGTCAATTTGCCCCCCCCCCCCTCCCTTATCTAAAACTTTTGAGATGTCGTTAGTCGTGTGTATTAGTTGTGTAACCGTGGAAAATTCACGCGGAAAACCATGTTGATTGTTCGTAAAAAACATGTTGCTCTCAAGATACGTTACTAGGTGTTTAAATATAAAGTGCTCCAAAACTTTACCGGCTGTACACAAAAGGGATATGGGGCGGTAGTTTTTTACAGAAAGTTTATCACCGGATTTATGCACAGGAGTAACTTTTGCAGTTTTCCAATCGTCTGGAACCACACCGCTTAGTAGACTTTCGTTAAATATAATGTAAAGGTATTTCGAGCACCACTCCGCATACCGGTAAAGGAATGCATTTGGTATTCTGTCGGGACCTGCGGACTTTTTAGGGTCAAGGTTGAGCAAAGCCGAAAATATTCCCGGCTCGGTAATAGTTATATCGGGAATGTCAAAGCCAGGAATATCGAAATTAGTGCAGCACTGATGGGTTGCACATACAAATACAGACGAGAAAAAAGCATTGACAGCCCTTGCTATCGAGCAGGCATCGGACGCTTCCCTGTCGTTTATTTTAATTTTAATTTTGCCGACTGGGTCTTTCTTTTGGGTGATGTGAGTCCAGAACTTCTTAGGGTTGGTGATAAGAAAGCCGTGCATCTTAACATTAAAATGGAGTTGGAGATAATAGTTACAGCGTCTCGATAGCCGAAACGTATACTGACCACTCTAGCATTGGTGAGTCGCCTTGGACGCATTGGTGCGTCGTTCTGTGTTCTTTGCCTTTTGCTTCGTGTTAACGTGAGGTGGCTCGTTGTCGGAGTGGTGCAGCCTCCACATGCATTAAGAGTATTTCACCACCGACTACTTCGTGTGTGATAGCACCGACTAATTAAACTACGGCAGTAAGTGGTGCAGGAAGGGAATGATGTCGACGGGCGAATGTGGTGCCTCAGAGGAAATAAACGGAAGTCAGCAAGACGTATAACATCTGCGTGCGTTCGCTGCTCAAGCTATATACGAACTTCCGCCTCCAGTGTTGCTGAAGCGCAGTGTGGTAGTGTATGCATGAGCACAGGTGTGGGTTACCGTATCACTCACGAGCGCACACTTTTACATTTCCCTCCATAACTGACGACGCTTCGAAGAAGTGTACAGCACCGGCGTCCATGACTTGCTTGTTGCTATTAGGGGCGAAGCTCCTTAAGGCGTGGGCTGTGCGTCCTCTGTACGTAGCCACCTCTCGTTTAAATCTTGCAGTGCTCGTTAGATAGCTGCACTTGTAGCTGATGATGAAAATATGCAAGATGTTATAATCTAGACGGCGGTACTTTTAGTTAATGATGGAAGATGCGAGATGTTATAAAATAGGAATGATGTCACATATGGCGCGTGTCATTGGTGGAAGGGGTCGGGGTTCGATTGGTACGGCGACGCACGCTAGGGGGAGCGTTGAATCGAGTGGGCAAAATGTACGGAGGATTCGTGGTTTACCAGGTTTACCTCCGGAGCTTCGCCACTGATCATCATTCACTTCGTGGATATGGCGGCACTTTCATCTTTGCACACGATTCACGATACGCTGTGTCCAGGTATAGGTTATTAAGTTAAACTACCACAATGGTCAAATCGTGATAATGGGCGTAAGTCGTCGTGACAGATGTCATACGCCACTAGGCGTCACCAATGGAGAATTAGCGTCGAACAGTGCTATAGCTGCCAAGCACTAAGCGGCATTGTACAAACCTTCGTAATCACTATTGCATAAGCACTACCTATGGGACGACACTTTTCACTTTCGTGATTGAGCAATTTCCACGACGGAGGAATCA
The DNA here is from genome assembly GCF_013339725.1 of Rhipicephalus microplus. Taxonomy (NCBI): domain Eukaryota; kingdom Metazoa; phylum Arthropoda; class Arachnida; order Ixodida; family Ixodidae; genus Rhipicephalus; species Rhipicephalus microplus. The sequence goes on from NC_051173.1 coordinate 7,873,507, forward strand.
GTAATGTTTTTTTTTCTTTTGCTTGTAGCGAGGTGGATGGGAGGATTACGTGCAGTGCAGATGAAAGTATGGTTAGCAGGGACTTGCATGTATTGATATTTTCAATAATATATGCGGCAGCAAGAACTGTACCGGAAAACAGCGCTCGTTTCATAAATAAGTGACGTTAAGCAATGTTAAGTTAGTAATTGGTGTATAGGTAAGCATTGTGAAGTGAAGTATCTAAGCGACCCAAAACTACGAAATTATTATGATGCGCGCAGGAAACCCCGAACTTCGGTGCTGATATCAAGCCACTGGCTTATTTTCAAGCCAAATTGTGGTCGTGCTGTATTAGCATTAAATCACGCTTCCAGTTTGACAGACATGTCTTTCTTGTTTTATCGCACTGTGATTCGCAAGTCTTTTTCGTTCTTCGTTTTTGTTAGTTTTTTTTTTTTTTACCATGGAAGTGTTTTATGCCGGGGTTCACCAAGACTTTAGTGACTTATTTCTGTCACGGACATGACGTTGATGAAATATACTCCGCCTACTGAGAAAGAAACAATATTTAAAAAAAGTTTTCCCGTCAGTAATCGAATCTCCGACTCCTCAGCCTGCGACACTATGCGCCCGACACTCTACCGACTGAGCTATATCAAGGGAATAAAAGAAACGTTACGAATGCCTTACACCACTCACACTTATTCTCTCGCTCGGAGCTCTCTGTCAGTGGGGCGGAGTGGTGCCGCCATCTGTGAGAGATAAAGAGAAGTAATGCGGCATGACACTTTTACTAGCACCGATAAAAACGATTTGTTGACGACGCAGTTAAAGAATGGAGTTGGAGATAATGGTTACAGCGTCTCGATAGCAGAAACGTATACTGACCACTCTAGCATTGGTGAGTCGCCTTGAACGCATTGGTGCGTCATTCTGTGTTCTTTGCCTTTTGCTTCGTGTTAACGTGAGGCGGCTCGTTGTCGGAGTGGTGCAGCCTCCAGATGCATTAAGAGTGTTTCGCCGCCGACTACTTCGTGTGTGATAGCACCGACTAATTAAACTATACTGCAGTAAGTGGTGCAGAAAGGGAATGATGTCGACGGGCGAATGTGGTGCCTCAGAGGAAATAAACGGAAGCCAGGAAGACGTGTAACATCTGCGTGCGTTCGCTGCTCAAGCTATATAGGAACTTCCGCCTCCAGTGTTGCTGAAGCGCAGTGGGGTAGTGTATGCATGAGCACAGGTGTGGGTTACCCCGCATCACTCACGAGCGCACACTTTTACATTTCCCTCCATAACTGACGACGCTTCGAAGAAGTGTACAGCACCGGTGTCCATGACTTGCTTGTTGCTATCATCTTTGCACACGATTCACGATACGCTGTGTCCAGGTATAGGTTAACAAGTTAATCTACCACAATGGTCAAATCGTGATAATGGGCGTAAGTCGTCGCGACAGATGTATACGCCACTGGGCGCCACCGATGGAGAATTAGCGTCGAACAGTGCTATAGCTTCCAAGCACTAAGCGGCATCGTGCAAACCTTCCTAATCACAATTGCATAAGCACTACCTATGTGACGACACTTTTCACTTTCGTGCCTGAGCGATTCCCACGACGGAGGAATCAGTAATGTTTTTTTTCTTTTGCTTGTAGCGAGGTGGATGGGAGGATTACGTGCAATACAGATGAAAGTATGGTTAGCAGGGACTTGCATGCATATTGATATTTTCAATAATATATACGGCAGCAAGAACTGTACCGGACAACAGCGCTCGTTTCATAAATAAGTGACGTTAAGCAATGTCAAGTTAGTAATTGGTGTATAGGTAAGCGTTGTGAAGTGAAGTATTTAAGCGACCCAAAAATATGAAATTATTATGATGCGCGCAGGAAACCCCGAACTTCTGTGCTGATCACAAGCCACTGGTTTAATTCCAGCCAATTTATTCATTTCATTGCCTCATGGCACATTCGGACTTTGCGCATTCTTGCATTCAAATCACCTTTCCATATCGTTCCTTCGTGCATGCCAAGAGGGTTTGGTCCCGTTACTCTAATTGCTTCAGTATTCTCCCTCTACATGTATAACCCTTTTGGTGCGAATTATGATGCACTGTCTGTAACTGTCGAAATTTCACACAACATAAATCTAAGGCACTGGTTATTATATTCCAAGAAAGAAAATTTAGAAATAACTTATCTTTTGCGGGCTTTCCGAATTAATCATAATTATTATATATTTGAACGCGTAGTTACTTTTCAGTCTGTCATGTTCTATATTTGCATAAAAAAAAAAGAAAATCTTAGGCTCAAATTGCAAATATACTTGGTTTTTGGATGTGTTCATTTTGAGCAACGAAAAAAAGAAAGGAAAATTGTACTCATGAAGTTAGTCCTGGAACGCGGTATGAGAGACCTGTCGAACATGTTGAACAAAAGTTAGCGCGACAAAAAGAAAGACGAGAAAGGAAAGACGGAGTACCGCGCTGCTTTGTAGACTGTCTTTAGTTTTTTGCGTCGTGTTTGGCGCGCTATTTTTTGTTCAAAATTTAAGTACACCATCTCGTTCAATTGACCGTTCTGATGCTGTCGAATGTCGTAGTTCTTTCACCAAAGTTATCGGCTGTAGCCATACGCAGCACATGTGAGGTTAAGTCAAGACACATTAGCCACGCCAAGGTTAGATTGATCCTGTGCGCAATTTGTGTTGCCCTTTCTTTCGCACTAGTTTTAGGAACTGATAAAAACAAATTGCGCCCATCTATGTGGACGCTGCGCTTCAAGAGAATAAGAGACCCGCAGGTCACGGGTTTGAATCCCGGCTGCGGCGGCTGCATTTTCGGTGGAAGCGGAAATGTTGTAGGCCCGTGTGCTTTGATTTGGTTGCACGTTAAAGAACCCCAGGTGGTCGAAATTTCCGGAGCCCTCCACTATGGAGTCTCTCATAATCATATGGTGGTTTTGGGATGTTAAACCCCACGTATCAATCAATAACAAGAGGATAAGGTTTCTTCACTTGACATCTATCGCCATGCTGTGTCCCCACCGTCTGCTTATTTATTGGTTACAGTAGTCAAGTCGTTGCAGCCACAGACAACTCTGAAACCATAGCGATTCGTGGTTCACAGAGAAAGAAAGTGTACCGGTGGTAATACGACACTTGAGACTATAGTATATGGTTACATGACAACGTGACGATTACCTTTTGCCGAGATTAGGATGACAGTCTTGTCTACGAATGTATCACGAATGTGGGGTTATGATGGCATGATGGCAGTCCTATAATCACCATTGAATGTGCACCGCTCACTTACGGCGCCGAGATGATTGCGGTAACCATTAAGTGTATTTTGCATTAAATTGAATAGCGAACCAACAAGATTAGTGACCGACTGCTAGACTGAAAGGCACTGGTTCAATCTCAGGCGCGGCGGTCGTATATAGCTGGATCCGAAACGCTTGATGCCCGTGCATTGTCGTCAGCAAGTCTAACACGAACGCTCCAACGCTGGACCTGGACTACATTGACGACGGATGCCAGCTCCGACGTTCTTGGCGCTTTTGACGACATAATACCTCGATACGCTTGGATAGTGCGTCGGTATGCATGGACAACACGTCAGCAACAGAGCCTAATGCTACGTGGTGCTAGCGCCAATAAAACTGTCCCAGGCCACGATCTGAAGCATTCGTTTTAAGCTGGCTGAACTTTTTACTTACGTACATTTAGGTGCACGTTAAAGAACCCTAAGTAAAGTCCACATATCTCGAGCCCTCCCCTACGCCGTGCCTCCTATAGTATCGTGGTTTTGGCACGTAAAACATCGGATATTATTGTTAAGTAGTTGTAAGATTAAACAGACACAAAGTGACTGTAGACCGAAAGTTAACGACAGACTGTGACCACACACAAGGCATCCGATTGTGACGGTATTAAAGATTGGACACGTATCTGAGTGTCTCACTGCAAATGTCGTCGAAAGGAGATAGTCTTGCGTGTGAAGAGACTGAACAAAACGTTTATTTGATGTTCTGCGCGAGAAAATTGGTTAATTGTATTCTGGAAGCGCTGCGTTAGAGAGTATCGATCCATGCAGCGAAGGCGAACGAGCGCATCTAAGCACGTTAGACACGAGAGATATCTAACAGTTATCTTCGAAAACGAAGGAAGGCGTGCGCACCGCGGAGACAGATGTGCGCCCGTCTCGGACGCGATAACGTGTATAACGCAGAGCGACGGGCAAGTGCCACCACCATGTCTTCTTAGCAAAGCGTTGTAAACGCTTGCCTTTTTGAGCAACGCATTGCATTGTCAGCGCAGTGTGATAAGCGCTACGGTCCTTAGAGTTACTTGTGTGTGCCTTCTCTAGTATAAAGACACACGTAAAAATATCGGCGTGTTGTTAACCTGTTTCAGATATGCGCAATAATTGCTTTTTGATTGACAATCGCACAAGTATGAACGCTGAAACTTGAGCAATATTGGTGGGCGTTGCGGATGGGTTGGGCCGTTTGAGGGATCGTTAGGTGCCGTTTGCAGCATCAGTACCGCGGACACACAAATGTGCAGACAGACAGACAGACAGACAGACAGACAGACCAAAATTTTGGCGCAGAGGGTCCCCAAGAAAGAGCCTTTAATAAATTAAGCGTTGAATGGTCAACCACGCACAATTGCAGGTGAGAACCAATATGAGCGGATGCTTCGAGGAAGGTCGGTCGGGGCTACCTCGCTTTCGTTCCGTGTGTGGTCTCCCTCCGTGCTCGGCTAATGCAAGCGCGGGCGGTTTATACCCGTTGGATGATGCGCGATGAAAGAGACGGCGCCGCGATATTATTTGGGTATTGAGTCGCGCGATAGGGCGGATCAGACTCCATCACTTCGAGTGCTGCCGCCCACGTTGCTCGCCATACGCCGTTCCTATCTTTTGACGCGTCACAAAATCGTTGTTTAACTTCGCGCTACAAAAATCGCCGCCAGCTACATCTCGTATTTCTTGAGCAGATACACGCTGTCGCCCACGGCGGGTCATCTCGTCGCATGCTTCGCGCCCTCGAAGTGAGAGGGTGTGCGTTCCTCTCGTGACATCGGCGAAGATGTCTGATCGCCTAATTTACGACTAGAATTACGGCAACGCAGCTAAAGCAATCTCGATTCTTCGTCAATGGGCGACCGTATTATGAATTAAGAACAAAAAAAAGCGACAACGCTTGGGACGAGCGTTGATTAAATTTTCGCCCTCTTTTAGGGGCGAAGCTCCTTATAGCGGCACCCGTTCGTCCCTCAAAGCAGTTGTAGTGTGTGACAAGTTTAACACTTTGACCTCCAAGGTGGTGCCGTTGAGAGATTTCTTCTGTGCGTTGTTGAACAATAAAAAATAGTGCTCAATGTACATGCCAATGGCTGCTAATGAGGATGAGAGACAGGAGCATTCGGGCTTTTAGTTAACCGCGCACGCTGCGATCCCCATCAGCAGCCATTGGCATGTACATTGAGCACTATCTGACAAGAGAGGGTTGCGTTATACTCGCCGGTATAACCTCCTAGTTTAGAAAGGTTTAGCAAGTGTTTGAGCCGCTATTGCCATGAATACAATGAACTAGTATTTACCATCAATGAACTCGAGGTGGTTCAAGGTGGGAAGTAGATACGAAGCGCAAGCCGTAAGAAAGTGTGCGTGTGCCACCTCTCGTTTAGTCCTTGGACTGTCCGCTGGATGGTGGTGCTTCTATTAGGGGAATATAGATGAAAAGGTGCGAGACTGGTGGTACTTGGAGTGTTGAATAGATGGACGAACGGACACACAGACAGATACATGGATGGACGCATGAACAGACGCGGGGTCGGATGCATGGACAAACACAGGGACGGACGTACGAACAGACGCACGCACGGACGGGCAGATGGACGCATGGAGTGTCACACAGATGGACGCATGGATGGACGGAAGCAAGAATGAATGGATGGATGAATGCTTCGCCCCACTCTCCATCATTCACTCCGTGGATATGCTGCCAATTTTTTTCACGCTCCCATGTCTTCTGCTCATATGGAGGCTTAGTGGGGGACGTTGAATGTCTAGATATTCAGAAACGTGTTTTTATTTCTCTTCCACAGCTCTACAAAAGTGTTCTACCTAAGGTGTGCACGGTGGGCGAAATGTTCGAAAGAGCATACCAGGCCTGGAGGGATCATACCAGGCCTGGAGTGAACAAAGAGCATACGTTGGAAGATAAAAAATGGCAGATCCCACGTACACTGGGAATAGATGATATGCGAAGCACGAATAAGAAAGGTTTATATGTCACTTTAAAATCAGCTCATACGTTTGCAAGGTGAAGTTAAATGATGCCGCTACATGACTTCCGTGTCATGATTATCACTTTTAGATGTGTCATTTACCTTCGTCATCTATTCATGTTACGTGATACCAATTTAGTATATGTAGAGCTAGCGAAACGGCGCGGGCACGCAATTAGTGTGGTATGCTGTCATGTTCTTACATGACACGCGTGTCAGGATTATTATTTGTGCACCAGTCTATATATTTCGCCATCTATTGTTGTCACGTAACACCAAATTTTGGTATATGTAGAAGCTAGCAAAATGGCCGCGAGCGTATGAAGAAGGTCCCAAGTATACTCACAATCCCGACCTGCCGAAAAAAATTAGATCTGTATCTCTGCCCCTCATCAGGAGAAGAGGGATATTTGCTGTACAGCTATCGCTTGCTTGACCAAATTGAGGTGGTAAAAGAGGGCACATAAATTCCCGTGATACGAGAACCATTCCTGCGATCAGTCTGCTCGCTCACCAAAGATGTTATTTCCTTAACTCTTTCTCGCTCCAACCACCCATCACATGCACCTGCACAACGTGGCATTGGCGTACGATGAATCCACCCAGCGGGGATTGTCTTCACTGAGAAATAAGCAACATACGCATGCCTTAATGTCAACTCCTATTCCCTTACAAAATGAAGGCGTCATGCATATGATGCGATCATAGCGCTATTCACAGCAAGCCCCTTCTCCAGCAGACCAACTTCGGGCTGTCCAGGAGGCCCGCGAAGTGGCGGAGAGCTTCAGGCTCCGTGTCCCGACGTGGGAGATGCCGGCGCCTAGCCGAGCGCCCTTAAGGAGCCCTTTTCGGGTAATGAAATTTCACCACAGCAAACCCCAGATAGTGCGAAAATAAACGCATTCAGTGTCGAACTACATCATAAAGGTTCATGTGGTAATAAGTGCTCCGATAACGCATTATTTGGAGCTCTTGTTTATTATAGGCACTGTTTTAACAGACATTTAGCAATAACACTCAACTTTCATACTTCCAGTACGTTCCTCGAAATGGAATGATCCCGATCTTTTGCGTGTTCCCCCTTCCTTCACCCTGTAAAAATGTCCTGGTGTCATTTTTGTTAAGGAATTTTTTTCCAAAAAACAGGGCGAGTGATCATGAACATGAGCTTTGCGCCCTCTATCTTTCCCACCGTTTTGCACCTTTGCAGTTATTAGTCGGTGTTTGTAGCGTCTTGGCTTCATTTTCGTGTCTGTGTTGCACTCCCTGTTTATTTACAACGAAGACTTACCAACAAGCTGAGTTCTTTGTAATTCTAAACTGTTGCAGAACTTCAAGTAACAAACATTCGGCAGATCCCATGTATACCTGGGAATCAACGTTATGCGAAGCATGCTGAAGGAAGGTGACCGTGTTGCAATTTTTCATTGGACGACACGTCATGAAATGACGCTAAATATATGCACAAATGCTGCACGCACAGACATATGTCGTAGAGTTGCATATGTTTATATAACCAGTTGTTGTACTTGCGGAACGATGCCATCTGGAACATGTGTATTAGCAACACCAGATAGTGATATGAAGCGCTGATGCTCGCGAGAATGCTGGCCCTAGACACTGCTACATAAATCACCTTCAGCGCGTGGCAACTAACTATAATTGACCTTAACCCGACGTGACAGCTGCATGAAAAGAGTACATATGTAATGTTTATAAAATTACGTATAGGCATGCATCACTGCAACCACTAAATACGTTTCACAAAGATCAGCGTCTATTTGAAAATTAGTTCCGAGACCTGGCGTAGTTGATGTTGTTGAATAAACTTTATTTGCCCAACGGTTGTTGCTGTGCCCGGGGCTAGGCTGCCAGGGACACATCGTTCAAGGAACATCTTTTGAGGTCCTCGGCGACGGCCCTGGCCCGCTGGATGGCCCACACCTGGTCTTCGAGGGCCTCACTGAGAAGGGCGGCTTGCTCTGTGGTAAAATGCTTCATTGCCACGCAGAATTCTCTTGTTTCGTTCCAGCTCGGATCATGACATTTATTCTTTGCATTCGTCGGGTCAACGCTACCTATGTCGGGTATTTCATAACGCTCACACCTTAAATCACCCATGTGTGTTCTCGTCGTTCCTGGGTAAATACTAAGTGTCGATCACCTGTGGAAGATACCCGCATACCAGCGGCACATACCCGCCCGTGGGTATTTTGCCACTGTCTGGCGGGAAGCGTTTGACGACGTACGTGACGGGATTATGACATTATTCATGTTTTGACCACCACGTCACATTCGTCAAACCATCCTGCCCTCCCATTCTAATTTTGGCTCCTGCCAAGTTAAGGGAGTGACCACGAGAGCACCCAAACGTAAGCGGCTAGATAGATAGATATATGCTCAAAGTCTCCGAAGTTCGCTAAGAAATGTTTCACATTAAAAAAAAATCCATTCTCAGGTGCAGGATCTGCATGAGCAAATGCGTGTAACGCGTTGTTCTTAGCTCGGTGGAATACTATTAAGCCTGCACACTGCAATATGGTGAGGCGTGCACTTATAAGACGGCAGTAAAAGCCCACGTTGCAGTTCGATCATCGAGCTTCTGTTGAAAACCCGATCGCACCTCCCGTGAAAACACATTGCTTCCGTTGGGACGTTGATCGGGAAAAAAAGAAAAAGAAAACAAGAAAACACAACATCCTGATGAGTGTAATTTCGCAGAAACGTATTGAAGCTATTCCACTATAGTGCTACAAGACTAACATAACCAGCGAGGGAAGGAGGACGAGGGGGCAACGTCACAGATAAAGAGACAAAAATCAGACCTCCATTGAAGAACATTGAAATTTAAGCGGATTTCGTCTTGTAAGCAAAATTCCAATCTCTCATTCATGCCTTCAGCTTGTCTCCTCATTGGAACAATGGCCTGGGTGCTCGGCTGCCGACCCGAAGTCGTGAGTTCGATTCCGGCCTTGGCGGTCGCATTTCAATGAAGGCGGAATAGTAGAGGCCCGTGTTTTGTGCGATGATAAGGCCCGTTAAAGGACACCACATGGTCAAATTTCCGGAGCCCTCCACTACGGCGTCCCTCAAAACCATATGGTAGTTTTGAGACGTAAAACCTCAGATATTATTATTATGCCTTGAGCTTATGCCAAAACTACCATGCTAATTGCTCCCACACATTGCTATGTTTTTCAGAACAATGTCCTTGATCTAAATGATCTTAGTCTAAATCACAACATCTCTTTCATATAAATGAGAGCCTTCACGGCTAGTGTGGTTGAGCATCATTTTGACGCAATAGCGTTAAAGAGCTCGTTTTGCGTGAATTCCGGTGTTGGTGTCGATGGTTGTGTTCAAAGCATCAGCATTTTTCGTGAGTGAAATCTTTAGATGTGAATATTCAAATAAATAAATATTTTCGATTCAAATAGGAACTGAACTGAAGACTTCTGCGTGGTAAGGTGGTGTTCTACCACAGTGCGCTCTGTCCTATCCTACTTCTTTTCCGAAATGTTGTGCACACTAAGGAAGTATATTTTTTTTAGACTGGCAACACCAACCAGTCCAAGTAGCCACCATTTTATTCTAGCACAGAATTCATACCCGGAATTTCCTTTAAAAAACGCTATAATAATTTTGTGCAGTGCGAGAAGTATATTAGCAGATGTAAATTTCGGGACAGAAGCGCAAAATGAAGCCAAGCGTCAAAACAAGCGACTTTCGTAACCTGTGGCTGGTTTGAAGCTCCCTCTCAATTTCAAAGCACACAACCAAAACCAATTATCCTAATAAACAACTGCATCAACAACGTGTGCAGCTGCGCAGGTGCACGCGTTGCTTTACGGACGTGTAGCTGGTACCTCGTCAAGTCGCAAAAGGAGGATTTATGTTGTAGAAGAAACTTCGCAGCTGTACCATGCAATATGCACTCTGTGATAGCTTGAAAGCGCTAATTTACAGGAGCACAAACACTCCCTTCTTTTTGGAACTGTTTACCTGTCTACCGAGAAGCGAAAGCCGGTCACGGATTGAGAAGGCAATGCGGACCGGCTCCGACTATTAGTGACCGCCAGATTGGACAGAGTCGGCACGTAGCGGCGACTGGAAGAAACACCGACGTGTAGGTCGCTCCTTGCGTCGTCTGCTAGACACACCATGTTCGTCGTGTGCGCGGGTTATTCACGTATTCAGAACGCAGTTTATTCTGTTGTTTTAGGGCAGTTTAAACTGTTTGTACGCATGCCTATACAATATACACAAGCATTTAGGCACCTGAGTCTGCTGTGCATTCTAATACGTGAGTGCGTGCACTTCTCGGTATGGGATTAGGTCTAATTATTGCACCGTCAACAGCGCAAATCAGTTGAATGCGGGTGCTACTTTGTCGATCAAGCACAACACATAGCGCATTTGTTGTCGTCTTAAAAGAAAGAAGTACTAACTTACGAGTTCTGAATTCAGAATATATGCGATGCCGTCTTGTTAAGTATCCGCGATATCAAAGTCCTTTCAGTTGCTACAAAACATAAACAGAGCGTATGCAAAGGCCGTTTGAATAATAATAAAAAAAACAAAGCATCAAGCCACCCATTTTGATAGCGGCACACGTATCCTTGGAAACATAAAATCAAACTGTGCGAAGTTATTCTACCTCTAATTAGGCAGAAATACAGACCATTTTTTTTAGCAGCCGCTAGATCAAGTAGTGAATATCTCAGTAAAACAAACAGCATTTACGTCGTTGCATATACAAAACACAATAAGTTGGTCACGTAAGAATAAAGGAAGAAAAAGACCGCACCCCGTGAAAAACACGACTGTGACCAAAGGCTGGCGACCCATCGATGGCCTTGCTCTCGCACATAATAGAAATGTCAGGCCGGTGTCGCGCACTGATTTGACAGGGTAGCTTGTATATATCACCATAATAACGCACTCAACACGCTTTATTCGGCGAAAATCGACTGCAATCGCCTTGTGTAAAGCGTCCTGCGTACAATTGTATGTGCGCCGCCGACCACCTGTCCACACTAGGGCAGTCATGGTGCTGCTTCCTATAGCCCGATCTCGCCGCGAATAGCGCAATCACGTAATCTCAGCCTGTGAAAACGAAGTTTGAACCTCCTCAAGTTCTCGTGCTCTGCATCCCATGACAGAAAATGTTTAGGGAGGAGTCCGCGCCCGGTGTGCCACCCCCATGTTACGCCACCACGCAACCGTAAACTCTGAGACATTTCAGGTCACGATTGAGTGCCCTACAAACATCTTCCCTCCCTTATCAGTCATCTTTTAAAGGGGCCCTGAAACACCTTTTTGAGTAACCATGGAATTACTTCACTGGAAAAGACTAATACCTCACAAATTGAACGCTGCAAAAATTTTACCAATTCTGCCAGTATGAGCGGAGTTACGAAGATTTGTCACGCGTGCAATCACATTCTCTCAGCTTTCGTCCCGACGAAATCGCTCGAAGCTGAGCAGGGAGAGATAGGAGGGGAAACAAAAACGTCAATCACGCCTCGTGACATTGAACTTTTTTTTTCTTTTTTTTTCTTCGAATACGCAGTTTTCTCAACGTGATTGCACGCACGCGCGTGGACAAGCCACGGCCTCTTTCGGCGACCTCTGTAACAACCGAGCGCGCCATGTTCAAATCAACCAACGGCCGATAGATGGGCCTACTGGTATTTTTGAATGCTTAGCATTTCTTAGCGAAATTCGGCGACCTTGAACGTATCTATCTATCTATCTATCTATCTATCTATCTATCTATCTATCTATCTATCTATCTATCTATCTATCTATCTATCTATCTATCTATCTATCTATCTATCTATCTATCTATCTATCTATCTATCTATCTATCTATCTAGCCAGCCAGCCGCTTATGGCTTCAGGCTCTCCTAGCCGTTTCGATAATGGTATCGATACCAAACTTGGTATGGCGTGCCATAACTGTATGAAGAACATATTTGACTAGTCATAACATGAAAATCACGACATGTAGGTGGTAATTGTAATGATTTACATTTCGTGGTCCTGCAGCTCTTGCGGTGGTTTCGTTCAAACGGCACGTTGCAAAACTGGTATAGTATTGCGTGATTGCATGGCTAACACATGCGTGTCATATGTAAAAGCATGACTACATGCCATGCTCATGATGCGCTTGCGGCCGTTTCGCTAGCGTCACATATACCAAATTTGGCATTACAGTACGTGAATGGATGATGAAGGTATGTGACTGGTGCAAACGTGATAATCATGAGATGCGTGTCATGCGACAACATGACCACACACCACGGGGATGATGCGCTGGCGGCCGTTTCGCTAGCTTCACTTATACCAGATATGGTATTACGGGACGTGAGTGGATGACGAAGGTATTATACTGCTGCAAACATGATAAACATGAGATGCGTGTCATGTAACAATATGACTACACGCTACGATCATGATGCGCTCGTGGCCGTTTCGCTCGCTTCACATGTACCAAGCTCGGTATTACGTGACGCGAACGGACGACATAGGTAAATGACATACCCAAACATGATAATCCTGACATGCGTGTCATGTAACAGTATGACTATACATGCCACAAAGATGATGCGCTCGCGGCCGTTTCGCTAGCTTCATATACGCCAAATTTGGTATTACGTGACGCTAATGGATGACGAAGGTATGTGACTGGTTCAAACTTGATAATCACGAGATGCGTGTCATGTGAGAACATATGACTACATGCTAAAAAAGTCAAGGCGCCAATACGTTTCGACGTGACGCGGTGCGCCAGCTCGCCGGCGTTCATTTCGTCACGTCACGCCGGCGTTGCCACGCCAGGCGCCGGTCCTGCCATATACTCGCAAGCGCATGCCGCACTGCGTTGCTTTGACGCATGCGCGTTTCAGCGCATCCGGCGTCACTCCGTCATGAAAAGAGGGAGCCGCAGTGGATTGGATTGGATAAACTTTTATTTGGTCCTCCAAAACACAGATCACTGTGTTGCGGGCAGCTCCCACGTGGGGACTAAGATGCCAAGCTCCTCAGCCGCCTCACGGGCTTGGTGGACAGCCCAGAGCTGATCTGCCAAGGACGAGCTGCGGATTGCCGCCTCCCATCTGGCAGAGGTGATGTGCGATAAGTGAGCGAATTTGGTGCACTGCCAGAGCATGTGTTTTAATGAAGCTATTTCCCCACAATGTGGACAAAGATTACTTGGGTATAAATCAGGGTACATGATGTGTAACATTTTCAAAGTAGAGTACATTCGCGTTTGCAAAAGCCTTAATGTAAGTGCTTAGGGCCGGGTTAGATTTTTGTGAGGTGGAGGGAAAATCCTTCTAGACAGGTAGAAATGTTTAGTGAGCTCGTTATATGTTGTAAGAATGTCCCGGTTATCCCCTTCACCGGTAGAACGCATCCCCGGGGAGGCGCGGTTGGAGAGCTCTCGCGCCGCCTCATGTGCTGCTTCGTTGAGATTGGGAGGGGAATCGTTGATTTGTCCAAGGTGAGCTGGGAACCAACTCAGAAGATGATGTGTTATGTTCTTGCCTTGCAGTATTTTCAGCGTTTGTTCACAGACCGTCCTCTTGGCGAACGCCCGTAGTGCTGCCATGGAATCACTGTAGACGACTTCAATGTTATCCATCTTGAGTGCTAAGGCGATGACCACTTGTTCCGCAATGATTGGGTCTTTCGTCCTGACCGTCGCTGAGTTGACGACATGGCCAGCCCCATCGACTACCACTGCCACAAACGCTTTCCCATTGGCGTAGGAAGCCGCGTCAACAAATACGACCCCTCGTTCCTCGTTTGAGAGATGACGAAGTATAGTCCTGGCCCTCGCTACTCTTCTTCCGACGTTGTGTTTTGGATGCATGTTTCTAGGTATAGGAGATATCGTGATAGTCTCCCTGATGTTGTCAGGGATATCATTGTAATTGCGTCTGATTGCTATTCGGTGTTGGCCCAGCTCCTGCAGGATCGTTCTCCCCGACCTTGTAGTAGATAACCTTGCAAACTGTGCTCTCTGTTGGGCTTCTCCTATTTCTTCGAGCGTGTTGTGTATGCCAAGCTCAAGCAGATGCTCGGTGCTGGTGTGTATGGGTAGGCCCAGGACCTTCTTGATAACTTTCCTGAGGAGCACATTCAGTGTCTCGGACTCTGCTCTTGACCAGTTGTGCATTGCTGCCTCGTATGTGAAGTGACTTAGAACAAACGCATGCATCAACCTGATGAGGTTGTCTTCCTTGATCCCATTTCTTTTGTTGGCCACTCTGCGTATGAGGTGCACCGCACTGTCTGTGTTCCGAGTTAACTTGGCTATAGATTTGCTGTTGGCGTTGGTAGACTCTATCAGCATTCCCAGGACTTAGATGGAGTCGACCCTCTGGATGGCATCCCCTTGATTTGTACGGAGATGGATGTCTATCTGGTTTAACGGCTTCCATCCCCTGGGCTTCGGTCCCCGGCGTGCAGTCCGATAAAGCAAAAGTTCTGACTTACTCGAGGAGCACTTGAGCCTAGAAGGACGAAGGTACTCTTCTACGGTGTCAATCGCCTCTTGCAGAGCGCTCTCAATCTGCCCCTCGCTTCCACCTGTGCACCAGATGGTAATGTCATCTGCGTAGATGCTGTGCTTCAATCCTTCAATGCTCGATAATTTCTTTGGCAGTCCAATCATGGCAATGTTGAACAGCATTGGTGAAATCACTGCCCCTTGCAGCGTGCCCCTTGCTTCTAGTTCGATTGCTGCGGTCTCGATATCTGCAATCTTCATCACGGCTTTCAGATCTGTACGAAAGGACCATACGTAGTCATAGAAGGCTTTCCCTAGACCAAGCTTGGAAATTGCTTCGAGTATGAATGAGTGGTGGATGTTGTCAAGCGCTTTTTCTAGATCTAGGCACAGAATGGCTCTCACGTCTCTTGTTTCATTGTCAATGACCTGGTGTTTGATAAGCTTCAATGCATCTTGTGTGGATAGCCCTGCCCTGAATCCAACCATATTGTGTGTATATATGTCGTTATCTTCCAAGTACTTGTTTATCTTGTGCAGTATGGCATGTTCTGCGACCTTGCCGATACATGATGTCAGGGATATTGGCCTCATGTTGTCCAAGTTAGGGGGCTTTCCTGGCTTAGGAATAAGGATCGTGCTGGCCAGCTTCCACTGCTCTGGCACCCTGCCTTCTTTCCATGCTGAATTGATCATATCCCTCAGGGTTTGAATTGAATCGTCATCAAGGTCACGCAGGGCCTTGTTTGATATACCGTCCGGGCCAGGGGCCGACCTGCCGTTGAGATCATGCAAAGCTCTTCTGATCTCCTCGATGTTAAAGTCGCCCTCAAGACCTGGATTTGGCGTGCCCTCGTACTGTCTACTTGGTGGTGCCAATCCTCTTTTGATTGGGAGGTACTTATGCACGAGCTGCTGGACAACTTGCTGTTCTGTAGTGCGCCCTATCTCTTTATGCAAAATTTGAGCGATAACATGTTTTTGACTTGTTTTGTGGTGTTTTCGTTGAGGAGATGCTTTAACATATTCCATGTCTTGCCATTGCGCATCTGACCATCGACGGAGTTGCAGATTTCGTCCCATTGCTGCCTCGATAGTGCGCGACAATGTTCCTCGACTGATCTGTTTACCTCAGCTATCTTCTTCCTCAGTCTTCGGTTCAGGCGCTGACCCTTCCAACGGTTCAGTAGTGCTTGCTTTGCCTCAAGAATACGAGCGAGGCGGCTATCCATTCTTTCAACCGGAAAATCTGTGGTAATGGTGGAGGAGACGGATTTGATGTCATCTTTAATCTGTTTGACCCACTGCTCCAAGCCTTGTCTGTGGCCATCTTGTTCCCTTTACATCCTTATCTTCCTGAACTTATCCCAGTCTGTGAAGTGGAATTCTCTCTGCTTTTTACGATCGACGGAGAAGGTAGTGGCAAGAATGCAGTGGTCACTCCCTAGGTCTACAGCAAGGTTCATCAACTTGGCCTTCTTGATGTTCGTTACAAATGTAAGGTCCGGGGTGGAATCCCTGCAGCAAGATGTACCAAGCCTTGTTGGTAGGCTGGGGTCTGTGATTAGGGTGAGATCAAGTTCACTGGCACTTTGCCAAAGTCGATTTCCTTTCCCAGTGTTGTACTTGTAACCCCATGTATGATGAGGGGCGTTGAAATCACCTGTTATGACGAGTGGACATTCACCGGCGATATTAACAGCTTTCTTTAGAACCGTCTTGAACCCTTGCTTTTGTTACTTTGGACTGCTGTATATATTAAGAATGAAAATGCTCTGACGGTTGCTGGTACCCGGCACGATCTTTACTAAGACGTGTTCCAACCGGCCTTCTTCTATCTTAAGGTCGTGGGTTACGTGCGTTAGTTTGTTGCATACGAAGGTGCAGACTCCCCTCCCTTCAGTATCCCCTATTACAGGCCGGAATCCAGCCAACGTTGCTTGCGGTGAAAGGGTCTCTTGTAATAATATTAATATGAGGCTTTTCTTGGCTGCTCCTGATATACTGCTGCAGGGTTGCCTTCTTTTTAAGGTAACCTCTACAGTTCCATTGCCAGATACGAAATGCTTCACGTAGCGCTGCCATCATGGTTATTACATGGGCGGCCAGGGCCTGATGCTGCACCTGTCGACAGGTTCGGTACCACTAGTATTGGTGGCCGAAGGGGTGAGCTTGGTGCATGAGGAGGCCTTGCTGTGTTATGCAGATATGCTTCGACCTTTGTAATGCGCAAAGTCCCATGCTCTTCCAGTGCCGCCACGCTTGATTGTAGCCTACCTATCTGCTCGCTAAGATTGGCTACTACTTTGCTGAGCGTGTCAAACACCTCTTTCATATCTGACATGGTCGTTTGGTCTGCTTCCACGTGTAATGCCATGACTGTCCTCTTTTTCCTGGTTCTCGAGTCCCCCACGTTTTCAGCCACAGGGACATCAACTGGCTGAGGCATTGGCTGTGAAGATTGCGCGCTGGTTAGCTTAGTGAGAAGAATTTTTATTTCCGTTAACTCAGCTGATAGCCTCTCATTCAACTTTGTAAGTCTCGCGTTTTCTTGCTCTAGCTGTGCAATTCTATCATGCTCTGGCAGCTTACCTGTCATCACCTCTGCCCCGCCGTTGCGCACTCGCTCAGCCTAGCTGCCTTTCGAAGTAACTGCAGGCGGCTTCCCCGGGTGTGAAGCCGTGATCTCGAACTGAACGCCAGGCAGCTGGCCATTCGGGTGCCGCCCAGGCTGATCCCGACCCTGATGGTGACCTTGAGAACTCGAGCGCCCCCGTGATTGGGAGTGGGCCTTGGGTCTAGAACCTCTTCTGGAACGTGACCTCCCCCTGGAGTGGGGCCGCTTTCCTGTTCTTGAGTAGTCTGGATGCTCTGGGTCCCGTAGGCTGGAATAAGCTGCTTGTCGTTGGTGTCTGGACTCGATGTGATTGATGCGTCCCGGGCTTCTGCGGCTGCTCGCGATCTTTCCCAACGTCTGCGTCTGACGACGTATGGCACTAAGAACCTGTTCTTGCACTCCTTGTCTGCCGTGGGATGGTGACCGTCGCACAGCCTGCATCTTGGATTGCACTGGTGCAGGCTATCTGAGTTCTTGATCTCGCAGCCTCTGCAGATTGTTTCAGCTGGGTTCGGACAGACGTCCGACCGATGTCCCAGCTTTCCACAGACGTAACAAATATCGATGTTCTTGCGGTAAAGGGGGCACTACAAAAGTGAAGGTCCATATCTCACGAATCTGGGCACCTTGTGTCCTTCGAACGCTATGATGATTGTCCCGGTGTCCTTGATTCTCTTGGCCTGCAGCGCAAGCGGGTTGTTTGCGTTCACAATCTTTCGGGTCAAAATGTCCTGAGTATCGCTTACGGGGATCCCGCGAATCACTCCTTTACAAGTATCGTGGGGTGCCGCGGCGTACGCGCTAACCTCGAAAACTTTGCCTCCAATGTCAATTTGCTTGACCTTGAGGTATCTTGAAGCTCTGTCTTGGTCCGAAGTGCTTGCCACCATAATGTTCTGCTGCAAGTTGGAACAGATGATGTCCTGCATGGCCTCTTCCTCTTTGATGCCAGCCACCAGTACTATCGCGTCTGCCACGGCTCCAGTGCCAATTCTCGAGATATTTAATCCTCCACGTGGTCGTAGCACAATTTTGCTGAAGTCTTTAGTTAGTGGCGGCATGCGTCCAGCTCGCACGATTGTATGCTTGGTGTCATACCTACTACGACTGGCTCGAGCGTCTCCCGCTACGCCGGCCTCGGTCGAACCCTTGGCAGCAGGAACGCTAACCGCGGCTTGCTTATTCCTTGAGCGTCTCGTTTCGGCTTCCTTCCAACCCATGTCTTCCGTGCAATCATCTGGAGAGATGTCCTCTCCATCTACTTGGTATTCCATTCTCAGTTGCAGATCCTGGAACGCGCAGAGCGTTGAGTCGCGTTGGCGCCGGGCCGGCGCATCGGCGACAATCGCCTCCTTGGTTAGGCTTAAATCCCCCGGTGGCGTTGCCGTGTAAAAATGTCCCAAAAAAGCGGTTTAAAAGTCCACTCACCAGCACAAAGGTGGTATCTGCTGAGTTCTTGAGAACTTAGGCACACGATGGGACTAAAAACTCGGCGACAAATTCGTGAATACCACTGGAAAGCATTCTTGAAAGCAGGAGCCGATCTTCGTGCGTCCGCACTGGTCGGCACCGAGAGCGTCTCCACAGGGAGCCACAGTGTTGCCTGGGTAACTCATCGGTGCGAAATACAACATGTCACAATTAGCGCCGGTGAAACGCTATTGAGACGACGGACCGAATCTGGATTTGTCGTGGACGCGTACGGCTAATCCGTGGATGATCCGCCTGCAGGCACATCCACACGACGGACGGTGTCCTAGAAGAAAACAACCAGATTACCCTCGACAGCACATTCGACGCTCACCTGCGCCCGCTGGCAGCAGACTGGTTTGAGAGTATTCAACAAGGATGCCCGCAAGAAGCGACGCTTGGCTGCGATGTCTGTCGCGTTGTGACAAATGAACGAGCAGTGCTATTCTTTCAGAAGAAAAGGGAGCTGCTGGCACAATGTTCTTTCAACTATATTGTTCCCCACTTGTAAAACTTCGGAACGCGTCTCCCATCCTTTTTTATGAAGCGGCACGTCGCTGGTTGCAGAAGTTGGAATATTTCATCTCCATGACGGCGAAGAATCACGCGTGTGAAATGACGGCGGCGACATTTCCCGAACCACCAAAAGTGATTTCTGCGCATTTAATCACCTGACAACAAAGCCCCCGAAAACTAAGTAAACTATGCTGAAGGGTAGATGACGCCGACCAGTCATGCAGCTGTCCGCAAGCCATGGAGGACATGCCGCGAGCAGACGAAAAGTGTACTGGTTGCCTAAAACCCCAAGCTAATCCGCTGAAGTATCGGCTTTCTCCCGCCAGGATCCCGATGTGAGAAACAGGTCGGGGTCATCCGTCCGCGAGCCGCGCGGACGAGTCGCGGACGAGGGGAATCGCTGATGTGAGGTCACGTGACGCGCCGTCCGTCCCGCCACATCCGGATTCGGTCCGTCGTCTGAATGTACCATTGCCTAGTTCACACTCAAACATCCGCTTTCTACAGCGACCGAAATTCCCCTGCCGCCGAAACGCAGCGTCGTTCGCACTGAACGCGCCCCGCGCCGCCGAATATGCCATCTACTACGGGGCGAACGCGGGATGGATGCGCTGTCACCCAGTTGTTGTCGCGGCTCGCAAACGCTACTACGCTATCCGGTGGTGTATACTTCGACGATTCTCGTACGCAAGAAGCAAAAAAAGACAGTACTGCTTACTTTGCTGGCAAGTGGCTGTCTTGTAATGCACGAAGAGCAGAAAAACCACCGACGCCAGCGGCGTTGGTGGGTTCGTTTTGCTTTGCTAGACCGCAACAAGCTCGGTCACGCCAACAGCAAGCTCGGTCACCTCTTTCACGAAATACGGAGGCCAAGTAGGCACAGAGTAGGTTAAACTCCCGTTGGTTTCAACATTCAGTTACGTGCACTGCAGGATAAAAAGTGAGTAGGGCTTGGCCGCCATTTTTCAAAATTTCTTGACTAGCGCTCCTATTGGTCCGCGGTGACTGATTCGGCGGCAGACGCCGCAAAAATCGGTCCGAGAGCGATCGGCGTGGAGAGGGCCCTTTCGGCGGATCTCGCCGCCGCCGAACCGGATTCGGAGCACTTTCGGCGGCCGGATTGCTCAGTGTGAACGCGGCCTTACCGTCGGGCAGCGCCGACGGACGCTGGTCGCGTCTGGCGTCAGTCTTTAGAGTGTTCACGTTTTGCTGACGTAGCGTCGCTGTGCCCCGAGCGTGCGCGTCAACGCTACATTAGAAGTGTGGCAGCTTAGGCTACTGCTTGACGATAGTTATAGCGCGAGAACAAAACGACGACACAGAGACAAGAAGGACAGGAAGACAAGAAGGACACGAAGAAGGACAAGAAGGTGTATTTCGTGTCCTTCTTGTCTCTGTGTCATCGTTTTGTTCTCGCGCTATAACTATCGTCAAACTACATTGGAGTATATTGGGCCCTTCACGATGCGCTCGCGGCCGTTTTGCTAGCTCCACATATACCGAGTTTGGTGTTACGTGACGTCAATGGATGACGAAATATACGACTGGTGCAAACATAATAATCCTGACACGCGTGTCATGTAAGAACATGACAACATACGATGGTCATATCGTGCTCGCGGCCGTTTCGCTAGCTCCACATATACTAAGTTTGGTATCACGTAACGTGAATATACTACGAAGGTCACCGACACATCCAAACATGATAATCATGACATGGAAGTCATGTACGGCTTCATTTACCTCCACCTCGTAGCTTTGGGCCGATTTTAAAGTGACATATCAACATTTCTCATTAGTGCTTCGCGTATCGTTGATTCCCAGTGTACGTGGGATCTGCCATTTTTTTAAAAAAATCGGTGACGTAGTCATTACAGAAAAAGATCGTGATAAACAAAGTGTACTTACAACAAAAATAAATATTGACTGCTAATTTGCACACCTAGTGACACCTGGTAAGGTACGTTTTAAATACAGACACGCTATAAGTCTCGGAGGCCGCCACTGCAACTATGGCGTAATTTTCGGAGTGGGTCAAACGAATTTGATCTCGGAGAAGCTGAACTCAGTTCATTTTAAGTGCATTTTGGTTCGCAGGCGTTGTGGAATGCACAGGGTGCAATGTACGGTAGCATTCTCAAAAGAGCTGATTTATACGTCACGACGGGCACAATGGGTGGGAGTAAGAGTTGCTTGCGCAGCCATCTCGGGAGCCGTCAGTTTACAAGATTGTTTTGTTTCTCAGTCGACAGATAGCGAGCTTACCGCACACCCAGTCGGAGACTTCTTAAAAAAAAAAAACCTGTCTCAGAATGAATCTATTTCGCTACCATTAACATCGTTGCAAAAATTTACGTTTCCGTGTCATTAAGGTTGTCGCACAATTTCGCGTGACCACCTCGTCTAGTACACCCCTTAGAAGAATTACCTCACGAATAAATATTCCACACGCGACCGGCACACGAGGTGGAAAAAAAAAGTTTTATTTCGAGTTTCGGCCGGGGACACCCATCATTAAGACTCTTTGTACGGGCAGGGAAGGTACCAGTCGGTTAATGTCGAGAAAATTCCTACTGAAAGCGTTACAAATGTAGTTAGAAATATTTTCAGGGTTGGGTGGGATTTATACTCCACTTTACGAATTGTCTTACGTGACACGTGTTCGTATGTGTGCCAGTACTATACATGCGCGCACAAAACGGCAAAATATCCAGGTGGATAACTGGTGGTTTCTACGACGACGTCGATTCGCACCAAATGACGCTTTAACAGAAAATGAGTGCACAAGGCTTTTTCCATATAATTGAAAAAAAAAGTTCTTCATGTTAGTTATATCTGTGTCAAATACTCCCCTCGCCATTTCCTTCATTACAGTGCGTGATGGTAACCAACGCGATTATCAACATCGTTACGAAATTTTACTTTTTTGTGTCATTAGATTACCACGCAGTCGCGTGATCATGCATCCGTCACAGCTGCCATGATTGAATGTCACCACCCACATACTGCCGTCACACTAAATCCCCCCCCCCCCCTAAAAAATAGATTCAGCAGAATCAGTACAATCAGGCATAGAAAGGTTCTCGTACCTTTCAACAGTTACATTTTGCATATAAATTCTGGCACGCTTGTCGCTTTGCAGACAAAGAAAAGGATGCCTCCGAATGATTGCAAGTCGCAAGCGTAACCTAGGCAATACAAAAATACACCGAACTAGATAAACTAGGAATCGTATATGATGCTGCTCGTATAAAAAGCAAGTTGTGGGCATGAAATAACGGTTCGCTGCTACTTTAGAAGTTTTATTGTAAACTTTCCCGCGCTGGAGTACTGCACTCTGTATGTGCGTTAAGCCTAGACTCATTTTCATGTACCGTAAGTCTCATTTTCCTGCCATTGAAGGAGCAGGCTTCTTTACCAGAACAAACAACACATGTAAAGACTTTACTAAATGTACCTAAGACGCTCATACCTTATACTAGCCACTTGTCTCGCACCTTAATGACCATAAATTTTGCTTTTCAGACGTGCACGCGCGTGCTGCGTGCTCATATTACAATGTGCGAAATGAAAGTTCATGCTGTTTTCTTTATTGCTCTTTTAAGGCAAACACAAAGAGTTTCGGTATCCTCTTGTCACACAAGGAAATATGTATGCGAGGCTAGAGAAGTTCTTTACGAAGAGAAATTCTACACTAGTCCCTGGCTGCCGTGAGGCTTGCCGTTTTGTAGATTTGAAAAAAAAAAAAGGGCCGAAAGTCAAGTTAGAAGCTGCCAAAATTAGCCACATTTAATTTTACCGCCCAATTTGTAGCCATATCAAAGAAGATATTATTATTTGGATTGTAAATTAAATGTACGATAAATAACACAATAATGAATGAGAAACAAATCGACAGATCCCATGTACCTTGGGAATCGGTGTTATACGGAAGATGCTCATGCAAGATGACTGTGTTGTATTTTTTTCATTGAGCGAAACGTTACGATGTTGTGTTGATTTATATGTACAAATGCACGCACAGACATACGTTAAACAGCCGCATATGTTTTATGTCACCAACGATGCCAACAGCAACATGAATATTAGCAACACCAGTAGAAATAAGATGATATAAAGCGCTGCTGCTCACGAGGATCGTAGCCCTGGATACTGCTACATAAATTTCAGCGGATTGCACCAGACAACGATTGATGTTAACCCGATGTGACGGCTGTATCGTAAGAGTACCTATGTAATGTTTATGAAATTGGAAAGCCAGCACTGCAACCACCATGGGCGTTTCAACAATAACATATATATTATATATATATATATATATATATATATATATATATATATATATATATATATATATATATATATATATATATATATATATATAAAAGGTAGTTCTGAGACCTGGCACGGCTCTGTGGTAAAATACTTTAATGGCACGCCGAATGCTAGGATTCGATTCCTGCTGCGACAATGCCATTTATTGTTTACATTCGTAGGGTCAACGCTGCCGATGTCCACTTTTCCTTAATAATCAAGCGTTATAATTACCCATGTGTGTTCCTGGGTAGAAATTAACTGTGAAACACCTGTGGCACATAACCCCATTTCATTGGAACATACCCTCTCCTGGTACGTGCCCCTGTCTGGCCGAAAGTGTTTGACGACGTACGCGAAGGGATTGTGACATTATTCATGTGATAACTGGTGAGCCATATTCGTCAAACTATTATACCCTTCTATACTAATTTTGGTTTACCCCAAGGGGGTGATCATGAGAGCACCAACACGTAAGCACATAGATAGATAGTAAGATAGATAGATAGATAGATAGATAGATAGATAGATAGATAGATAGATAGATAGATAGATAGATAGATTTTGAGGCAACTCTGAAAAAAGGATAACTGTTGAGGCTGTTCTTATTGTTAAACAGCAGATCGAGAATGGTTCGCAGAGTTGACTTAATAGTAGACCAGCTTCATGTAACGAATTGTAGAACAGTCCAGGTCCATTTTACTGCGGATGTTTTTGTCAAGTTGCGCGAGACCTGAGGCAGCGAATCCCCATTAAAAACTGATGCGCAGCGTCAGCGAAGATGGCCGTCGGCGTTAGAAGTTTGTTAGCCACGAATTTGGGTATATTCGTGCAACTTCGTTACTCCGTCCTTGCAGTAGCCCTGCGCGTTGAACACCTCGATGCACCCCATCCCGCTGACCTGGCGAGGGCATGCACGTGCATCACGTATCTTGAAGGAAATGTTTGCAAACAATGGTCATTCTCCAGGCTTGCTTCACCTTTTATCTGGAAGTAATGAGAACAATTGTTTGTAAATGAGCCAAAATAGAAGGGTGAAGTAGCCAGAAAGTAGCCACAGAGCCAGCTAGAAGAGTGCGACATCTCCTCCTGGTTTTCTTTCTCTTTCTCTCCACCTAAAGCATTTAAGTTCTCCTATACATGTCACCAGTGCAGGCTAGCGCACCAGTGTTTAGAGACAGGTTAACAACCCTGCATTTGTTCTCCCTCCTGTTCCTTGCTGCCCTAACCTTCATTGGTCGTCATAAAGCGGCCAATATGGTGCCAAGTAGCTACCTATGGCAACCCTTGAAACAAATAATATAGTTGCTTATTTGTCACACTGTCTAAAACTAAAAAAAGTGAAGACAGTAAATGTTTGAGTGCGTTTTTTAAATTGTCTAGTAAATAGAAGTTAGCATTGTATAATACGTTAAAAACGGTGCTTAGGTTTTGAGGAAAGAACAATCTACAAGATCTCATAAAAGGTTAATTACATGTAATAAGGCTAGTTTTTTGCGTCATATTATTGCGGCGCCCGTCTAAAGAGTATGTATGATATGAGGTTATACGTTGTTGTCTGCTTCCTTTGTTCTCATTGTATGCGAATCGCTTACTTCGGGAATAAGAGCGAGATCGCACATCCATACAGTAAGTATATAACAAGAGTAGCTAACGTAAACAAATGTGTATAAGAAAAAAGAAAACTGACTGCAAATAAGTAAACAGAGTCAGAGTACCGAAAAGAAATTTCGGTCAGGTAAACGACCCAGTCAGCACCTCCAACCTTTTTTTTCGACGAAAAACGATCCTTGGAACTTACCATCACCACTGCATGTCTTGCGTCTCCGCAAGTACACGACCACCCCGGATTCCCGCGACTCGCAAAGAGTTTCTTCTCACGCATGGCTGCCCGTTCTCGTTGTGGCGGATGGTGGCGGTGGCACACCGAGCCAGGGACGGCCTGCCGAAATTGAAGCTTCACTCGCGGTTGGACACGTTCCTCTCCCGTTACGGCGTGCCCGATGGCGGAGGTGCAACGCGTAGGAAGGTGCTCGCGCCTCGCAAGGCGCCGTCGTCCTCTACGTGCTCTCATGAAAATGGAAGGGGCACGGACTGTTGCCTGTGCACCGGCACGCGGCGACGCACAATGCTCGAGCCCGGGAGCATCGGGACGCGCCCGATAAGCGACCTCCAGCGGAGCGCTGCGGATGCGAGAGTTGATCCGCGACGGTGGAGCTGCTCCTGGGGGCCGGCCTTGCGTTACGTGATACTGCGTGCTGCCTCGGTAAAGAACACGAGGCACCAGTAACGTGGTGTGTTTTCTGGCGTGTGCGTGCACGCTGACTCTCGATGCACCCATCTTGTGGAAGCAGCGCCGTCGTATGGCTGGCGATGCTCCTGGAAGCGACGGCGGTCGGTGCCATGGTCATGCCGGGACTTTGCCCGACGCTAAAAGAGAAGGACGAGTTCGATCTTCACAGGGTAAGGAACAGCTTGTGTTTATCTTTTAATCATAGTGTTGGATGAACCCCGGCCGCGCTAGAGGAGCGGCACGCGGTGTGAACTTACCGATTAAGAGAAAGTATTGGTGTCGAGGCTCCCTATGCCGTTGGTCATGCGTCCACGATGTATGTAGTAGTAGTAGTAGTAGTAGTAGTAGTAGTAGTAGTAGTAGTAGTAGTAGGTAGCCACCTCCACGGCCGGACTAGAGGAGCGGCATGCGCGCACACTTTTCAATTGAGGAGGAAACCAGAGCACGTTAATCATACATAAAAAAGATTGTTGATTCTGGTGGAATAACATACAGACACGAGTATTCGTGACTTAATCTCCAGTAAAATTTGCCTTGAATTTGATGCTTACTAAAAAAAACAAATATCAGAAGGACGCAATCGGAGAACCATCTGACCAGAAAGGGTTGTCACGTTAAACTCGCTGGGCGCAACCTTCTTGATTTAAGCAAGGTTTAGCAAGGATTGGGCCGCAGTGCCATGAATATAGTGAACTAGTATATAGCCATGAGCTAGAGGCGGTGAAAGGTGGAAAGTAGACACAAAGCGCAGATCATAAGAAAGTGTGCGAATGCCACCTCTCGTTTAATCCTTCGAATGTCCGGAAATAGAGACATCAAAGAATCGCATTTTTTGTATTAAATGCGAAGCATTTCTTTGCGAGCTTCGGCGACTTTGAGCGTATCTATCTATCTATCTATCTATCTATCTATCTATCTATCTATCTATCTATCTATCTAACTATCTATCTATCTATCTATCTATCTATCTATCTATCTATCTATCTATCTATCTATCT
Source organism: Rhipicephalus microplus (assembly GCF_013339725.1). NCBI lineage: Eukaryota > Metazoa > Arthropoda > Arachnida > Ixodida > Ixodidae > Rhipicephalus > Rhipicephalus microplus. The sequence goes on from NC_051173.1 coordinate 7,900,523, forward strand.
ATCTATCTATCTATCTATCTATCTATCTATCTATCTATCTATCTATCTATCTATCTATCTATCTATCTATCTATCTATCTATCTCTCTCTCTCTCTATCTATCTATCTATCTATCTATCTATCTATCTATCTATCTATCTATCTATCTATCTATCTATCTATCTATCTATCTATCTATCTATCTATCTATCTATCTATCTATCTATCTATCTCTCTCTCTCTTTATCTATCTATCTATCTATCTATCTATCTATCTATCTATCTATCTATCTATCTATCTATCTATCTATCTATCTATCTATCTATCTATCTATCTATCTATCTATCTTGCCGCCTACGAATTTCAGCTCTCCTGACTGTTTAGATAATGGTATCGATACCAAATTTGGTATGGTATCACATTACTGTATTAAAAGCATAACTGAGTAGTCATACCATGACTATCATGACACGTATGCCATGAATGCCATGATTTACATTTCATGGTTTTGCTGCTTTGGCAGTGGTTTCGTTCATAAGACAAGTTGAAAAGGTTATGACATAACTGCATGGCGAACACAAGTGACAGACCCTAACGTTGCAATAGCGACATGCATCTCATGTAAGTCACGAGTCATGACTGCACGCCACGCTCATGGTGCGCTCGCGGTCGTTTCGCTGGCTTCATATGTACCAAATTTGGTACTACGTGACGTGAATGCATGACGAAGGTATATGACTGGTGCTAACATGATAGTCATGAGATGCATGTTATTTTAGAACATGACTACAAGCCACGCTCATGGTGCATTCGTGGCCGTTTCACTACAAGCGTGGCAGCTTGGGCTAGTTGGTATGACATGAGAATAGTTATAGCGCGAGAACAGAACGACATAAAGAGAGACTTCGTGTCCTTCTTGTCTCTTTGTCGTCGTTCTGTTCTCGCACTATAACTATCGTCGTTTCACTAGCTTCACATATAACAAGTTTGGTATTACGTCACGTGAATGGATGACGAAGGTATGTGGGTGGTGCAAACATGATAATCATGAGATGCGTGTCATGTAACATTACTACGTGCCATGCTCTTGAAGCTGTCGTGGCCAATTCGCTAGCTTTACATATTCCAAATATGGCATTACGTGATGCAAACGGATGACAAAGGTATATGACTGGTGCAAACATGATATGACATGCGTGTGGTATAAGAACATGACCACAAACTGCGCTCATAATGCGCTCGCGGCCGTTTTGCTAGCTTCACATATACCAAATTTAGTATTACGCGACGTGTATGAATGACGAAAGTAAATGACACGTCAAAAATAATAATGACATGCGTGTCATGTAACAACATGACTACATGCTACACTCATGATGCATTCGCGGCCGCTTCGCTAGCTTCATATACACCAAATTTGGTACTACGGGACGTGATTGAATGACGAAGGTATGTGACTGGTGTAAACATGATAATCATGAGATGCGTGTCATGTAAGAACATGACTGCATGCAACTCTCATATTGCGCTCGCAACCGTTTGGATATCATGTGACGTGAACGGACGATGAAGGTAAATGACACGTCCAAACATGAGTATCACGTGACGTGAATAGATGACGAATATAAATGACAAGTACAAAGATGATAATCATGACAAGGAAGTAATGTACGGCATTATTTACGTCCGGCTCATAACGTTGTGCTTGTTTATTGATTTCTTTTGGAGTAGCATATCTTTCTTTTTTTTTTCTTCTGAAATAGAGTAGCCGAGGTGACGTAAACCACAGCTTTTTCAGAGTGAGTGAGTAACAACTTTATTAATCGAAGGGGTGAGGGGTAAGGGAGGCTAAGCCACGAAGGCTGCCAGGCTGTGCTTCTCGATGACTTCTTCCGCTCGTTTCAGGACCCGTGTCTGGATGTCAGAGTAAGCCTGGTAAAACAGTGCAATGCAAAAAATAACAGGACGTGGTGCACCGGGTCAGTGTAAAGCAAGATTAGAAATGTAGGAAATAGGTTGTTTTACCTCAACATTACTCAGTTTAGTGATGATGACCACTAAGGCTCTGCTTCAGTCTCATTTCGCTTTTTGTAACACCTACTAATCAAGAACAGATAATTTCGTTAACGTACAAATATCACATCTGTCTTGTAGTGTGTGCACGTGTATATGGCAGGAATGGGATGAGGGTAAGGGTGAGTGACAGATAGAAGAGGCGGCAATGACTCAACGGCAGTGCTCTCCCTTCATCATTTTGATTGTGCCCTCCATTACCTAAATAGGCTTCTGCGCACGAACCTTATAGCTTCCTGGCTTTGAAGCCGTGGACAACGTTTTAGGGAAGAAATGGTACGAATCAATAACACACGTCCCGGTAAATGGATAAACGGTTTTGCGAAACCATGTCGAAATTGTGGAACCGCGCTTATCATACAGCCCCGCGTAAAGAGATCATACGCACAAAGAGTGCAGAAACTACCAAAGTAATCAACACAATGTGTGCGTAATACGATAGTTCGAGATTACCGCAGCGATAGTGGTTCACTGCCAGACATACTGCGTGACTGATAACTGCATAACCATTTTTGTGTGCAAATATATTAAGGAGGCATCAAGACGTTTTGCCCCCATTACTAAAGAGCCAGGTTTGGTTACCATATGTCATTCTTAAAGAAGTTCAGTGAGCTTTGCTGACAATGTGCGCTAAAAATATATACCATATAATTCTTTGTCATGTGCCACCTCGCGTTACCTCTTTCCATGTGTATGAAAGTGTTTGGAGTGATCGTGTGCAGGCGGTATTTATCACTCAGGATGAGGCGCACCCATGTTTGACGCAACAAAAACTCGACCGACGGCCATCAAAACACCGTGCTTTGCACCATCATTGAGCGCTGCAGACACCGAGCTGGTTCATTAAGACATGCAGTTAAAGCGAGAACCTTTACCCCGCATTGTAACATACTTTTACTGACACGCGGCTACCCATTACTATCCCTGGTGGCGTAATGAAGAGCCAGCTGCCATGTGAACCGGATACCAGTGTTTTAATTAATGAACGCTTTCTTTGTGACTTGCTGCCTCTTTACGAAAACCGTAATATATCGTTGCAGTTTATGGGGACTTGGTACGAAGTTCTGAGGACGCCGTTCATCATCGAGTACATGGTGAAGTGCGTGAGATTCCACTGCTTGGACAAAGGCGAAGAAAACAGCGTAGGCCTTAAGGTCCTTGGTGAACGGTCCCCGTAAGTTATTTTCACACTTGACGGCCGCTGTCAGAGCACATAGAAGGGTAATGCTGAAGCCGCCAAATTCACTAATGTGCCGTGTGTTTCTCGTTACAGTGTTGCCGCTGTGTTTACGACCGGTGATAGGTAAGAAACGAACAAGACAAGTCAGTAAAATATACCTTTTTTTTCCTTGGTGAAAAAATCAGCGCACGCTTCAGAGATATATGCCGAAATAAGTGGGCCACGAAAATGAATCGCAATGAGACCTCGTGTACATTTGCGCGACAGACAGCCCAAGAAGTTGCTTTAAGAAAAACGCTAGCACATAAGAATGTAGGCGCAAAAAAAAAAAAAACACTAGTTATATTGTTCAAAGTTTATAAGCTCATGTAATATTCTTTATCATGAGAATATTTAATGAGAGCTAATAGAATAGCATGAGCTATAGATGCAATAAAATTAGCGTGACAACTACGGTACTCATTTCACAATTAACGAACTTTCGAATTTATGCGATACAACTCCCACTAGCGTATACAATATCACTGAAGATAGTGAAATGTCCGTTAGAATGTTTAAACAAATAAATGCTCCATGCTAAGAAGTTGCCCTTGGTTTTCTTTTATAAAATATTGCCCGAAAGACACACCATAGTTGTGATGAAACATAATGCGAAAGGAAAACAGAATCACCACGTTGGAAAGGGTTGAAACAAATGCAGTTTGGGTCCCGGAAGTATTTTGGTTGGGATGCTGTCCCGATAAGATGTTCTAAGACGTACTTTTGATTGTCTTATGTATTGTGACAAAAGAAACGGTACTTCGATGTATTAATTAAACTAACTCCTTAATCTCGTAGAGGAGACAGCCTCTCTATCGATGGAGAAATTCTTACAAGAGACGCCAACAGTCCTTATGGAATCAGACTGAAAGGAGGTAAGTACGCTTGGCAATCCGTGCTGTGGCGTAACTACGGTATCATTCGTTTGTCTTATTGTGTGTGTTCATGTATAGGTCGTACTTCGGCGGAAAGATGTTCTCGACGGAAGCGTATACTTAACAGATGATAAACCCCGAGGCTGACTTCGTTCAATCTTCAACCGGTTAACTTACATTTACTCATGCATAAATGTGCCAAACATGCCCTCTATTCCTGTTTTCGGCTTCATTCCCTGAATAAAGGAACAACAGTAAATTATTAAAGAAGCATATAACGCTACACATGAAAGTGCCAGTATAGAGTGGGTTATCATTTTTCCGTTCGTTCTTGCTTTGCCTCTTTTTTTTTTATGCAACATGGCTGGTTCTAAGATTTTGTAGATGCATTATATATTTAGGTTGATACTTAAGAATCTCTAGCATTTTTGCTGTGCTTTCTTTTCATTACGCAGCCTCCTTCCACTACGCTTCTCCCATGATAGTGTTGGACACAGACTACGACAACTACGCTGTGCTGTGGGCTTGCGAGAACAACATCATCAGCGGCATTGTTCGCCGAGGCACGTTAGCTCTCTTTCATATAATGTCCTATACAAGCTCACTGTTTTAAGGCGCAGGCATGGGGCAAAAGGTTGCTGACTTTCAGTCGCAAAACTTCAACACAAATCTATATCCTATTGAGCTATGCCATGAAGGCAGCTGTTGCAATCGTGATGGGGGTGCTGACGCCTCGTTAATAATAATTATTGATGGGATTTACCGTCTGAAAACGACGATATGATTATGAGAGACGCCGTAGTGGAGAATTCTGGAAATTTTGACCATCTCGCGTTTTTTTAGCTTGCAACTAATTCTAAGTACACGGGCCTACGTCATTTCCGCTTCCATAGGAAATGCAGCCGCCGAAGCCGAGATTCGATCCCGCGACCTGCCGGTCAGCAGCCGAGTACCTTAGCCACTAGGCCACCGTAGCGGCTTCGATTCCTGATTCGACAGCTGTATATATCTTTGCAACTCCTTTAACAGAAAGGTTAACACAATACCAGTTAGTTAAAAACCAAAGAACTTGATGGATGCAACACCTCTTAAATACTATAGCTTTATCAAGTTTCCAATTCAATTCAATATAAGCCTAATCCGATTCAATATAAACCTCATGTGTTGTGTGTCACTACAAAGTTTCTGTGTTGTGTGTTAGCGTCGTGTGACACTCGCCTTTCCGCCACCATAAATTCCGCTGCCCCTGCTAGCGATGTTCAGTTGCCACAAGTTGAGCACTTTAACTATTACTCGGCTTCTTTGTACCTTTAGGGCAGAACAAATCTCCCTTATCGTTGGCTGGGCACCACCAGGCATACCTTCTTCAATCTAAGTGTATCGGAACGCGCGACTTGGCTGCATAATTTAACACTGACAATAAATACTTCGGGGATCTTGTAAGCCACGTTCATGATAGAAATCAGCTCATTCACGCGGACAAGCCTGGCGTACGTGTTACTTATCAAATATACCACACCGCAGGCGGTTATTAACCGCTTGGTCTACAATGAGATCTAGCCTTCAAGGGTGCCAATATGGCTTCAAGAAAATGTTTCGCAACGAGAGATCATCCTGTCATGGCATACCACCTTTATGTGAATGATCTATAAATATCAAATATGGTCTGCTTGTTGCCAGCGACATTTACCTATATATGTGGTCTTACATTTTCAGAAAATATATGGGTTCTCTCAAGGTCACCGACGTTAAATGCCACGATGCAAAACTTCATCATGGACCACTTGAAGAAACAGACGTACAGCACATACTTCCTCATGCCAACGGAACAGAAAACATGCAAGGGTCATCCAGTACGGGAATATTCAGCTGCAAATGGTTCAAATGAAGAATAAAATATGGTTTCAATGAAGCCTAAATACGGATGTCTTTGTTAAGCTATGTTCACACTACGGTCGTAAGGCGTCGATGTTTCATAACACGCGTAAGCGGAAGCACAACAAGCGTATGCGTCTAGTTCAGACTGTGAACGTAAAGGTACCAACGTTCGCAACGAACGCATAAATCGTGGGTGAGAGTGTTAAAGGCTAGGCAACTTTTACGACTGCGATACTACGACCGTTACGACACAGCCAATGACCGATCAGCTTTCGGTTTTCAACAACCGGTCACGAGACCTGACAGGACTTCCGTCCTCCCGGCTGCAGCAGCATCGCGGAGGCGATGGCGGTAGCTGCCGGCGCGGGAAGTGCTACTTCGCCATTCCGCGGTGACGATTGGGTTGGCTTCGTTTGCTCGCAACGTGCGTAAAAAGTTGTTCCGTGCTGAGTGGTCTCACTAAGTGCTCAAGGAAGTCGAACTGCTGGGGCGACATGCGCATGAAATTATGAAACATCGCAGCGTCTCCAAGTCGGAGCTTGACGAGAAGGTTGTGAAAGTCGCCATCCATGGCCCTGTCGAGGAATACTTGGCGCACCCAAACTCTTCTCTGTCGCCTTCGCCGTCTTCGGGCGATTGAATACACGACTATAAGCTCATTTTGAGCGTGAATTTCTTCCAACTCGGCCAGCGCTCGCGTGTTGATGGGAGCCATATTGGACCGCTAGTGACGTCGATTCTACAGCGACAAATATGATTGGCCTATCGTAAAAATCGTAATGTACGTAGCTGTAAATGTGAACGAAGGTATCGGCATAACTGCGGTAACGCTTTTTATAGCCGTTGCGTTCGATACGCCGAACGAGCTGTTGCGCACGTTACGACCGTAGTGTGAACATAGCATTAGTCACTATGATAACCATGCAGCACCCTTAGTTGAAAAGTGGATTACGAGGCACTGTCCTCTGAATAGCACTTTTGCAGGCAATCTAGATGAAGGTATTTAGCGTGTGTACACACATGACGCGACAACTGCGAAAACGTCGAACACATTAGCATGCACAGACACACGCACGCTATGAATTCAAGAACCCCCCAAGGGGCACGACATACAGGCAGGACATATTGCACATGCGTGTGACACAAACACGGGTGAACTTTATTTGTCAATATGAGCTTCACGAACAGATGAGAATATAAAGAGCTACACATCAAACTTACACAAGAGCCGATGATGATGCACCGAAAAACACATGCGAGTGCGAGGGCGAACAATAATGAGAAGCACAAGTTGACTAGCACACCATCATACCTAGAAACAGGCCTCGCTCAGGGGTTCCATTCATAATGAACGTCACCGATTTGCTGCGGCAATGAACGTAAAAGTGGAGTACATAGTACACACTTGTATCCGTACATTTCAAACAAGAGAACGAGTGATTTCATTCATGGAAAAAAAAACATAACGAAATGAAACAAGAAACACATAACGATTTAATCGGAGTAAAATATTGAGCCCTGACTAGGTGCTGCATCGGAGGTGAACGGACATCACACGCTCTCGTACAGAATGGATTCGAGGAACTGTCATTCAAAGTTGTTGCTTTTTTTATGCCGAAATTAACATCTAAAGTGCTTTTTTTTTGTATGGCAAATAAGGAGAACATTAGGTTCACAAAGATGAAAAAAAGAAAAAAAAAGCGAAAAATAAACAACTTGGCGTCAAGCTAAACTTGACACGAAAGTGCTTCAGAAATCACAGGGTAACGACAGAAAAAGCCGGCCGAGGCTGTTGCAAATTATTTACTTCATTCAGTAATGTACGGGTTGACGTGCTATACTATGGCAACGTTACTAGAGCACTAACATAAAGAAAAAAAAACAAGCAAGAACTGCTACAGTGAAAACTGAGTGCTATACTTTGTCCGGCAATATGTTTTCTTCTGATAGCCGTAGAAGAACTATGTTGGTTTGGGTGGGGGGGGAGGGGCGAATCAGGAAATGAATTAAGTAGGTTGCATAACTTTAGCTAGGACACTTTTTATATCTACAATTCCAAAACTCGCAAGCTAATATTTTCCCTATACACAATAAAGTAAAGTGAAGAGCATAATGAAGAAGGAAACCTATTTCAACGACTACTGAATTTCATGCAGCCTACAAAATAAAATATGCAATGAACAAAACAATCATGACAACCCTCACACACCGAGGAATATGTTACGTTTCTAGAGTGTCTTTCTCATCTTTCTAATACTTTTTCCTTATACCCCAGTGTAGCCTAGCCAACCGGAAGTCTATCTGGTTAGCCTCCCGGCCTTCTACCTTTTTGGTTGCTTCATTCATTCATTCCAGGCGACTTAAAAGACGCTGTCTAATAACCTCTTTATGAACATTATCAAAGAGTTTTCTTCAGCAGTGACAAAAGCCCAAAGACGCACATGATATCATTGCTGGTGCTGTTATATAAACGAAATGAAGTGCCGCACTTTTAAAGCAAAAGAAGCCCAACATTTTTGAGTGTGCAGGTTATCAATTCCAGTGCTTTTTTAAGTTATCCTAATCTGACTGACACATAGCACGGTTCCTTGACAAGTGCCTCCGATGCTGGCTATCATGGCTAAAAATGGAATGATAGAGTTGCCATTTGTTGATTACAATGCGTGAGAAAAGAGGCCGTAGAGATCCACCTTGCTTGACAAAGGTACCTTAATTAATTTCTTTGGGATTGCCTCTCCTAGTTTGTGGTAGTGAACAATGAAAAAAAAGGAAAGAAAGAGAGACTGTCGTATACAGTGTACGAGAGTTAGGCCAGCAACGACTTGATGAAAAGAAGGGTCCTCTACTTACGCAAAAGCCCAGTACTTGCTGGCTGCAAAAACACGATCGAAATAAATGGAACACTTTGATCTAATTATCCTAAGAGCATATCCAGACATTGTATTTTAGGAACATACAAACGAGAAACAATATTGCAGGTCACATTGCTCGCACCACCTGAACATGCGTACAACCCACTATTCATGTGCACGATAAGCAGATCAACAGTTTGCTTTGTTATACCAAGATAACAGTCAGTTCTTGCTCTTTTCGATATAGGTCATTAAAAAGTGCACTGCTTATTCTTAGCTGCCATGACACATATAACTGAAGCATGGATGTTTTTTGTTCGGAATGACCAAAATATATCCGGGGCATTTCACGAGTCCGCACGTACGTGTGACTGTGTTACAACAATGTTAGGTGGCTTTGATGCCGACTTCGCTATAAAGAAGAAAATTAAAACATCATACTTTTATGATAAACGCACCCCGGAACACTTCGCTAAAGAATTTAATAATAAAATTTATGAGGAGTATGCGTAAAGTAGAAGTAACATGCTTTACGCACGTCTTTCAGTCGGATTTCATATTCATGCAGGCTAAAAATAACGGTGTATCACGACAATCGTGGAACTAAGGAGAAAACCTGATAGGAAAAAAATAAAACAGTTTTACAAAGGACCCAAGTGTGTCTACAAGAGTAACTTCAAATACAGATTTGTAAACTAACTTATCAGTGTTTTTGCAGCTTTATTGGGAAGCTAGTGTACCAATGTCTCAGATTCGTACTAGCCATATGAGGTCAACAGTATGGTGGCTTCCAATGGCTGCGTCTAACAAAAATTAAATGCACTAATCTGCTTCTTTCCTCTGCTCTTCTTGCCTTCTCGTTCCGAAAGAAGAAGTGCTAATGATTTAGATCATGCTGTGATTGCGCATTTCGCTCTCACTACCAACTTTTTTGGAATGCTTTATGCAGCTTGTCTTTTGAATTCAAAGTATCTGGGTCAAAGCACGTTTTGTGGTACCAAAAGCGAATGTTTACCAAAGAAAAATTAGAACCGCTTCTTTGACGTGCGTCACACTTCCGAGAGAAGAATATGACTGCTGTGCGCGCCAAAACACGAAATATGATTATACCTTAGTTGTACAGGCACTATCAATTAAACGGGCGGTTAAGAAGACGGAATGAGTAGAACACAACCCCTTCATTACTTATGGGACGTTGGCTCAGTAAATGTTGATTGACGCTATCTTAATTAAAGCAATTGTTGGCCGACGCAATCAACACAGCGTTGACGAAAAGTTGGCGCAAGTTTTGCACGAATCTCGCCTGACGCCTGGACTCAGTGGTGCATTACGTTAGATCACCGCGTCAAAATAACTCTTAATGTTTCGTTATTTTCTCGCATACAAAAAATACTCGCATTGAAAAAGTCTTCGACGAACAATTTGGTGGCACGTAACACCCTTTAGTGTTTTGGGAGTTGAAATAAGCAAGTTTAAGTCTCTCAGCGTCAGGTTGTGTGCACCATAAAGTTACTGCCCTTGTCCTGTTCTTAAAAACTGATGACAGTCACTAAAGATGTTGCACATAAGATTAGTGGCAGCGCTGGTCTCATTACAAACAGCAGCTGCCGTCAAAAAGCAAACAAACAAAAAATCTTTGTGAATCACATCAATTGTCTCAAGCGCACATTGCATGTTATTGTCTGATCTAGGTTAGCACCTGCTTTTTACATCTTATCAGCTTGTGAGCTATAACCAAAAAATGCTTGTGAACTAAACTCGGAGTTTTGCGGAACTTCATATTAACAACTGTTTTGAGACAATAGAGCCGTGCCCCTTTGCACGTCATTCAAAACTACCAAATGGTGTGTTCCACAACGACGTAAATGGATAATTATGGAAGATAGAAGTGGGGCTCAGTACCTAACACGGACTGGATGAGAGAAGAACAACACTTCTATCTCCCCACTTCTATCTTCAATAATGAACCGCTAACAAACTAGTCCAAATGGCTGTTCTGCTGCAACACAAATGGATTTTGAGTTCTTGCTATTGGTCTATCAGTCTCCACCTTCACAGTTAAGTAAATCATAATTTGGTCACAAACGGCACTGCAGATCCATGATCGTCGTGCGAGATTCGCGCAAAGCCTCGCGTGTAAGCAGCGTGTGCCGCGTGAAGCACGCCAGCAATTAACAATGCCGATCAGCGCGACAGGAACTGTTTGCCCTCGTGCAACGTGAGCTCGGCGTGGTGTCCGTCACGACGCGATGCTTCTGGCCCATCGGAACTTGACGACTGTGGGCTGGCCCTGTTGGTCCCCGCTGCCGAGCCGGGCTGTGCTGCGCAGCGGCCCGGTGTCGTCCTGATTCAGCCGCAGGTTGTACCTGAAGCGGGTTCCGGGCAACCACTGGAGGGGCGTCCAGGACGAAGCTTCAGAGTTGAACGACTGCGAGGGTTGTTCAGCATCGTTTGATGGGATGCCGTTGGAAGAGGACGAGGAGTGGGAGGTAGAGTTCGATGATAAGGAGATTGGGTACCAGGTGGTTTTGGTGGACGAGGTTCCGGAACCTGAGGGCCGCGACGACATCTGTGGGTGGGCATGAAAGCCACAAAAACAGTTAAAACTTTGCAGACAGCCGGAGAGAAATGCAGCATGCGCCAGCCACCACACCCAGAAATCGAAGTCTTACGTGTTTGTGTAGGCCGTCGTCCGCTGCGTGCGCAGAGAAAGCGTGCGTTTTCTGAATACGCCATCAATGCGAAAACAGAGCACAAGCAGCAATATTGACCTTGGTGATTTAGCCTACGGATAGTGCCAAGGTAATTCTAAAGAAGAATGATCTTGGGTCACTAGAACCACCGAGCTTTTAAGTTCAGAATCGAAGGGCATCTGTCTGCCTTTCAATTTGGCAACTATTTTTCAGGTATCAATATGGCATAATTGCGTCCACCTTTACAAATAGTGTAAGCTTTTTTTTCAGATGCAGTTGTGATCATTACGCCCTATTATAAGTGGCATATCAGGACATGAGAGAAAGCTATGCTATAGTATGTATATTTGGGTACGGAACACAGCGCCCCTATGACTTGACAGAGCTTCAGGGGGATATGGATGCTAAAAACAATGTGGACTTGTGGCACGACGAATGCAGAAGTGATTATCACTTCGTACGCATCCCTAATACATGCGTCTCGATAAATGATGCCATACATTTTTTCGATTGGTATATGCTTCTAAACACTACTTGATGCACCTTATCATGTCCTCGAAGTCAAGTCATGCTGCTTTTATATTGATATTCCTGACGTCTCAATTTCTAATAGTAGAGCCCTATACTTTCATTGCGACAACAAATATATGGACACTCCAGGCGCAAATTTGCCGTCAGCGCCGAAGTCACTGTGAGGTTCCTTATAATGTGAAAAAGCGATCATCACCCTCAGTGTCGCATGCTCTACGTGCGAGAATTGCAGGCGAGGGCAGCTGAAGATCGCAGCTCAAGCGTAGATGAAACACACCGTGGTTCATCGCGCTGAAGGGCCCTGATTTCTCTGGGGTCATTCTCCGTGGCTTGGGCGGTCACTGTCTAATTCCTTCGGCTGTGCATAGTGGGGTGTACACTAGCTTTACAAGGATTAGTAGATGATTGATATTGTGGACTATTGATATGATAAGCGACACACAACAAGAACTTCGCTTTGCTCGATGTAGCGGGCACATCTCCTCACGTTGGCGTTTTCTTGAGCTACACCAAGTCGAATTCGAAAGTAGTTCAATTCCAACATTCCTTCGTAAGCCATTTCTACTGGTTGTCATCGCATTTATTACTTCGCCCATGCCGCCACGTGTCGGTACTGTGACTTTTTCAGGCTACTAGGTACACTTACGCTCCATTACACATGATATTGCAGGTAATGTGTTCGTTATTGCAGTAAATCTCGCATGAAATTGCGTGATATGTCAGTAAATACGAAAGGATTTCAAATCGTGTTCTCCCAACGTTTTCAAGAGCCTATCATGGTGGTTTACAAAAATAGGTTCTTGAACACTGCCATATATATTGCAACCTTAAAACGAAAGCTTACTTGCCATTCTATACGCAGTGAAAAGCAGGAGAAGAAATTTTATGTTAAAGCTTGTCATCCAGAAAATTGTAGATGGTGTTTAACATAAAACAACATGCAATCACCTAATAGTTCTATTGACCAATAGTTTATCAAACACAAGTTACGGAAAATAGTTGGACAAAAACTCACTTTGGAGTTTTCGGACATTCACCGAACAGGTTTACTAAACAATAAGATAATTACGAAAATTATCATTTGTCATTACCTGACGAAAGATGTTTCATACCTTCAAGCCTACGTTTTCCCATGAACTTTTATTAACTCCGAATTACATTTATGAGCAGTAGTACACCGAATACATGAAATGCATATAGTATGCCTGTAATGACGAAAAACTGCAACTTACCGATCCTTTCAGGATGCTTCCCGTGTTTACGACGCTCCTGAATATTGCTTCTCTCGTCTTTTTGCTCATGAAGACGTGGCAAACGAAGATTCCCAATCCCTGTTGAAAGAATTGTTACCGTGTATGTTTTGCCTCTCATCGATAAAGAAGCAGTGAGAAAAATATTGATTAAACAACGCAAGAAAGGTCAGGTGGCATAACAGCGACCTCGGCAACCTTTGCAGTACTATAGATTCATTGAGCTTTCACATATTTAAACTAAAGATATGATTCTTGTGATTAACGGCGCTTACCCAGGCTGCGATAATCGACAGTGGAGCCATTTAAGCTGGAAACTGCTGCGCATGGTGTAGGCAAAAACATGATCGAGCTATGACGTCAATATGCGTCCCTTAGCAACAATGCGGAGCATCTGTGCCTAGCTTCACAATGCTCGCCGAGTTATGCCTACACACGGAAAGACAATAAAGGGGCATAGTATATCAAAGGAGTGAAAAATGGAAGTGAGAGTCAGGAGTGACGAATGATGTTAGGGTGATGACGAAGGAAATGAGGAGTGCTTAAGGTAAAGCGTAGCATAGCCTTGTACAGTACAGCGTATAGCAAGAAAGGGAGTCAGGGTGAGGAGGAGTGCTATGAAGGTGATTACGTGGGAAAGAAAGAGGAGAGAGAGTGAGGCATATAATAGCCTTGTACATAATAGTATTGCAAGGGGAAGGGAAATGCCAGTGAGATGAAGAGCGACGCGAAGGTGATATGGAGGGATGGGGTAAGGCATAGCATAGCCCCGTATAGCATGGTATAGCAGGGGGACCGGAAATCAAAGCGAGGGTGAGAGAGAGAGGAGGACAGGAGAAACCATAAGACAGCATAGTCTCGTGTAGTTCAGTTGAGCAAGGGGGCTGGAAAGGGAACTGATGAGGAGGGAAACTATAAGGTGACAGGGTGAAACATGGCATAGCCATGTATAGTCAGTTTCAAGGAAGCGATAACAGCTCTAAACGTTCTAGCCCCTCCCGCCCCCCCCCCCCCCCCCCGAAAAAAAAACTTTTGGTCACATAATTTATCAATTCTAAGACACAAGTGCAAAGCATGTGTTGTGTCCCAGTAAGGAAAGCCTATTTTCCATTTTTCAGAAATCTGCAGGCTGCTATCTAAGGCTTTTCTTCCTAGAAGAACTGCCACTGCCACTAGAGGCTACTTTTCACCAAACTGGCAAATTTGAGAGGCCCTTGGCGACTTAGAATTATGATTTGCGACATGGTGATTTTCTGGCGATTTTCAGCTTAGGTCTCGACTGGGTTATGCATTCTATACTAAGTATCTTCATAATGAATAGGGGACAAGATTTTCTCAATTTTTCTGTAGTTTTAAACATACCAGTCGAAGGCGCACTCTACACGCAATAAAGTACGTCTGTCTTGTTTCTCGTGTTTATCTCTCGATATCCGCAAGATCCTGGCGGCAGGGCTCATTGGAGCGTCTGCGAATAACCTCCAAGCGAAATTTATGTCAGCCGACTGCATTGCGTGTGGCGAGGCGGGGGTGTTAAGTAAGTTTTTAGGTGCTTTAAGAGCTTTAGGCTTCTTTAAAGTTTTGCTTTTTAAAATGGCTGCAGCTGACGATTACAGCTGACGGGAAATGGCTGCAGCTGAAGTGCTGTAGCTGACGGGAAATTGCTGCAGCTGACTACAGCTCCAACTCTTCTGAAGAGCTTGTCGACTTCTTCGCTGCTGTAGAACCCCCTAACTTGGCATGTAGTTTAAATTTGTTATTACCCTACTTTTAGTGCCAACCAAGAAAGTGGCTTCTTTGGGCAGCCTTAAAAAAACTAGGTGATTGTAAATCGTAAGCATGACTGCGTAGAAAGTGTAATGCAGGCATTGCGACAGTTACGCAGAATTTTCATACTCATTTATGTTGTTTTGTAATTGAGTTGTTCGATTATCGGTTACTTTATTGCAGTGCAATCAAGTAACCGATAATCAAGTAACTCTGAATACCCAGGAAGGCAACACACACTGCCCCTCTCTTGCCTTAGCGACTGCTTCGCCCTGTATTTGCTACAACTGACACCATCATAAGCTTTTGTAACGTGCTAGCGTTCAGGGACGCTGCCGTTGCTCGGCCAATCAATTTTTAGGCGAACACTCACGTACGTACGGACGCCCTCGCCCCACTCATTATCTTTCAATCCGTGGATTCTCTGATAATGTTTCTTCAAGCCATATACAGATTTCACTGTGAAACCACTGCACAGCCCTTCACAGTCCACCCCGTAAATATCGGCACTGGATTTTGACCTGCAAGGTAGTGCCGGTGCTAATTAAAGACGATAGTCTTTCTTAGGGACCTTCAACGCAAAAAATTGGGTCTAACTGTCTGTACGTTTGTCTGTTTGTCCACCCTTAACATTATCGGTTACTCTAAACGGCACCAGCGGATACCCCAAACGGCCGACCCTATCCGCAGCGCCCACCAGTGCTGCTCAAAATTAAGCGTTCATACTTGCGCAATTTTTTATTAAAAAGCAATTATTGCGCGTGTCTGGGGCACCATAACAACACGTATATATTCTGCATGTGCGCCTTTTACTAGAAAAGGCATACATAAGTGATTTTAAGGACCCTAGCGCTTATCACGCTGCGCTGACCATTGTTGGGACTCCGGGTCCTGCCGGTCTCGTTGTCGGTAGCTGGCCCCGTCGCAGGATCCATCGTCCAACAATTCAGCGAGAAGAAGCACCCGAACGAACAACAGAGATTTATTTACATGTGGAGAAGTGGTCAACTGACCCAAAGAGAGAAGAGTGAGTGTGATACAAAACGACTTCGGCATTTTATAGCGCCGCGCCGTTGACACTGGGCGCCCCGTCCGCATCGTCAGCCAATACGGTGTCTCCGGCACCTCGGCCACGAGAGAGGGGGAAACACACCTCACAACACATGGAGTGGCCCAACCTAACACCAGGTCCATATATGGTCACGGCGCCCTAAAATGTTACCAAACATGGTCACGAACGCACAGCAGACCCCGGAGCTCTCCCGGCGAGGAGGAACCCGAATGGGGAGGTGGGGGTGGCCGCCACCGTCGGTCAAGAACCGGTTCTCCCCCAAACTCTTCCTGCTTGGCTCCCCAGGGCCGGTCGTAACAGTCTCTCGCGCGGGGGGGGGGGGGGGGGTGAAGATCTCGATGGGCTGAGGTTTGCAGCCACTGTCCGGAGAGATCAGCGCCGGCAGTCGGTTTGGTGACGACCGTCTTTGATGAAGTAGAGGGCAACACCTGCTTCATTGAGGGCTCAACAGACATCACATACGCACATGAAAACACAACTACTCAGCCGGTGAGCGCCGGACAATTCCGCCAAACTCCACCAGGCAATTTTCCCCTTTAACTGATATTAAAGGAAATACACAATTTATTCAAAATGTTACTCACACTTTAAGGTGACACAAAACAACAACACTGGAAGCACACCGAACCCGAAACCCTGGATAGCCGTGTCTTCAACGTTTTCAAACAAGTACACCTAAAAGAGTAAAAAACAATCACTAGCTCTTGTCTAGGTCAGGAAAAAAAATGCCAGAGTTCTCGAGACATCCTCTCGCGTCAGGGGCATCGACTTAAGCCATCAGCGTTGCCATGGAGTACACCCTTTTTGTAGCGTATTTCAAACGTATATTGTTGCAAAACGAGGCTCCAACGCAGCAGGCGGCCGTTCTTAGAGGACATGGTCTGTAGCCAGGTGAGAGGACAGTGGTCCACTTCCACAATGAACTTGCTTCCGGCAATATAACAAGCCAGTTTCTGGACTGCCCAAACCAAGCACGCACATTCCTTTTCGCTAGCGCTGTAAACCTGCTCGCGAAGGGTGAGTTTCCGGCTAACATATAGGACGGGATGCTCTTGATCCCCCTCATCCCTTTGACTAAGAACTGCCCCCATGCCTCTATCACTAGCGTCGCATTGGACTATGAAAGGCCTCGAGTAGTCCGGTGAACTAAGCAAAGGTTGGCTCGACAAGGCCGCTTTCAAAACGCCGAAAGCCTTTTCTTTCTCCTCATCCCAGTCGACCATTTGGGGCTCGGTCTTGCGCAACGCGTCAGTAAGAGTGCTGGCAATGTCGGAATATCTAGGGATGTACTTACGATAGTAACCAGCTATTCCAAGAAAAGCCCGAATATCGGTTTTCGTTCGGGGCTGGGGAAAATCTCGGATAGCTGCCACTTTCATTTCAGAGGGACGGCGATGCCCTCGACCGATAACATGCCCGAGATAGAGTACCTCTGCTTGTGCTAGCTGACACTTGGGCGCCTTTACCGTTAAACCTGCTTCGCTTCATTGTCAGCTGTGACTTTGACACTAAATCCTCAACTCTTTTCTCGATCGGGACTTCGTCCGCTTCTGGAGCTAATTCAGGAATTTCTGCCGGAACCTCTTCCGGAACATTTAAAGTCATGTTCACGATGGCTTCCCTCTCTTTATAGGGTTTGAGTAAGTTGCTATGATACACCTGGTGTACCTCACGACTTCCTGGTAATATTACCACATAGTTGGTGTCAGACAATTTTTGAGTAATTTCGGCCGGGCCGATCCATTGCACTTCAAGCTTATTCTTTTGGGAGGGCCTCAACAACATGACCCTGTCTCCTACAGCAAAGTGTCGTGCTTTAGCTGTCCGATCGTAGTAAAGCTTAGCCTTCTGCTGTGCTTTGGTCATCGCACTCTCCGTCAGTTCTTGGGCTTTTGTTAGACGATCCAATAAGGTGAGGACATATTCCACTACTACAGGATCATCACCCTGACCTTCCCACGACTCTCTCAGCATACGAAGAGGAGACCGCAGTCTGCGGCCGTAAACAAGTTCCGCTGGCGTAAACCCTGTTGTCTCATGTGGTGCAGTTCTTAGTGCAAACATCGTTGCAGGTAACCACATTTCCCAGTCAGTTTTTCGTTCAAAACATAAGGCTCTTAACACTCGCTTCATCACGGAGTGAAGCTTTTCTATCGAGTTAGACTGCGGATGGTAGACGGAACTATGCAATAATTTCACGCCACACCGCTCTAGAAAGGTTGTCGTTAAGGCACTCGTGAAAATGGTGCCCTGGTCTGATTGTATCTCGGCAGTAAAGCCTACCCGGGCAAACACGGACAGAAGTGCGTTCACTACTTCCACGGAACTTAGCTCTTTTAGCGGGACCGCCTCTGGAAATTTAGTAGCTGGGCAGATTAAGGTCAGGATGTGACGGTAGCCTGAAGTTGTCTTGGGCAAAGGACCTACTGTGTCAATTACCAACCGACGAAAGGGCTCAGTGATTACGGGTACCAGCTTCATTGGAAATTTCGCCTTATCTCCCGGCTTACCCACTCGCTGACACACATCGCAAGATTTTACAAACCTCTCTACATCTTTAAAGCATCCAGGCCAGTAGTATTCCTGTAAAAGATGATTTTTCGTCTTCTTTACGCCTAAGTGGCCTGACCATGATTCTCCATGCACCAAACTAAGCAAATCCTGACGATACGCCTGAGGTACGACTACCTGGTCAAACTCTACTCCTCGCCTATCTAGATATTTTCGATAGAGTATGCCGCTCCTCTCTTGGAATCTTACATTTCGTTTTGCGATTCCCTCTTTCGAACTGTCCTGGAATTGCTTAAGCGTCGGGTCCCCCTTTTGTTCGGTTATTAATGAAGCGGGACTCACCTGCAGCAGCCGACTGAAATTATCCGAAGTTGGCATGACACACAACTCTTTTGTATTTCCTAGTACCTGGAATGTGTCACCCTCTGTGCTATCCTCTGTACTACCAGGAATCGGCTTGGGAGCAACGGCATTTTCTATTTGCTCGGTCAACGAGGCGTAATTGACCCCTTCCGATTCGGGAGGAGGTTCAACGTCGCCTTTAGGAATGGTTGCTTCCGCGACTACGGCTTCTGCAGTCTGTTCTCGCACAAGTCGATTTGTTACCGTGGTGTCCAACTCGCAACCAGGCCCGTTGTCGATTTGAGGCTTGTTTGCCTCAGTGAATGTTGCTCTCGCAGCCAGCGCACGTGCCTTCGATCTAGTCAGTGCCTGCACTATGCCTTCTCCCAACGTTAGACCTTTCTCCTTCAACATTTGATCTGACTTATTTGAAAATAAGTAAGGATACTGAGGGGGTAGATATGGCGATACCGCGGCTTCCGTTTCCAACGTACCAAATGCGCCTTTAAGGACAACTTCAGCTACGGGGAGGCACTGACTGTTTGCTTCTACGGCTTGTCTAATCCAGGCACAGTCCCCTGAATACTGTCCGGACTGAACAAAAGACGGATGAACTACGTCCATAGTGGCTGCGGAGTCTCTAAGAACCCGACACTGCTTGCCGTTCACGGTAAGGTCGTACATATAGGGCTCTAACAACTTCATGTTCTCGTCGGCTTCATTTATAGATAAAAAGGCCACCTTTTCTTTCGGGCAATGTTTCGCGAAGTGCCCTGTTTCGTGGCAATTGAAACAAGTCGCCGGTTTTCTCGCCTCAAATTTCCTGTTGCTTGCCTCTGCCGACGCCCCAGGGTTAGATTAATTGTTTTCCTCACCCTTTTGTGCGAGACTTGTCGGTTGTTTTCTAAACGGCGCCTTATTCGGTAGTAGGAATTTTTCCCTTTTAGGCTCGCTGTTTGCCCCGAGGGCGCGGCGCGTAACGAATTCTTCAGCGAGCTCCGCGGCTTTCGTTACGGTGTTCACGTCCGGTCTATCCTGCACCCAGAACCTCACCTTTTCTGGTAACCTTTGATAGAATTGTTCCAGACCGATACACTCGAGCACCTTGTCGTGATTCCCATACGCCTTTGCCTCTTTGAGCCACTCCCCCATGTTGGCCATTAACTTGTAAGCAAACTCCGGGTATGAATCATTGTTCTCTTTTACGGCGTTGCGAAATTTTTGCCTGAAACCTTCCGCTGACAACCTGTATTTCTTGAGAAGGCTCGACTTTACCTCACTGTATTCGTCAGCCTCCTCTTTCGTGAGGCGCGCGATTACTTCTGAGGCCTCCCCCGGAAGTAGGGACAACAAGCGTTGAGGCCACGTATCCTGGCTGAAACCTTGCCTTTCACAAGTTCTCTCAAAGTTGACGAGAAACAGCCCAATGTCCTCCCCTAGCTTGTACGATCTCATCAGGTCCGTCATTTTGAACCTGACCCGCTCTGCGGTACCGGATGCCTCGCTGCCTCCTGTTCTACTATTATGGCTAATCTCTAGCTCGAGGCGCTTCATTTCAAGCTCGTGCTTTCGCATCTTATCTACCTCAGCTTCTGCCGCTTTCCTTTCGGCCTCGGCCGCCTTTCTTTCGGCCTCTGCCGCTTGCCTCTCCTGAATCTCCTCGACACATTCTGACAGCTCGTCATCCTCCGCCCCCAATGCGAGAATCGCCTCTATCAGCTCTGGCTTTCTTTGAGAGTCCGACACCTCCAGATTCAACTCCCTTGCAAGTAGCAACAACATGGACTTTCGCAGGGATTTCAGATTCATGGCTGCTTCCAGTACCGCTGTCTCTGTTCCATAAAGATTCCTGTCCTGCAACTAATTAAGCTTGACGGCAACGACAGCTCTAGATACCTGCCTTGCCTCAAGTTTTCCGTTAACTTAGTCTACAAATAAAGCTTCAAAAGCTCTTACACGGAATCCTGCCCTGTCACTGTTAACCTTGACGCCACTGACAGAAAGAGCTTAACCAAGCTATCACACAATTTCTGCCTGACGCAAGTTACCTGTTAACCCAATGACCAAGACAGCCCCTCTCTACCAGCTTTTACTTAACACATAGAGTAAATGCCTGGTTAAATTTAACAGAGAAAGCCGGCACTCACCCAGTTCGCAGTCATGTCTCCGGCGTCGTGCTTCTCTCAGAAGTGCCGTTCGATTCCCTCTGGAAGTCGATGAGCTCTTGTAATCCTTCTCCTGTCGTCCCGTTGTTGAACTTCGGGCTCACTCCGTCCAGTGGTCGCTTTCGGGGTTATCAGCATCCCGCCGCTGCCATCCAGTTGTTGGGACTCCGGGTCCTGCCGGTCTCGTTGTCGGTAGCTGGCCCCGTCGCAGGATCCATCGTCCAACAATTCAGCGAGAAGAAGCACCCGAACGAACAACAGAGATTTATTTACATGTGGAGAAGTGGTCAACTGACCCAAAGAGAGAAGAGTGAGTGTGATACAAAACGTCTTCGGCATTTTATAGCGCCGCGCCGTTGACACTGGGCGCCCCGTCCGCATCGTCAGCCAATACGGTGTCTCCGGCACCTCGGCCACGAGAGAGGGGGAAACACACCTCACAACACATGGAGTGGCCCAACCTAACACCAGGTCCATATATGGTCACGGCGCCCTAAAATGTTACCAAACATGGTCACGAACGCACAGCAGACCCCGGAGCTCTCCCGGCGAGGAGGAACCCGAATGGGGAGGTGGGGGTGGCCGCCACCGTCGGTCAAGAACCGGTTCTCCCCCAAACTCTTCCTGCTTGGCTCCCCAGGGCCGGTCGTAACACCATCCAGCGCTTGCACGTATAGGCGAGTGTTTCCAATGCTTTGCTAAAACGAGACGGTGGTGGCACCTACCCGTCGCTTTGCGGTTCTACACCTTATCACATCTGAGGCAGGCGCGCACATCCGTCTCTGAGCCACGCGCTTTGTTTTTAAGACAACTGCCAGATGGCGCTTATGTCTCACGTGTGACGTGACCTGATGCGTTCGTTCGCCTCCGCGGCACGCTCGAGACACTCTAACACAGCGCCTCCAGAATACCATTCGCCGATTTTCTTGCGCAGAACATCAAATAAATGCTTTGTTCACTCTCTCCACATGCAAGACTATTGTCTTTCGACGACATTTGCAGATTAGTATGCAGATACGGGGCGAATGTTTTTCTCCTGTGCGTTGTTGAACAACAACAACAACAACAACAACAACAACAACAACAACAACAACAACAACAACAACAACAACAACAACAAAAGACCACCGCGTGCGCGGACTACGGGTCTTTGTGTCTCATCAGAGTCTTCTGTTTCTCATTGCTTAATATCAGTGTTTGAATGTCCCAGTAGAAAACACCAGCCCACGGCACCGGTACATCACTGCGTGCTGCTTTGGGCCTCCCCAGGTTTCTCTTCTGCGCAACGCCACCGCCAGTGTAGGTGTTAACGCCTGTAGTTTCGCTTTACACATGCTTCCCTGTTGCGGTAGAAGGTGTCATTTCTTTTAACGAGGAGCATTTCTTAGTCCCACAATACCCCGCTTTGGCATCAGAGGTGGCGCCATCCACACCTTTGCTGTGCATGATCGTATCTCTTGCCGCATGCTCGTGTCTCGTGCTAACCCAGAAAGTCTCCCGCAAAACTGTCGCTCCCCTTCCCTCTCACACCTCGCAAGACCGACGCAGGCAGCGGTGGCTAGTAAAAAAAAACATTCCCGCATATACATAAAGTGAATGGTGATGAAGGAGCATGCTCCAGAGGTACATTCCGGTGAACCGTGAATGCTCTGTACATATGCTCAATCACCATCATGTAAAAACATGTCACGAGAGTTGTTGTACTGTGATTGTAGTAGTAGTAGTAGTAATAGACTTTTATTCAGCCAAATTTACAGGCCGAGCATTTCGACCGCCTGTGCGATCAGTCGACGCTGTTCTTCTTCCCCTTCGGCGCCGATCCAGTCGAGCCAGGAGGTGATGGAAAGGGATGGGGGAGGGTAATAGCTGGATTGCTGAGCAGTTGGGCAGTAAAACAGGCAGTGTGACAGGTCAGCGTATGGGGAGGGACAATTAGGACAGCAGGGGTTAGACCTATATTTATAAAGGAAAAGGCGAGAGGGGGTTATCAAGCAGTTCATTTGGATGTGCCGTAGAGTTCGAGCCTCGAGCGCCGTGAGTGATGGATGAGGGGGAGGGTAAAGACGCTTGTCGAGCCGGAGCTGGAGATATACCTCCTTGATAGTGTGACGCAAGGAGATCTGCCCATCGTTATTCGCGGAGCTCTCACTGTCTTCCGAAGGTGTGGGCCAGGGAATGAACGGTGCCCGGTGCAATATATCGCGGGCAAGCTGATGAGCTAGCTCATTGCCGTTAATACCCGAATGCCCAGGAACCCAGCGGAGGAAGACAGTGGAGGGTTGAAGAGCAGAGGCCGCTCGCTCGACCTCCTGTTGAAGAGCAGGGGGCAACGTGTTGTTCTGTATGTGACGGATGGCGGCGTGAGAGTCGCAGTAAATCGTGTACTCGGGGAGAGAAGGGAGGGAGGAAAATGACTGCATGGCGTGGACCATGGAAAGGACCTCGAGCGAAAGTACATTTGGCGGGTGTAAGTATGGCCCGCTGGTGTGCGTGTCAGGTGCCGAAAGGTGTGGATGGTAGATAACGTAGCCACACGAGCCCCGAGGAGCCATGTATGAGGCATCTGTGTAGGCAACTCCCTGTGTAGAGAGAGGAGGAGAATGATGCTGTGCTGCCGCATGACGCCGGCCGGCGTGAAGAACGGGAGACATATTGGATGGGAGGGGAAGGATGCGAAGGTTAGAAGCAGCGGTGCTAGCGGCAGAAGGCAAGGTGGGAACGGAAACGGGAATGTGAGGGATACCAGCTTGGGCTAATAGCCATTGGCCTTGACGAGTGAGAGAAAGACGGGCAATCTGAGAGTCGTGGTGCAGAGAAATAAGAGAACGTAATGGATGGAAGAGGCCTGTGGCAAAGAGCTTAGTGGTAGAGGTAGTGAGAGGGAGGTTTAGAGCTGCCTTGTAGAGGCCTAATAGAGCTCTTTCGAGTGTGTTGAGTTGCGTTTCGGTGAAATGAACGTAGGGTACAAAGTACAAGAACTTGTTAAGGGCAAGCGCATGTGCAACCCGGCACGCATGAGCCTCGTGGAGCCCCGACTGCCGAGTGACAACGCGTCGCAGGAGGTGGGTCACCGAATGGCAAGTTCTCACAGCGTGATGTAGGGCCTGCGCGTTCTTTGTCGCGTGCAAAGGGAAGCCAAGAACTTTGCATTGCTGAACAGTGGGGATGAGAGAGCTAGAAAGATGTAGGGAGATGAGGGTATTGTGGGAGCGCTGGTACGCAGACCGGTTTAGCAAAAGTAGTTCACATTTCTCCGGTGCAGGGGACAGGCCAGCAGTAGCGAGAAAGAAAGCGATAAGGTCCAGGCCACGTTGCAAAGTATCCTGCACGTGGCCGGGACATCCAGACGTACACCAGAGAGTGATGTCGTCTGCATAAAAAATATGGTGGAGGTCAGGTATTTGGGACAGTTGGGAGGCAAGGGGGGCCATAGCCATTATAAATAGAGTAGGAGATAGTACGGCACCTTGAGGAGTGCCGCGGGTGAGGGAGTGTGGGTTAGACAAATGAGTATCGACTCTGAAGCGAGCAACTCGATTGGAAAGAAATGATCGGATGTAAGAATACATGCGGGAGCCACATGACAGGGAGGAGAGCTGAGCGAGTATGTGGTCATGACTCACGCCATCGAATGCCTTCCGTACATCGACGGTTACAAGCGCATGGATCTGACTACGAGAAGGTGAAAGAAAAGTATGCTGAAGAACAAGGAACATGTCCTGCGCACAAACGTGGCGTCGGAAGCCAATAAGAGAAGGAGGGAAAAACTCTTTCGCCTCAATAAAATCAGACAGTCGAGTCAAGGCCATTCGTTCAAGAGTCTTGCCAACGCATGACGTCAAAGAGATAGGGCGAAGGTTAGAGAGAGATGGAGGTTTGCCGGGCTTCGGAATCATGCAAATTAGAGATGATGTCCAAGAGCTTGGAAGACAGCCGCTGTTCCATGCTTCGTTGAGTGTGTGTAAGAGAAATTCCTTCGCGTTGTCGGGGAGATTACGTAATGTAGTATATGTTATCTCATCCTCACCGGGTGCCGAGCGGGTAGATTGAGTGGCTAAGGCAGCTTCCAGCTCCCTGAGCGTGAATGGGCGGTCCAGGTCTGGGTTAGCTTCGCCACAGTAATCTGGGTAGGAAGGTGTGAGGGGGGGTGGGAGATACAGAGATTTTAAATTTTCAAACACATCAGATGGAGTCCCTTGAGTGAGAGCTTTAGCTAGGGTGGGAGCAACGGCAGGCTTGGTACCTAAGAGAGACCTAAACAGAGACCATGTAGAGCGCGAGTGCAGTGCGGAGTCAAGGCCGTCACACAGCGTGTTCCAACGAGAGTGCTCGAGAGAAGTGCCGTAAGCGATAATTTCAGCCCGCAGAGCATCAATTCGGAAGGAAAGTTGGAAGTTGTGTGGCTGCGAGCGGAGAGCGCGTTTCAAACGTTTATGACGTCGCCATAATCGGAGGAAGTGAGGATCAGGGTCAGGAATGGGGAGTTGAAAACGAGCGCGGCGACTACAGGATGTCATTGCTGCGGAGATCCGCGACGTCCAGTCGTCGTAAGTTTTAAATGAGTGAGACAAAAGGTTATTACGGAATGCTTCCCAGTCAGTGTGAGCGACTCGTTGTTTCCGCCTATTGTGGGAAAGAGGGGTGGTGATGTGTATGAGAAAGTGATCACTGAAAAAATTTTCAGCAGAGACCTGCCATTGAAAAGGAAGGGAACTCCGAGAGAACGTGAGATCGGGTGTAGTGGAACGCTGTGAAACAGTGCCCGCTCGAGTAGGGGTGTCAGGAGTATTAAGAAGGGTGAGATGGCGTTCCTGGGCGAGGCAGTGTAGAAGGCGACCTGGTTTGAGTGTTTGGGGGTAACCCCAGAGCCTATGAGGAGCATTAAAGTCACCCCCAAGGAGGATATGGGTGGTCGATGGAAGGGAGTGCAGGAATTTGCCAAGAGCACTAAACAAAGAGGACGTGACGGGGGGGTTATAAAATGACATCAGAGCGAGAGAAATATGGGTAGATGGTTAGTAATAGACCACACCAACTAAATGTTTCAGGAGGGGGGAGGGTACGTCTAGTGGTTCAACGAGAACGTCATTGCGTACATAAATGGACGCAAGTGGCTTTCCCGTCGTAGCGTGATATGCACGGTAGCCTGGGACGGCAAGGGCCGCCCGAGTCTCCTGTATAAGGAGAAAATGGGGTAATGTTTGGCGGGTGAGAAGATATTGGTGGAGAGGGGTCCTATTATGACGAAAGTTGCGGCAGTTCCACTGCAAAATATCGAGGTCCTTTTCACGCGCCATCTAGGTCTTTGGAGTAGAGGAAGCGCCTACGCGTGCGCGTTCCTTCTTTTTTGCCGGGGGAAGTGACTCCTGCAGGGAGTTAAGCATATAGGTGAAAGATTCCAGTTGCTTAGATTGGGTTTCGAGGGTCGTAAGAATCCGGACAATTGAATTTTCCAGCTGGACCAAACGAGTGTGATGCGCAGTGGTGGTGGTTTCGACCATGTCGGCCAATTTGGTTACATGGGAGCTGGAGGTCGGGGCGGTGAGTGTGGTGAGTTGCTTATTTAGCTCCGTGAGTTGAGAGGTAAGAGAGGAGGTGGTAGTTGCGAGTGTCTGTGTCAGTGCAAGTATTTTCTGTTGTAGCTCATCTGAGACGCGTTGTTGCTCGCGCTGGTTGCGCTCCAACATAGCCAGTCGCCGATCGAAGGAGCGGCTCTCGTTACTTGAAGATGGTGAAGGTGTGTTTGATGAAGAAGTGCACATGGGAGGTGTTCCCTTAACCTTAGCGGCGTATGAGCCCGGGGGGGATGTTGCGGGAGGCGATAGGAGCTCATGCGCTGAAGAGGAGGGCGGCGAAGGCTGAGTGGCTCGGCGCATGGCTGTGCGACGGAGAAAAGCTGCTTTGGCGCAGTCGCGTTGCTTAGCTAGAAGGTAGGGGCAGGTGGAGTCGAGAGATGAGTGGGTGTTGACTTGGCAATGGATGCACCAGGGTTGGGCGCAAACGTGAGCATCGGGATCTGCCGGTAGAGGAGACGCACAGCGGCGGCACTTGGCCGGAACGCTGTGTTGGGGGCATTGATGAGCACGGTGCCCTATAGCAAGGCACCGAGTGCAAGTAGGGGGCTTGGGTTTATGTGGACGGCATCGGAAAGAGACGCGTTTGAAGTACACAAAGCGAGGGATGATGGTTCCAGCAAATGTTATGAGGACGGATTCAGTGGAGCCCATCATACGTGCAGCGAGTATATCTGAAGTAAAGGATTCGAGGTCAAGCAAGAGCTGAGATGTTGTGAAGTGACCACCGACGTTGTGTATGACGCCGAGACATGATATTGGAGGACTGAGGGCATAGGGCTTAATGGTGATCGGCTTACCATTAAGTTCCAGACTTGTGAGGGAGAGTAGGAGGTGGGCAGTGAGAGGTGAGTGTGTTTTCAGAAACACAAGGCTCTGAGCAGGTTTGGCTTGAAGGGTGACCTCCGCACTGGTCTTGGGAGAGAGATTTGCGGCGGCTGTGATGGTAGAAAGCAGGTCATAGAGAGGCAGTTTCGGCGTGAGTGTTCCGGGTGGAAGTTGGATTCCGACGGTGATGAGCTCGGAGCGGGGGCGGGCGGTCGAGGCAGGTTTTCGATTGGCACTAACGATGTTCCAGCTGCCTTCAGGGGATGGCGTATTGTCTTCGTTGACTTGCGATGCCGCGAAGTCCATTTCGGTCGATAAGTCGTCAGCTGAAGTGATGGAAGGCAAAACTTCGGCGATGGAAGGAACGACGCTCGTCGAAACGCGCTTGTCGACAGACTCGGAATTTCCAATGGGTAGGCCAGACGCAGATAAGGTGGGGAGAGCAGCAGGCGTGGTTGATTGCAATGCCAACGCTGCATTACGGCTCTCGGGCTGCGGCGTTTGTGTGGCTATCAAGCTGAGAGTAGCAGAGACGCCACCAGCGTTGCACGTTGCTGGACCGTGCGCGCTGTTGAGGAACGCTGCCTGTTGCTGTATTGTTGTCAGCGCGGGGCTGGTGACATTGCCAGATGGTGACAGCGGAGGCACGGCTGTATCAGGCGTACGACCGGAGGAGGCTTGGCTTACCGACAGGGCGTAAGTTGTCGTTGGTGTCGAGTGCTGGGCGGGACTCTGCATCGTGGAGGTGCAGGCGCGGCGCGTTAGGGTTAGCGCGGCGCCACGCCGCTTCGTACTTTTGAAGGGGCCTGGGGGGCCAGCCTGGGGTCGGACCGGGGCCCGGATGTTGTCGGCGTGTCCCGGAAGTCTTCCAGAAGGAATAGTGAGCTTGTCCAGACACGGGCGGGGCCCGGTAACGGGCCAAGAACACGTGAAAGTGGAGCACTGTATGCGGCCAGCCAAACAAAACGGCGCCACCTGGCGGTCCTGTGATTGTATATACCCCTTATATACACAATCTGTTAGGAGCGAAGCTCCTTACACTGTGGGTCATTCCCTCCTCTGTAGTAGTAGCAGCAGTAGTAGTAGTAGTAGTAGTAGTAGTAGTAGTAGTAGTAGTAGTAGTATGTAGCCCCCTCTAGTTTGAGTCGCTTTATAGATGGCGTTGTGTGTATATGTCCTTGGGAATAATATAACTAGATGGCGTTAACGGTTTTCACCGCATATTCACAGAGTTAATAATGAGTGAGGTGAAGCGTCCGTCCGTGCGTCGGTTGGTTCCAAAGAGGTAGATCAGACAAACAGACGGACAGACAGACGGGCGGGCAGGCAGACAGACAGACAGACAGACAGACAGACAGACAGACAGACAGACAGACAGACAGACAGACGGACAGACAGACAGACAGACAGACAGACAGACAGACGGATGGATGCACAGACTGACAGATGGGCGCAGAAACAGACAGACAGACAGACAGACAGACAGACAGACAGACAGACAGACAGACAGACGACCAAATGGACAGATATACAGACAGACGGGCGGATGGACAAACATACAGACATACAGACGGATGATTGATTCGCGGTTTACGAATAAAATCCTCCGACGCTTTGCCCAATTCATCATTATTCACTCCGTGGATATTCTATGATTCTTTCTGAAGAGCCACGCTACACGCCCTCGTGTCAGCCCACGAGCATGATAGCACCAGCTGTCTTAGACAGCCAGTGCCCCTACGTATCCGTCGTCTTGTCGCCATTTGATGGTGGGCTGTACCAATTATTTGCACAATGCGCGACTTGTCGTCTGTGTAGAACACACATTGGGCTGTCGGCAGACACGCCATTGTCTGCACTCAAGATGCTACAACGCGCGACGCCTAGAGCGGCGTCGACCATGGCGTTCACACTACTTCCACCACCAGCATTACGAACGCGCGTCTCCTTGAAGAACACAGCTGCGCATCTAGCGAGAGAAATGAGCCCTAGCGTACACGCCGGTGCAACGACGAGAGACAAACAACAAGCAAAACGAGCAAGCCCTTAAAATTCGACTGGTCGCGCTGCACAACAGTTCCCTGGCCACCACGTACATGTAGGCACTGGATCCGGAGTTAGAAATTCAGTCAAGCAACGCTTCTTTTTTCATTGAATAGATCAGAAAAATAACGAAGAATCACCAATTAAGCATTCCCAAACCATACCTAATGACCCAACATTCACGCGATACTCCCCTTCCCCCTCTGCGACGCATTTACTAGAGTTCCCCCCGTGAGAAGATGAAATGCTTTGTGTTGGGCGCCGACTATTTAAGCTAGTACTCGTGATACAGCTTGTTATGTAAGACATAGGTAAGATATTTTTTATTGCCTGTACTGTGTTTCAATAAACGAGGATTGCTTTTTAATAGGGCTCCATGTTTTCGGTTTTTCCCGAAAAAATCGATAAACATTCGCCGGTGGAATTCTCGACAATCCGAATTGATCAGACAAACAAGAAATAAGATCCGCTACCGTTATTCATTGAAAGGACAAGTTCCATGCGCGCATTTACACCACTTCTAGTTTGAAAAATTCAAAAATTACCGCACATCAACAGATTTAGAAGAGCGGAGCTCTACTTTTACCCAAGGCTCCCATGCTCTGAAGGCAATTGCCTGGGCCACTGATTCATGATTTGATAAGTGAGGTTTAACGTCCCAAAATCACTATATACGATTATGAGAGACGCCGTAGGGGAGGACTCCGCAAATTTAGACCACCTGGTATTCTTAAACGTGCACCCAAATCTGAGCACACAGGCCTACAGCATTTGCGCCTCCATCCAAAAAGGAGCCGCCGATGCCGGGATCCAATCCCGCGACTTGCGGGTTAACAGCCGAGTACCTTAGCCACTAGACCACAGCGGTGGGGTGTCTAGTTCACTCGTCTACTACACATACACACGCTTCAGGAATGTGAGCATGTCTGAACCACACGAATGC
Organism: Rhipicephalus microplus; assembly: GCF_013339725.1. Lineage (NCBI taxonomy): Eukaryota > Metazoa > Arthropoda > Arachnida > Ixodida > Ixodidae > Rhipicephalus > Rhipicephalus microplus. The sequence goes on from NC_051173.1 coordinate 7,931,115, forward strand.
GTTTTGCTCACAGTTCAACGGCTGCCATTTTCAGAACTGAGGCATTTATTTTCGGTACCAACATACGCCTAGAAATATGATGCTCAGTTTGCCTAACCATGTAATTTTTGTCAATTTTGTTTCAAAATAATGTCTTCTTTACACAATATTTCTAGCATTAACTGATCATAAGTTAAAGAATTGCTTGGCATAAACTGTGCGTAGGTGATATTTTATGTATCGTTTTCAGTGCTGTGATTTTCAGCCTTCTTATTAACTACAGAAAAAAAGTATGCAGTGCTGAATAAGAGCGCGAAGGTTTCGTAAACAGCATATACTGAAAAAAAAATCATTGCTTCTAGTTGCCACAAGGGTATAATTTCGTATCTTGATCGCACGAAACCTTGTTAAAATATTTCAAGGGGCAGCCTTATAAGGGAATTTCTGCAGTTCTATGTAGTTTTAAACAAATCATCAAAGTTGACCGGGGGCTAATACTTCTTCATTGGGCATTCATAATATAACGCCAAAAGCATGAATACAAGGATACGTAGCTCGCAATAAATATTTAAACGCACGGTAAACGGCAGACACAACGCGTTTGCTAACGAGGGTGTATAAAGTAAAAACTTAAAATCAAATATATAATAGGAACCTAAAAGCTTCGAGTGCCCATATATCGCCGTGAATGTTTAAAATTTTGTAACGCTGTAGACAAGAAAAAAGGCGAGATATAGAGCAAAAGTACTCACCTGAAGGCAATTGAAGATGGTAAATAAATAAGCTCCAACCCTGTGCAAGTCCTTATCTCCGAGCATGAGGAAGCCAAAAAGCCACGTGACCCCTAGTATGGGCAACAGGATGAAAGTTCCTCTCACCCAATTCCTTTAGGGCAGAGAAAAGACACCATGAAGCAACTCTGTGCCTTATGAAATGCGAACAAGCAAAGTAAAAAGCGTGATACTTACTTGACTTTTTCAGCCGTCGACTTTTCCACCACAAGACGCACATGAGACATCTTCCATAGCACGAGACAAAGTGCACCCACGTTGAGCTGCAGAGGGCAAGCACGAATCGAGTTCACAGTTCATTGATGACTAGTTCAAGATATGAAAATTGGGAGATGTGTTATCGAGAGGAGGATGCCAGTATCAAAATGACCGGAATCGACAGGAATCTGCAGTCAAGCTACATTGCAACGTAGCAGGCAGTCTTCTTTCAATCAGGGTAAAAAGAGGACTGGGGCGCAATATACAAAGATAAGGTGCAATAATAATGGTGGAGATACACTGATATCCTTTAAAGGGACACTGAAGTTAAACAACAATTTACGTTACAGTGAAAGCTGAATGTCGGACAACATCTAAAACGAAAATATTATCAACAGTGCCCTAATTACCGAGAAATGGAGGTAAATGCACAAAAACACTTGCGCCGCAGTAGGACATTCTCAAAATGATCCCGATGACATCAGACGAACCGTCTTCAATCAATCACTAGTAATCGATCTAACTGCACTAAATAAGGAACTTTCCGTGCATCAAGAGACGCAATAAATTGTTGCTTGTTCGTTTCTGTTTGATTCATGAAAAAAAAAAAAAACCCGCTGGACGTTACTATGGAGAATGGCGCGAGTGGTTCGAAAAATTCAATTTTCGCGTGGTTACATAAAACACGTGGTGTTATCTAGCGGGGCGCAGTTAAAACAAAAGTGACCGCAATCTCGAAGCCAATGGCGCAAAATCGATCAATGGCCGTTGTTGCTGCTCTGACTCCCACTGCTTTCGTTATGCTGCTACTAGCGCAGTAAAGCCGGACAACGTTGTGCCGGCAACAGTGACGTGAGTCGGTCCGGCCGGTCCGCTTCGTGAGGCAGGTAACTTTAAGTGCACTGACCTGATGCGGACCACTAAAAGCTGACTTTATTTCAGAATAGGTCCTTCTTTGGCACAAAAGTAGCACTACCAGATCTCTGGACGGCTATTTCATAAATAAACGTCGACTTAATAGTTGCCCTTTCTGTCCCTTTAAATGGCCGGCTGTGTTTGTCTGTGTTTTTTTGTTTAGATTTTATTACTTTAACCTTGCGCTGTCGTCGTCATGTGAAAGTGCTAGTACGTCCTGTTGTTCAACTACTTTTCTTTGTGCAGTCTATATATTTTGGTCTTTGCATATGCATTTTCATGGCTTTATTGTCTCTTTGTTATTACCGTAAATTCTTTTATTCGCGAAGTGTTTTATTGGAGGCTTTGTTTTTCACTGTATATAAGCACTTCATTCTCCCCACTAACTTTCTGCGAGTTTTTCTTAATTCTTGAAGTGCCCAAGTTTATATATTCTTTCTTATTTCCCTCGAGATGGTGTTTCGTACTATGGTCATGTGCCGATGCACTTTGTAGGGGGCCGGAGGCTTGTCAAGATGCAATGTGCGGATTCTTTTCTCCCCCTTCCCCATATTTCTCTATGCGAAATAAGGGTTCCATTGATTGATTGATTGATTGATTGATTGATTGATAAATTAATGTTACAGGCTAGGGATTATGGCACATAGCAGTACCAGTTGGCGGGGAAATCAGTAGAACGTTCACATGCTTACCAGTATAACTGCCGCAACGGGGCCGATGAAGCTGTACCGGACGCCTTTCTCTTCAGGAATCCAGCAGCTGTAAGTGAGTGAAACGAGCAAAGCTATGACGTCGACATCCACCGAAGAAAAGAGAAACTGGGGTTGTGCCAGGAAAACTTACAATCTGTCATCGGCCTTCCTGTTAGCATACAAGTCGTATCGACATCCGAGGGTTATACTTGCAATTATTAGAGGAATTCCTGATAGTGAAAGAAAAGTTAGAATAAAAAACACTCGATCATGTTTTCAGCTTAAAGAAAGGCTGGAGGAAGACAAAATAACTTTGTTCTGGCGGAGAAAAAAGACGAGTAAAAAGGAAAGACTAACTTTCACAATTGCGCAATGTCATAGGTGTATGCTCTTGTATATACATCAGTTATTATTCAGTATTGATATTTTCTGAATTACGCTGTAGATGTATACATTTTTTATAATTCGTTGGATTTTAATTATTGCACTAAAACAGCGTGTAAAAACCTACCGAGTAGCACTGCAAGTTGCAATCCCGTGTAATGCTTCATATTCGGGAACAAATACCTCATCTTCAAAACAGCTCTGCGTCTACAAGAATCTCAGCTGGCGTAACATTTGCGCGTGAAGGAATATTTTTTTTACGCTAACCAACACTCTCAAACCCGGGTCCGCTGCGTGCCAGCCCCAGTATTCTACCACTCAGACATGATGGTGCTTTAACCATCACTCGTTTGTTGATTAACTGTTTGAACATGTGGCATAATTAGGCACAAATTAAAAAAAAAACAGCCGTTATCTACGAGTTAGTCATTCCTGTACTACCATGCACTGTTTGCACACGATGGATACGGTTGTATCTGTCGATCATTGCGCTCCGTGAAAGCGATGCAAGCGAGTGAAATGGGATTAACATAGACCGTGTTAGGCCATAAGAGGTTGGTTTGTGTTAAACAAAGTCAGCTTATGTGGTGTCGGAACCAAATGATAGCATTCCGCAATATATACGTATACGGTTGAACTATCTTGAATAGACCATACTAACGTGGGTCTTTTTGAATGTATACGGTAAGGGAAGGAACTCCAACCACTAACTAATTGTTTTAACGAAATGTCACTGCTGAGAATAAATTACCCAACTCATGACATATAACGCCACTTGTTTAAAAAGTGTGCTTAGCATTTGCTTTTGTTCGCTTATATTCGAATCAAACCACTTCAGGAAGATTTCACTGAACACAGCGTAGACTTCCCTGGCAATTTGCAAGCTTCTTTAGGAGCTTGCTCGGCAAGCTTTTAATGCTCAAGCCTGGCCCAGCGGTGGAAGCCAGCGTGTACCCGAGTGTTGTCAGGGCACATTCGCGCTGTCACCGCTAACGGCATCCTCTCCAGTGGTTGCAACAATTGCCACTAGATGGTGCACCACCACGCAAAGCGTTAAAGTTACTGCATATGCTACCTAAAGGTAGCATATACAGTAACTCTGTGACTATACCAACTGACTATACCAAATTCTATATGCGACCTAAAGGTAGCCTATAGAACTTTGTATAGTCACTGTGTATGCTAACTATAGGTAGCATATACAGTGACTCTTCAAGGCGCCGGTTTTTGGATGACCCGCGCGCTCGCCTTTTCACGACTCTGTTCTCGTTGCTTCGTAGGCATGGCAGCACATGACAAGTTACTACAATTAGTGTTACGTAAGGGTACCGGTATTCTCCCTAGCCTTTCACCTGCCAGCTCTGAACCCCGTTGAAGAACACCTGATAGCTCCACGTCTGCCATTTATGAGCGTTAGACATTTGAGTAACAGCAGCATTCAGTATGGCATAAAGGGGCATGGTGGTCAACGTGTCAATCTGCGTGGGCAACACTGTGCAGTGCTGGCCGCAGAATGTCCCCAAACACACTTACTTCGGCGTACACATCATGCGCCGGCTCGTTAACAAGTATTCCTACAGAAACGGTCTCGCCTAGAAACAGCCCATGCATTTCCGAGCAAGCTCCTGTGGCGTGACTGACGTGGTGGATATAGTGGTCATTTTTTTTTTCAACGGAGCTCACCGTATCCGGCGAAGTAGTACCTCTCGTAGTAGGTGCGTTTCTGGTTGAACACCTTCCAGAGGAGCACTATGATGTGGCAGCCTTCGAGCGCCATCCAACAGAAGGCGGACAGGAAGAAGAAGTGCAGCAGGAAGGCCACCACAGTGCAGGATAAGGGTACCTAGTCGAAGGCGCATGAGATAACGATGATTGTACGGGTTGCCCATGTACGCACTGCTGTTAAAGTGTTGCACAATGGTGATTACAAAAGATGAGAAAATGTGACTATAAGCCAGAACAGGAGTGACAAAAGGGAAGCATTGGCGCGCACAGGTTTCCACTTCAAGTGGGGAGGGGGGCGAAGGTTCGTGCAGCACCCCCTCCTCATTAGGTCAATGTATGGCGGAGACTTTGCTCCCCCCCCCCCCGCACAAACCACTGCACCCCCTCTCTATTATGTAAATGTATGGGATGAGTTTGCGCCCCCCCCCTTCTTGGTGACTAGGGGAACGGCCGCCCCCTTCCCCCCCCCCCCCTCGTGCACACGCAAATGAAGGCAAGTATGTGAGCCAGTCCAGAATGATTGCTGCGCTACTTTACGCTAGGGAAAGGGATGGGACGGGGGCTACATAGAACGCGAGAGAAAAATTTTTGAAAGAGGCACACAGAAAGAGAAAGAGGGGGGAGCACAAACAGAAAATTGCAGTCCTCACAGTGACGACACCACTGTTCGTCTAAATAGTGGGTGAAAAACAATTGTCACTGTGAACTTTCACAGCGCACTGGTCGCACCTCTGACAAGTGTACTCATGCCAATATCACCCTGCGGGCAACTAAGCCAAGCTATAGCAATGTATTTTCGCGAGCTTTTCAAGGTAGCACGGGGGTTTCATAATATAGCTTGCATCATTGCTCTCATAGCAAATATTGGTACTGATGCATTGTTCCGGCATAGCTCTTGCTTTCAAATGATCAGGGGAGCCAGCAGGTCTACAGCGCAACTAAAGCTTGTTTTTAATGCAAAAACCTAACTGGTTGAATGACTGGGCAATCTGTTTGGAATATTTATTGATTAGTGCAATTCTGGGTAAACAATCGTATTTGATCTGCAGCAATAAGAAGGCTTCTAATCAGTATGTTGAATCATCTTGTGACCTTGTAACTAATGACATAATGTCACAGCCACTTAGCCCTATGAAATTCAATTATGAATCATTGTAACACATAAGAGCAATTCAGATTTGTTACCGGAATAACTGGTACAGGTGGCTCCGGCGGCACCTAAAAAGAATGAATAAAATATAGCTCATAGACCACGTATTCTAATAAATACCGAAAAAGCGAAAACAGACACTAACCCAGTCATTTGGAACTCTCTGCATTCCAGCCAGGAGGATAATCTCAGCGATCAAGAGTGACAGACACAGGTTTCGATGAATGGTGTTCCTAATTCCTCTCAACTGTCTGAAACGTAAAAAAAGGCACTCTTTTAAAGCACGCACTATAACCAAACATGTCTTCCATCGCAACGTTTTAGTGCAGCGATTATACCAGCTCACTGCAGTTACCAGCACATGACGCTGCATCAAAGGCAATGGTTTCTCGAGAAAGCATGCGGCAACTCTAGTGTCTGGGTTTGGAATCTGCAACAATTCTTGTCATGGGCTGCATGCAATCAACACGAACTGCACCACTGTCTTTAGACCCATTTGGTGGCAATTAGATGTGTTGAGGATTAGAAAGACAAGACAAAGCATGCACTCATCGCGTCAGACTCGACGTTGCCTACACAAACAACTTCAGGTATAAGATTATACAGTCGACTCTAATATCACATGTATTCAACATGCAATACTATAGGGAATACTCAAAAGATAAGTCCTCTGCCGTTGTTCCTGTTTATGCTACCAGCAGCCGAATTTGAAGACAGTACTTCGTTATTAACGCGGCTCGCACTTGGAGCTGCCGCATTTTCTCGGCCCATGGTTAAGCACTGTCTGTACGATACGTGACACGAACACGCCTCTTCTACTTTCTATGCTTAAGTACAACCCGCTAGAATATAATCGTACGAGCAGTTGCTTTGTGTGACCCAAACTACACATTTTGGACGCAAACTCTTTGCCATGCAGTTGCTTAAACAGTTAGTGAGTTGAGTATTTTGCAGATGACAATAAAATTGCGCACGTTGCCCTGCTTCTGAATTTTCACGCTCTATCTCGACCTTTGAAGGGTACATTTTCTTGTTGCAATAGCCTGAATTTAAAGAGTTGACCTCCACTCAAATTCGGTTTAGAAAGCTGTGATAAACTCTAATGAGAGCCTACCATATTCATGTTGCAAGAACGCATATCCGCGGTTCAGGCGTTTGCGATTACTGTGTGTCCTGTGAAGCCGAACGAAAAAATAATAATAAAGTGGATAAAACGAGGCTGCTGAAATGCCGCCTAGAAAGGTAAAGTAATATAAACTGGGGCAAACTGACTAGAGGCAGCGTAACCATAGACGTTTCCTCAACAGTAGTACAATGGTGACATTACGAACTAAAATAATAGATCTGCACTCGCGTCGCAGGTATCTCTATTAATAGAGACCCTATGTACAGTTGGAATGGAATGAAGCGCGAACATGCCGCCTTTACAATTCGGGCACCTTTGCAGTTATTCTGAAGGTGTTGTATCCTCGACGGTGATAAAAAGCCACTTGAGTCATTCATTATATGGTATAAAAAACGTCTATCATATTTTTAGTTGCGGTGAAGCTCACTGCGCGTTGAAAACTGCAAGCTGCGATGTTCGCGCTTATTTCCGTCCTTTATGTGCCAACGATACAGTAATAATTCATAATACCAGTTTAACGCGGGTCCTTTCAATTGCGGCCAAAGTCGAGTCTGATTAGCCTAGATGCGTATCAGGTATTTCTATATTGTCACTTTGGCCTTTGATGATGCCTGATCGTGATCAAGACGTTCTGCGCATCGTGAATTAACAAAGGTTTGCGACAGACATGATCAGGATAAGTTTGACCCTAGCAGAACAGTGGCGCAGCCAGTGGGTGGCACTGGCTACGCCACTGTGAATATTTGTCGCTGATAAGTATAAACCCTGTTCAGATCACACCTGATCGCGATCAATAGTGCGTGTGCGGTGCCAGTAGTGACATTTTATTCAGACGCACTACAATTAATACAACAACAACAACAACAACAACAACAACAACAACAACAACAACAACAACAACAACAACAACAACAACAACAACAACAACAACAACAACAACAACAACAACAACAACAACAACAACAACAACCTCCTGCGAATCGGTGTAGTTTTGCGAATAGTGAAAAAAAAATCAAGGCGCGCAAAATACGAGTTACAGAAGTGGCATGGCATATTTCACCTATACACGGAGAATATGACGATGCAAGTGGCCAGGCAGACGATGGATATGCCGCATCCAATCTTGGTGATCCACTCGAGTCTGATGATGTCATCCACGTCGACGATATTTTTTCCACTCATGATGACGGCGAATACAGTCAGGTGATTACATGAACACTCGACTTCGTTCTCTGTTATCCTCACAAGTGTGCAACCTTCAGTACTCCATTCACTCCTGCCGTTCGCACTGTAAGTCGTCGAAAAAAAAAAGAAACACGTATGATAAAGTTTGCATGTTTTCGTTGAAACCTCCAAGGTCGTGGTTTCGGGCTATACTTTTTTCCAGCGTTACCATTTGAATGGACGCAAAGTATGTCCCCACTTATATCAGAGTATGCGTATCAGAGTATGCGAAACGGTGCCAACCGCCTGGCTCCCACGCAAGCGCCTGCTACGGTTTTCTGAAACCACCCAGCCAGCTTGCACATGAAGGGACATACCCGAAAAAGGCCTGCTCATGATATGGCCGAAGCTAAAGCTATTTTCTTTAAGGGTGAACTTGTCAGCTAGTTGGTTAATCATATCGTAGGGGAAACAGCGCAAAAGACCAGAACAGAAAATGCACACATACAACCACATATAGCGCTGACTGGCAACTCAATTGCCACGTGTAGTTGTATGTGTGCCTTTTTTTTTCCTGTCCTTTCGCGCTGTTTCTACTGCGTTGCTTAATCATCGCTTTGCAAGGACTATATTAAGTCTAAAGAACACGCTTGTTGCATTTAATGGAGGTGCTGAATCATTACTTTAAATAAAATCAGACATATCACGCGTGAAAACAACACTATGATCACAATAGGAGCGTCACAGCGCAGGGATGTGGTAATTTCGACCACCTGTAGTTCTTTAACGTTCACGTAAATCGAACCACCAGTGTCCCTAGCATTGTCGCCTCAATCGAAAATCTGTCCGCCACGACCGGCTTCGAACCCACGCTGTTTTGTGAAGCAGCTAGCACCGTACTCACCATAGCACAACGGCGACTTTGGTTCGCCTCTTTTACCAGAACTTTCACCAGCCCTATGCTATACTATGTCTTTCTAAAGTGACCGAAGTAGTGTAATAAATGGTCCATCGCTCTGCTTATCTTAGAGAAACGGGCTAAGTGCCGAACTGTTTATCCCTGCACAGTGCACTGTTTAAGCGACCTATCCAAGATTAAAGACGCTTTTATGTAAACAGCGATGAGAAATTGTTGAACAGGGAAGGCACCCTGAACCAAAGTGCTGCCTGGATTTAGACTAAGAGAGAAAATAGATAATATGCACGTCAGTATTACAAGACATATACACATTATCATGTCATCATTGATTAATATGTTCTTGTTACTGAAGCGCAAATAAATATCGTACTTGAGTGTGCGAGAACGTTCAGCGTAATGGCCAGTAAGTATAAAGACTAGTGAAGGATTGATTGATTGATATGTGGGGTTTAACGTCCCAAAACCACTAGACTAGTGAAGGACATCGGTTTAGTATTATAAAGCGCATCTGATCTTGGTGCACTGCTATATCGCCTGGGATTTCAATGCGAAGTTCAAAGAGTGCCTGAGAAACTAAAGAACTGTGCAAACAATGTGATTTTCAGAGAAATAACCTAGTGGCCAAGTGAACAAAACTTACTTGACTTCTATGAAAGAGCATTTCGGCGTTAGCTTTTTCAACGCGTTGTTGTACTTGAAAAAGAGCGTCACATTCCCGTTTATTTTCGAGGTGCGTTGATCATTTGACACAATTGATGCGGTGACGAAGGACGTTGCTAGGATAGGATACTTGGATGACCTGCGTAGACAAATTAAGGACAGGTTCATCGAAAAATACATTGTTAAACGTGCCGTCCAAAAGAATTATTTCAACACGTATAGCACACCTAGGAGTAGTCACTTGTTCCTGGTACATCATTACTGTATAGCAACACCAGTGGGCCTCAAGAAGATTTTGAAATACAAGCATTAGTGCTTTTGCTCGTTTAAGAACAAAGAGGTGAACCTCCACCGTCCTCTAATGCGCAGGTCTTTGAAGGGGCACCTACCTGAGAACTCGGGCGAAAATATATTGCTTGACATTAAAAAAGAATTGTGTCACATTCAGTACTCTTTAAAAATGATATCTCACGCAAAATTATAAGCTCAAGTGATCACAGTAATGAGTACGTAAAAAGGCGTAGCCAAGTATATATTAGCATATATTTGTACTTTTGTTGCAGGGTGTACCGATTGGTTTAACAAAGTTGGATGAGGGTGATGTAAAGGGGAGCAGGAAGGAAAGGGTAAAGCATAGCGTATCCATCTATAGTGTATATATAACAAGCAGCATAGTAGGGTATCCAAAACACATGGCGTTATGTTTGAAGCACACTTCGCTGTAGTTACATTATTGGCATTGGCAAGACTGCTGTTATCACTTCGACAGGACCGAAATAAATGGCTTCAACTTGCACTCTGCGTGGTTTCGGTGATCATGACGCCATAGCACGCAATATGCTTTATTGGAGGAAGCGAGCGAAATCTTAGTGTAACACAGAAGGTAAGTGATGGCGGGCTGTTATCGCTTCCGCTGTTGCTCGAAACAAGACTATTTTTTTTTATTCCTGATTCCGCGACACCGCAAAACACAGCATGCTTTTGTGCCTTAAAACCTCATGGAATCCCGAACAGGCAGTTTATTGCATTGATTGATTTGTGGGGTTTAACGTCCCAAAACCACTATATGATTATGAGAGACGCCGTAGTGGAGGGCTCCAGAGATTTTGACCACCTGGGGTTCTTTAACGTGCACCCAAATATGAGTACACGGGCCTACAACATTTCCGCCTCCATCGTAAAGGCAGTTTATTGCAGTCTTATATTAAAGTCTCCGGGCAAAGTAAAGAAAAATGTGTGAAGAGGAAGACAGAACGTCGGAGGACGCTTGAGCTTCGCCTTTCAGAATGATTGCGATAGCATAATCGGGCATCAGCATGATCGCCGTCTGAATTGCTAGCCCGCTTCGGTTCTCGTTGCATGCCTCAATCATGCCGTTAGGAAATGAACGACTGTGCGCATAACAGTGGCTATTTGGAAGTATGATTGAATGCAGATTATTTCTTTTGCGAATCAGCGAAGGGCCCACTACGCAGGGCAACACGCGGACCTACGCATCTGTTCGCTTTGTTGATGGTTCTGCTGCAGTTGATGATCAAGTATGTGCGAACACTTTGCAATGGCTGTACCTGTAACACACCCATTTGTTGCTGAATTCAGATCTTTTCAGGTGATCCCATGCCGAAACCAACGGTCACGCCGACGTCAGAATTTCTGTGAAACAAGCTTTTTAATGCTATCACGATAAAGTGAAGGACTTAAATGTACAATTAAGCCGCTTTTGTTGAACTGAAGTTTCATTCACGAGTGCCGACGTTTAATGCAACGATCAGAAAAATAGTGAGTACTCATAAACATAAATATGTTTCAATACTTACGCCGATGGCGTCATCGTTTTAAATATATCATTCACGAGGGTGTTTTCAGAGAATATGACGACTGCATTTGAAGGTCCTCCCGACAGGAAGTGAGGAGGCAATACGACAGTCGCACCAGGGCCAGAACTTAGTACGGTGGTGTTCTTGAGGCTTTCTTGAGTCACCAGCTTGACCTGCATAACTGAAATAAATGATTACAAGCTGTAGTACAGTTAATAACTGTTGGGGTTGAATGTCCCAAACTCAATCGCAGTTATTGCTATAGAGAGGATCGGACGGGTCACTATTCCAGGACTCCGTTGGACTGAGCTGCGAACAGCATTCTATTAAAAAGACTCTGCTGATCCTCGACAAATGCCTCCTGCCACCCCTCCACGACGATTGCGTAGTTTGCGCGACAGCACCAATGTGAAACAGCTCAGTGCGTCTGCGACAGAATTCACACATAGCGCTACATAGTTCCTGATCTATTTTGACCGGGCTGCCGTACGACATGGTTCGGAGCCTACAGAGACGGGGCTCCTTCGCTTTACAATGGCCTCGGAGATTTACCCGCGAAGGGCGCTCCACCGGTTAGTCTCAGCGGCCATAGAATTGGTATCACAGGGTCTCTGTGCGTTCGCCGAAGACGATGCGAAGGCGAAAGCCATTTTCTTTTTTCAGTCGATGTATTGATCCTAAATCTAACTAGAGGGGACACTGGCACTGCGATCATGGGAATGATGTGTAGTACACAAACTTGCGTAGTCTTCGTGCTTGTGAGCCCCGATGCACTTGTGTTTTCGTTTATGGCTGTGTGTTGGTTTTGTTTCGAACGAAAGAAAAAACGCTTGTAAACTTTGTGGGCCAATTCGAAATGGTAAGCCTAAGAGGTTAAGGTGGTAGAGTGTAAGTGCTGGACGTTTGCTGATTTTTGTTTCATGAAAAAGCAACCTCAAGCCACGTCAAGCCAACCGCAGCCGAAAGAACAAAAATCAGAAAACTCTGTGTACCACCCACTGTTCCCATGCTCGCTGAAGCACCGTGCGTTGCAGCTCCCATAGACACTGACGCCAGAGTTCTATGTAGTGCAACTTAAGAAAACTTCCTGTGCCCCTCTACCTACCGAAACGTTTTCGCGTCTAACATGGTTTTATATTGCCTTCGAGAGAAAATGTGCTGTAACCTTTCTGTATTTAACCTGGTTTGGCACTGCCTCCGTAATCGGCTCATTTTTGATAAAGTGACGAGGCCTTGCGACGACGTTATCATGAAGCGTCGTGATGACACCACGATGGCGGCACATTTCTGCCGATATGTGACGTAATGATGATACGGTGAATCCTGTGCTGATATTTTCATAGAGTTATAACTCTATGGGTCTTTAGAACCACTCGTGCAGGGGGCGATGCCGCAGAAAGCCGGTCAGTATTTATTGCGGCAGCAATTACATGGACACTCTCAGCTGGATTTCGCCGCTGACGGCGGCGTCAATGTCACGCACTGTATATACGTCTATACACACACACACACACACGCATATATATATATATATATATATATATATGAAAACGGAAAGAGAAAAAATAGAAAAAAAGACTCCGGCACGTGGAATCCAACGTGGGATCTCCGCGTCGTGAATGTGAGGCGTTAGCCACTGAGACACCGAAGGGTGGCTCAGCGGTTAACGGTAAGTTATTTATATCTACGTTTATCATTGTTGGCGGCCAATTCGGGGGGTAACTATCGTGTTTTCAGCATTATCAGCAAGATGGTGCATTGAGCGTGCGGCGGCTCTCATCTCTCACGCGTATACTTTGGCCCGCGGAGATGAGAGTGGACGATTTCTCGCGCGCTCTTATTTCCCTGTGGGGACGATCATACGTCTTGGCTGGCACTGGGCTTGCACTGGAACAATTGTGTTGTAGTTACGGGGCACACAAAGGTCACTGAAACTGTTGCCCAGCGTCCGTTTGTGAAAAGGGCACCCTTTTCAGACACAGCGAAGTAACAACTGCGACGCTTATTCGCGAGTACTTTGAGTACGTTTCGTGTGTCATTTGTGCGTGTGAAACACGGGGCACGTTTCGATATGCTTGCCATTCTGCGCGTGACTTTCCAATTTGTTGCTATGGCATTCATTGCTTAACCTTTGAGCCAAATTTGTGAGTACTTCTTTTATTTCATGAGGCACTTGAGTCTTATGCCTTCGAAATGAGAAGCGGCGTAGTAATGAGAAGCGGCGACAGGAATTCATTGATATGTGGGGTTTAACGTCCCAAAATCACCATATGATTATGGGAGACGCCGTAGTGGAGGGCTCTGGAAATGCCGTCAACACGGGGTTCTTTAACGTGCACTAGAATCTGAGCACACAGCGACAGGGGTGTGATAGATCGGGAAGCTACAGTAAACGGCGGCCCAGAAGAGTTAGGCGAATGTACAAGACACACGATATGCTCCATGATGTTTCTGTTTTGATGCCACCCTGTAACTTTTCTATGCGCTTTGTACAGTATTTCATGCTCAAAACTCTCACATTCATACAAGATTCTTCAAGCAGAAGCAAGTATACGGAAGGCCTCGACAAGTTTCAAATTTTGGTGCGTTAGCTAGCCTTCATTATGACGTTGCACGCACCCTATGTTTCATCAAATGGCTTGAAACTTAGTGCGCAGATTTGTGCAGGCCTCCTGAGCGGACAACTAGCGATCATTTAACTTCTATATGCTGCGTATTCCTGCAGAAGGTCACCGTGCTGGATACACTACCAATGTTCGATGAGTCTTCGACGTGACGCGTTCCAGAAGCGACGTGAAATGTATCTTGTTCCTTCGCTCGAAACCAATAAAACCAAAAACAAACTGTGCATGCATATCGGGCGCTATAGTGGATTCTTTTTATGCAAGTACTGAAGCTAACTGGTGACAGAATAATTGTGTAATTAGTTACACGAAAATTAACTTTAATTATTAAAACTCATACAAAACAACGCGGTCCTCCATTTTCTCACTTGAATGTAGTACTGACCACGTGAATTCGACACGTTTTTGACAGCACATCGTAAGTCATGACTGAACGGGGTGTAAAGACTCAGGTGAATTAACGATACAGTCATTTGACTTACGCGCTCGTTGTCCTGCGTATGTGCATATCAATTTCACAGGTATTATATGGAACACGCGATCATCAGCCGACACCTTTTATATGTCTACTGCTACGTATAGCTCCATGTCAAATATGCAATCAAATGCCGAATCACAACATGCAGGGTGATAGTTATTTTTTGTGCTTTTTATCAGGTTGTTCTAAGAGTTGCAGTAGGGTTTCTGCGCTTGTTTGTCCCTTCTCTTGTGTCCCGTTGGTTTGCGCTTTCAATTATTCCATTATGAATTGTTCTAAGAGAATAACAGCAACACACATATTTGTTAGCTTTAAAATGAAATGCCACTAATTTTACTGGTTATGACGTCTGGAGGCAACAGACCTTTCGCGAATGCCCTAAAGATACTTGCGCTACTTGCTACAAACCATAAGGAGCATTGTTGTGAAAAAAAAAAAACACATGGCGTTATGTTTGAACCAGCGTTCACTTTAGTTTCATTAATAGAAATGGCATGACTGCTGTTATTGCTACGACAGGAGCGGAAAGTCATCCAAAATTCATGGCATCCGGTGAACTATGTGAAACGTCCGCATACACTTTTAAAAACAATGAAGGAAGCGATAACTCACTTAAGTTTTCATTTCCAAACTTCGCTTCTGTTACGTTTGGATACTGGTGCATGATCATTCTGATGAAAATTCTTTCCACCCTGTGCGCCAAACCAGCTGCCGTGTCAAGTCTCTCACTCTGAAATGGAAACACAAACAAATTTATGCGTCAATGCAGCGTGGAGTGCTTAGGCGGAGAAGCTTGGAAAAAATTAAACCATCTTCCGATCACATGAACCCTGTGTGGATGCAAAGCAGCGCGTAGATGTTTCGCTGCAACGGGAGATGGTGCACTTTATTGAGAGCTTGGGCTGGTGCTAGCGCCGACACTGGCGGCGGCGTCGACGCTGGCGCTCATCGCGGCGTTGCGCAGAAGGGAATGAAGCGCGCACGCTCTCCGTCATTTTATACGTCGCAACTACCGTGGCACCCCCCGCGGAGTATACAGTGTCGCACCACCTATCGTGCGCGCCGCTCAGTTGTGTAGAGAATTCTAAACAGAGAGAGAGGGGCAGCGTAGGAGAGAGGGGGGGACGTGCATGCGCAGTGAGGGGCGGACGCCGCGGAAAGGACGGAGTGACGGAACAGCCCCCGCCATAAAATGCTTCCCATCTAAAAAGCTGGGTGGGGGGGTGCTTACACTAGACGTGTGAGGCCTAAAATACAGCTAAGCTGGTTCATCTCAAGAGCCTAACTTGGCCTTCTTGCTGATGCCAAGTGTTTCCTGGGAATAGACAGAGTCGAACGAGAACTTTCAGAGACCAAGCAAAGGCGCCCAAACTCCAGCGCTAAAACTAACGTGCAAATATGGCTCTGGCAGATGGTGTTGCTCTGGCCATGGCCTCCGAGATGACGGGCGCTCTGGTACGCCCAGTAGAAGCGCGGGCCTTTCGTCGCTCTTATTCGGCTCGCGCGGTGGACAGACTCAGCGCAGTGCCTGCGCGGACCATCTCCTTTGGTGAGCGCAGGCTGAGAAGCATTGTGTGGTAGGTATTTCCTCCTTACAGTCTAACCTTGTGACTTGTCACGCGTAACCGAGAGAAGAATAGACAAGGAAGAAAAGAAGGCAGAAGAAATGGATGATCATTTCTCGTCTCGTATCCTAGTTAGCGTTACTCTGCCGCTGCTCTCCAAAGTGTCGCTACTTTCCAATTGGCTTCTGCGTGCACTTTGTTAACGAGTGCCTCTCTCAGTCTCCTGGATAGTCACTGTACATGGCAGATCATTGGTGGGCCATGGACGGAACAGAGCGGCGGGAACGTTGAGGACGCTTGCGCTCGGATTTCTAGGCTCTCGTCTCGTCGGTGTTACCCGCACGCCGTCTGCATAGTGCGCAACGAGCGCCTCTCTCAGTCTCCTGGATAGTCACTGTACGTGGCGGATCGTTGGTGGGCTATGGACGGAGCAAAGCGACGGGCACGTTGAAGACACTTGCGCTCGGCTTCTTTGGCTCGCGTTGGCTTTCGCTCGCTAGATTTCGTGCCGACCGGTTGTGCCCCCACGATCTCCCACGACAGTGCAGCTCTGGCCGACTGGGCTTGCCCTACACCATCTCCTGACACCAATCTCAGGCGACAGCGCAGCTCTGTCCGACTGGGCTCGCCCTAATCCATCTCCTGACGCCGACAAGAGCTCTCGCCGAGTGATGCCCCGTCCTCGAACTCCGGCGACCGTGTCCATCTTTCCTAATTTCTCTTCCGTCGTTTGCTGTCTCTGCACCTAGATCTATCCTTCCTCTCTCTCCATCTCTTCACCTTTTAATCCTATCCTTTTAATCCTTCTTTACCCCCACCTCTCGTGAGCTATTGTTAAGGTGTCCTCCCCCTGAGAGACAGTTACGGGGCACACTTTTCTCTTCTTTTCATTTAAAATCACTTCCCCTGGCTCGCGTCTTGTCGGTGTTACCCACGCGCCGTCTGCATTATCGAACGCGACCGCACGCGTGGACGCATGCACAGATGGACGGACACACGGACGGATGGACGGATGCTTCGCTCCACTCATCATCATTCACTCCGAGTATATGCTGTGATATTTTTGCGGACATAAGACGTCTTACTCCGAGCTTCATAGGCTTTGCTTTTATCTATTTTATATCCGAAAGAAGATAAACGGGTCATAATTACTGAAAAACTTTTTCTCACTTTGTAAGTCTTTTTGTTTCGAATGAAACGGTACCATTATTTCAGTTCAATGACGTTTCTCCATGACGCTAATGGCGAGAAATAACTGCGAGAAAATGGCACAACGGCACGGCCACAGTGTCCTCATACAACCACACATCTTTTTCTCTATCCGAACAGAACTGTAGAGAGCTTTGGTCTCATGACCAATCACAAATGAACTGCTTTCAACCTGTGCTTTCTTTTGTTTAATTTCAGATACCACGCTGCACGCGTAATATAAAAGACGGCAATCCGTGAAAGCCGAGACAGAAAGGAAGGAGTAGGAGAAAATTGAAAAAAAAGAAAAATAGAACAAGGAAAGACAGGTGAGGTTCTCAAGAGTTGAAAAAACACAGCTACCAGGCCGATAGCCAGGCTGGATGCTCTAGAGGCTCGAAAAATGCCCCCTCGCCCAGAAATACGGGTGTAACAGAGTGTTTTACCTAAAACAAATATAGCAAATCAGAGCATATCCACGGAGTGAATGATGATGAGTGGGGCGAAGAGCTGGAGGGTTTCATCGCTAAACCATTAACCATCCGCGAATATCACCCACTACATCATTAAATACGTGACAAACACCATATATATTTATACGAGAAGTTTTATTATTTGTAAACCTCCCTGTCCTTCCTCATTTATTCCTCCTCCTCCTCCTTTATTATTTGTAACTGGTAGCTATACGTCGCTTCCGTTTCCCCTTCTTTATAACGGCTTTACGGTCGGTGAAGTGGTGAATCAGTGATGGGGCGTAGTGGTATGTTTGCATGGACAAAGAAGTGGACAGTTTGCAAAGGTGGAACTAAAGTCGGTCACGTTAAACAAGGGATGGAAACAGTGGGAGAATCAAGGATTCTTTAACGCGCACTTGGCTACAAGAACACGACCATCTTGCATTTCCTATTGCCTGCTTCTCAACAGTATTTGCTTTATGATCGGATAAGTGGTGGATCGGTGATGGGGCGTAGTGGAATGTTTGCAAGGACGTAGTGGGCAGTTGGCAAAAGTGGAACTATAGGCGGTCACGAACATACATACTAGGGATATACAGACCAACGCCTTTAGAAGCTTCACCCCTAAAATAGAAGTTTTTGATGGTCCTCGACCAGTGCCCCCCGCCCACACCCACACCGATAAAAATTCCTAGCTACGAGTCTGACAACTTCAGCGGGTATAGTTGGCACTGCTTTCGTGTGGGACCAATTTTTGTTCATCAGTCATATTGTTAGAAAGTCTCACAACGAGTACTAGTTATCAGTCACGAAAGTGTTAATAAAGCTTTGCTCACCTCTGGTATGATACTCCAGATGTGCGGCTTTTGCATGGTTGCACTGGCGAGGTCGACAACTGTTGTGGCCAGCTGTTGGGTCTGACTAGCCCGTTCAGTTTCCGGTGTGTTGTTGAGGAGCATTTCAAGTTTTTTCATGACACTTGAAAGAGCCGAATATACGCTTCTGATGTACCCGTCATCGTGGACGTGACGAGTGAAGTTTCCGAGCGCGTAGATTACTTCTTGTATGTTCGTGCTGTTCTGTTGCAATAAGAGAAATAACACAACTGATCAGGCAGGTGGCTGGCTATCTCAGTGATTGAAGTATCACGTCATATCTCGTGTGGGATAACGAGCATATTTAGCATGAGATTTAAGGGTCGACAGCTGCTGGCAGGTTTGCAGGAACTGTGATAGTGCTGCTTGTGATTACTGTGGTGCGAGGATACCATTGCACCCCACCTTTGTGATTTTACTGATAACAGCTCCAACAACTTTCAGCAACGTTGGCACTGCTAAACGATCAGCCGCTTTCCCAGGTTTGGAGAGCCGGAGCGTTCTAGCTTCCAATCAGAGAGCGACGAAAGCCCTGCTGAAGTCTCTGTGGTCAACCGGACTCGAAAAAACAACTCTGTAACTCCCGTGCTTGAGTGTGTGCGCGCTTTTGTCTTTTAGTATACACGCATATTTTTGTCCATTTCTTTTTTTTTTCTCCCTCTTTACCATTCTACCCCTTTACCGCTTGTCCAGTGCAGGGTAGCCAACCATGATTTATTTTCTGGTTAACTTCTCTGCCTTTTCCCTAACTTTTTTCTCTCACTCTCAAACACTGCACAACAAAACGTCCACAAGGAGTATTCTTGCAGATACCACGTAAAACCTACGATGCTTGTTATTGGCTTTACATAGTGAGCTACAAGACCAACTAGCACGGAAAATGAGAAACTTGCACAGTCGCGTGACAGAGAAAGGCCGTGACGTAACATCTCATTGTCTTCCAGGCCCCCATGGCATCGATGTAGAGAGGCAAGTTGACAAAGACAAATGTGAAGAATGCCCTTGTAAAAAGCATGCAGGAATTCATTCCACGTTCAACGACTGACTTAGCTACAAACATTCGTACACTGACACCCCATGTCTAACAATCTATGTGGAGCAACCCATACCCACCTGCACTAGTCCTTTAGACTACGATTTCTACATAGACTACCCGAACCCAAACAAATGGTGAACTCCCAAGGTCTTTCACTCGTAAATTCCAATTGCTTCTTGTCATTTGTCGCAGCGCGTCAGTCGGCAGTACAATAGGCATTAGGAACGATTATAGCGCGAGAAATTTCAGTGAATACAGTATATTGTCTGCCTTACCTGACTTTTAGAACAACATCAAAATAAGTGACAGTGTTGGCTATGACATCCTTGTAGCTTCAATTGAGGTGCGGCTGTGTCCAGTTTAGGGCGAGATCGCGGGCCCTATCTCGAATATGATTTGCGAAGCGAAAAATACGAAGTGCAGTTGCGACAAAGACTGATAGCTTCGTGTGTGATATGTTCTCGTCGCTTGGTTCGCATTCAAACGAGCGCCAGCTCAAACGTCTGTTCGCTCGCTCTGATGCTTCCGCTCTGATGGGCCGGTGTTTCACCAGTACAGAAGAGAATCCATGATGTGCTGCGTCACAGAATGGCAACGCGAAGCTTATCTATAAGCTTTACGGCATAAACTAGCTGCCCATTGGAGCCACTTACACACACCATTATACACGCAGCTTGGGACAACTGTCAAGTACATAGAGGTCTGATGACGCGGAAGCACACCTGCTTATACTCAGCAAGTTTATGCTTACTATTCGACTCCTATATCGTGTAACTTTTCATTCTTAGTGCGTATAATGTTCCAGTGCGTTGCTATCGCAAGATTTGCTTAATTCGTGAGGCTTCGTACGAGAGATATTTAACGACATTTAAGTCATCCACTGCCGTGTTAAAAATGTTGCGGTGCTGTAAACTGGGAATGGTTTCAGCTGAAATTTTAAAAAACTGACCCTTTCCGAGGTTCCAACGACGACTTTACCCCATATATTTCACAGCTCAGAAGTTCTAAAATGCCACCCGACCTTTGCGAAAAGTGTTATAGCTTTCTACACGCAGTGGTCAGTATCTGTTACGTACTTTCACATTATTTTCCACGTGCCAGAGATCTGGTGTCTTGCAGTGGGATGAGTCCTCATTCTTCGACCAGTGGCCATTGTTTTCGCACGTCCTAAATATCTCTGGAAACACAATAATAATGCATATAACAATGCACACCATCACCGAAAATTAGCGAGTGTGATTTCAGAAGAACACGGGTGCTTACGAAAGCACTTGACGTTCAAGATTTCAAACAATGAAGCTTTGATATACACTAAGTCCGTATTAATGAATACTAGCAGATAATGAAGCCTAACAATGTATACGGAACGCGAATGTTACTCCTTCAAATACAATGCAATATTTGTGATAAAAATGTGAAGAACCTAATGTGAAAAGAAAACTTGCCACTGGTGAGCAACAAAACTGCGACCATCCGAAGGTCGCTGGTTCTTTTCACACTTCGCGCGCGCGCGCGCACGCACACACACACACACACACACACACACACACACACACACACACACACACACACACACACACACACACACACACACACACACACACACACACACACACACACACACACACACACACACACACACACATATATATATATATATATATATATATATATATATATATATATATATATATATATATATATGAATTTCCGTACTGCTGCATTACCGACAATTGTGGCAAAATTTCGTTTCGTTTACAAGTGATTTACTCAGATTTAAATGAGAAAGTTAGGAGCTAAGTAACGCACATATGCTTACGTTTCCTGAGCCTACAGTTTGCGTATTATGGGCACAAGTTGTACTCATACGCTTGCATCATCCGTAACATTACATTTAAATGAGAACCTTTAATAGGCAGATTTGCAGGAACATGATGCAGTGCATCTTCATTCTTGTTGTGAACGTTGGCTGGGGGTGCAGAAACTGTACTTTTATAGAATACTTTCAAAGAAAATTCTAATGCATTTGACCGCTACTCTTTAAACTGTCCCTTTTGCGTTTGAAGGAGTCAATGAGTGTTTGTCCATGCCGCCGCTGCTGCTGCTGCTGCTGATGATGATGATGATCCTTGTTATTTTGGCGCATACCCACAAAGGGGGATTGGCCATGAACCGGGCGGCAGGATCTTTGAGTAAAAGGCTTATATTTAAATCGTCATCGCCACATCGTTGTCGTCTCTTTCAGGCAATGCAAAGCGCGTGTCCCTTAGCGCTCGCACTTGCCTGCCGCCTTGTCTGCCAATGTTTGCTCAATGTTTGAACTCTCACTAAATGTGATATACGGACTATCTCAATCAGCGGCTTCCTTAGAGCCCTCAGAAACCGGCAGGTACCCCAATATGTTAGGTATGCGAGATAAAAAGGTTACCTCCAATATAATTTTTCGGACATCGTTTAGTAGCCTTGCCTCCGACCTTTGTCAATTGCCAGCCATCCATTGTTGGGCATTCGCTTGGAGAGAAAATTGTGGTGCCTGTGGTAGATCTTGGAGTCGTTCTATCAGTATTTGGTAGCATTGCTGCGGGAGCACTGATCGCTGTGGTAGTCGGGGTGTTGACTGAAAGCGAAGAGCATATTATTAGTAATCTGTAACGTAAAACACTCTACGAGTGAAAAACAGTTACTGCAAGATTAACTTGCCGCTGTCTAAAATGTGTAAGTTGCACTTATTTGAGGTGCAAGAATAACAGAAAAAAAAATAAAACTGTTAAGGGGAACCAAACACCTAGAGCGGCACGAGGCGACATGACACGTAGATAAACTTTACAGGACCCCATCCAAATGACTCGCGTTAAAAGAAAAGATCTGCATGAAAGTTTTTATCAGGAAGTGATCTGGCAGTGCCTTTTAAATTTTGTCCTGTTTTCTAGTACACGTAATGGATAATAAAAAAAAGTGCACTTCGTCACTCCACAAGTAACTATGAACTAACTGATCACTCATGTAAATTTTCAGTTCATTGAAATGAAAGACGTCTCTTTTTTTTTTCAAGTGATGATTGGCAGGAGGTACTCACAAACACACAGTGAACGAAACTTTGTAGAACAGTCTACTCCGTAAAGTATGACCGTGGTTTCATTGCGCACGAGTGCTGTGCATGACTTTCTGTAAGTGATGAGAACGAGAAGTGAAAGTGAAAAGACACAATAGGTTAACTAAAAAAGTCGAGGAGCAAGCTCGTACGACACCGAAATGTAACGTGTTCAAAATATGCATTACATGCTGTAATAGGAAAGCAACTGTATAATAAATTGCAGGAGAAAGTGAAAGAAAATAGAGAGATGGGTCGCGGAAAACAATGAAAAATACTTGCGCAAAACGAACTTAGTAATTAAATTTTGTTCAGTCAATACTCGTAAAAGTACATATAGAGGATAGCAGACAGCATTAGTATGCGCGCCATATTGTTTAGATGAATCACGCACACCTTTCGGACGGAGTATTAAGCCAGTACGCCATGCCTTCATTGCCTTCGTAGCTTCCCAGCAGGTTTTCGTAAGCATCTACAACCAAGTTATCTGGCAGAAGGTTCATTCCCAGGGCCTTGCAGGCTTGGAGGCTTTCTTCATAGGTCATTTTGAGGTAGTTTATGCAGGTCGGAGGGCGGTTTTTTTGAAACCTTCTCACGTTTGCTGTTGGGGCAAGGGCAAATAGATGTAAAAAAAATAAATGTTAAGCTGAGCGCCAACGCCACTGAGAATTTCTGGGCAAGGCACGCTCTTTCAGAATTCAGCAGGGGTACTTGCCGCAGTTAAAGCCATGCGCTTCCGGTAACTTCTTCTGTCTACCTGGAAGCAGAAGTCAATGCTACAATGTTGGTTTTGCGGTAACTCTATGAATAATTGGGATAAATTAGAAGATTTCACTCTAGTCATTCGTTTTTTCTAATGGCATGTTCTAACGTAGCGTTTAGAGACTTTCCATCGCTTTACGTTTGTCAGATAGGTTTGTGCTGACCGTATGGTGGCCAACTATGGGGCTCTTCGGTGGCACAGACGTCCAGTGAAATACACTATCAAAGTCAAATATTTGAAATAATCCTAGGTATCTAACAACGCTCTGTATGCCATAGTGGCTTTAGTTTACATTACGTGTTGTTAACTTGCGTATAAATGGATTCACTGTATATACTATGGTGATCACACACCAGTCGAGTAGCAAACCACGCGACCAACCAAGCTAGCTTGTCTGACATTATCATTAAAGCTTTAGTTCCTCTATCTAAGCACAATGTCCCAGGTTCAGCTCGATTCCCACCGGTGCGGTCATATATTAATGACGAAATATTGTGAGAACTGCGGGCTTACATGTAGCTGTATGCTAAAGTAATTCAGGTTTTCGAAATGAATGCGTAGTCTTCAGCCACACCGGAGTACCTAATAAGCAAGAACCACGATTTTAGCAGGTAAAAGTCACCAAAATTATGGAGGAGCCATTACTGGCACGTTGGGGAAAGGAAAGTGAAGGATTCCGGCAAGTTCCAAACGCAAGCACAAGAAGAAACAGACGCATGCCGTGCGTTAGTTTCAGCAATGTAATTCCAGCAATGTAATTTCAGCAATGTAATTCCACCATTGTCAGTGAAATTGCTGGAATTACAAATGAATTTTATTGAAAGACAGGATTCACTATAGAACACTGCCACACAGACGTAATGGGCCAACCCAAACCCCATTTTTTTAAATCTTAAGCAGATCTCAACCACGTGGTAAATTATAGATCCACCAAATATTGAAATTATTGATCAGTACTTTGGAATTATAGTTTCTATAAATTCCCATGTAGCGCGCGTGCTAAGGTATGGTTAATATGAAAGCAAAAAGGGGGACGGGGGCGGGGTGGAGCTCGTCATATAGTATCTTCACATGCTTCTGCTGTGGGCTCCTTACACACGCATGACAGTGTTCGGAATAATACCGTTTTTGATCAACTTCAATTGCAAGTCCAGCCTTTTCCTGTGCATTACTTTCTTCTCCTTGCACTCGTGTTTGAAACATGCTGGAACCTTTCACTTCTCATCATGTGCCTAGTGGCCCAGAAAATCACACTGCTAACTGTTGGCTGGGATTTCTCCCATTGCTGTCCGTTGTTTACCGTAAGCCCACAATGTGGGCCAGTATCTGAGTTGGGGCAACACTGGGATGGTACTGGTACTACTTTGGGACGACAATGAGACAACACTGGGACGGAATTCACCTTTTTCCAGGCATAGATATACTTTAAGAAGAACACTGTGTGCTCGTTTGAGAGCCGTCGGCAAGTGTGGCTCAATAACGATGTATATTCACGTCTCATACTTCAGCACTCAAAGGCGAGTATTCTGTCGAAAGATACCGGACATATAAAGACGGATTCAAAAGTTACCACGGCATACAGCCATATAAATTAATCAGCTAGCAGCCCAAGAACTTCTGACCAGCCTTGTACATAAGGAAACGTGAAGAGCCTGTACAAGACAAGGGCCACAAAAAGAAGGCAGTACGCGTACGCGTGGTATATATGTATAGAATACCAAACAAGGTGAATGCGCATATGCACATAAGAAGGCATTGACATCATACGCATACGCAAGCACCTTTGTTTTCGCAACACATTTTCAAAAAAAGTGGAACGCCAGCAGAGTCGATGCGATGATATATCAAGCCACGCATTTATTCAATAATTCCAGCTCAGAGAGCTTACTGAGTGCATTTGCCAAGCTGAGAAAGCCCAGGGATTTCGTGACCAGGAAGCATGTCACAAAAATCAATGCTTCCAAGACGCTACAATTATGCTGAGATACTGCTTGCCGCGAATTTGAGCAGCTGCGCTGGCCAGTCATGTCGGTAGCCATAAATGTCAATCAATTTTTTTAAAGACATAATAACCATCAGTTGCTCTTCGCTGATACACTTCCTCAATTTAACTTGTGTAGCTCGCACGGTGTAAGAATAGTTTACACCGTGGTAACTAATCAGCAGCGGCCTGAATAAGGGTTTGTAAGACGTCCTAAACAGGCAAAACAAAGGAAAGAAATTCGAAGAATAGATGCACATTGACAACAGTAAGGCACTACTTTAGCTTATGTTATCGTCGCTAAGCTTTGCTCCTTCTCAACAATATCAAGAGAATTTCAAAAGCTGCATACCTAAACAGAGAGCACTTGCAATAACTGGAGTAGCGCTTGCAAGCACTTGTGTTCACTGAAAACGCTTTATAAATATCATTTGCTGAATTTGAGTGGCAGTGGTTATCTCTTGCTGCCTCAGCACAAATGCAGCATTGAAACTCTTTATATTTGCTCAGAGGACATTCTGCAAGCAGCACCGTTGACAGCATGCAGTCGTAAAATTTGAATTTCCGAAAAGCACCGTCAACTTACAGATGTATCCCAATTTTTCGGTACATGATCGCAGAACTGGAACAAATGATGATCCTCTAATGCCGAGGGCCTGACATTTATGAAACGGTTGGTTGTACCTAAAACGAACGCAAAGAAAGCTTTTAATAAACGAAATACACATATAGCTTGAAAGACGTCAAGAATTTTAAATAACTCATAATAAAAATCTTCCCCCCCCCCCCCTTTGCCCACACTTGAATAAAAAGAAAAACAAGACAAATCCTATTTCTGAACACCACGAGCAAGCGTTTGGTTTGTGTATGCGAAAAATACGTAGTTTACAAAACTCCGTAGCGTCAGATATTCGAGCTCAGTTGCGCCGGATTCGATTTTGAACTAAATCGGCGTCTCTGTTGGTAGATGGCGTTACTGCATTTCGTCATCTAAAAATTCTAAATGCGCTAAACATTACGTTACATGCACTTTGCATGCATGTTTGGAATAAAGACTCAAACTCAAACATACGCCTTAGGTAAAAATATTAACACTTGTTTTTCCTACATAGTTTACATTTGCGGCATATATGAGTAATCATTACACTTTCTTCGTTCATAATAATTTTTCGGGTTTAACTTCCCGAAACCACCGTATGATTATCAGAGACGCCGTAGTTGAGGGCTCCATAATTTCAACCACCTGATGTTCTATAACGTGCCTGAAGTGGGTATGCACTGCAGTTAATAGCTGAACAAAACCAAGCTTTTGTAATGGGTTGGAGCATTAGACGACCCACTCGTTACGCTATTTGCATTGTGCGATGACTGCTAGTTCTTTTCGCTGTTTTAAAGCACTTTATAAGTCGTATTAACATGATTGTTTCCCGACATCAAGCTTGGCTAAGGACAAGTTTGCCAACAAGCCCTAAGCACCAGCGTGCTTCAGTGGTATAATACTGGACTGGCACCCGGCGGACCCAGGGTTCGAGCCCCGCTGTGTCATTGGTGCTAGGTTTTCTTTTCTAATTTCGCGCGATGTAGGTACGGACACAGGTGGTGGCGGCAAACAACTACGGCGCCTGTGCGAGACCCAAGTTGTGATCTCATAACTGCTTCCGTTGTAATATATGGCCCGTGTCACATCACTCTTTGTTGAGTACACCCGGTGTATTTTCGACCACTCCGATCATACCGAAAAAAACATTGTCCTAGTATACGAATGTGATAAGTACTTATTGAAACGTTGAGGCGTTATATTTAAGGAAAAAAATTGCGTAGCATCGAGGGTGCTTCGAACGTTGCGCACGGAAATAAAACTGTGTCATGGTAAATTATTCATGAAAAAAGCTGGTTCAAGCAAATTATACGAAACCTTTATTTTTCTGATTATGAAGGCACCGATCTTCCATGTCTGTAAAAGTGTGTTTTCGTTTGTAAGTGTTATTATTCTTGGTCTTGACTAAAAATAGTAAAGAACTGCTGCATGTTTACTTCTGCCTAAAAAAAACCACTAAATTTCTTGGCGAGCAAGATAATTACATTATGGTCTTAATAATTTCATGAAATAAGTGATAAATATAAAGCGAGAATCAATGCAGCAGGTGCATGTCCAAAATGTCTTGATGAAATGCAGAAAAATGCCATTTTGATGCAAGTTGCGGCTTCATTTTCTTAATGTAGTGCTCCAAGTAATAATGTAGCTTATACATCATCCTGTAGTATGTTTTGTTGGCTTAAAATGCAGATATAAGATGCTGAAACTATGAAAGGAGTAATTTTTGTTTTCAGTAAGCAAACAAATTTTCAAACATAACGACCACAATGTTGTGGGACGCTTATCTTTGCCTCGCCTTCACTGCATAGCATGCCAGCGAAGAATTTCAGCAGGGAGCCATTTCGAAGCGAATGATGCAAGTCATACAGCCACATGTCATTTATTTAAGTAGTACTGCTGCCTAAAACGTTTCAACTGCCAATCGTGATAAAACGAGGAAATGGTATTTTCCCCTCTTGAAGCACTAAATTACAGGTAATATTCAATCCTTTCATAGTCTGAAGGGTCACAATTTTAAATTAGTCGATGGCCTGCAGGACATTTGTGGGGCGTTGTGTTTGGGTTCTGATAATTAGGTCCCATCGCATCCTGTAGTATCAAAAATTGCATGATTAAACTATACTTGGCTGAGGTTATTTTAATTATGTTTAACGTACAGCTTAACGCATGGTCGCTCACCACTGGGTTGCCAGTGGAAAATATGAAGGAAGAGAGAAAGGTGAAAAATGAAGAAGCAGATGTGGAAAAACAAAAAGAAACACAAGAAAGATGAAGGAAAGGGGAAGACAACGAGAAACTTAAAATAATATACTTTCGGGGCCTGCTTGCAGCTTCCGTGTTCACACAGCTTGCAAACACTGAACTGCATTTATTTTATTTTGTATTTGCTCTCCTCTACCTACAATTTTCGTCATTGCCCTTCCTCCTAATTTATGGTAGCAACCTACAAAGTTCTCTACCCTCGATTTCTCTGTTTTTAATATATTATCTTTCTCTGTAGCATGTTGCGTTATATGCACGACAACACTCACACATTTTTACGGCAGGACTTGCTAAATTGTGTGATCATGAGTAAGCCATAGTGAAGTGTGCATTACCATGCCCAGACTGGCTAGATCTTCAGAGTGAGCAGCCCTCCACCAGCAGCGAACCCCGGGCCGGCTTTATCTCTATACAATCAGCGCAGGCTCACGCGAACAGTTCATTTAGTGGACACTTACGATATACGATCCCTGCCATTGTACAAGACAGAAGAAAGTGCTTGCCCGCCGAGCGATCCTCTTGCGTCCCATACGAGGAAGTTATCAGTAACACTGCTGGGCTGCTTGTCAATACGCGTGTAGACGAAGAAGAGCTCGTGCAGGGTTTTTCCATTCAAGAGAGTCATGGCATGATCGTCGCAGAACTTGGCAGCTGCGGTCATGCTGAAAGCACGCCCCTCCGGAACACAGTAGTCGAACATCCAGGACTGTGACTTGTGGTAAACTGCAAACAAAGAAAAAAGAAGAATTTGGAACGATTTACAGTCGTTATGGTATACTTATCCACTAGGGTACGAGTGAACACTGGTTATGATAGCTGTGAACATGCCTTTTTCTTTATTCACGAAGCAAGTATAGTGAGCTGGTAATAACTGTGCTCGTTGAACATTATGCGACGGGTTAGCGTTGTGCCAAATATAGTGGTACAATACAAGTTCATTTTTTTTTGCCAAGACAAGTCTTCTGAAAAGCTCACTGGCAATGAATGCAATGCGTAGAAGGTGTCCAATGTTTGCGTATACATGCGCACCCACGCGTGACCACAAATAGACACACCTGAGATTGCATGCAATTGCAATAACATCTTTTATTTTGCACATCTGACACTTTTATTGCCAGTGAGCGAAATACGACTTGCAAACTACGTTAGTGTTAGTAGTACAGCTGTACGGTACAGAATGTTCTCTCAATGTCACCTTTTCATAAGTAAAATTGTTCTTCTGTCTTTTTGATGACATTTTTTAGAAAACCGTTGCCCATGTAGCTGCTATTCGATCACCATTCTCGTCGTTCGTCGACTAGTGCAAAAGAATGCAGCAGTGTGGTTTTTTGCTTTTTGAATACGACTGGCCTGTGAGAACACCGTTGACCCCGGTGCCATGCCCTGTTCACTTGCTCCACTAATTTCGTTCCCAAATTATTCCTCACTGATTTGAGCTGTTTTTACTCCCCCGTCTCACATTTCTCCACTTTTCCATTTTTTAATAGTAGGATAACGAACGTGATTCTTTTCTCGTGAAACTCTCGGCCTGTTTTTTTTAATGCAATTTCATTGTCGTTTTGTTCTGAACAATGGTAACAAGTTAAAAATGGGCCGCATGTGCTCATAGATCCGCAATTTCCATCACATTCATTGACCCACCAATCTGTAAAACAAAGAAAAAAAGAAGAATGCATAGTTAATGCTCGCATCTACGCTTTTAATTGTCATAACGCGACACGCTTTTCAGGATGGTACCACCCATCACCATGATTGCATTTCTTGAGTAAGCGATTTACAAGCCACAATGCCGCAAGCCTTATTACAAGCCACGAATATCGCACGTTCGGACACGCATCACGAATAGGTGTCGGCGTTAGTCCACTAAGTCATTACTCATTACTCCTAAAAAGACCCCGAAGTGGCTTCCTAATGTTGTGTTAGCATTTGAGCTACCGTATCACCAAATCATTCGCGCCATAAGCTACTCTACTGAAACGTTCCACATGACATCTTACGGAAAAAATAGGGACTCGGTACATATTCCGTGTAAATTACACGGAAAAAAGTATGGATTTTATAGAAGAATACGGAAGTTGTGTGGCCTATACGGAAGACATTTTTAAGGAAAATATGGAAAGATACGGAAATGATGTAGGATATACGGAAAGTTCTATATGAAAGATCTGGACGGATACGGAAATCATCTCGTATATACGGAAAGTTACTTACGGAAAATATGGAAAGATGTGGAAATATGGAAAGCTTTTACAGAGTATACGGAAACTTTAAAGTTAAACGGGACATACGGAAACTTTCTTACGAAAATATGGCAATGTAAAGAGTGCAAGCAGACTAATAAGACTGGAGATGTTAA
The DNA here is from genome assembly GCF_013339725.1 of Rhipicephalus microplus. Taxonomy (NCBI): domain Eukaryota; kingdom Metazoa; phylum Arthropoda; class Arachnida; order Ixodida; family Ixodidae; genus Rhipicephalus; species Rhipicephalus microplus. Next base: position 7,961,907 of record NC_051173.1, read on the forward strand.
TGTCATTAGATTCAATTGGCAGTCTGAGCGACAAATACCATTCGATCCGTGGTGGTGCTTATCCGCTGCCGGAAAAAAAGTAATGTCATTGTGATTGAACATATATCAATGTCGAAAATTCAGAAAGAAATGGCCGCAAAAGTTGAAGAAGGGAAATGTACAGTGATAAAAGTGAAGGTATGCAGAAATAAACAGTCTATTTCGCGCCAAAATGATGGCCACACAAAACAAGAAAACACGTAGACAGGACAGGCGCCCACTCGCAACTGTTTATTCCTTGAGTTATTCCTTTTGAAAGACATGCGGAAAGTCACTTTGCTAAATAAATGCGCAAAGAAATTTCATATTGCCGAATATATGTGGCCACCATGAGCCAAGACGACTCGCTTAACCAGTATACACAGTCGATAGAATAACCACAAGCAACACGGCGTGCGCGGCATGACAACAAAAAAAGAAAATTAACGTCTCACGTCTATTCTGGTTTTCTAGAACGCGAATTAACAGATGCCCGCCTGGTATCTTGCGGTGCAACCGCACACATAACAAAAACTCACAGCGTTTCGCATTCGTTCGCTTTAAAGGGCCACTCACCGCGGGCTCCCAAATTGCAAAAAAGGAGCGCAATATTCTTTCCTGATGTTTCTCGTCCTGGCATGCACGACGCCGGCAAGGCAGCTATGGGGAATTATATGTTATCCCTGTTCTCATCATCGCCTTTCCTCGTTAACTCGTCGAACTTGCAGCCATCGCTGCCGACGGAGGCACACTCGACGGGTTGAGCTGCGCTACCCTTTCCATGGCCTCCTCGTTAACTGTACAGCAACACGCCGTCAGCAAGTTTAGATGAAGTGGATTGAGTAGTAGTACAGATATGTTACACTATGTGCCGAAACACCACCAGCTGTTCCCATTTTATTCTGTAGTACACTGAAACTATGCAAATGCTAAGAAGTATGCCAACAAACAAACACATTTGGAAACAATGACTGATAAGAGTAAAGTCGAGCGACGTGACTGTGTCGTCGAGCGTGCAGTTCTGTGGGTCCTGGTGTTGATTGATTAGAGAGACCTTGACGTTCATTGCACCGACAAGCTGAAGCGACTTCGCTCACCAGTTGCCTCACACGCCTTACAACATGTCGCAGCTTTAGGCGTGGCCAGTTGCTAGATTTGCAGCCAGCAACGCCACTGAAGCCATTCATGGTGTCCGAGAAAGGGCACCTCGAAACACTGTCGAGCAGCTCACGTGAACACCCGGCGCGTTTACTTGGTTCGCTGTTCACTCGCAGTCAAGTGAGGTAGACTGGACATTTATAATCTAATCGATCACCGGTGCTACGTTTAATGAAACTATGCGATGCAGACTGGAAGCAGGAAGCTTAAAACTCGTTCAGCTGAGCCGCTTTGACCTGTACCGATTCTCATGTTTCGTCTTGTAATAAATTAAGCGCTTGGCACGCAGAGCTTGAATCGGTCGGCAAACTATCCTTATAATTTGCTAATATGAGCTCAATGCATTTGTACAAAATTGTACCAACCGTCTTCGAGTTCCTGTAGTTACAAAACCAGCGCAATCGACCCATTTTACTTAGAGAGAGGTGAAAAGGCCACGCCGTATTCAGAGCGGTACGAAAAAGAAGACTTTACTTTAAATTGCATGCATGAGATATTTGCTAAAATGCACGCCCCGCCTCAGATGTTTGCAAGTTCATCCGGTGGTTCTTATTCTGTTGTGGAGAAACACCTGGTCATTGCGCTAAAGCATGCTGTATTGTTCACCCACTTTTGCAATATTCTCCACTCGTTATACTGAAGGTCATCCTCTATTCTTTCATCGTGGCTAGGCGCCAACAACTTATAACAAGTATTCGCCGTCACAGAGCATGGTTAATCAGAAAGCGAGTGAACTTTCGCGATTGTTTGTATTGCTCGCTAACCGCATTGTTATTCACGCCAATGTCCCATCTTTTTTACACCAGCCATTGAAATGTCAATACATTTGAAAAATTTCCCTAAGTATATCGTCACTGGCTCAAAGTCTTCAGTAGTTCAAATAAAAAAAATTAAGAAATATACAAATCGTCATCGGTGTATTCAAAACACGTACATGGTATAGAAATTGAGCCGACAAGCCCAATATTAGATCAAGGTACCTAAAGATAAGGCAGGAGCCAAACACAACAAATGTTTCCTCGTTAAAATGAAGATTATGAATACAGTCGTTTGTATGCGCTGCCATGCGATGCCCAAGTATTCAGCAACATTTTCCTTTTTTTATCAATAAAGAGGGACCTGCAACACGTTTTGAGCATGATCTGAATGCGCTGCCACTCGGTACTTAAGCTCCCCAAAACAGGTATGACAAATTTAAAGCGCAGCATGTGGCCTGGAAATTCCCATAAATTATCGAAGTCGGCTAAAAATCGCTTTCTCTTCTCTCGACAAATGACGCCGTAGGCTCAAAATCACTACGTGCCAAACCTAATACCGGCCATTGGCTGATCAGAGCGTGGCGTACTCGATCGTTACTAGGAGGCCGCAGGAGGTCACGACCTGTTCATGCACAGGTGCGCGATCATACTGAAAAGCGCTGCAGGCAATAAAGGAAAAAAAAAGTGCCCAAGCTAGCGAGGCATGCGTTACGTGTCCCCCACCCCCCATGCCTCCTCCCTCTTTGCTCAGCTTACACTGATTTCGTCACGACGACAGAAGAGAGAAAGCGATTGCAGAGTGCGGCAAATATTTTTAGCTCCCCTCGTACTCAACGAATTCTAAAAATTCTTGTGGTGCAATAAGATCTTTTGGTGAATCCATACCACGCCTATACGAAAAAATGTTGCACAGACCCTTTAGGTTCGAAGAATGTGCCACTAGTTTTTCTCCTTTTTGCAGGTGGCTTAAAGCTTGAACTTCGAAATGATTACTTGTCGCACCTGAGCTCATTTTTTAAAGGATGACTGGGCGATGCCTAAACTATTCATCAACCTCGTAATGCACGTGGCAACTTCTGCGGCGTATTCACGGGAATTTATGTTATAACGAAAATAAGAATAAACATGTACTCACTGCAGTCAGTGAACTGGTAGTTCATTCCACCTGAAAGACATGAGCGGAAGGTTATTATGAAGTCTTGCCTCATACACGTTCAATATTTATGCGTGCGCTATTTCAGCGAAGGTCTTACGTCCTCTCTTTGTGCTGTCCTCGCAGACTACTGGATATAGCTCATCGCAGCTGCTCTTGAAGAACCATGGTACGTCGCGGCCAAACCACACCGTGAAGCAGGACGTGTTCCAGTCAATGGCGTAGGCGTCGAAGGCAACCACGCCACTCAGCTGACTGTAGTAGGTAAAAAAAAAACATTTTGAAGTGCATGATCTGAAGTTTATTGTTAACCTAAAGCATTAAATGTGTCAACTGTCAAGAGGCATTGCGAGTAGTGGCAAGACTTGAAACTATTTTAAGGATCTTGATGAAAAAAAAAACGAATATAAGTCAGCCAAAAGTCGCGTGATAGTCAAGTGAATCTACGTGTGCCGTCCACGTACCAATCGTCACATGACGTGATGAACGGTGTAAATATTGCAGTCATACCGAGTTCACAAATCGCCGAAATTTGTGGCGTTATAGAGACGTCACGACGATATCATGCAATGTCGTGCATACTACGACACATGATGATGCCATCACACGCCAGTGGCACTTGCTCGAGTGTGGGACGATCCTGGAGGCACTTTGAAACAACGTAAGGTGTAAAAAGCTTCGGTGATGAGGCCATGGTTCACTGAACTTTCTTCGGGATCAGCCACGATTGAGCAAGCACCAATGTCGTGTAATTGCGTCATCGTGCGTCTTAGTAATCATGACATTGGATGAAATCGTCGTGACGTCACAATAAAGTCACAAGGTGACTTACACAAAAGACAAAGATGACTGTCCCCATTGATTCGCCTTAATGAATAAGCAAAGGACCGTTTAACATTGCATTTCCGACAAATCGCGGCACACACGAAAGAAAGCTTGAAACACCACTTGAAAAAAAAAAGCAATTTTCCCTTAGCTTGTACGAACTGGCAAGCTTGGAGCTTAAGGCTTCGAAAAAAAAAAGAGTTAGGGCAGAAATTCACTGTTTTCAATTATCACTACCGCTGCCACTTCCGACTCGATGACACTTCATCAGCATTGCGAAAATGCGCTAAGCGTGTTAATGCACTGGTTCACGTAAAGAAAGTTTTTCAGGAAACAACCAGCGTTGTGCAAAAAAAATTCAAGCGTTTGAAGGCACATACTTGTATGTCGGATATTAAAAAGGGCGTTCCGCACTGTCTTGCGAGAGATACGCCTGCGGCTAAGTGATTGGAACAGTGGCCCTCGACCCCAGAGGACCAGAATAAAAAAAATGCTTTTACGGTATGAATTCGACACCTATATACATTTATGCGTACTTGTGTTTACCCAGTGACCATACGCTCTGCGCTGTGGCCACCTCTGTGATGTGACACCATTGACTAAATCATCCAACCATTTGCAGCCTGCCAAACTGGCCAAAGAAATGCGACCTAGGAAGCTTTTGCTGATGCTTGTACATCCACAAGGCAAAGCACGCACTGCTAAAGAACGCAACCACCCATATGAAAGTTTCAAGAAAATGTCCCCCTGACCTGCGCGGAGCTCACGGCACGGCAATACTAAAGCAGGAGGTAACTTGTTTGGGGGCAACTACTGCATGTACAGTGGCAAGGTGCCCGCTTCGCCTTAAACCATCGAAATTTGGCAAGGTAGGGAAGTGCCTATTATGCCATTATTGATTGATTCGCGGAGAAGCGAGTTACCCGCTGCACGTCTGTAAGGCGTTATGTGAGTCGTGTGAAGCTTGCGGCGATGGCCCATTCCCGCCAAATGAGCACCAGGAGCACCGCGAAGATGTTGTCGCGAAGGATGGATGGACACGAAGCTTTATTGTAGATCCTGAGGTGCACGACTCAAGGTGAAGGATACTTTATGGTTTTTCACTCACCACTTAAAGGGACGCTTAAGGGCAAAAAATCTTTTCCGTATTGAAAAGCTACAATTTCATAATTCAGAAAACATCCCTCCTACGGCGACACGAGTCTTGGTAAGCGTGCAAACGCGTGAAAAGAGAGTGTGGGTGGAAACGTCGCCTTGAGACTCCCACACCAAACACCATGACGTCATAGATTTTGAAGGCGTCTACAGGGTCCTACGTAGCTTTTTATCGATAACTTAAAGCACATGGTCATCTGTGGGCACCATTTATAGACCGAGCATACGAAGTATCAGAAAATTTCATCGTGCGAAATGATGTCGCGAATACATGTCGCGAAAATATGAAAAATATATTTTAAACATATTGACGTCAAGCGCAAGATTTCGGGGCGATATTTAAAAGCGAAACTTGAACGTTTATTTTTTTCCCGATAATAATGATCTTATGACAGTGAAACATATTGCATTAGCGTTCTCAGAGTGCAGTTTTTCATTGTCAATATAAAGCAAGTCATACTTTCCCTTTAGTGAATTTTAATCGCTCTCCTTACGTGATCCTTGCACCTGGACATGCTAAAAAAATGAAAACTGGAGATGGGGCAATGTTTTGCGCCCACGTGACCAAACTACGACATTTCTTTGCGTCTTGTTTCCTCCGAGAGCAGCGAAATTACAGCTACGTTGCCAGAATCACCTGTCTACTTACTATCATGCACAGCATAGCAAAATTACAAGGCATTGGTCATTGTGACAACCATGCTGATTGCATATTAGCCTATTTCTCGTGTGATATACCCTCGTGGGTCTTTAAAGAATAAAAAAATGACGGCATATCTACGGGGTGAATGGTTAAGAGTGGGGACTCTGCCACCTTGCGCGCATGCCGCTCTGCAGCCTTGTCCATACCGCTGACTTTCTGAACGCGCGCGCGTGCCCAAACGACTTTATTTTACTACATCGCGGCCCCTAGCATACGGTGCCGCCGACGACCACGCAATTGCCAACGTCTTCGTGTGACGTTATTCCTATTTTTTCGCGCGCTCGCACACCGGGGTTCTATCATCAAGTGCGAGCCGCCGCCGCCTTGCGCGTATCATACATACTACAAGTAACGCCATCTAGTATCTTGTATTTTCAACCTATATGCGTTCGTTATATGTACAAGTACCGCCTTCTAACGACCGATTCAAGACCTAACGAGAGGTGGCTACCCACCCTTACGACGGGGCGCACGACCCACACCTTAAGGAGCTTCGCCCTTAAAAATGAATGGGGAAAAATCAATCAGTTGAGGAAGAAATGGAGAACGCAAAGTTAGGGCTAGATCACAAACACGCAAGCTGCTCGTGGCTATGATAGTCGTGTTGTTACTATAGGACGTTTAAGCCTCGTAGACCTAGCTACCACATTTTTAAGTGTGAATACACTTTATAAGCGACCCCAAACCATCCACCGCCGTCGGCGGTGTTAGCGAACGAGTGAAGGCCCCTTGCAGCGTCGGTTCTCGACAGTGGAATTGGGGTTGTCTGGGCGTCCGCGTGGGTGGATCGGGCAGCATTATCAGCAAGGTCATTACCAACAATACCACAATGTCCCGGTAACCACTGGAACACCAAGTCATGTCCTTTCAATAAAACTTCGTGAATCACTTCTCTTATTTCATTCACTAGTTGTTGATGCTCCCTCTGTCGTAAAGCTGATTGCAAGCTCTGAAGGGATGCCTTGGAGTCACAGAACACAACCCATTTTTGAGGTCGGGCTTCCGCGATATAAAGTATAGCAGTACGTAAAGCGGCAAGCTCCGCTGCTGTGGATGTTGTCCTATGCGACAGTTTGAGCTTTATAGTGACCTGGTACGCCGGGATGACAACAGCACCTGTGGAGCTGTCAGCCGAGACCGATCCATCGGTGTAAATGTGGGTCCTCTGGCCGTATTTTTCGTTGAGTAGCGACAATGTCACCTGTCGTAGGACCACTGTTGAATGATGGCTCTTGTTTGTTATTCCCGGAATAGTGAGGCACACCTGTGGTTGTTGTAGGCACCATGGGGGTGACGCTGGTCTTGTTGCGGGAGTGAAGCCAAAAGGGAGGCTTTCTCTATGGGCAGAAATAATCTTTGAAAAGATCGCGTGTGGTCTTTGAAGTGGCAACACTGCAACATGGTGACCAGGAACTCGGCAGAGGTGTCTTATGTGGGCTCTCAAATTGTCAGTGGTGATGTATGTTCGAATTGGATGCTCTCTTGCGATTATAATTGCCCCGTAGGTTGAGGCGCATCGCGGCAATCCTAAGCACACGCGTAGTGCTTGTCCTTGCAGACTTTCGAGAGTGCGGGTGTTCGTCTTGCACGTACTTGCCAGTAACGGCAAGCTGTAGCGCAAAAATCCCAGAAACAGTGCTCTGTATAGCTGCATCATTGACCTTATCGACGCGCCCCAAGATTTTCCGCAGAGGAACCGCATTATATGGACAATGGAAGTTAGCCTTCTCTTCAGGTAATTGCAGTGGGCACTCCACGAAAGGTCCCTGTCAATAATCACACCCAGGAAGCGATGGTTCTTCTGGTATGGAATATTTTGTCCATTGATGGTAACGGGGTATTGTGTCATGGCTCTGCGGGTAAATGCAACCAATGCACATTTCTCCGTTGAGACGGAAAGACCTTGCTTGCAGAAATATGAGCATGTCAAGGTGGCAGCCTGCTGGACTCTTGCACGTACTTGTAGACGAGTTACAGCCGAAGTCCATAGACAAATATCGTCAGCATATATGGATATGAGGATGGTACTTGGCAAAATTTCACGAAGTCCTACCATCACGAGGTTAAATAGAGTGGGACTTAATACGGCGCCCTGAGGGACGCCACGGAAGGTATAGTAATTGGTGGTAGGTCCATCTGAGGTTTGTACAAAAAAGGACCTTCTCGTCAAATAATCCTGGATTCATTGGAACATCCGACCACCGATTCCAACAGCTTCCAACGAGTCTAGGATGGCTTTATGTGTTACGTTATCATTAGCCCCTTTGACGTCGAGGAAGAGTGCCAGTGGTATGCGCTTGAGGCTCTTCTGTTGCTGGATAAATGTTGTGAGATCAATCACGTTGTCGAGAGATGACCTACCTCGCCGAAAACCCGTCATGCAGTTTGGGTATACGTTGTAGCGCTCAAGGTACCATTCTAGGCGTGTAAGTATCATCCTTTCCATGACTTTTCCTACGCAACTTGCGAGGGCAACAGGGCGAAATGATGTCAAATCAAATGATGACTTTCCTGCTTTGAGTAGTGGCACAAGTCGACTTATCTTCCAATCCTGGGGAACATTGCCCGCCAGCCATGAGTGGTTGTAATAGCTTATCAACTGTTCCCTTGCCTCCTGTTGAAGGTTGGCTAGAGCGGCGTAGGTGATGCCATCGGGTCCTGGTGAAGATGATCGTCGGGAAGCCGCCAAAGAGGCGTCAAGTTCTTCTATAGTGAAAAGATTGTCCATTTCGTAGATGCGGGGTTTAGGGATAACACTCCTAATGGTGCCAGCAGACAAGGCGGACACACCAGCGATTGGCGTACAAAACTCATTTGCCACTTCAAGTTGGGTGTGGCCTGAATGTAGGGCTAAAGCCATGAAAGAATGTCTTTGTTGGGGAGTCGAGCGCAGGCCACGAATAGTGCTCCAGATGCGTGACAACGGCTTTCGGGGATCCAATGATTCGCAGAATGATTTCCAGCGTTCATGTTCAAGTTTGTCTAAACGTTGACTTTTTTCTGTATGCGTCGTGCCAGCCTCAAGTCGCATATTGCTTTCGTCCGCCTGTATCTTCTTTCCGCCCTTCGGCGAAGCGCGCGCAGTTTTTCCAGTTCGACGTCGAAATCTGAACGCTTGCCGTTGAACGGGAGGAGACAGGAAGCTTCCCTCATTGCCTCTTTGATGACATCCTCCAAGTTCTGGCCAGGGTCTTCACGGCATGTATTTTCCATGAGTCGCTGAAACTTGGACCAATCAATTCTTCGTATTGTGGTCTTAGGAAAGGAGTTAGTAAGACCCCTTATTCGCATATAAGTTGGAATGTGGTCACTCCCATGCGTTTCGATGTCTGAAAACCAGTGCACTTGCGACCGGAAGTTTCTGGATACCAGAGTCAAATCAAGGCAACTGCTGTACGTAAGGCCCCGCAGGTATGTAGGACTGCCATCATTTAAGAAACATAGGTCATGCTTGGAAGCGAATGACACGAGGTTTCTTCCTTTAGCGTTGATTGTCGAACTACCCCAGATTAAGTGATGTGCGTTGATGTCTCCAGTTATAACCCACGGGCCCGTAGTTGTTGTCAGTATGTCTCGTAGTCGGTCTTGTTCAAATCGTCCGGATGGTGATATGTAGACACCAATGAGTGTGAATGACACTTTTTCCTTTTTAACACGTAAGCAGACATATTGATTGTCATCATGCGGTTGAACTGCATGATGCGCATATGTAAAATCTGTGCGAATGTAAACAACCACCTTGCTGCTTTCCTCGCACGTTGAAGAAACAAAAGATTCATACCCTGATAGTTTAGGAGGTTGTTGCACGTTTGGTTCACATATAACTATCATAGGAATACGATTCATAAATATATACTGACGGAACGAAGAGATGCGGGATCTCAGGCCTCTCGCGTTCCACTGCATTATCGACGCTTGTCGGACCTCGTTGCGGAAGGAGAAAATTGGTCGAGCCATGGTTGCTACTGAAGACTTGCAAATACTGGACTTAGAGCATCCAGTACTTGTAGTGCACTCTGAGCGAGTGGAGACTTCAGGCTGCTGCACAGCTTTCGCATGGCATCCAGCAGTGTTCGGAACATTCTGATGACTTCTGTGTCCTCCTCAGGCAGCTTGTAAGTGGCTGGCTGGAGTGATGTGACTGTCGATGTGCGCTTGGGATTTGCAGGTGGCTGTGATTTCGGCAATCAAGGCCAAACTGATTCATCTGCAACAGTGCTGCTCGTTGGTTTGTTGACCGCGCTGGCCGCCTTCGGTCTGGGAGGCAAGGGCGGTGGAAGAGAAGGGTGGTGGAGTGGTGCTTTCGATGCAGCGTCTGCGGCATTCTTTGATGAACTGCGGCGACGGTGACGCCTCTTTCGGACGGTCCTGGCAGCCTCTCGATGCGACGAATTGTCTCTGACCATTTGTTTCAATACCGCTATTTCTCTTCGGATTTTGGGGCATTCTTTTGACGAAGCTTCATGTGACTCATGACAATTCGAGCATTTGAGGGTAGTTGCTTCGCAGTCATCCGCAGAATGGGCTTCCGCGCAACGAGGACACACCGTCCTATTTTCGCATACGCTTTTCACGTGGCCCATCTTCATGCACTTATAACACTGTAAGGGCTTCGGTATGAAAGGTCGCACTGAATGCCGAAAATGGCCCCCTTACGTGTGAAGGAAGAGAGTCGGCCTTGACATGATTTCATCGCAGCTGCTCTTGAAGAACCATGGTACGTCGCGGCCAAACCACACCGTGAAGCAGGACGTGTTCCAGTCAATGGCGTAGGCGTCGAAGGCAACCACGCCACTCAGCTGACTGTAGTATGTAAAAAAAAAACATTTTGAAGTGCATGATCTGAAGTTTATTGTTAAACCTAAAGCATTAAATGTGTCAACTGTCAAGAGGCATTGCGAGTAGTGGCAAGACTTGAAACTATTTTAAGGATCTTGATGAAAAAAAAAACGAATATAAGTCGGCCAAAAGTCACGTGATAGTCAAGTGAATCTACTTGTGCCGTCTACGTACCAATCGTCGCATGACGTGATGAACGGTGTAAATATTGCAGTCATACTGAGTCCACAAATCACCGAAATTGGTGGCGTTATAGTGACGTCACGACAATATGATGCAATGTCGTGCATACTACGACACATGATGATGCCATCACATGCCAGTGGCACTTGCTCGAGTGTGGGCCGATTTCGGAGGCACTTCGAAACCACGTAAGGTGTATAAAGCTTCGGCGATGAGGCCATGGTTCACTGAAGTTTCTTCGGGATCAGCCACGATTGAACCAGCACCAATGTCGTGTAATGGCGTCATCGTGCGTCGTAGTAGTCATGACATTGTATGGAATCGTCGTGACGTCATAATAAAGCCACAAGGTGACTGACACAAAAGAGAAAGACGACTGTCCCCTTTGATTCGCCTTAATGGATAAGTAAAGGACCGTTTAACATTGCATTTCCGACAAATCGCAGCACACACGAAAGAAAGCTGGAAACACCACTTGAAAAAAAAAAGCAATTTTCCCTTAGCTTGTACGAACTGGTAAGCTTGGAGCTTAAGGCTTCGAAAAAAAAAAGAGTTAGGGAATAAATTCGCTGTTTTCGATTATCACTACCGCTGCGAATAGTCACACTTCCGACTCGATGACACTTCATCAGCATTGCGAAAATGCGCTAAGCGTGTTAATGCACTGGTTCACGTAAAGGACAGCTTTTCAGGAAACAACCAGCGTTGTGCAACAAAAAAATTCAAGCGTTTGAAGGCACATACTTGTATGTCGGACATTAAAAAGGGCGTTCCGCACTGTCTAGCGAGAGATACGCCTGCGGCCAAGTGATTGGAACAGTGGCCCTCGACCCCAGAGGACCAGAATAAAAAAAAAATGCTTTTACGGTACGAATCCGACACCTATATACATTTATGCGTACTTGTGTTTACCCAGTGACCATACGCTCTGCGCTGTGGCCACCTCCGTGATGTGACACCATTGACTAAATCATCCAACCATTTGCAGCCTGCCAAACTGGCCAAAGAAATGCGACCAAGGAAGCTTTTGCTGATGCCTGTACATCCACAAGGCAAAGCATGCACTGCTAAAGAACGCAACCACCCATATAAAAGTTTCAAGAAAATATCCCTCTGGGCCTGCGCGGAGCACACGGCACGGCAATACTAAAAGCAGGAGGTAACTTGTTTGGGGGCAACTACTGCATGTACAGTGGCAAGGTGCCCGCTTCGCCTTAAACCATCGAAATTTGGCAAGGTAGGGAAGTGCCTATTATGCCATTATTGATTGATTCGCGGAGAAGCGAGTTACCCGCTGCACGTCTGTAAGGCGTTATGTGAGTCGTGTGAAGCTTGCGGCGATGGCCCATTCCCGCCAAATGAGCACCAGGAGCACCGCGAAGATGTTGTCGCGAAGGATGGATGGACACGAAGCTTTATTGTAGATCCTGAGGTGCACGACTCAAGGTGAAGGATACTTTATGGTTTTTCACTCACCACTTAAAGGGACGCTTAAGGGCAAAAAATCTTTTCCGTATTGAAAAGCTACAATTTCATAATTCAGAAAACATCCCTCCTACGGCGACACGAGTCTTGGTAAGCGTGCAAACGCGTGAAAAGAGAGTGTGGGTGGAAACGTCGCCTTGAGACTCCCACACCAAACACCATGACGTCATAGATTTTGAAGGCGTCTACAGGGTCCTACGTAGCTTTTTATCGATAACTTTAAAGCACATGGTCATCTGTGGGCACCATTTATAGACCGAGCATACGAAGTATCAGAAAATTTCATCGTGCGAAATTATGTCGCGAATACATGTCGCGAAAATATGAAAAATATATTTTAAACATATTGACGTCAAGCGCAAGATTTCGGGGCGATATTTAAAAGCGAAACTTGAACGTTTATTTTTTTCCCGATAATAATGATCTTATGACAGTGAAACATATTGCATTAGCGTTCTCAGAGTGCAGTTTTTCATTGTCAATATAAAGCAAGTCATACTTTCCCTTTAGTGAATTTTTAATCGCTCTCCTTACGTGATCCTTGCACCTGGACATGCTAAAAAAATGAAAACTGGAGATGGGGCAATGTTTTGCGCCCACGTGACCAAACTACGACATTTCTTTGCGTCTTGTTTCCTCCGAGAGCAGCGAAATTACAGCTACGTTGCCAGAATCACCTGTCTACTTACTATCATGCACAGCATAGCAAAATTAACAAGGCATTGGTCATTGTGACAACCATGCTGATTGCATATTAGCCTATTTCTCGTGTGATATACCCTCGTGGGTCTTTAAAGAAATAAAAAAATGACGGCATATCTACGGGGTGAATGGTTAAGAGTGGGGACTCTGCCACCTTGCGCGCATGCCGCTCTGCAGCCTTGTCCATCCGCTGACTTTCTGAACGCGCGCGCGTGCCCAAACGACTTTTATTTTACTACATCGCGGCCCCTAGCATACGGTGCCGCCGACGACCACGCAATTGCCAACGTCTTCGTGTGACGTTATTCCTATTTTTTCGCGCGCTCGCACACCGGGGTTCTATCATCAAGTGCGAGCCGCCGCCGCCTTGCGCGTATCATACATACTACAAGTAACGCCATCTAGTATCTTGTATTTTCAACCTATATGCGTTCGTTATATGTACAAGTACCGCCTTCTAACGACCGATTCAAGACCTAACGAGAGGTGGCTACCCACCCTTACGACGGGGCGCACGACCCACACCTTAAGGAGCTTCGCCCTTAAAAATGAATGGGGAAAAATCAATCAGTTGAGGAAGAAATGGAGAACGCAAAGTTAGGGCTAGATCACAAACACGCAAGCTGCTCGTGGCTATGATAGTCGTGTTGTTACTATAGGACGTTTAAGCCTCGTAGACCTAGCTACCACATTTTTAAGTGTGAATACACTTTATAAGCGACCCCAAACCATCCACCGCCGTCGGCGGCGTCCGCAGTCTTCTCTCTATCTTTAAAAGAAAGAGGACTTGGCGGGCCGCAGCGCGACGCTCTACCGAATAAGCCACGGACGCGACGCTGATATCGGTGTCAGTAACGCGCCTTATACCCCCTCCCCCTTCACTCGCTCCTCCGCTCTCCTCGCTCGCTGCAGCTGCGCGCGCACCCCTCTCTCTCGCGCGCCCGCCTTCTCTCTGTCTCCCGTCGAGAGCGGGTCGTGAGGGGGAGTAAAGTTAAAATCCGTTGGCATTCGCCAGTGAGTTAACGTAAACTCCCCCGTGTGATCAAATTGCGATTCCCAGGAACCATTACACCATAAAGGCACCATAGTGTGAATAATAAATATAATAGTGCGAATTAATAAATACCCCTCATAGCATCACCCCGTGTATTCGCACTTAACCATGTTCATCCTCGGGAAAATGCTTGGGAGTTTTTTAAAGACGAAAGTCTTTCTTGGAGACCTTCGACGCAAAAATTTTGCTCTGTCTGTCTGTCTGTCTGCCTGCCTGTCTGTCTGTCTGTCTGTCTGTCTGTCTGTCTGTACATTTGTCTGTTTGTCCACTCCTATTAGCATCGGGTATTTGAAACGGCCGACCCCATCCGCAGTGCCCACCAATGTTGCTCAAGGTTTAGCGTTCATACTTGTGCAATTGTCGATTAAAAAGCAATTATTGCGCATGTCTGGGGCACCATATAAACATGTATATATTCTACATGCGCGTTTTTTATAGAAAAGGCATACATAAGTAATTTTAAGGAAGTAGCGTTTGTCACGGTGTGCTGACCATGCAACGCTTGAACGAACAAGAGAGTGTTTCCAACGCTTTGCTAAAACGAGACGGTGGTGGCATCTACCCGTCACCTTGCGTTGTACACCTTATCACCTCTGAGACGGGCGCGCACACCCGTCTCAGAGCCACGCGCTTTGTTTTGAAGAAAACTGCCAGATGGCGCTCATGTCTCACGTGTGACGTGACTTGATGCGTTCGTTCGCCTCCGCTGCACGCTCGAGGAACTCTAACGCAGCGCCTCCAGAATACCATTCACCGATTTTCTTGCGCAGAACATCAAATAAACATTTTGTTCACTCTCTCCACGCGGAAGACTATCGTCTTTCGACGACATTTGCAGATTACCATGCAGATACGGGGCCACTTTTTTTTTTACCAAACCCGTCGCGTTAATTAAAGATACCCCATTCGCCTGTGAAACTAATGATCAAATCCCACATAAGCAGCTGGGCGTGGGAGCCGGATCACTTACCCCACGTCTTCCTGTTTGAGATCTACCCAAAACTTCAAGTCGGTGCGCACCAGTTGCCTTATGTAGTCCACCTGCGAGTCGTTCAGCAGCCGTCCATCCATAAGCATCGAGAACGGCGATGGCTGGCTCAGGCAGCTCTGACGACTCTCGAGTGCGCTGAGCTTATCATCGTGATAACAGTATTCGACCTCCTCATTGCCGTGTTCCATGACAACTGCAGTAAGAAAACGATAAAGAAAAGAAGAGGCTTCACAATACATCATTGACTTGTGTCGACAGAGGTTCATTCTTACACACATTATGGCATACTTTGTGCATTGTTTCAAACTGCAAAAAAAAAAAACTGGGACGTACACTTGAGAGTCGTTAAAGACAGCAAGAAGTTCAAACAACTCAGAATAACCGGTATGACACCTTACACTGGGTAGAGGAATAGAAGAGCGTGAGAGACAGGGAGACGTCACTAGATAACGGCACAGAAAAGCATAACAGCGCTTGCAGCATCCAACAGTCCCCGAAATGCAGTCTTTCCCCACAAACTGGTGACAAACTGCTGTCATGTGTCGTAAATTGGTTTAGCTGAAGAAGGGAAGTAAAGTGTAGTAGTGTTCTCACTTTTCAGGTGATCGTATCAGTAAAACGAACATGAGGTATGCTGCGACATAGGTTGGTTATTTGGTAAACATTTATCTATAGAGACCACAATGCTGCTAAGAGAAATGTCACCAACAAATTTACTCATAAACGTGCCACGCGAGTATTTTAACATCTGGAACTTTTTTGCAATAACAAATAGGTATGGTAGTAAGTGAGAAGCAATTATGAAATATATATAAATAATCTTGAATAAGCGTTTTGAGAGTTTCCTTGCTCCCAAGAATATTTCCTATATACCAGCTGTCAACTTACTGCAGTTCGATCCATTCGAGTGGTAGAACCCAGCTGCAAAGAAAAAAAAAAGGTGATGACGTCGTCAACTTTTGGAGAGCAGATATGATCGCACGCGCGCAAAGTAACAGAATCGGAATGCAAAACTTCGGCCAGCGCGTCAAGTCTTGTGGCCCCGCCGCGGTGGTCTAGTGGCTAAGGTACTCGGCTGCTGACCCGCAGGGCGCGGGTTCGAATCCCGGCTGCGGCGGCTGCATTTCCGATGGAGGCGGAAATGTTGTAGGCCCGTGTGCTCAGATTTGGGTGCACGTTAAAGAACCCCAGGTGGTCTAAATTTCCGGAGCCCTCCACTACGGCGTCTCTCATAATGATATAGTGGTTTTGGGACGTTAAACCCCACATATCAATCAATCGCGTCAAGTCTTGTGCATGCACCTTCCCTCACGCTACTGTGTGTGTGTGTGTATGTATGTATGTATGTATGTATGTATGTATGTATGTATGTACGTACGTACGTACGTATGTATGTATGTATGTACGTATGTATGTATGTACGTACGTACGTACGTACGTATGTATGTATGTATGTATGTATGTATTCGTGCTCGCCAGTGCCACGGAAAAAGCGATTCCTACAGGAGTTCAGAGGGACCAGAGCGAAGTTTGTCGTTGGCGACGACAAATTTGGCTATTCAATTGTTAAAGCATGAGTTGAGTTATTTAAATCGCATATGGAATAAAGAACGTGCTATCACGCTCAGTATGAATGAGAGCAAGCTACTGCATGGCCAAACGCATGGTAAGGTTGTAGAGAGCTGCCTATCATTGCAGGTTTTCGTGTTATCAGGGGAGGGTTCGGCTGTTTCTGCCAGTACGCGTAACCTACACTTTCGTTTTTGTCTGCGCTGATATCAACTTAGAAAATTACAGCTACGAGTCCAGCTGTCAGCTGTCCCTGCGCGCTCGCAGGGACAGCCAAATTTTCTCCCCAAAAGTCGAAAATATGCCACAATAGGTGCCACTGTAAAATGTTGTAGTACGCTGCAAGTAACGCGCTTCCATGTTGTAGCTCATAACGTGGCTCATGCTGAGCGGGATAGTAGATATATATGTGGTGTTTAACGTCCCAAAATCATCATATGATTATGCACGACGCTGTAGTGGAGGGCTTCGTAAATTTCGACCACGTGGGGCTCTTTACCGTGCATTCAAATTTGAACACACGAGCCTACAGCGCTTTCGCCTCCATCGATAATGACGCCGCCGCAGTCGGGATTCGATCCCGTGACTTGAGCGGGATAGTTCGTGACGCTGTCATAAAGGCATAACTCGTAATACATGAATACTGAAAACGTGATCCTAGCTCAATAATAATAGTTACAGAGATCGGTAATTAGCATGGACTTCCTCCGCGAACCACTGGTTTGCAGGTTGACCTCCCTCGTAAAACAATCATCTCCGTGGACTGGCGATATTCCGGTTACAATTTGTGCGCCCTGATAATTTTTTTTTATTTTAGCAGCAAAGCATTCATTAGGAAGAACCCATGCTTACTGTATCGAGCATGGCATGTGCAACTGCAGCTGCACATGCGTATCAGCTTTGGTGCCTCTTTATATGCACAAGCATTACCTCAATAAAAGTCTTTCGTTTGGTCGCATTCGCCTCAAATACATGGTGTCAGAAGTGGGTTTTTAGAACGTTACATGGTGCCAGAAGTAACGTTTTAGAACGTTACTTTACTAATTTGTTAAGCGATATTTTAAATGTACTTTTGCAAGTATATGTATCCGAGCAGAAACTTGGTTATCTAAACAGAAATGCGAAGTCATCTACTGCGATATTCAGACAGTAAGGCTGCCCGAATTTGGCGACAATATATATTAAAGCTTTTGAACGCACTTCTGAGCAGCTGCACTGCCAGTTCACATAAACTGGAAGGGCAAGTATAGACTTACCATCGCAAACAACGGCGATATTGCAGATGGTGCAGTTCGAAGGCGGCTTTGTTACATTTGCGGCCAGTACTTCAATGTTGCACTCATCCCACGTCAGAGTATCAGAACGATCCAACCTAGAAAGAAAAATAAAAAAAGGAAGTACGACAATAGGTCAAGCACTACAAACAACGTTTCACCAAAGGAGATGTACAACAAGAACAACAATAACTACTACTACTACTACTGATAATAATAATAATAATAATAATAATAATAATAATAATAATAATAATAATAATAATAATAATAATAATAATAATAATAATAATAATAATAATAATAATATAAAATAATAATAATAATAATAACAATAATGACAATGCTGGGATTTTACGTGCGAACCCACGCTAAGATCGTGAAGCATACCGAAGGTGGGAAGGGGGGGGGGACACCTTGGATTTACTTCAATTCTCCAAGGTTTGTTTATCGCACACAAAAATCGAAGTACAGCGTACTCGCATTGCAATCGTCGTGGCGAATGCAACCGTCGTGGCCGGTATAATCAAGCCTTCGCCTTTCATCTAAACAAGCTTGTTTAATATATCATGGTTGTCGCAGCTTCTGTAGAACAGTGAAGTCTGTTGGTACGTTCTGCATGGGAACAAGAAAGCAGTGCGTCTGGTCCGAAAACCATGTTAAGGTCAAAATGTAGTAACAGTGTGAAGCAATACAGCTCAACACCATGAACCGCAGTAAACGCACTTTTCTTATGCAGCAATGTTGAAGTAGCTTGTCGGTCTGAGCTGAACTTTTTTTCTTCTCAATATCTGCAAAAAAATTCAGAAGTTGAGCAGAGCAGCTGCAGTGATGTTACTACGTCTTTGGGATGTTCTTTAGGCTAGCTCACTGGGACGTAAATAGCTCTACGAGTTAAAAAAAAACTACTAAAAGCTGACTACTGGCGGTCATATCTAATTTAAGGACAACACGACATCGCATTGTTCGCAAGAAGATACATTGCTCCTCCAGCACACCACCTGGCAAAATAAAGTGCGCAGCAAGATCCTGTCACCTCTCTCTTTCCGTCCTTGCTTATGTCTCTTTTGCTTCACGTTCAGGCAGAGCCTGCGCCAAACCAACGCAATAATATGATGCGCCAACTCACCCAATAGCAGTGCTTGCGAAATATTGTAAATTTTTTTCAAAAAAATAAGTAAGATATTGAAACACAGTTTTCTGAACGTGAGCTACGAAGGTCAGCCACAAAGCGTGCGCCCTGTTATTCAGATCGATCAAAGATCACATAGGGTGTATATTTGATGCATATATTATTCAGAGAGTTGGCAGCGTTCACATCCGGCTGAACTGTTTTTTTTTTCTTTATCCCTTAAGCTGTTATATTGAGTTTTTACAGCCACGGCGACGATCCCGAGGAGACAAAATTTCGCAGTTAGAAAACGTTCACATAGAGAATAGCGCCAATTCAGACTACCTGTTTCTAATATACCGATTTCCTTACCGGTATGACTACTTCATTTTATGCCTATGGAAAAGCCTGTTCCCCTTTCAAGTAATCGTCCAAGTAAGGCATATCGAATCGGACGGGTAGGATTTCATCGCAGCGACATCGGAATAATTCAGAGAAGGATTTATTTTACTAAGTCCTCTTTTATTACTATTTGGTGGTGTCCTTGACTCGGAGGCGTTGTCTTGACTCTTTCACAAAGTTAATACCGACAGTTTCCATGCTTCCGTTACAACAAGGACACCGCTATATTAAAACGAGGTGCGATACATGGCACCCGGAGTAGTGTCAGCGCCGAGGTGTCTCGGTGTGCGGCGAAAAGGTGAAACACGTTCAAATATGAATATTCCATTTAATCCCACATCCCTCCAAGAAAAATTAATTGGTGTCGTTATAAATGGTTATAACGATGACTGACTACGAGGGCTGCTTACTGGCAATATTCATTAGTGTTATGAAACTATTGATTGATTGATATGTGGGGTTTAACGTCCCAAAATCACTATATGATTATGAGAGACGCCGTAGTGGAGGGCTCCGGAAATTTAGACCACCTGGGGTTCTTTAACGTGCACCCAAATCTGAGCACACGGGCCTACAACATTTCTGCCTCCATCGGAAATGCAGCCGCCGCAGCCGGGATTCGAACCCGCGCCCTGCGGGTCAGCAGCCGAGTACCTTAGCCACTAGACCCCCGCGGCGGGGCATGAAACTATTATAGATGTCTCGAATAGATTTACAGGTGATCACAGATATCGACATTTCTAAGCATTGCAAGTGAGCACTATAAAGTTCATGACGTGGATATAAATGACAACTATAACACCACTCATGCGTGTATACCTTTAGTCGTGTGTTAGGGCTACTACACGGGTGGAAAATGCAGCACTCGGTATTGTACAGACCAGGCACGTAGCCAGAATGTTTTCATTTTTTTTCATGGCGGGATAGAGAAGGAGGGGAAGGCAAGGCCTAATTTTTTGAAAGAAAGTTTCCTACTGTTCTGTTCAGAGTATAGTTGGGCGCAGTGTTCCCCTGTGCGTAAGCATTCTGCATAGGGATGACCGACACCCCCACCTGCGTATGCAGTGGCGATGAAGAGACAATTTGACACGTTCTGTGACACTGACGGGAATACATAATACGAAGGCCATCTCTTCCTAATACAGTGAAAAAGTTGTAATATTTCTGTGGGGGGTTTGGCGCTCAAAAACCACGATATGATTATAAGAGATGCTTAAAGTGGCACTCCGGAAATGGTTGTCACCTATAGGGGTCTTTAACGTGCACCTAAATCTAAGCCCACTGCCCCCCAAACATTTTTGCCTGCATCGAAAACGCGATCGTCACGGCCACGATTCGATCCCGGGACCTGCGGGTCAGCAACCGAGTGCCTTAGCCACTAAACCGCCGTGGCAGGCCATTCAACAAGCTATAGATGACCAACCTCTCTCAGAGGAAAGAATACTAGAAGGCCGTGCAGGTGCTATAGGGGGCGGGGCGTCTTGCGAACTACTGGCCTGTCTGAACAGCTCTGAGTGAATTGTTTTTGTGTGTGCGTGCGTTGGTGTTTTTGTTATTATTTTTTACCTCTCTCTTTTTTTGCCCGCGATCTTACCCCTATAAAACGGGGGTGGAATCCTTCAGGACCCAAATAAAAGTTTTTCATCCATCTATCTATCCACCTCTTTATCGTCCCCTATTCCCCAACCCCAGTGCAAGGATAGCATACCAGATTTTCGCAATACGTTAGCCTCCCTACCTTCCTTCTTTAGCGCGACCACGTTAAAAAGCTCGTTTCGCAGTACTTCCGGCGTCAGCGTCAGTGTCCTTGATTGTGAGCAAAAAATCGCCATCTTTGCGTGATCCAAAAGTCGAGAATGCTTGCGCGACCAAAAAGGCCAACGAAGATGCAAGTAAAACAGGTAGTAAAATATCTGGGTCTGAAGGGGGTCACAACCGGAGTCGTTTGCGTAGAAAGCGGGGGTTCTACCACACAGCCACGCCTCTGCTTGTGAACATAGCGAAAATAACTTCCGCTGCTTGCAAATCCAGCGAAAGTAACTTTGATGTTTTACAATCACACGCATCCTGTATACATGCTTCAGAATGCAACATAAAATATTTCCGTGATAATGCGTATAGTACAAGCGTGCATTGACCTCGGGCGACAGAACATGGGGTTACCATAACAACTTCATAGTTTAAAGCCAGTCACCCTCTACAGAAGGCACACACGTTACTGCACCCTTAAGTCCAAGTATTGGGTCCGTAGTAAGTTCTTAAAGATTTCAAACACCAAGTGTTTGAAGTACGCACTAGTAACAGAATATTGCTGTCACGTTCAACTCTAAAAGGAGAAGCCGAAAAGCCCCCCCCCCTTTTTTTTCTCTCTTCTCTCTTTCCATGGTAAAAAGAAAAAAAAACAAAGGTGGCACGGGAATAAGGCCACGGCTATGCCACATTCCTCGTACTCCCCCCGGACACGTCTAACGCTTTCGCAAATCGGTTTTGAACACAGTATTATACACGCTTAACCCAACGGATCGCTGTATTTCAGCGGTAGGAGTGAAACGAAATGTGAGAAGCATTAAACAGGAGCTTCTGTGTGTCCATAAAGTATGGCGTCTTGCCACACGAAAGAGCATATCTCTAATTTATTCGTGGAAGAGCACACATTGCGAGATCCGTAGTAAGCGCCACTTGTGGCTGACGCAGCCACTGCTGTATACACGTTGGCGGAAGAAGCAGGAAATTTCCTATAATGCACAGTGCATAGATAATGAAAGAAATGTAAAGTACGAATAACTTATCTTCGCAATACAGCAAAACGAGACACACTATCGAGGCTCAGAAGTATGCTGTAGAGAAAGTTTCTCTTAGTTTACGTGAAACGTGCCCTTGGCAAAGGGCCTCCGGTGGCGAGCCCTGTAGCGAACTTCTCCTGGCCTCAAAAAAAGTCATACTGGCAGTTTTTTCCAGCACGCGAGCATGGGAAAAAAGGACAGAGTACACAGAAAGAGTGCTTTTTGTCCATTTTTCCTATGTTCGCGCACTGGGAATGAATTTGTCGGTGTGACTACACATTAACTAGCCTACAATTCCACTCTTGTAATAATAATTCCTCGTGCTTCAAACGTTCTAGTGCATGTCTAAAATTCATTCACAAATGCCCACAGGATTCTACGGTATGTATACTTACACGTCAGCAAGCCACAGTTTGCGCTCCTCCAGACCGAAGTGCTTCATCAGAGTGCACAGTCGATGCATGGGTGTGGTATTCAAGCTGATGATGTCCATTGATATGGCCCGACACTCTTCGTCGGCCACTTGTGCCGTGATGACACCCGTCAGGCCAAGAACGTGGCAGTAGGTGCGCAGCGGCCAAGTCTTGAAGTAGACTGCACGAGAGAGCCAGCAACGTGAAACAGCGATTTCAGAGCTAAGCATGTTTTCAGCGGGTGTTCTCTGTCGGCCTGAAGATCTGTAATTCCCGAACTTTCACATTCAATTCACATTGCGGGACTGCTAATGCCGATGTCAAACAGGTATACGTTACGTGCTGTGAGGAGCGATGCAGTTTATTGCCGGCTGAATGTGCAGGCCAGCCTAAATCTAGAGATACAACGCTGGCACAGTCTAGAATGTTAAAACCAAGCGTGCCGCCACGGCACTTGAATCTGCAGTACAGAAATGTTTCACGACGGAACAATTCAAAGCTAGAAGATAGCGTCCCTTTATTGGGTACTCATCTTGCTCTCGCAAGAAAGCTCTTCGCTGTTCTCCAAGATAATAAAGCGCTTCCACACAGGTGCGTGCAGAAACCAAAGAACTTGCGTATTACTGCGGAAATGCTGTGAAAGCACAACAGCATAACACCAAAATGCTTGAGCATTAGCCTGAAAGGGCAGTAATCAGTATTGCTTTCTTGGACGTCGCGGTTTAAAACTGAGTTGAAATGATAAGGTTGTGCCCAATTAGGCCACCAGTGACTGCATGAAAACAATGGGTAAGTGAACTTAAACAGCATATGTATTATTCTATCAGCTTTGCGAAACCCTTTCGTCGACAGTGATTATCAACAGTTCATGAGCCAACTTTCTGTTTATCACCAGCTCATGATTATTATCACCAGTTCATCAGCCAACTGGGCCCATCATATTCTCCAACTAACTAATTCCTGCAATCGCCTATTAAGTTATCTACGCCGTAACCTATCATCAGCATCTCCTGCAGTCAAACTATATACTTGCATATAAAACGTTGATTCGATCCAAACTAGAATATGCCTCTGCTATTTATGACAATCACCAAGTTAATATAATCAACTCCCTAGAATCGGTCCGTAACCGCGCAGCCAGGTTCATTCTTTCCGATTATTCTTACAGGTCTAGTCTATCCGCCCTAAAATCCCAGCTCTGCCTCCCCTCACTTTCTTCTCGCCGCAAGACTGCTCGAATAATATTATTTTTTAGGTTTTTCCATTCGCTGCCTCCAGGAAGCCCAATCATCATTCCTGCACATCGTTCCTCTCGCCACTCGCACCAAAATGCTGTGTATATACCACGTGCACATACGGCCACCTACCAACGTTCAGTTTTCCTGCTTACTGCCGGAGAATGAAATGCCCTTCCATCCAATATCGCCCTCATCACCGACATTGCTCAATTAAAAGCTGCCATTGAAGACCATCTTTCAAGTGATGAAACCTAACCTGACCCGTCAGTTTTTTCATCCGCCCACCCCTCATATAATTTCCCATGTGGACCTTTGAGGTATTATGAATAAATGAATAAAGTAACTTCTTTCTAACTACCATGTATGGAAATAGTACTGTAGGAGCTGTCGGATGCCATGACAGCAAGCAACAATCTTGTTGTTTTTTTTTTTTTTGCGGCGTCTAACATGTCGATCAAATATGCAAACAAGATATCCTGTAAGTCGCAAACTCTATCAGAAAAGACGTACTCTAAACACATGTTTTTTTCTTGGGATTCACTCTTTTTTATTTCCAATAGCGTGCAAGGAATGTTTGTATTACAAAAACAATATTTATACTTTTTTTGGCATAACACGTATACATGGTTTGCCCGCAGGGTAAACAAAAATGAGGATCCAAACCTCCTGAGCAGGCCCTACCACACTGGGGCAGCAGAAGCAACGGGTTTGAACACAAGTCAACTTTGAAAATTCTGAATCAACAAGGACATAATCATATCATAGTAAGCATATAATCACCAATTATAGTAATACCATAGCGACAGTAATAAACATAAAGTAATGAAGTAATCACAGTAAGAACATAAGCACTAATGCAGTAAAAACAACAAACGTCAATAATGGGGCAATTTGTTATACTAATGACAATAAATTTTAATACCATAACGAAGCATGTCTGCGAAAGCTATTTTTTTCGCACACTTTCTAGATGCAGATGCATAATTTGTCTTGAATTGGGTACGTTGGGCTACAAGAAGTACACGAACTGGAGGGGATGCGCCGTATTGGACATGCCACTGATAAGCTTCAGTAAAATCACGCAATTAAGCTGCTCAAAAGGACCCCTACGCGAAGACCAATAGAAAGTTTAGAGGGATGAGCTGTTTAAAAGGACAGTGAAATGGTTTCGACGATTTTGTACAGAGCGCATTGGCTCAATAAAGCGAGTCCCAAGAATTATTTACAAACCGACTTAAGTAGGCTCTGTGCGTCAACTGTATAATTTATTAGAAGTATTTAGCATGTGAGTCGCTACAGATCGCAGCGGCTCAGCCAAACGAGTTCTCGATTTCCCACACCCTTTCTACGTATGCATTGTTATATGCTACATAGCACCGGCGACCAATCTGATTGGTTATGTCCTGTTCGCTTCACGGAGCCTCAGGTGGGCAGCGACAGTCATTTGCCTGTCTGTGTTGAAGGGAGCTATGCGACAGTGTTTCCCTCGATGTTTCTTTGATCAGACACCACGAATTGCCTCTGCTTAATTGTAGGCCGTAAGTCACACGACTTATGGCTTGTAAAGCCGCGAAATTGATCAAGGCTTGTAAGGGCCCTGGTGAGCAGAGTCGCTTCAGCTCATCGCTAGAGTAAGCGTCAGGCTTACGCCACCCGATCAACGCAACGGTCCTCGCGTATACGGCTTAACTTCAGTCATGAAGACACAACCACATTGCCTGAGTACGCTTAACAACGATCGTTATCAAACACTTTTTTTTGCGCGTATGTCTACGCGCATTGTCACCATGATTTGATTGATTTGTAGGGTTTAACGTCCCAAAACCACCATTTGATTATGAGAGACGCCGTAGTGGAGGGCTCCGGAAATTTCGACCACCTGGGGTTCTTTAACGTGCACCCAAATCTGAGTACACGGGCCTACAACATTTCCGCCTCCATCGGAAATGCAGCCGCCGCAGCCGGGAATCGAACCCGCGACTTGCTGGTCAGCAGCCGAGTACCTTAGCCACTAGACCACCGCGGAGAGGCGCGCATTGTCACCAAATACAAGAATAAAATGACGGGTGGATGGATGGATGTATCCGGCTGTGCCCTTATGATTGGTCGGTGGCTCACCCCACCTAGCCAAAAACTTAAGTACTTTCACTGTGTGTTTAAGGACTGAATTTCACTCACGCCTTGATTGTAGCCACCAATCAGTTAGCCTCCTTCTGATTATTTCTACCCGTTTAAAGTTTATTTTGCCTTCACTATTCCTAAACCCCAATGCTTTGAAAAATTCCGCGCCATTATCTTCGAATATAAGGTGGAGCCCTTTACAGAACATTATCAAATGTTCAGCCGTATCCTCCTCCTTTCCACATGCACTGCATACCGTGTCTGTGCCTTCGTATTTGGCTCGGTACGTCTTGGTCCGCAATACTCCCGTCCTAGCCTCGCAGAGCAGAGAACTACCGCGAGAATTATCGTAGATCTTTTTCCTTGTAATTTCCTGCTTAAAAGGTTGGTAGGTCTTCAGTGATGATTTCGTAAGCATTCCCATTTTCCACATGTCCCTCTCTGTTTCCTTCACCTTATTCTTAACCGATGTTTCCTTTTGGCTTAGTATTCTGCTGTTGTCTAAATACTTGCTTGACAATTTTCGAGTTCTTTTCCTACGTTTAGTATCGACCGTCTTCATGTACAAGTAACCGAAAACTTTCCTAGCCCAACGCTCCTCTCTCATTTTTCTCAATCGGTCCTCAAATTATACCTTGCTGCCAGCTTCCCTGCACTCAAACGATGTTCATCAGATGTCTTCCTATAACCCCTTATTTGGGGTATTCCCGTATGCTCCCAAAGCATGTCTACCTATGCCACGTTGTTTGATTTCCAATCTCGCTTGGACTTCTGATTTCATGCACAATACCGCATTGCCGAACATCAAACCCGGGACCATGACACCTTTCCAAATCCCTCTCACAACGTCATACCTATTGTAGTTCTGCAATGCACTATTTTTCATTACAGCTGAATTCCTGATGCCCTTAGTCATTACGTATCTTTCGTGCTGCCTTAGATACTCAGCGCCGTGATTTATCCATACGCCCAAGTATTTGTATTTATCCACGATTTCTAGCGTTACTTCCTGTATCTTATGCTAACTGCCTTTGTTATCATCAAAAATCATGATTGCCAATTTTTCCCTGCTGAACTTCAATTTTAACCTATCTCCCTCATTACCACAGATGTCAGTCAATCCCTGCAGATCTTCCTTGTTGTTGGCTATAAATACTACATCATCTGCATACATCGATGCTGCTAATGCCTGTTCAATGTGTTTTCCTTGCTTGATAAAAAAGAGGCTGAATCCAAGTTGACTCCCCTCTAATTTGGCTTCTAGTACCTGGAGATACAGCATAAATAACAAAGGTGACAAGAGACATCCCTGTCGAAGACTACGTTGTATCTCTATAGGTTCGGATACCTGTTCTTCCCATTTGATAACTACCTAATTACTTTTATAGATATCCTTTAGAAGATTAGTTATTTCATCTTCCCCATCTAGTGTTTCCAGTATTCCCCACAAGTCTTTTTGGATCACACTATCGTCAGCTCTCTTGATATCTAGAAACGCCAGCCACAGGGGCCTGTGTTATTTTTCCGCTACTTCACTACACTGCATCAATGACAACAGATTGTCCTCCAACCTCCTTCGTTTACGGAACCCATTTTGTAGTTATCCCAGCACCCCCTCATTGTCCACCCATGTCTGTAGTCTTTCCTTTACTATCTGTATCACCAGCCTCTAAACTACTGATGTCACTGTTATAGGACGGTAGTTGTTTACATCGCCTCTGTCCCCCTGTCTTTATAGATCATGCTCATCCTGCTTAGTTTCCACCCATTGTGACCTTGACCACCCATGATTGCTTTGCTCGCTGCCTCTATTAATGTTTGCTTAGTGTTTGGTCCTAGTTTCTTTATTACATGGGATGCGGTCAGGGCCTGTTGATGTGCTATTAGAAACTCTTTTTTTCTGTCATTTCCCACTCTCGCTGTCCCAGTGGAGCCACTGAGATAATTGGTCCAGCCTTATCTGGTACGGTGCATGCAGCGCTTTTTTGGTGTTTAAATTTTCTATCATCATTGTTTTTATATATTCGATTGCCTCATCCCCTTTTAGTCTGACCTCTTCAACAGTAGTTATAAACCTCTGTTTATAACTACTCTTGGTAAGACCATCTGATAAGACCAAGTGGTATTTAGACGCCAACTGACTGAGCACCTTTGCTCTACAACGCACGCTACGCCTCTCTTATCTGATGGCGCACGCCGGACATCGCCGCACGCGCTGCAACTGCACCTGACGCAGCTCAACCTGTGGGCGCTGCGGTCGTCATCAACGTCTTCGTTATTGATGAATTGAGGAGGCAAAGCAGTGGCGAGAAGAAGGGTGTGACTCTAATTTGCCCACAACTGCCTTTGAACACGGTGCGTTGCTTAAGATTTCGTACCAATGACTTAATGATGGTACCGCCTACACACTAACAAAATTTCAAAAACCGTAAATATAAATCTGCATCATTCTAACAAGATTAAACTATTTTACAATAACATGTGCCTGATGTGATCAACAATGAAGGGCTCACTTTAAAGAATGCCAACTTGATGTTGTACCCTCGATTACTTATGTTGCGGGACATTATAGTATACTCCTGCTAATAAACGCACAACCAGTTACATAATTGAGAATAAGCTCCTACATTATGTTCATGCGCGTGATTCGGTATGTTGACTGTTAAAGACATGCTTAGAAGATACCTACGCTCGGTTTTTCGACATGAAAGATGATATTTAACCAAGATAAAGGAAAGATAACCGACGTTTCTTAACGCGTTTTGTTGAAAGAGACCTAATGAAGAGTCGTAACGAAGAGCATAGCTGAAAGAACTTTTACAAGCGATGTCTAAGGGCAACATTCTAAGTAAGCATGTAGTGGGTACCATAAGATATATAAAAAGTGTCTTGAGTTGCTTAGACATTTTTTATTGATCAAGCTGTAGCATTAATATAATGAAGAATTACGTCATATAGGCTCATGCTCCGGAAACTCTACAAGCACTAGCTCATTCGGTTAATCACTGTCATAAATTTTCGCCACAGTACGTCATCAAACTGACCAGCTGTTTATAACAGAGATCTGATTGGTAACACCTTTGCGCGCAGCTCAGTACCCTGTGGGAACTTCTTAAACGACATGAAATATTGATAGCAATAACATGCTTTAGTTTTTTTTTCTTTGTTACCATTGCATATTGTACACATGACAAGTGACCGCCTATTTACCCGAGAAAACATTCAATGCCTAACATATTTATACACAAGGAAATAATTTGGCCCAACCTGTGTTTTTCAAAGAAAACCAACTTTAGAAAAGCATCAGTAAGGCACCTGCATTGCATGCGACCATATTCCCCAATCTAGCAAATGAGAGCACTTGTCACGAGTGTTTAGTTGGTTTATTTATGGCTCTGGGAAAAAATTTGTTGCATGGACACTTAACAATCTGAAAAGAAAATAAACACTTTCACGACGCGTCTATAACCTTTTATCTTTAGATGATCAGCATTTGCAGATGCCTAAATAACAAATGCCATAATCACGACAGTAGGCAAAACACGCAATAATTTCATCAAACATGAGGCCTATTATATACAGAATCCATGACACTTACGACATTTCACCCTCTTCGGCTGAGGATTCAAACGGTCCGCAGGGATGGAAGAAGGTGGCGCCTCCGGGGCAAACAGGATGGCTGGAAGAAGGAGCACGAAGACGAGGAATATCATCTCAGGCACTTTTTGCTGAGCAAGCGCATACGTGACAACTCGCGCGAGAGTTTTGCTTCTTAGGGCGAAGCAACTATAAACATGAATGATGGGTCGTTCTCATTCTCTTGCGCAATGCTTCAGTTCGAGATGCACGACGAACTAAAACGGGAACCAAAAACTCCTCAGTACTCGAAGCCTGGCGACCTAAGAGCACTTCGAATGTAAGAAACGGTAAAGCGCCTGTTTCTGCCAAGTCAGCACGTTAGCGACGGCGAATCCGCCGGGCGCAAATGTTGTCTCGCGCACGTCATACGAATGCTTCGCGCACGTCATACGAAACGAGCACACCAGGGCAGAGCTATGCCGACGGTCCGTTTCAGCCAGGGCGCCGTCGCGTAAACTATGGACCGAAGGGCGAGCCGTTACGGCCTGCGGTGGCCCTGGCTGACGCACTTCCGTGTGAAAGCTTACAGCAAACACGCCCGGTGTAGTGTTCTAAGCGGGCACAGTTTGATCAACAGCGGTGTGAGGTTTCCAGGTCGTGCATCCCGTAACTTGCGCGCTACTACGGAAAGGATGTGGTCTGACGGCGTTTGCAAACTGCAATAGGAGATGTCTGCATTAGGTTCAGAGAATTCGTTCTCTTTGTTTCACACTTGCGTTGTAGTATCAGTGACCTCTATCTCCTTCTTTTTTTTCCCCAAATCCAGCATGTTCGACCGTTAGCGTTCACTGCAGGCGACGCACGCTAAACGTATGTAGAGTAAACCACAGTCGGCAGTACGATGATTGCCGTCGACTGATGAACATAAGAATTTCA
Organism: Rhipicephalus microplus; assembly: GCF_013339725.1. Lineage (NCBI taxonomy): Eukaryota > Metazoa > Arthropoda > Arachnida > Ixodida > Ixodidae > Rhipicephalus > Rhipicephalus microplus. Next base: position 7,992,357 of record NC_051173.1, read on the forward strand.
AAGCACGACAGTATCTACCTTGTAATAGTGCAGGGTATTGCGTCATTGACGATGCACTGGAAGGTGTCGAATACGACTAAACAATAATGAAGCGGCCAAGGCCGCTTCATTAACAATTTTACAATAACAGTGTACCGCTCGATTGTCTATGCACTTGCGCACTCCAATTTCATAGCCAGGTTCCTGCGATCACATTCCAATCGCATCACCGCAGGTTTAACATAAGCCTATCCTTTTCGTACATCTGTGTGGCTTATAATCAGTAGCTTATTCACCCGAAGGTTAGATCAACTTTTTGTAGTAATTCAGATTTTTTCCCTTGAGGATCTCCCCTCTTCCGGACTGTTCTTTGTTTATAATTTTTGCGTACTGCTTTAATTAAACTGATGCTGTGTAGCTCTTCCTGCAGTATAACCAACCTCTCATGCATAGAAATATCTACAAAAGAAAGATATAGTTGTTGGAAGTTCGCACCGAAGCTTAACACCCGGGCAAGTGACTGATGTCGAACTGAGAGTAGGGAGTACACCTTGTGCACTGTAAGATAAGTTACATGTAAGAGAAGATGAAAATGAGGCTAATGAGGGAAATATACTGACGATACAATATGGCTACGACGTTGACATGCACCCATGGTATGCTGGTTGCAACACCAAAAGGAATCGCAGATACTTATCGGACAGAGTAATTCCATATATAGGATTTTTGTAAGGGAAGCAACGCTGCTCTGCCGACTAACCCGAAGTACGAAACCACGGTTTCGAGAAGCCGCTCCGCTGGAATGGCTTTTCGTGTCGGCGACGGTAGACGTCACGAAGGGCAAGCTCTCGATCGTAAAAGCAAGGGCGTTCACATAAAACAGCCCTTTACGGTCTGCTCGCAGCCACAAGAGCGTTGTGCCTGGCGCTGTCCACAATTCCAATCGTGAAGGAATGGCTGATGGAAAAGGCGCGCGTACCACCGCCACGGTTACACAACGAAGCTGTCGCGAATGTCGTGACTGTCACAGCTTCGTTGCTTGGTCGACCGAGCGCGAAAATGCGACGTAAAATCAGGCGGAATTCCGCAGCTGGAATGTGAAGTATCAAGTGCTACGCCGGGGCCACTTTAGTCGGAGGATGAAGTGACGTATTAGCGCACGTTTGTGGACTATTATAGGGCGGCCCTTTTGTGGGGCCTTCTTGTTGGAAAAAGCCGCACGTGCTAGCAAAATAAAAACTCTCCTGAGAGAGTATCTGGCTTCCTTCAAAAGAAAACTAAGGCGAAAAGATCTTAAAAAGGGCATACAGGTGGCGATGCCACCTTCAGTTTTCCGAACCAACTCGCTATGACGTCAGCAGACTCGCACGTCGTCAGCTTCGCACCGCAGGCTTATTCATTAGTGAAAATTAATAGCACTACTTCGTACAGTCAGCCCCTAGCTTAACATGGCACATTTCTAGAAAGTTTATTTGTTTTATGTAGCCAAAACATACAGAAGAAAAGCGTTCACATTTATGCCGTCACCACAGCGTTTTACCGCTATATATTCAATGCGAAATTCATAGATGACACCTACAACTTCATCTTCTCTTTTAGTAACCAACCTGTTTATGAAAAAGTAGGAAGCAACAAGGGTCTAGAATATAATTTAACTTTCTGAACTGATTGTTTATTTCCCTTCAGTATCAATTCAACTCCTCGGCGGCGGTTTGTCCTTATTTTGCAACGCCAGTTCATTTCACATCGACAGGCACGTTGCACACTTCGAAATATGAAGTGAAGGCAGTGGCCAAATAAAAATAACTGGATTACTGGGAAAATAAGGCCGAACCATCGAGGAGAATCTTGTTTTCGAAGGACAAAAGTGGCGTTTTACGCACATGTACAGTGTCTTGTACTGTACTGCCACTCAGTCATGGCGACAAGCTCAACCACCGCTGTAATAATTGAGGGTGTCATCGTTTGCGATAGCAAAGCCCTCCAAAGCCTACCGCCCGCTTTACTTCATGGCTTTCCTGAACAGCTCATAGCGAAAACCAGGCAAGTGCACCATGCAATATTTAAAAAGGGGCACGAATTGATGTTCTAGTGGCTGCCTAACCATTGTGGCATTCAGGGCAATGGCCAAGCGGACGCAGCGGCCCGATCCGCCCATGACGGTGTCAGCCGTGTCGCCATTCCCCTTTCAAGATCCGACGCAGCAAAAGAATTCCATTAGACTTATGGCATTTTTCAACTTTTACAATGCACGGCTGCGTACTTTGATCCCTGGCCAGCAGCTACGTCTCCCACTCAGCCTACCATGACATGGCACTACCTTGCTGGCCCGTTTGTGGCTTTGGAGTGGCGTTATCGAATGCATATTTGTTTCTTATTGGAATGTCTGACAGCCCATTGTGTTAAATATGCGGATGCAGTGAAACAGTCACGCACCTTCTCCGTGGCTGCACCCATATCAACTGCGAAAGAGCGACCCTGTCCGCCTACCTGAACAACTAGACAACCGCCCCCCGACAGAGCACAAAATCCTGGAGCCCTGGCCTACTCGGTCTGCATCACGAGATGCTTTGAAGGCGTTGTTGCATGCGGTTCCTGCAAGCAACACTGTCCGCGGACAGTGTAACTTCCTATAGAGCTCGGATAGTGCTCCAGTCGCATCTTTTCCACTGTCACCAACTCCTTCTCTTCCCTTTTGACTCATTTAAACCTCTTTTGCCCCTTTCCCAAGCACAGGTTAACCTCCCTGTCTTTCCATGATCTTTCCCTACTTCTCTCTCTCTGTCTCTTTGCCACTTATAACAATAACTGAGGTTTTATGTCCTGCGACCATGATACGATCAATAAGGCGCCGTAGTGGAGAGCTTTGAAAATTTTGGTCATTCGGTGTTCTTTAACGTGCACCTAAATATAGGTCCACGGACCTCCAGGATCTTGCCTTCATCGAAACATGGGCGCCATGGTCCAGAATCGATCTCGCGACCATCTGGCCAAAAATCGTACTAGTCGTGTGACACTGTGTGATATAGAGGCCGGATTTCTAGGCACTAAAAAAGTGCGTTTTAGGCGCCAAAGACAGGCAGGCAAAACGATGTTTTAGGCGATCAAAATGAAAATAATAGGTACAATAAAATTTTACGCAAATGCAAATAATTTCAAACGAAGACGTGCACGACCTCTACTAATGACAAGAAAATTGTTTTTGCTACGCTGGGACAAAGGCGCCAACATTTGAACGTAGCAATTCAATGGTCCCATAAAACTACTGGCTAATCAACGAGTATTGCTGTCATTCAACAAGCACACTGCTCGCAGGAATGTTCTATAGTCACGTACACGTACGTCGCATATATTTAAATAGGCACAAAAACAATACTTGAAAACCGGGAATAATTATTTATCAGGTGGGGTTCTCCGTCTGCCTGCCACTGTTTAAATAAGACAGAACAAAACGTGCAAATTATAAATCCAGAACAGATGATGATGGTTAATTTCAAAAAGTTACGTTTTTTTACATGAGGACTGTGAAGCACAACGCTGCTGTTTTTTTCCCTATACATTGAAATGATTTCAACTGTGAAGGCATGCTGTCCTAACACTACCCAGGACACTTTCGCTCATTTGAAGACCATAGTTCTAAAGAATATGGTCGGAGAGCACGCCAAACGTCTAAGAGTCTCTGTGAAGATTCTGGAAACAATGGGGCTTTACAATTTTCTACTTGTGCCGACCCGAGGGCTGCCAGAGCCAGCCAGAGCGCGCTCATTTTTTTCGGGCTGCTCCGTCCCCCCCGCGGCGCACTTTCGGTTGGCGTTAGTTTTTTCTCGGGTTGGACGGTTCTGGCGACATGCGGGGAGCTCGAGGGTTGCCAGATGCTTCAAAGACAATTCAGTCGTGGAAGCTTTCTGGCAGGTTTTTGGCAGGTTTCGGGCTGCAGACACCGAAAAGGTACGATGCGCGCTCGGTGCCATTTTTGTGAGAACTCGATGGATTGTAATGTGGGCGCTTGAGGACGGCGCCTTCGCTTGTCATTACGCGTGGCGTTATCTTCTAAAGCCTGTTTTGCCTTGAGAGATGAGGCGATTACGAGTTCCGGCGAGTGTTTGAAGCCACTGTTCATCTCTTTTGTTATGTTTGCCGGGAAGCTTCCTCCTGTGAGCAACGTGGTGAACTGTTTTTGTTGACTGCGTCGTGCACATGCTTTAAAAGTTATGTATATACGTACTACACGTTCGTACACACGCATGGAGACAACTTTGGAGTTTCTGTTTTTTCATAGCAGTGGTTTGTGGAGCTGTGCCTGCTTTCTGTGCACTTAGCGAAGACGATTGTGATCGAACTAGCTCGCTCTGTCGTGTGTTTGCGTACGTGAACCTGTCAGAGCCTCTGTCCTGACTACTCGATTGATCTTGGATGGTAATAGGAGGCCCTAGATCGCGACTGTTGGTGATGCTCGCTTGTCGCGAGCGGCATGCGAACCCATTTCTATCTATGAGCCAGCATATTTGGTATGATATTAAACGACACGGCGCGAGGAAAAAAAACGGAGAATGGATTTAAAAAAGTATACACTCTTTAGTTGCCCATTTCATTGTTGGCGTTGTCTTTTTTTACCTCTTTATAATAATACCGCGCATTATGTACTATGACCTAGTATAGGTCAAATCAAGGCTGATATACATGACATTCGTTAAGGGCCACTTAGGACTGGAAAACAGGTCAATGAAAGTTCTAAATTGTGACGAGAACGTGTCATGAAATAAATGTCTATTTTATATACGACACGCACTCGTATTACCGATACCTGCGCATATCATGAAGTTTAGACAAAAACACAAGTTGATCAACGTGTGTTTGCGCCGTACATTACGCGATAGCTGCGTAGGTATATAGCCTCGAGCTCTTTTGGGGACACGATCACTTTCGCGTGATTTCGCATCGTGTTGTGCAGTGACTGATACATGTATTAAAGAGACGTGACTTTGTTAAGTCGTCAGCCTCGCGGCAGCTCACCTTTCATCGTTCTCGAGGCAGCGTGCGCCAGCTGGCTGTTTCGTTCGCGGCGAGTGATCGTGCAAGCGTATGAAGTCGTACACCAATGCGTACGCTCGAGGATATTATTTAAACTTTTCTGGCGAGCTTAGCTACGTATTTCCAAGCGGACAGTGCAGAAAAAAACCAACACACACGCGGCGCATTGTTTCGTTTGCTGCCATGACGGTAGAGTTTGTTTACGTTTACGCTGGCTGTCCCAGCGTTCGATTTTGCGATCTTCCGGTAGCTTCGGGTTGTCTCGGGTTCCCCACACAAGTGACCACGACGCTGTTTCCTGTCAAGACCGGAACTAGCTGACTGACCCTCTGGCTAGGTCTGGCTGTCAGAGAGCTGACAGAGGCCTGAAAATCGAAGAGCCCCAGTAGCAAACTACCATCATCTCAAGATTCCCTGATTCAAAATTGTGCCTCTTGTCACTTGGAATCAGTTTGTATGCTGAGAACCAACGTTTGACGTCCACAGGAGTAGTCATCGTTCAAGCAGAAAGCACGACCATTGCAGCTATTGACAGTCGGGCAAGTTGGAATCGGTTATGCATGTTGAAAAGGCTAGTGCGAAAACGAGGGCACGAGAAGTACTATACAGATGACACGCCTCGGGGATAGTTCCTGGTGGTATTCTTGAAGGGGTGCGACTGCTACCACAAACTTTAATCTTCTGAATTCGTGGGCATGATGACTTTTGCATTTTAATAAACGAGTTCGGGTTTTCCTTTTCGGTTATTATGCTGACTGAGACGTGGTACTCTGATCTTGATACCATACATTTAGACGGCTACAGTGCCGTTTCTTTGAATAGGAAATTGAAAAGGGGAGGCGGCGTATGCATGTTCACAAAACTGGGATTTACCTATGACATCCTCGATGACTTTTCTTGGTCCACAACGGACATTGAGATAATTTGTATAAAATGGAACAATTTTGTATTTGCTGTCGTGTATAGGCCACCTGATGGTAACTTGAGCGAATTTTTCACGTTTCTAGAGGCTATTTTTTCGTTTGTAAACATAAACCAATACTCTTTAATTTTAGGAGGTGACCTAAACATAGATATGCTGACAAAAACTCCTAAACAGGGCGAATTATCTGCGATTCTCGATTCCCATTTTTTGTTTAATGTAATAACCACCCCCACACGTATCACTGCAACTAGTGAAACTCTTATTGACCTTTTTATTACTAACCTAGCAATTAATGACATATTCTCTGGTACCATTAATGTGACACTTAGCGACCACTTGCCTATCTATTTAGTAACTGATACGTACAATACGGCAAAAGAATTCACTGTAAATATAATATATCAAGACATCAACGCGGTTACACTGTCGCAGTTCCGAGATGAACTCGCCAGAACAAGCTGGAACGCAGTTTTTGCGTGCTCTACGGCTGATACCGCATATGACCATTTCATAGAAATTTTTCTTCGGTATATAAAAAACACTTTCCGTACAAAGAAATAACTAAGCCAAAACGCGCACGTAAGCCTTGGGTAACATTAAGTATATTGAAAATGATACGTACAAAAAACAGACTGTACCAGGTGTTCTTGAAAAATCGCGATTTGAATGCACTGAAAGCGTTTAGGGCCTACAGAAACAGTCTTTCAAAAACTTTAAGACAAGCCAAACGCGACTATTACCATACTATTTTTAACGGTTTCGTAGATGTGAAGCAAATGTGGAAAAAACTAAACACAATCATATCTTCAAGTAATAGGACGCCTGGTGTCGACGAAATTACAATTGATAATCATATATTTAAAGGAACAGCATTAGCCAATAAATTCAATGGGTACTTTACTTCTTTGTCAGAAAGTACTTACGACGGAAATGCATTAAGTTACATGCCAACACCTATAGCCCCCTCAATATTTATTGACCCTACGGAGCAAACTGAGGTAAACAACGTTTTCATGAAACTTAAAAAAAGCAAAAGTGAGGACATTGACGGCATAAAAATGGAACCGGTTATCTTTGTTATTGATTTATTATCGCCCTGCCTGACGCATATTTATAATATTGTTTTAAGCACAGGTATGTTCCCTAAGCGGATTAAAAATGCCAAAGTTGCAGTGCTTTTTAAAGGTGGTGACAAAAATGAAATGAGTAATTACCGGCCAATATCGGTATTACCTATATTTCCAAAGGCTCTAGAAAAAATCATTTTCACTAGATTGTATAAATTTTTGGACTCGAATTCTGTGATTACAACAGCACAATATGGGTTCAGGTCTGGCGTATCGACGGAGACAGCGCTGTTGCATCAAAAAGAGTTGATACTGGGCAACATTGAAGCAAGAAAGCTAACATTAGGCGTATTCATAGACTTTACGAAGGCGTTCGACAGAATTGATCACCAAACCTTGTTAGAAAAATTGTTTTATTACGGGATTAGAGGCATCGCGCTCGATTTAATAGGAAGCTACCTTAGTGATCGGTACCAGTGTGTGTCTATAAATAGGCAAACATCTATGCCCAAAAACATCAAACGCGGTGTACCACAGGGAAGCATATTAGGACCTCTTCTATTTAACCTTTATATCAATGATATTGTAAATGTGGATCACTCAATAACGTACATTATTTATGCAGATGATACAAGCTTATTCTTTACGGGAACAAATATAGGCGATTTGATAAAAGCAGCTAATAAAACGTTAGTCAATTTTTCGAAATTGTCCTGCCAAAATTCGTTACAGATCAACAGCTCTAAAACCAAGGCCGTTCTTTTCCGTGCGAAAGGAATAACATGTACGTGCACATCCCTTGAAAGTTATGTATATACGTACTACACGTTCGTACACACGCATGGAGACAACTTTGGAGTTTCTTTTTTTTTTTTCGTAGCAGTGGTTTGTGGAGCTGTGCCTGCTTTCTGTGCACTTAGCGAAGACGATTGTGATCGAACTAGCTCGCTCTGTCGTGTGTTTGCGTACGTGAACCTGTCAGAGCCTCTGTCATGACTACTCGATTGATCTTCGATGGTGATAGAAGGCCCTAGATCACAACTGTTGGTGATGCTCGCTTGTCGCGAGCGGCGTGCGAACCCATTTCTATCTATGAGCCAGCATATGTGGTATGATATTATACGACACGGCGCGCGAAAAAAAAAAAAAACGGGGAATGGATTCAGAAATGTATAACCCTTTAGTTGTCTTTTTTACCTCTTTATAATAATGCCGCGCATAATGTACTATGACCTAGTAGGTCAAATCAAGGCTGATATACATGACATTCGTTAAGTGCCACTTAAGACTGGAAAACAGGTCAATGCAAGTTCTAAAATGCGTCGAGAACGTGTCATGCAAATGTTTATTTCATATACGACATGCACTCGTAGTACCGATACCTACGCATATCATGAACTTTAGACAAAAACACAAGTTGATCAACGTGTGTTTGTGCCGTATATTACGCGATAGCTGAGTAGGTATATAGCCTCGAGCTCTTTTGGGGACACGATCACTTTCGCGTGATTTCGCATCGTGTTGTGCAGTGACTGATACATGTATTAAAGAGACGTGACTTTGTTAAGCCGTCGGCTTCGCGGCAGCTCACCTTTCATCGTTCTCGAAGCAGCTTGCGCCAGCTGGCTGTTTCGCTCGCGGCGAGTGATTGTGCGAGCGTATGAAGTCGTACCCCAAATGCGTACGCTCGAGGATATTATTTCAGCTTTTCTGGCGAGCTTAGCTACGTATTTCCAAGTGGACAGTACAGAGAAAAAATCAAAACACACGCGGTGCATTGTTTCGTTTGATGCAATGACGGTAGAGTTTGTTTACGTTTACGCTGGCTGTCCCAGCGTTCGATTTTACGATCTTCCGGTAGCTTCGGGTTGTCTCGGGTTCCCCACACAAGTGACCGCGACGCTGTTTTCTGTCAAGACCGGAACTAGCTGACAGACCTTCTGGCTAGCTCTGGCTGTCAGAGAGCTGACAGAGGCCTGAAAATCGAAGAGCTCCAGTAGCAGACTACCATCATCTCAAGATTCCCTGATTCAAAATTGTGCCTCTTGTCACTTGGAATCAGTTTGTATGCTGAGAACCAACGTTTGACGTCCACAGGAGTAGTCATCGTTCAAGCAGAAAGCATGAACTTTGGAGCAATTGACAGTCTGGCAAGTTGGAATCGGTTATGCATGTTGAAAAGGCTAGTGCGAAAACGAAGACACGAGAAGTACTATACAGATGACACGCCTCGAGGATAGTTCCTCGTGGTATTCTTGAAGGGGTGCGACTGCTACCACAAACTTTATTCCTCTCAATTCTTGGGCAATACAAATGCCTATCTGTCCGGAAAGGCGCCGAAAATCACCGCGGAAGGAGTTGTCTGCGTTAATTGCATAGATTTTGCATGCCAAATGCACACCTTTCTTCCGTAAACGCTTTACCATAAAAATGTCAAGGTTTTTGTTGTGTTGCCTGTGGTGTTTTGCCACCCAACTGTTGCCTGTCGATGTGTGCCAGAAAGCAATAATTAAAAGGCCCATTAATCCGACGAGTTTTCACAAGACGTAGAGAGAATTCCATGAAGCATTACTAAAGAATACTTCTTCGGCAGTAAGGTACAACTACAGAGAGCTCCGCTGAAGTGGCAAACTTTCGGCTACCTAGGCAAACAGTTACAAATCCGAAAGTTTATCAGCGCAATGTATTCAGACCTAGAAACTTGCATTAAATATATTGAGCCATCGCCTTTCTAATGTTCTCTCGCTGAGCAGTCAACAAAATTGACAGGTGCATATAAGTAACGCTGCTGATGAAGAACTCAGTCACTTTTTTTAGGCAGTGGCTGTATATGGCTCGAAACCAGGTCGCAAAAGATGCGCCATATTAGCTCATTTTGACCCAATACCAACATTGTCGGTATTTATAAAATCCTTGGAGGCAGCTCCTACATTTTGCTCTAGATATTGGAAAGAGATGCAGAACTCTCGTGCCTGTGCAACGATAAGCACAAAAAGCGGCCGCTGGATGGCCGCAGCATGGCAAGGCCGCTGCGTGAAGCGTGCGGATCTAACCAAAGCAGCGCTCCTGCTCAAGTACACCTGTCACGTAGCCAACATGCCAACATACCTCTGCGTCATGCCAACGCAGAGGCACACATGATGGCCGATGCGACCCATCTCACTGCTGCTAGTGCTCGTTTTACGGGAGTTGGTTGAGCCAGAAAAGGGGGTATACGGCTATGGGTCAAGCTAAAGGACCAGGTTACTCCCATAGAGTTCTGAACAATAAAAGTGGCCCGGTAACATAAATGACGGTCTCAAACTACACGCGACAGTAAAACTTTAGGCTAAATAATATTAATATAGGCGTCAAAATGATAAAGAAAGCTCTTATAGGCACTTAAGAGCGCTTAGGCATGAACGCCCGAAATAGGCATTTATAGGCACAATAAAATGCTATAAATGTACTTCTTAGCACACAATTTATGCTCATGTATCATCATGGGGTAATAGGAGAGCAAGGAACAAAACGGGCATTTGCCTATAATCTGGTCTCTCGTGATAACCATAGGTATTCGTCGATCGCCATGGTAGCTCTGGTATGCGCCATTGGTTATCTGCTCTAACTGGTGGCAGTTAACGGCACCACCCATTGCAACTAGCAGTTGTCACATTATTGTCGACATTGACGTGCTTAATTGTTTCCCATTGTGGTTAACTATTACGCAAGTATTGCCGATCATAAGTGGCCAACCTGAGTGTGAGAGCTAATCGCATGAGATCATAATACGAAGTCGGGGCTTTGAAAGTGAGGGTTACTTGTGCGGCATGTCCGTCATCTGCTGAGTGGTCGCATCTATTATCAGAGAAGCACTTAACGGGAAATCAATTGTGAAGTCTTCGAGTTCCAAGTAACACACTCACGTTTAAATAAAGATCAGCACCAGTAAACTATACACAGATCAAAAGTCAACGTGAAGATCTACTCGAGAAGCCACCGTAAATGTTGAATGCGGAAATCCAAGCGATATTGGCATATCGACATAAATCTCTCGTGACTTCTTAAAACGTTTCTGCCGCGCTAAGGCGGCTACAATGCATTCTCTTCGGGCGCATTCTTTCCAGTTTTCTCTTGCTCACGCGGATGCGACAGAGTTGGCAACAGCTTAAGCGACTATACTTCCGTCTTATTTCGTTTTATCATCTTTTATTCCCCTCACCCCTTTCCCCAACACAGGGTAGCCAGCCGGTCTAAGAACTGGCTAACATCCCTGTCCTTCCACTTAAACTTTCCTCCTCCTCCTCCTACTTCCGTCTTCGCAAAGGGTCATGGAGAAATAACCGAGATCGTTTTGATACGGATGGATGCAGGAATACGCGTCGTGGTTGTTTCGTTGCACGGAACAGGACACGACTAAAGACCGAGTCCATCGTTGGGTATTCCGTTGGTTATTCCTTCCGTGCGCCCTCTTGGATTCGCGCCAACCTAGCTCTCTTATGAAATTACTCACACTCAGCATCTCGTAAGTAAGACGAGATCATCTAACCTCTCTTAGACGCCTCTAAGAAGCCATGATTCCACATTAAATATTCCATTCGTGATTGAAGCATATAGGTAAATCTCAGTATTGTGAAGCTGTAGCTCCTGTTGCAGGAAAGATAAGATAACAAGGGCTAAGGCAATTTTTAGCAACACGAATAAATAATTCAACACAGTTCCTCACTTTTGCATCAGACTTCCGTTTTTACGTATTCTCTCTCCGAAGTGTGTAAGGAAAAGGAATGCTTGGATTTTTTATCGGCTCCCCCGAATCAAATACCAGGGCCCAGTGGCACCGCCGACGCTTTCGAATTGCAGAGACAGTACCGGACCTCTCGACGGAAACGCCGTTGATTATACGCGGCCGGATTTCACGTTGCGGAGAAGCAGAAAAAGGAAACGAACAAAAGACCTAGAACAAAGGCCTACCGAACAAAAGGCCTACCGTGAACCTTTGGCGCGGAATGTCTGCGATTAGAAATTCGCGTCTCATCGCGCCGCGCCGCTTATAAAAGGCTCGTTTCCACTTTCCCATATCGCGCCTGGCGAAAGGTAGGCCAGTTCCTGCAATGGACGCGCCACGTAGGTGCCTTTGTCTACATTAACCGGCTGAAGCGGGCCGTAAATACTCCGCTTAGCGAGGCCAACCGCGCAGCGGCATTAGTCACCGCGCGGGGAGAGGGAGAGCCCTTGCGCTTAGCTGCGCGCGACGCGACCGATTCTTACGTCATCACCTCGAGGAAAGTGTGTCAGAGGTCGTAAGAAGGCACGCGAGGCGGTAAAGTATTCAGGCCGCTACCTGGCTCGAGAAACCGCACTTTCAATGTCACTTTGTCGGGCTCAGTTCGCGACCGAGAGAAGTCAGTGAAGCGCCGCGGACTTCGTAAAGGTGTAACGAAACGGAATAAATAAAAAAAAAAGACGAGAGACACGAATTGGGGAAACGCGAGTAAGACTATGTCGGACACCGTGTATCTCGACAAAACACGTGGTGGTAGTGATAATGGTGTGAATGTGATAGGCCAATCTAAAAGACGGGGCGTGGAAACTCAGACACTTGAAGGACACTAAAAAAAGGAGTTTGTGGTATTTTGACACCCTTCTTGTGTCCGCGTTTGCAAACCTCGTCTTTTAGAATTAATATGTCCCAACCAGCTCGGCGCCGTCTCTTTCTAAGCTTTGCGGCAGGTCAAATTGTCTCAGTGGAGTGATCACCGCTTTCACTCCGCCTGCAGAGTTTAACCACACGTACTTAAGTTCACTTGAATGTCAATTGTGAAACTTTGTTGTCCCTAGCACGTACTCCGGGCGATGAAAAAACACTGTTACGCTTTATGTGAAAATTTATTTAGCGTTTTCGTGTTTCGGTGTTGTTACGCGACTGGACGTTTTGTGTAGCTTTACTTTCAGCATATATACGGTGTTCGTGTGACTGAATTATGTTAGGACTATAGTGTAATACGGATAAACTGTTTAACTTCATATGTTTTTTCGTGCCGCTACGTTAATTGACTTCGAGAATATGAGATAATATTTGCGGCTTGATTGACTTGCGTTATTTTTCTTAGGTGCTCGTTCATATAGATTTATCCATGGCAGTCATTTTCTCGAATTTCTTATCTACCAAAAAGAGCACCTGACGATATCGAACAAAAGCTAACATTTCCTCAGAAACAAAACTAAAAAAAACAGAAAATTTTGGGAATCAATTAGTTCAAAACAAAACGAAAGGTAACAAGGTAATGGAAACCAAGCGATCAGCAGTAGGTTATAGGGCTTTAAAAAGGCCGCAGTTAAAGTTTCGTTTTTTATGGTGAAGGTGTATGACGTTTGTCGATGCGATGGTTCTTGATTGAAGCTTTACTTGTTCTACAGCAGCCTAAAATAGGCAGCTTTATTGTTATAGCATAACTCCCTCGAGACAGTCTTGTAGAATAATGTCGACTGCTGTACTAGTGCCAGGCTTTACCTACATAGCATCAATTTCTCAGAGCTTTAAAGACAGCGGACCCCTTGGAATACAATTAGGTTGTTTTCCGCTTAGACGTGCTTTTAAAAGGACGCTAATCGTAAGTAAGTCGTCGTGTATTGTTGAAATAGAGTAACAGAAACCTCACATTGTTTCGTACAAAGTAAATGCTAAGCTTGATAGAAAAAAAAATCTAGTTTTAGTGATACTAGTACCATTAGCGCAGTACAAAGCACCTGCTTCCGATAGCAACCTTCTGACGTAGCCATACTCGCTCTGTATTGCCCGACAACCGGTGCTGCGGCCCATCGGAGCAAGGGGCGTTAGCAGAGCACAGCCCGGAGAAAATGGGAGTTGCGTCACTCTCAAAGGTAACACGAAGAAGCTATTTCTTGCATGAACTAGGCTAGCATGCTCTAGTTACTTTTTATTTTGTCTTCTAATGCGATGAAATGCTTTTCCGGTCGTTGGTGGCTTGTGTACTTGTGATCAACTTTACCGAGACTCTACCACGTCAATAGGCTTGTCGTCATTCCCATTCGTTGAGTAAAACACTGGTGCGTTATTCCAGCAAAAGATAACTGTAAATCAATGAATGAATCATTCAATTTCAATCAATCAGTGAATAATGAAAACGGCGGCACGGATACACGATCATTACAAAATTCTTCTTGACATGGAGGGAAATTTGCGACTAAAGCCCCCACAGCATCGTCTTCTCATCTCTCCGTCTCCTCCTGTGTTTACAGCACTATCCGGTGCTCTCTTTTTCTTCACCCGCAGCTGCCCTGCGGTGTTAGGTTACAGCCGGCGAAGCGCGTTCGAGCTCGCCCGATAAACTGCGAAAAGGTCCGTTTCCTCAGGCCTGGGTACCATCGATGAACTTTTTTTGTGTGTAAATCTGTCTCTTCTGAAAATTTAATTTCCAACAATTGCGTTCCGGAATTCCCTACTGATTGTGCGAAACTTGTGCTGCGTTTACTTCAATTTCTCGATTACTGAAACATTTTTTGTTTGTATATAGCTATAACGTTCTAAAATTCTCGAATACTGACCTCTCCTTCTGCAGCTTGTCGTTATTGTCCCTGTAACAAGAAGAAGAGTTGAAGTTTCATTCTTCCGTTCCCGGATCCTGTCTGACGTAACGAATTCTACCAAATCCACTTACGTTTATCGCAGTAGTCTATAGATTTTTCTGCGACGTGAGGCATTTAGACTTCACCGCCCGAGTGCTCGATAACAGCATAGATAATGAATGCAAACTACCGAAACGGTTTGGCACAATCCCACAAACAAGATTTGTTTCGTAATATGCCCACCCTGTAACTCTCTTCACGTGCTGATGATGCCGCGTCTACGCACGCAACAGCGTTTTCAAGCTAAAAACAGAGCGGTTGCCGCGAGGGGCGAAACGGGTTCAGCGGCGTATAGTAAGGGCACCGAACGCCACGTGCAGTAAATAACTCGCAGGCTCACATAATGTCACGTTCCATAAAATACTGCCGAATAGAGCGTTTGCGTAGGTTTACAACGCCCTCACACGTATAATGCAAGGCGAATATTTCGATTAGAAATAAAAACACAGAAATTTGTGTGTTTGCACGGCTCCCTGTTGCCCTCACTTTCAGGCTGTGGTTTTCTAAGTTGACTAATCGAATTTCGGATATTTATAAGGATTTCGCGTGTGCGTTATACTGCTTTTTAATTGGTGGCTTACACGGCCTTCGTAATGGTCAGCGAGTCTGGTAAGAACGAGCTGAAATCTATACTTTACATGTACAGCTCGGATTAGACGAGAAACGATTGCTATGTGTTTGTTTGCAGAACCTTCACAGAAAATAAACCTCGTAGAACAGTTCACGTATCATCAAAGGAAATAAAATGGCAATACTTATCCTCTACGGTGTTGTACGTTACGCTTTCAGGATACTTCATTTCGAATAAAGCCTTTTTTTTACACACAATTAATTTTTTGCGTAGAAGTACGCAAAAATTATTTGTTTATTTGCGAGCATCGCTCGCAAATAAACAAATAATTACTTCTCATAATAAATAGACCAAATAAAATCTCGAGGGTTATTGTTCTAACACAATAGTATGTGCATATGTATTGCTGGAAAACGTATTGTTTTGAACAATGACAACGTGGAGTTTTTCAGCATGCTCAAGTACTTCATACGCTAGCGATCTTGCATACTGATTTCGTCACCACCTGGAGTAAACTTTAAGGCATTGGCTTTGAGTAGGAATGACTACCGGTGCTTCGTTATATAAAAAATGTAGCAAAAACATCTCACAAGGAGAATAACATCGACATCTATTAATCAATTGCTCTATAACGGTTATTTCTACTAAAGGGCTAAGCCTCTGGCCATAAACTGACCTCACCAACTTTTACACTTCCCTTTCTTCCAGCGCGTAAAACCTCAGCTTGGACCACCATGCCACTGGGAGTGCCGTGGTGGTCGATCACGCGTGCGCCTCGAGCTGTCCTATTGAAATGACATTAATACCTAGGCGGTCGACATTAGCTGAACCATTCTGGCCGCAGTCCTCGGCCACGCTGCGATTTGGTCCAGGCGCCTGTCAGAAGTGTATCCGGAGGGCGACACTGGCTGCATCGTGGAGGTTGGTATCGTTTACGAAGCGACTTTCGGTGGGCAGCTGCCAAAGACACATCTGGCAGTCACCCTCTGCAGTCTCCTGAAGTAAGCGGTGAACAGGGCACTCCCCAAGAACGTCGCCGGAAAATCTTCCGAGGAGACACACTGGGCAGCGTATATAGCTTCTCCACGCTTCTCACCTGGTTCGTTATGGTAGTCGGTCACACTCGCGTTCTGGTCCACTCCAGGTGGACGGTAAGGACCTTCGTCAGCAAAATGACCTTTTCGTAGCTTTCGGAAAACGATTTTTTTTTTCGCGGATACAACCACGTTACTCCAACCACGAAACAAGCCCTGTTCTCTTTTAGCCCTTGGCTGAAGCAAGCTAGTAGATTATTTTATTAGTGCCAGGTTTCTGGTTATTTCAGCGTATACGATACTAACACTTGTTTAGTCACTGCAAGAGTTATTAAGCATACGGTTAGATCGTGAGGGATAACGCTGAGAGACAGCAGAGGAGCTTGTAAACTACAAAAAAGAAAGAACAAGAACGCAAGCGATCGATGACATGAATAAACAATGACCCCTGCTACTTTGCCTTACAAAGAACTGTTTACGATAAGCCTTTTTGCATATTACAGTAGCCCGTACACAAATGAACATTATCGCTTGTAGTCTCGTGGGCCTGCGTGACGAAATTTTCCTTATAATGCTGGACAACGGCCGGCTTGGGCCAACGGTTTCCGGACGTGGCAGACATATATAAGTGTCTAAAACAAAACTTCCATGAAAAGTAGCCCTGCGTACGACGGAACATGAATTTTAAAGTCAATACGACAGCGTTTGCGAATTCCTTGGGATGGAATGTCGACATCTGCTTTATCTTTGCAGCTCGTTTAGAGATGCATAGTCCGAGAAACTGACGATGACGTTCAGGTCACAGCCAGAAATTCACGAGAGAACGCCAAATAAGCTAAAACCTGCCATAACTGTGTGACCGTATAGACAATTGGTCAAAACATGAGTAATACATGCATTGAACGCTTTAGTTACTAGCTTTAGTATCACGTATGATTGTTAAAGAAGTTAATCCACGAAGTGATGTCATCCGCTTACGCGGCGCATAATCAGCGGTGTATCAATTGAGAACTCGGTATGAGTGATCTTAATTCAATTGTTTAATTAAAAAACAGTATTTTTACTCAGCGAGAACTACAGCAATCCCTCATTGCCACTATGTTTCACAGAGTTCCTTTCTGTACAACACAAATGGACCCAACGGCACAACGCCCAACTATTTTTACGTCCAAAGCGTCATGCTCTCACTTATACATTGTTAATATACATTGTTAAAGATGTTGTCTTCATCGACGTGATATATGCACCACTTGCTGTGCTCATTTCCGAAATTCACATAAGGGACTACAATCTTTGTATTTTTGTTGCGTCTTATTCAAGTCCCACGCTCTTATTTACATTGTATATTTTCTGCATTGCTTATTTGCTTTATTTGGATAAATTGCATTTTATATGCAATTTCAAACCATTCACGTTCTGTGTTCAACTCCCCTAAAACTTAACGAGTAATCGGCACCTTATGTGGGCGCCAGCATCTTATATATGTCATAAAAGAAAAATTAGTTCAAGTCAATCGTCAAATCTTTCCTTGTGAACCGCTGCAGAATCGCATAGTGCATCCAGATAAATTAAAGCAAATGCATCTGGAACTACGTAGATTAGCCAACTTAAGGACAATGCTCCGAGCAGCACAGTTCGCTTTAAATAAAGCCGTAGTGGAGAGCCCCGCCGCGGTGGTCTAGTGGCTAAGGTACTCGGCTGCTGACCCGCAGGGCGCGGGTTCGAATCCCGGCTGCGGCGGCTGCATTTCCGATGGAGGCGGAAATGTCGTAGGCCCGTGTGCTCAGATTTGGGTGCACGTTAAAGAACCCCAGGTGGTCGAAATTTCCGGAGCCCTCCACTACGGCGTCTCTCATAATCATGTAGTGGTTTTTGGGACGTTAAACCCCACATATCAATCAATCAATCAAAGCCGTAGTGGAGAGACTGCAGATAAATTTTGACTCCACGGATAATTTTGACAGCCATCACAAAACCTACGGTGTACGCTCGTTTTAACGAAGCTTTATTCATCTGTCACATGAGCTTGCGAATACGCTCACGCCATTCAGTTACATACTCGAGTCAGTGCTAATTTATAGAACTGACCATTTGCCACTCGCTAGGTGCGGAATTACAGACAATTGGCACAGAACAGCATGCGTCACACATCACATTATGTGTGCTATAAACAAACGTATCTCGCAGCGGCACGGAAAGATCGCAATATGTAGCTGAACTATTGTCGCTTAAAGAAAAATAAGTATAGAGTATTGGCAGCATTCCCTTCAGCTTACGGAGCTTTCTATAAATGGGATCATCCGTTGCAGTACGCTGCACACTTGGAAATTTTTTTCCGTGTCACACTCGTGAGTACTATCCATGTGCTGCGATATTTTAACAAAAAAAAAATGAGTTGTTTTCGACTTTACCAAATTTGTCGGTGCCGTTAAGCGTACGTGTTTCATATCAGGTAAGAGAATCTGTGAACAATGTATGAACAGTTATTACGGTGAGTTATTAACATTTAAGTATAAGTGGGAGTCAACGGTGGTGAATATAGCTGGCGGTATTCACGTGCGTTCCAGATTTAGTACCTACTAGACGGTTGACAACCACCAACAACCTGTTGAACGGTAGCTTCGCAAGACGTATTTCTGCTTTCGAACAACCAGTGCACTAGTCATATCTATTTCTACGCATTGAAATTAGCTCAACCGTGTCGTCTTTGAAGTTATATTTTAAACTACTACTGGGCTCGGATCATGCGTGTATCCGTATATTAAAACACATTTGTTTTGTTTTTTATTTAGGAAACACGAATTTCTACACCTTTACCCTAACTAATATGAAAAAAATAAAAAGCATCCAAAATTATCGAAGACACACACATATTTGATACTTACGAGCCTTGCCAAAAACAAAACGTGGTGCATCGAGCCTATGTAGTTTGTTTTACTTACTTCCGCCACGTTACAATATTCAACATTAGAGAGTCCCTGAAACACTATTTTAAGTAAGCACGAAATGGATTTGCTAAAAGAGCTTAGTGCCTCACCAATTCAATGCCATGAAAAGTTTAAGAATCAGTCCAGTAGGTGCGGAGTTACAAATATTTGTCGCATGGTACAATCGCATTCCCTCTTCTTTCGTACCGACGAAAGTGCTAGAAGCTTAGTGAGGGGAGGGGATGGCATGGGAAAAAAAATGCGTCACGCGCGCCTTGTAACTCTGGACCCTTTGTTTCCTTTTTTTGCTTCGATTACGTAGATTTTTGAGTGTGATAGCGTGCGCACGTGCGCACAAGTCGCGGTTTCCCGCAGTGATCCCTGTAACGACTGAGCGCGCCATGTTCTAATCTGGCAATAGCTGATACATGGCCTTCTACGAGAGATTCTCGAGTTCTTCCGTGATTTGTCGAGAGAAGAGAAAGCAATTTTTTAGCTGACTATGATAATTAATTGTGAATTGCAGGCCGCGTGCGCCGCTACAAAATTTGGCTAGCGTGTTCTCGGGAACCTCTGCTACCGATCGGCAGCGTTTTCTTACAATGCTCAAAGAGTGTCAAAGCTACCATCATAACTTTCCCGCTCCGATGCGACACTGTTATGCCACCTTTGGTTGGGTGTTGCATTTACAAAGGTGTACTTCTTTCGCATTGGTATGGCAGACACTCCTACATGCGACTACTGTGGAGCTGAAGAGACCATCGAACACGTCCTGTGCAGCTGCGCTTGCTACGACACACAGCGATGCCAGCTCCGGATGGTTTTGAATCGACTTGACCCCGGACCATTTTGTGTGCAGAAGATACTAGGACCTTGGGCATCTGCCTCAGTTGCGCAGAAAGCAACTAAAGCACTGCTACTTTACCTAAAGTCAACAAACCTGAGCGACCACCTGTAGACTGTGTGTGCTCTCCGAGTGTGCTCGTGATTGTGTGTACCTTCTCATCTCTCTGCAACCACTTTTCTCCCCTTTATGCCTTCCCCAATGCAGGGTAGCAAACCGGTTGTGCGTCTGGTTAATCTCCCTGCCTTTCCTTGCATCTTTATCTCTCTCTCTCTCTCAAAGAGTGTTGCATAACCCTCTCAGGGAGGACGTTCTAAATGTGAAGAAATCGCATGCTGACACGTCTCCCGCGAAGCCGTGAAAATCTAAACCACTCACGTGGCAAGCAGCCAGTATGTGATCGAGCGACAGGTCTGCGCTGGTGTCTAATAAGACTTAAGTCACTCAAACACTGTCGAGATAACGATTGGTTATTGCAGGCAAAATAAGATGAAGTGGTTGGCTTCGCACTTTTCGTCAACGAGGTAAAATATAACAATAATTGTTCGGCCTAAATGGCATAGACCCCCTATACGTTGATAATGGCTCCAGACGTTTCTGCCACCAAATGTTCTTTAGCGTGCACCTGAATCTGATTGGGCCTCAATCATTCACGGCTCCATCAAAAATGCGAGAGCCGTGGTCAGAGCTTGATCTCACGACCAATATAGGGTAAATGACACAGGCACAGCTGGATATAAAAAAGAACAAAAGAGTGAGCCAAGTAACTGTCTGCATCATAATCCAAAATCTTGATGGGAGACGACAGATGGAAACAACGTAAAGGGATAATCATAAGATGAACAAGTGAAGTGCCTCAGATTGGTCGGCCGACGTTTCGATGGTAGGACCCATCTTTTTTAAAGGTGCCATGTCATCCTTGGTGTGTTAGTTTTAAAGAGGTCACCACTAACCCTTTTAAAACTAACACGCCAAGGATGACACGGCGCCTTTGAAAAAGATAGGTCCTCCTATCGAAACGTCTGCCAGCCAGTCTGAGGCACTTCACCTTTTCATCTTATGATTATCCCACTGTCTGCATATAGTGCGACACCTCAGCAGTAACTCACGAGGGATGGGGGTAAGGAGGGATTTAAAGAATAGGAAGGAATCGAAGGTGTAGAGATAGAGAGAGGCGCAGGAACAGAGAGACCACATACGGAAATAAGAATATAGGAAAGATGGAAACGGTCACAGGAGTCTGAGGACGGGGCACCACTCAGCGAGAACTCTTGTCGGCGTCAGGAGATGGCGTAGGGCGATACAGTCGGCCAGACCTGCGCTGTCGTCGGAGATCGCGTGGGCACAACATGTCGGCACGAAAGTCAGCAAGAGAGCCCCGCCCGTTAGCTGGTTCGGGCAGTGAACAGAATGTAATAATATTCTTCTGTTCGCAGCTGTAACCCCAGATGATAGTCATGATCCTACAGCACGTGATGCTTTGCGAAATCACACGACATGAATATATCTCCGGCAGAGGTAGTTTTCCATACCTTAATCCCATTTTTGTCATTATAATCAAACCAATGTAATTGGTAACAAACTTTAGCCTTATCCAAGCAATATTTTACGTTGTCGCAAGCTAATGCTCCATTTTTATTCTCTGCGGGATGTTGGTAGGGGATATATTCATAAAAAAAGGAAACGGGGGCGTACAAAGAGGGACACAAGAGAAGCAAACGAGACAACAAAAACAATGGTTGTGCTGTCCAGTCTTATTTTCTTAGGTATCTCTTGGAAAAGACACAATTCAGTCATGCGGAACGTGGGCTTCCCGACTAGCTCCGCACTTTTTGTCTTTATTGCATGGGGTACATTCGTTTGGTCTCCTATGCTAGGAAAGGGGCAGTGTTCTGATTATTGGAGCCATATGCAGCACAAAGCAGCCACGTCAATTTGCAATTATTGCACACGTTCTGTTTAATCGAAAACGGTCGAGACTATGTCTTGGGGCTGAAGCGCCTTAAAGAGTCACTTTAGAAACTCTCACAAAACAAAAAGATTTACTTTCTGTATGACTACTTTCGGTAACTCCTCACATGACACGTAAATGACTCACTAAAGAGACACGGTAACTCTCCAGGACTCTCTGATGAGATCATAAGGATTTACAAGCAGAGTTGACGCGTCTCCATATATATTGTCACACACGTTGCAAGCTAGGACTCTTCAAAAAGAATCAAAAGACTGTTTTTTTATTATTCTCAAATTGTACGTACTCTTTTCTTTACTGTGTTTCAGCTGCACGCACCTGCCATGGTGGTTCGTGTCAAAGTATGCAAGACAAGCTACCGTCTCTTAAAAAAAAATGGGGTCAATGGCGGGCACTTCAAAGGATTTCATCTAAGACAACAGAAGTAGGCGCCCTCAATGCCTAGACGACGACAACGGCGACGACAGCTTCATTATAAGTGCGCCTGATAAGCAATCCAGCGTCCCACAGTGCGATGCGATGACAAGTGCAGTGGTATCCTTCAATGTCATGACCGTCACGGCCGCTGTCAAGCAATTCGAGGAAGGCGAACACCAAGTACTCGATGCGAGACTCGTATGACGAAAGTCGCAGTGCGCGCTCAAGAGCTGTGGCTTTATAGCGTGACACGTCAACGCGACACCGATAAGGCCAGATTCTGGGTCTCATTGAAGGCGAAGGACAGCGCTAATACCGACTAGAGACGTGAGGTATCAAAGAGCGCTGGACAAGAACAGCCACGTTCTAAACGCGAGGTCAAGCGAATACGTCGTAAAAGATTGCGATGCTGTGCGCTTTCCATCGTTCAAGAGGCAAATTGAAAGGCAGACAAATTCAAGTTCTATTTTAGTAAAATATTCTAAATATTCTTCAGGGCTAAAAGCTGTTCTAGGTCCCTGAAGGCCCTAACATTGGCCACACATGACATTTAGAGCGTAAATGGACATGTGAGATAACAGTTAAACATTCGCAGGTAATACTGCTTAGTTAGGATTACAAGAAGCACTACAAATCTTGTAAAAAGAGTCACAGCGAAATTTGCACTGAAACGCCTTGTACAGTATAAAAAGCTTCAGATTGCAAAAAAGACAGTACTGCTGCTTGAGATCCAGAAGTAAGCCATCCCCAACTAGAGCTACGAAGTGGGAATTGGTTTGCCCGCTTAATCCCATTTGATAATGATTCATCGACTGCCTTCGCAGTTGGTCGATTTTTGCTTGGAGAAGAGTCCACAATAGCAGCGTAATAGAGGTATCCTAATTATTAAGGCGAAGGCGCTTAGGTTCCCCACCAGCCCCGTCGTGGTGGTCTAGTGGCTAAGGTACTGGGCTGCTGAATCGCAGGTCGTGGGTTCGAATCCCGGTTGCGGCAGCTGCATTTTCGGTGGAGGCGAAAATGTCGTAAGCCCATGTGGTCAGATTTGGGTGCACGTTAAAGAACCCAAGGTGGTCGAAATCTCCGGAGCCCTCCAGTACGGCGTCTCTCATAATCATATGGTGATTTTGGGACGTTAAACCCGACATATCAATCAATCATAGCTGGCAACGTATAGGAATACTATAGCATTAATGAAAGGATGGTAGGTATCGTATTTAAACTGAATAAGAGATACAAGATGAATGTGGTACAGGCTTACGTGCCTACATCCAGCCATGTTGACGCTTCAGTTCAAAGCTTCTATGAAGACGTGGAATCAGCAATGAGTAAGGCAAAAACACAAAATACAATACTGATGGGAGACTTTATTGCAAAGGTATGGAAGAGGCCGGCTGGAGACCAGGCAGTAGGAGATTATGGCGTCGGCACGAGAAACGCCAGAGGAGAGCTACTAGTAGAATTCGCAGAACGCAATAATTTACGGATTTCTAATACATTCTACCGAAAACGAGGAAACCGCAAGTGGACATGGAGGAGCCCTAATGGCAAAAATAAGAACGGAATAGACTTTATAATGAGTGCACACCCAGGCATCGTGCAGGATGTGGAAGTAGTTGGCAAGGTACGATGCAGTGATCATAGAATGGTACGGTATCGAATTCGCCCAGACT
The DNA here is from genome assembly GCF_013339725.1 of Rhipicephalus microplus. Classification (NCBI taxonomy): domain Eukaryota; kingdom Metazoa; phylum Arthropoda; class Arachnida; order Ixodida; family Ixodidae; genus Rhipicephalus; species Rhipicephalus microplus. The sequence goes on from NC_051173.1 coordinate 8,016,420, forward strand.
TGAGGAAGGAACGACAGAAACTGATACGCAAGAAGCCAATCGATGAGCTAGCACTGAGAGGGAAAGTAGAGGAATTCAGAGTTTCACTTTAGGACAGATACTCGGCTCTTAGTGAGGAAACCAAGCTTAGCTTAGATATATACAATGAATGATAATCTGACGAGTATCATTACGGAGTGTGCAGTGGAAGTTGAAGGCGGAGTAGTTAGACAGGACACTGGCAAGCTTTCCCAGGAAACGAAGGATCTCATTAAGAAGCGTCAAATTATGAAAGTCTCAAGTACAACAGACAAAATAGAACTGGCAGAGCTTTCAAAGAATTAATAGGCGTAAGGTATTCGATGTAAGAAGGTATAACATGGAGAGAACTGAACACGCTCTGAAAAACGGAGGAAGCGTCAAAGCAGTGAAGAGGACACTTGGGATAGGCAAAAGTCGGATGTATGCACTGTGGGACGAAGAAGGCAAAATAACTACCAATATGGATAGGATAGTTAAAATAGCGGAGGAGTTTTACAGAGATCTGTACAGTGGCCGGGACAACCACGACTTCAATACAACAAGAACTAGCAGTAACCCAGATGACACCCCTCCAGCAATGATAGAAAAAGTCAGAAAAGCTTTGGAGAGCATGCAAAGAGGCAAAGCTGCTGGTGAGGATAAGGTAACATCAGATGAGCTGAAAGATGGAGGACAGATTGTGTTAGAAAAACTAGCCACCCTGTTTACGAGGTGTCTCCTGATGGGAAGGGTACCAGAGTCTTGGAAGAACGTTAACATCATCTTAATACATAAGAAAGGAGATGACAAGGATTTGAAGAATTACAGGCCGATTAGCTTGCTCTCTGTAGTATACAAGCTATTTACAAAGGTAATTGCTAACAGAGTAAAGAAAACATTAGAATTCAATCAACCAAAGGAACAAGCAGGATTTCGGACAGGCTACTCAACAATTGACCACATCCATACTGTCAATCAGGTAATAGAGAAATGCTCAGAGTATAACCAACCACTATACATAGCCTTCATTGATTACGAGAAGGCGTTTGATTCAGTAGAAATATCAGCTGTCATGCAGACACTGCGGAATCAGGGCATCGATGAAGTATATATAAACATCCTGGAAGGAATCTACAGGGGATCAACTGCTGCCATAGTGCTTCATAAAGAAAGCAACAGAATACCAATCAAGAAGGGTGTAAGGCAGGGGGACACAATCTCCCCAATGCTATTTACCGCGTGCTTACAGGAGGTTTTCAGAAGCCTAGAATGGGAACAGTTAGGGATAAAAGTTAATGGAGAGTACCTTAGTAAGCTGCGCTTCGCCGATGACATTGCATTGCTGAGTAACTCAGCGGACGAATTGCAACTCATGATTACCGAGTTAGACAAGGAGAGCAGAAAGGTGGGTCTTAAAATTAATCTGCAGAAAACGAAGGTAATGTACAACAACCTCGAAAAGGAGCAGCGCTTCGAGATAGGTAATAGTGCACTTGAAGTTGTAAAAGACTATTTCTGCTTAGGGCAGGTAATAACGGAGGAGCCGAACCACGAGAGTGAAGTAACTAGAAGAATAACAATGGGGTGGAGCCCCTTTGGCAAGCACTCGCTAATTATGACAGGTAGATTGCCACTATTCCTCAAGAGGAAGGTATATAACAGCTGTATCTTGCCGGTACTTAGGTACGGACTAGAAACCTGGGGACTTACAAAGAGGGTTCAGCTTAAATTGAGAACAACGCAGCGAGCAAAGGAAAGAAAAATGGTAGGTGTAACCTCAAGAGACAAGAAGAGAGCACAGTGGATTAGGGGACAAACGGGGTTAAGCATATCATAGTTGAAATAAAGAAGAGGAAATAGGCATGAGCCGGGCATGTAGCGCGTAGAGAGGGTAATCGCTGGTCGTTAAGGGTAACTAACTGGATTCCCAGAGAAGGTAAGCGGGTTAGGGGGAGACAGAAGGTTAGGTGGGCAGATGAGATTAAGAAGTTTGCGGGTATAAATAGGCAGCAGTAAGCACAGGACCGGGTTAACTGGCGGAACATGGGAGAGGCCTTTGTCCAGCAGTGGACGTAGTCAGGCTGATGAAGATGATGATGATCAATCAATCAATTAGGTTCCTCACCAAACGGGAAAACAGACCGTCAGCCTCAACGCGTGCAATGTAAAAATATTCTTCGTATGATATGACGTCAAATTGTCATGACATCATGACATCACAGATCACAAATTGTGTGACGTCACATAGCATGATGTCACATGATGGCGTCATTACATGACGTCGTCACTTGATCGAAAGCTGGCCGATGCCGGAGGCGATTCCAATCAATGAGAAGTGCTTAAGGCTTCAAGGGCAGGGGGAGGGTAGGGGCGACTCAGATCTATGCTTAAACAAAAAAAAAAGCCTCACAGCTTTGAGTAGTCTCAGGCAAATGTATTATAAACAACTAGGTATACCCTCCCCCCCCCTATTATTTACGATCACTTATTAGAGGCAAGCGTTCTGACGCAACCTTTGCTTTAGGAATAGCTCATTGCGGGGCTGATTGGAACCTATTAGTGGACTATTAGTGAATTAAGAAAATGCGAGAGACGAAACATCGCATACGAAACGCCCAATGAAAGGCCTAAATGAAGGCATTGGGATTGATTTTGACCTTCCGGGTGGTCCGCGATGCATCTAAACCGAAGCAGACGAGATTAATTCAAGCCGCCACATTCAAATAAAAGCTGTGATCTCGTGCCCTACAGAAAACAACCACATTCGTTGACCTTCTGCGACATAGTGATAAAATAAAAAAATCACAGCATATAAGCGGACTGAATGATGATGATGGGCGACGTATTTTTTGTACTTGAGGTATTACAAGTTATTTTCGGTAAATAAACATAAGTATTCCGTTATTGTTTGTTTGTTATCAGAAACGTGTTCATTCAAAAATAATTCCCTCTTACGCTTATACAGGTATTGTTAAATGCTTTGTTTTTGTAAAACCTTTTATGCCATGTGCGATTATGACTTGTACATTTTGGTGCAAATATTTTTAGCGGTCACTTCTTGCCATCTAATTGGTCTTCTGGGCCCTAGTTTAGCTGTTTCATTAAAGCTTTCAGCCCAGGAGACCATCCAGAATGTAATATTTTTTTATTCTGGAAAAGAAAGAGAAAGAAAGAAATAAAAAGGAAAAGATAGAAAGAAAGAAAGAAAGAAAGGAAGAAAGAAAGAAAGACAGAAAGAAAGAAAGGAAGAAAGGGTCCATCAGTTCATCCTTGCTTCCGTCCGTCCATGTATCCGTCCGCGCGTTCGTTCAGCGTGCGTCCACCTGTGCATCCATCCCTCCGACCGTTCGTCCATCCGCCCGTCCGTGCTTCCGTGCGTCCGTCCATGCATCCTTTCGTCCATCCGCAAATCCGTCCTTCTATCGAACCATGCGTCCGCCCCTGCGTTCGTCCGTCCGTCCGTTCGTGCGTCCGTCCGTCCATGCATCTGTCTGTCTGTTCGCCAGTCCGCACGTCCGTCCATCCGTTCTTCTGCTTATCTGTCTGTCCATTCGTGCGTGCGTGCGTCCGCCTGTCCATTCATCTAGTGAACACTCCAAGCACCGCCATCGCGCATCTTTTCATCATATAGAAGCACCGCCATCCAGCGAACATTCCAAGAACTAAACAAGAGGTGGCCACCTACTATTACTACTACGACTAGTACTACCTCTACTACATACATACCTCGCGGACGCACGATCCACGGCATAGAGAAAGTAGTTTCAGCTCTACTAACTGCTGCCTTCGTTTCTAATGGTGTGTTAAGAAAAAAATGGCAGCATATCCACGGGGTGAATGATGGAGAGTGGGGCGAAGCATCCGTCCGTCCATTCGTTTTTGCTTGATGCTTTCGTCCGTCTGTGTGACCGTCCATGCATCCATCCGCCCGTCCGTGCGTGCGTCTGTACGTGCGTCCACACGTCCATCCGTGCGTCCGTCCCTGCTTTCGTCTATTCATCCGCCCCTGCGTCCGTCCATGCGTCCATCCGTTCGTGCAGCCATCCGTGCATCCGTCCATGCATCTGTCTGTGCCAACACTCCAAGCTAGTGAACACTCCAAGTACCACCATCTCGCACCTTTTCATCAAATATTCCACATATAGAAGCACCAGCACCCAGCGGAGATTCTAAGGACTAAACGAGAGGTGGCACACGCACACTTTCTTACGGCTTGCGCTTCGTGTCTACTTGCCAGTTTATGGTATATACTAGTCCACTGTATTCGTGGCACTGCAGCCTAACGCTCGCTAGACCTTTCTAAAACCAAGGAGGTTACGCCCAGCGAGTATAACCTAGCAACCCTTTCTTGTCAGACAGTGCTCAATGTACACGCCAATGGCTGCTAATTGGGAATGAGAGACTGGGGAATTCGGCTTTTAGTTAACGCGCACGCTGCGAATTTTTTATTGTTCAACAACGCACAGGAGAAATCTCCCAACGGCACCACCTTGCAGGTCAAAGCGTAAAATTGGTTACGCACTACGACTACGGCATGGGACGAACGGGTGCCGCTGCCACTTTAAGGAGCTTCGCCTTCTAAAAGTGGGTAGCAATTTAGAATACCATAAACTCCACTATAGGAGAGCTACTAGCTGTCCCATGGGACTCACACTCGAGCAAAAGTAGAGCACCATCTTTCCGCTTATACGTCTCAAGGAGTGCCATTTACCATATATAGGATTACCGTAGAGATTTACGCTTGTTTCTCTGGCTTTCAAATAACTAACTTGAGTACCTTGGTAAACTTCATCGGAGATCGCTGTCAAGCCAAACGTGATTGTTCAAGCAGTAAAGACGAACCTTTAACTAGTGATATGCATAGTTTGTACCACCAGCTATAGTAGTGCAATTTACCCAATTTCAGTAGCACATACCCGTTTACGATAGATCGTGACGACGACATGCACGATGACAAGCCAAGACCATAAAGTGCTTCTCCCCTAAAACAGTTCCTACCTCGCGAGGTAGTTGAAAACCAAACCACTGCCGGATAAAGCTGCAGATTGAGTAATCAAGATAAGTGAATATCTATCTCATCGACCTGCGGCCGCAGTTTCACGGCATACCGAGTTTGCACTGTATTTAAATAAAACACACAGAAAAAGGTAAACGTTCATTACGCGGATTATTTTAAAACACCGCTAATGAAATATCAAGTGGATTGTACACAGCCATGATATCAAAGAGTGGTTAACCTCTGAATAATTGATTGATATGTGGGCCTTAACGTTTCAAAGCCATCATATGATTATGAGAGACGACCTAGTGGAGGGCTCCGGGAATTTCGACCACCTGGGGTTCTTCAACGTGCACCCAAATCTGAGCACACGGGCCTACATTATTTCCGCCTCCATCGGAAATGCAGCCATCGCAGCTACCGCAGCCAGGATTCAATCCGCTGATCTGCGGGCCAGCAGCCGAGTACCTTGTATAGCCACTAGATCACCGCGGCGACATGACTGCTGTTGCAGGCAATGCCATCGAAATGTAATAGTCTGCGCACGAATCGCAGATGCGAAGCTTGTCTCTCTGACTGAACACACAGAAATACCTCAGCCCTTGTTGATAGGCGACTGCACATGAACAAGCTAACGTAAGCAAAATAAGGAAGTTGTTTCGCATGCTGTATTGTTTTAGGAGGGCTATAAAACAGAGAGGAGAAAACTCCTTTGACACCCCCAGCAAACCCAAAGAAAATTCATCGCTCTTCTTTCAGCCTAATCCCGGAGACCTTCGAAGCTATGCTTACGGTTATCGGTATATTCCAGTGCGTTCGCGGGACATTCAGTGATGCACAGGCATGAAAAGGCGCCTTGACAAAGATAGATCGAAACGTGAGCCAACCTTTGCGAAACCCTTATTGATTGCTGTTCATACAGCCTCTATAGCACACTGTGTTCCAACCTGTCCACTCCCCTTCATTATAAATTCATCAGGATGTGTGCATGAGACTATAAGTTCTGCAAAGTCGAGAAACACCCTCCGTCACGAGGTGCAGGATTACACCAAGACCCTCCGGACAACAAGCCTCCCTGTCTTCCTTTTTTCTCGTTTCTCTCACTCTCGATAACTCTCACGAAAGCACCTGCCCGAGACTAGCAGCGAGCCCATCTGACTGACGAGCCTATCTCCTGAGCTGGTGAACAGGGTTGGGATGTGAGCTCAAGCATTTGCCTGCCTGCATGGTATGTGGCTGCCTACATCCGGGAATTAGCGGGACTGACAACTGGCCAGAACGTGTGATTAGATTTCGGTAGAAGTGAAAACACCATGAGATATAGCGACGGATTAATGCATCATGTTTCGCTTTGCGAGTATTCTTTTTTTAATCTCTAAACTGCCTTTAAAAGTAACAAGAAAAATGGTAAGTCGCGAAGCTCAGCGGAAGAGCCTTGAAGCTGGATTATGTAGTAGATTCCCTTTGCTGCACGAGTTTAATTATTACAACATCAATTATTCGTAAATATCGCGTCAAACAAAAAAAAAAGAACAGCCCGTAAAAGTTTACCTTTCTGTACGTCGTTACGAAGTCTGATGCTGCCATCCGCGCCATAATCAGTCGAAAGCATTAAGGCATTCATATTGTCGTCTAGCCCCGCTCTATTTAGCGCTGTTAACGACGTATAAGGGATTCCACCGGTGGGAAGCGGCACTACCTTCGGGGTAGTCAGTGGAACATGTCGAGCTGCTGCGCATGCACGCGTACCGAGTACTCACACGCGCAGCCTTGGAACACGAACTGCTCTGGGCCAGACTGTTCGCAGCATCTGTGCACATGACTTCACATTAGCCGGAGATAGCATAGTTCCTACTACAAATCTTCCACATCGTTTTCGGCGTTATTATTATATGAATAAAGGAAGTAAGTGCAAATTTAAAGACTCGTTTTCTTTATGAGACACAATCATAGAACTAACATCACGGAAATAGCATCATTGTTTCTTAGTTCTCATTAACACGTGTGATTAGACACTGTGACTGACATGCTGTCCGTTGCGCTAATGAAAAGTGGCACCATAAAAATTTCTTTTTAATCTCTTTATAGCTTGTTCTTAGAAATAAACTTAATGCAATAACAACAAACTTCTGATGAAGTGCACACCCAAAGCCTGTGCTTTGGGTGTGCACTTCTTCTAGACAAATTGCAGCAAATTCACATCCGTGGCATTGAGATCTCACACCTCCTTGCAAAATAAGCGTATTTGCTGCACTTCCATGTATTTAAGGAACGTAGCCAGTTCTTGTAATCAAGAGCACATTGCTCGTAGTACAAGAATGAAAGAACATATGCGGACACTTTTCCGGCTCGAAAAGGCACGAAAATGTCTGGAGCAGGCATATACGGTCATCATCGAGTGCGAGTTGTTCAATTAAACGGCTAACGAACTACAGCGGTGCCAAGTTCAAGGCTCGTTAGTCACCTTATCCCGCGAGAGTAATTTGTGACAGCAACATTCTGTGCCAGAGTTGCCGGCTGTAGGGTGACTCAATAAATTGCATTAGGCTTCAATGTGCGCGCTAGCAGAAGACGGACGATTGCGTACGTGCGTAAATTAGATATTAGGCTTCGTGCCTTTTTAGCACTCTCCTCACACTTGCACCGTGTCAGAGGTATTGAAAACGACTGACTGTGAGAAACATCAAGTCGAGCGAATGTGGTACAGCTTATAGTAACAATTCAAGACTATTTCTAGCAAGCTTCTTAAACTTACACTCCTTGTAGTGAAGCCATTGTTTTGGAGGGCAGTAACCGTATAACAATATTTGCACTCAGTGATAAAACCAGTTTGTACTGAGAAAACTGAAGCCTCAATTCTTCGCTTCTGAAACTTCGCAAGACTATATATGCTATCGTCGAGATAAAATCAATGGCGGATTTACGTTCCAGCATGCATTACGAATTCAGAGCGAAAGACGGCGACTGGCTAAGCACTTCTGGCTGTCGGTGACTTAAAAAAAGCCGAGTCTGCATTAATGTTGAACCTTGAAGCTATATTTAGGTGCACCATAAAGTGGGTATTCCACGGGGCGGTTAGAAATGCAGCGCTGCGATTTGACATCGCAAGCTTTCCCGGACCCCTGCATACTTGATAGTTGCACTAAAGCAAGCTGCGGACCGGTTTTTATTCGAGAGTTTTGCCGAAGTAGCGAGTCTGACCGATATACGAAGTCCTTGCTATAGCACTGCCCTTTTGACTCTTACAACAGTGACTACAGAAAACATGGTTATCAAGGCAAACAACTACTAATTTTACCTGATACACGACATTCAAGGTATACCGACGCGCGCGGCCGCTGATTCTACACTGTCGAAGGCCACGAACATTCGCCTCAGCTGTTTTTAAGTCAGCGATAGTCAGCTCGGGTCGTTGGTGCCGAGAGGACGAACATTCCTAGTTGTTTTTCGCCTGGAAGCACCTGCTTGATGGTTCAGGGCGTATCTCGCAGGTTGTGATGCAGAAATTAGCGATGCTGGCTATTTTTTTTTGTTTATGGACGGTAGTGGTGAACCGTCCAAAGATTACAGAGCGGCGCGTGGCAGTGCGACATCAGCGAAGCGCAGAGATAACCGGTGGATATATGAGACGTCACACTGCACAGGATGCCCATGTGCAGTGTGGGCGTGTCTTTATCGTGTTTTTGTAACAGCAGTGCTGCCCCTATATATATATATATATTTATATATATATATATATATATATTTATATATATATATATATATATATATATTTATATATATATATATATATATATATTTATATATATATATATATATATATATTTATATATATATATATATATATATATATTTATATATATATATATATATATATATATATAGTCTAGTAGATCCTCCGTGAGCGGTCACAACGTGGTTTATTTCGACGTTTCGGCCTAGAGTCTGGCCTTCATAGGCCGAAACGTCGAAATAAACCACGTTGTGACCGCTCACGGAGGATCTACTAGACTATATGCAACGCTACGGCCTACGGCACTCAACCACCATGCCTGCCTATATATATATATATATATATATATATATATATATATATATATATATATATATATATATATATATATATATATGAAGAATTTTCTTGTAAGACAGTATTAATGAAAACTAACAGACTAACAGACAAGAATGCAAGGAAGATATAGGCATGAGCTAATTGTAATGTAAATGGGAAGAAAGAAGTCTTGCCGTGGGCAAGAACCAAACCTGTAACCTCCGAATAACGCGTTCGATGCTCTACCAACTGAGCTACCACGGCGTCGATCCCCTCATCCCCTTTATTGGGTATAGGTGTGAATTAAATGTGGGAGTGTCAGTCGGCGCCACCAGCAGCCATGGCGGTGAGTGTAGAACGCTCTTGATCAGTCTGTTTGGCGTCACGTTGAACGTGGAATTATTGCGAGCCGGCACCTGACGCAGTAATATTCGTTACAACCTTACACTGTTCTCCATGTCTCGTTGAATCGTAATTGTTTTATTTTGCATCCAAACAGGTAATGTATTTCACTGAGATGTGTGTTTCAAATTTGTGACCTGACAAGTCTCATGCCTAACTTTCTATGTTACCCCTCCCCCCACACGTTATTTAATACCCCAAGAGGGGCTTTTAAGGTAAAAATAGATGATGATGATGATGATTATGGATAATCCCTCGTATACTATCTAAAGACACCAAGTTTGCCCGAACGAGACCCTCGTTTATGAAGGAAGAAAGGAAGTGTATACTTAAGGCCTCGTCTTTTTCTTGTTAGACACGATAGTATAGAGATATAACAGACAATGATGCAAGGAATGCATAGGAAAACTAATTAGAACTAAATGTAATGTAAATGTGAAGAAAGAAGTTGATGAAAACATGGCTTGCCGTGGGCAGGCACCAAACCTACGAATTGCACATTCTCATTGCAATTAGGTGTAACAACTTCCCGTACACTTTTCTTGCATGATTGTCTGTTGCATATCATTTCGTCAACTGCGCCATTGTAATGAATGGAGAGAGCAAGAGACAACGCCTGCCTTCCAGGCCGGCTGTTTTAACCTGACTTCATTCTTCCTCTGCTTCGCAGACTACCCCATGGCGCGTGCCCGCGACCCTGTGGTGCTGTAATCCTTAGAATGTACATATTTCTGAAGCGTATATGACGAAACAGTTGTGAATGAGCCCTTAATTTGCGCTTCGTGATGTGCCCACACTTCCACTTACAGCGCTAATATTAGAGACATTGTATAACAAACTGACACGTATTGTAGCGCTTCCTACACCTACCTTCATTGTCCTCCACGTCAACTTGCGTCCAGGCTGCACTAGCTGCTTCGGAGGGCTCGAACACGCACAGCAACACTATTACACACAGCGTGATGGCTAAGGCAATCTCCCATCCACGGCGTCCAATTTGCACAGGAAAAGACAGCGGTCGAACGGCCCTACAGGGCATACTCCGCGTGCACATGTCGTCCTCTCGCTCGCGAGCGGCCGTCGATTTCATCTTCGCACAATACCGCCGTTCACGAGCACACAAACACCCACACGCGCAAGAATATCGAAGTCCCCTTTCACGCGCTGGCTCGTCCGACGGCTACCCGCGTTTCGTATTCCTCTTCAGCCGGCAGGTCGCGGTTTCCACTTGCCACTCAAACACTCCTTTGTCGTCTCTATCCACGTTCACGTCATGAACCACAGCCGTGTCGCGTCGAACCACGACTAGGCTGTGCTGGGCAGTTTTCGCTGGCAGGCGGGCGTCTTACGGCATGGCATACGGGCGGACCGGTGTGCCCGGCGGAGCGGCGACCACGACTGAGAAGCGACGAGACAGGCGGGTAAGCATTCTTCAGTCGGCTTCTTCCTTTCTGGAGAGCTGACGAGAGACCGCTAGGTGTGCGTGAGTGTGTGCGAGGGAAGCCGTTCGCCACTCTCGCCCCTCGGCGGCCCTTCTGCTCGGCGCCTACTCTCCCGCCTTCGTCACATCGCGCTCTTGTGCTGTTGGCTCACGCTCTGACGCCTAGATAAGTTATCGAAGCTTGCAGGTATGCGCGGGGCGCAATCTCGCTCGTTTCCTCTTTCGTTCAGCGGCTGGGTTCGGCGATCTGTACGGACGGTGGTTCGTTTGTTTCGGCGAGGCCCTCCCGATTTTCCCCGATTATCCGGATGTTTCTGGTTTGACTGAAATTTAAGGATGCAATAGTCGCATTCAAATGAGGGTCACCAGTGATATCAGGCAATAAGTGGTCCATTCTTGCGCAATTTTCTACGACGGAAGCTGCTGTGAGATCATAACAGTATTCGATTGATGGAATTGTTGTCCACCCAGGCCGGTGAACGCAACCGGGATCACTTTCAGAGAGGAAAAAATCGAGGACCGAGCAGGATTTGAGCGCAGGCAAAACATTTTGATCGAGAATAACTTAAGCAATTCTTGATGTGTCTTTAATATCTTAAATTAGCAAACGGCAATGCAGACGCTCCTGTTGCTGAGACCTAGAGAAGAAGCCCCAAAGAGAAGAATATTTTCAGAATTAACAGCAATCTTAATTTTCGCAATAAAATTTAGATGTGTTTTTTTTTATATCGCTGGTGAAACGTGCGATTGAAGTCAGTCACCACGTCGTCTTCGTCCCACACTCCCTCTTGGTGGTCACAGCGCTGTCCGGTGCCCTCGTTTTCTTTACCCGCAGCTGACCTGTGGTGTCAGGTTACGGCTGGAAGGGCGCGCTCAGAGCTCGCCCGAGAGGCCTCGAAAAAAAAGACAGTTTTCCCGGGCTTGGGGACCCCATACCAATCTTCCTCTCCTTAGTACTCTTATCATAATTTACTTTTCAACAGTTTCTCCACGGAATGAAGAATAATGGCGCATTTGGCACTTTCAAATTTCAAAAAATTGCGATGGCTTGTGGCTTAGTAGATACTTAGCAACTCTATTTCATTCGAGAAAAAGTTTTAATCCGAAGAGATCCACCCCAAGAGAGTTTACAACCACCTCTACAAAGGCCAGCCCTGATGTTTCTGCTAAGACGATGCTGCGCGATTCGCGAAGGCTTTGCATTATTTATTTATTTATTTATTTATTTATTTATTTATTTATTTATTTATTTATTTATTTTGCTTCTGCGCTAGTTATGAAGCCAACAATGAGCATTAAAACAAATGAAACATACATTATTTGCCCCCTTCTGACGCCAGAAGAAGTTCTGATAAGACTCGTTGATAGCGTGCCAGCTGATTTAGGCTGTCATTGCCCTTTATTTTTACGGGCAGCGGAACTTCAATGAACTCTCTCCCCTGCTTCGTCCCAAGTGGTTTGGAACTAAACATACCGTGGTATATGCAGATGATATAGCTCACAACCGACTCAATAGATCCATACAACGACCGAGAAACTCAGCGCCCTTTTGCGGACTTCTGGAGTTCGTTCACCTGCGCTGCTGACTGCTACTATGGTTGCCACTGCTGTCGACATTTCGCCCAATTGGCCAAATTAAGAAGTTCACGGTAAATGAAAATTATTAATGCCGACATGGCAAATTTTCGGCGATTTTCAGTTTCGGTCATGACTGAGTTATGTTCTATACTCAGTGTCTTCAAAACGAACGGGCGAAATGTTTTCTAGTTTTCGTAGTTTTGACCGACCAATAGAAGGCACACTTTACGCGCAATTCAGTGTACGTCTGTCCTGTTTCTGGTTTGTAGCTCCTGAATTCACCTCAATCCTTGAGGCACTGGTGCGTTTGCGAGCAACCTCCCAGCAAAAGTTAGCTAAGCGGACTGCTTCGCGTGCCATGCCGCGGGGCGGTGGTAGTACACTAAGCTTATTTTACGTGCTTTAAACATTTTAATCTTCTCTAAAGTTTCGCTTCTGAAGTGGCTATTGGTGACGATTAAGCCACGTGTTCAAACCAGCCTCACTTGCCCTGATGAGCTTGTTGGCTTCTTCACTGCTGTAGGGCCCCCTTATTTAGTATGTAGAGTTTAAATTTATTGTAACATACTTTCTAGGTCCGTCAAGAAGTCGGCTCTTTTGGGCATCCTTCAGAAACTGCGCTGAGGTGAATGTAGCGTAAGCGTGCCCCCCCCCCTCCCCTCCGAAAGTGTGGTGTGGGCATTGGAACGGTAGCGTAGAACTTTTGAATTCATATTCTTTGTCTCTTAATGAAGTTTCTTGATTATTGGGCACGTTATTCTACTGCGATGACATTCTCCAAGTTTGCAGGAAGGCTACGCACGCAGCCTCTCTTTTCGTAGCGACTGGTTCGTTCATATTCGTACAACTGAAACCCTCCCAAACATCTGTTATCAGGCGCTATCATTCAGGGACGCTGCTGGTGTATGCAGGCCCTTTCTCAGTGGTTCCATGGTGAATCGGGTGATGTGACTGGCATTGGAAAACATCGGTCTGATGTAGGGGTTATGGATGGTACTGCACTTTTGGGGCTATAGTTAGCAATTTTTATTGCCAGAAACGTCGCACATGTACAGTGGCGCCATTTTTGGCGAACTTAGAAAACAAATGGCAACTTTTGGAGATTTTTTAGAGATTTTTTTAGAGATTTTTCGCCCGTAGTTTGGTGGATTTACCTCAAAAGTCAGTGGCAACCCCGACTGCTACCGGCAATGCGCAATTTAAAATGCATATTGCACATTCGAAGCTTGTCATCGCTTCACGCACATTTAACTGTAATGACCAGCTATTATAAACACCGAATAAACTACAACTATATATATATATATATATATATATATATATATATATATATATATATATATATATATATATATATATATATATATATATATATATATATATATATATATATATATATATATATATATATATATATATATATATATAGACAAGGCACAAAAGGAACGAAAAGACAGGGAAACCGCAGCGATTATCCAGTCTTTCCGCTCTCTTTGTGCCTAGTCTTCGTGTGCTGCTTTACAAATAAACACGAACTATACCTACTTTCGACGCTACTGAGTATAGGCAGCAGCAATGTGCAGCGATGACTGGCTAGCGGACCAGCAGGCCACCGTCCAGGTATGGTCTGAGAGTATACGATTTGTAGCTCGCTCTTAGTTCATATATCTCAGCGGTCGCGCATCAACGCGAATGGCCGTTTGTAGTGTGTACTCTAAGTTTTTCCGTGTCGCGTGCTGGCACAGATTATAATCCTCTCGATAGTTGATGGAGGGCAAACAACGCGATGCTTATGTGTTCTACTTGCATGCCTTTATGTGAGTGTATAATTTCCTCCTATCACGCACTCACAAACGTGTACTTACGGTAGCATAGTAGGTCATCGGCACTGACACTAAGAGCGTCCGCGCAATGTCGATATGTATGCTATGCCAGTACAGTTGTAAGCGCATTATCACTAAAGCAGTGATATATATATATATATATATATATATATATATATATATATATATATATATATATATATATATATATATATATACGTGTTATGTGTAGTTATAAGAGTATGCACACGCACACGTGGCCTTTTGACTACTTATTTGACCACTGGTTTATGTGTGCAATTTTTACTTTTTTTCTCTCTCTTCTTTCTCCCGGCTGGACGATGGCATAAAAGCACATCAGAGCATATATACTAACGTTTGTCTGGTGAAGATCGGTCGCCGATCGAAACGTCACCAATAAACAGTTTGTTAGAAGGGTATACTTATTGTCCCATATAAATAAAATAAAAAATATATATATATAATGTGATGTGACGCAGTTTATTGACGCTGGACATCAGGGAAGCTCGACAAACGTTAACCGTGAAGCATCGAGGAGCGGCAGGCGTCAAGCAGCCAAAATACGGCCAAGCGCTAGCTCGAGTGTGGTGCTGCTACTGACGCTGGTGCTTGTTTGCTTGCTCGTGTCTTTCGTCGTCGTCTTTCATTCCCTACGTTTGCCCACGGGGAATAGAGATGCCACCCTGGCGGATTTAGGTCTTGGTAGTATAGGTGGGTCATAATAGGGCTTGATGCGAGAGACGTGGACGATTTCTCGGTCTTGACGGCGCAAGTCGTCAGGTGGTGCCAAGGGCTCAACCTCGCAATTGACGTGAGAAGTCCGAACAAGAATGCGGTAGGGGCCGTGATAACGTGGAGGACAACTAGCTCAGAGCAGAGCGCAACAAGCTTAATGCCCTCATAACAAAAATTGTCAAGAGAGCCGTCGGGCTGCCCGTCAGAACGCATACCCAGGACCTCCTTCGGCTCGGCATACACGACACCATGAACGAGATAGCTAAGGCTGAGGAACGGGCCCAGCTAGCTCGGATCTCTACCACACCGGCCGGAAGGCGGATACTAGAAGAACTTGGACTCGCTCCCACCGAAAAATTGGCAAGTAACACACAATTACCCAGAGAAATAATGGAGAAGCGCGTCGTTGCTCCACTGCCACGCCATGTCCATCCAGTGCACAACGTAAGTCGTCGCAAGGCAAGAACGGCGACGATACTTCAGCAAATTCCCAAGAACAAGATTGAGGCTAGCTTCGTAGATGCCGCCGAGTACCAAAATGGCAATAATTTTGCGGTTTCCGTTGTGGACACGCAGGGCAAGATCATCAACTGTGCCTCGATCCTGACGACGGAGACCGAGGTGGCCGAGCAAGAGGCCATTGCACTCGCCATGCAAAGCGGTCGGAGAGATGGAGTGTATAGTGACTCCAAAGCAGCCGTAAGGGCATTTCAGAAAGGCCGGGTGGCACGGCAAGTAGTTCATACTCTGAGAGGCCCCCGAAACAGTGACAGCGCCACACAGAGCATATTTTGGTTCCTCTCGTCGGGGCAATTGAGGGGGTTGCTCTGAACCTTAACAAATCTGTCCATGAGGCTGCGCGTGGCTTCACCGACCGCGCTGCCCTCGGATCGGGCGACTTTCCCCTTGGACACTTGGATGCTCTTGGCACGCACACATACATAACAAAATTCATTTATTTAGAAAGAAGGCTCCTCCCGCCACCTCATACCAACATAACAGACCGATTGCGGTCACGCTCCGACTCCTGCAAACCAACTCTTACCCAAATCCTGCGTTCCTTAATAGTATCTATCCGGAAGTTTGCACAAATAGTTCTTGCGCGGCTTGTGGCGAAGTTGCTACTTTGCCTCACGTGCTTTGGGAGTGCGGGTCACTGGGCCCGACGTTCATCTAGGAAAAGTGGGACACGCTCCTGCGAAGTCCCGCCTTCGAAGATCAAATCTTGGCCGTCCGGTGTGCCCGTGATCGAGCCGGCAGGCTAGACCTGTCGGTTTTGTCGTGAGATTAGCCAGGTGCGCGTTTTGTCGCGTTTTGCCGGACCAAATAAAACTCACTCACTCACTCACTCACTCACTCACCCATTCACTCACTCACTCAAGCATGACCTCGAGTCTGGTGCTGCTACTGACGCTGGTGCTTGCTTGCTTGCTCGTGTCTTTCTTCGTCGTCTCTACTTCCCTACGTTCGCCCCCCGAGGAATAGAGGAGACATTCTGGCGACTTAAGGCGTTAGTAGTATAGCCGGGTCATAATAGGGCTTGATGCGAGAAACGTGGGCGATTTCTCGGCCACGACAACACAAGTCGTCAGGTGTTGTCAAGGGCTCGACCTCGTATAATTGACGGGAGAAGTACGAACAAGAATGCGGTAGGGGCCGTGATAACTTAGAGTACAGGCCAAGAATATTTGTAGGGACCCAGAGCCAAACAAGGGCACCCATTTATAAAATAGCACTTAGGTCCACGCTCGTGAAGGAACGAGCCAACTGTCGGCAATCTTCTGCGTACCTGGCAATATCGAAAATCGTGTACACGCACGCAGTGTCAGGTGTGGAAGGAAGCATCGTGTCTAGCATGCATGATGGCTCGTGTCCGTATAAAAGAAAAGAACGGTTAGAATCCCGTGGTCACTTTTGTTGCAGTGTTGTATATACGCATATGTGATGAAAGGAAGGACGGCGTCCCAGTTTGCCTGGTCGGATGCGGCGTACATCGTTAGCATATCACCGAGCAGAACTTTGTGATATGGAGTAGCCGAGGCAATAGGCACCTCCACCTCTCCACAGCAAAACAGTTAAAACAGTTAAAACAGAGAGCGTGGTTAAATGGTTCGGTTATGCCATTTATTTGAGGTTGATACGCAGTCATTTTGCGAAGAACGATGTTACACTGAACGAGCAATGCTTCGACGGCTTCGGATGGAAAAATAAGCCCTCCGTCGCTCAGAAGCTTGCGGGGTGCGCCGTGGTGCAGGACGAAGTTGTGTAGGATGAAAAACGCAACTTCTCTGGCTGTGGCTGTGGGGAATCCTGCCGTTTCTGCATAACGCGCAACACGTAAAATGGTCTACGCCGACGATGATCCATCTATTCCAAGAAGTGGTCGAGGGAAGCGGGCCGTACAAATCCATGTCGACACGGTCAAATGGACGCGCCGACCACGGGAGAGGTTAAAGTGTACCGGCGGCTCTTGGAGGAGGAGCCTTTCGTCGCTGACCGGCAGTACAAACACGGATATAATTGCACACAAATGGATACATTACGCGACAATAGTACCTCTAACGCACGTGGGTGTAGGTGTTGAGAACACCAGCGTGAGCGCTTCGCAGATCGGCGTAGAAGGCAGCACACATTTGAATGCGCATGTGGCGAGGTATCACAAGCAGCCACCAGATGCGTTATTCCGCCGATAGAGGAGACCATCTCGAGTGGCGAAATCGGGCGCTTGATGACGCTTGATGAAACTGGTGGATCCGCCAGAGAGTAGAGCACATAGCAAACCCACGTATGCTTGCGTTGCTTCAATGGCATGTCGCTGATGTCGACTGGCGAGAAGGAAACGAATGGTGAAGCCCTGGCGGATGCTAAAGGTGAACGTGAAAGAGCGTCCACGTCAGAGTGCTTGCGACCTGATTGGTACGCAACACGAAAGTCGTACTCTTGCAGCCTGAGCGCCCAGCGACAGAGTCGTCCCGACGGATCTTTCAACGACGAGAGCCAACACAGAGCGTGGTGATCAGTGACGACGTCGAAACCATAAAGATATGGACGGAACTTAGCCAAATCCCATTATGGCAAGTTATTATTTTTCCATGTACTGTCTTTTATTCGTCCGAGCGCTTCCCAACATAATTCATTATGGTAACAGCCAGTTGTCAACGTCGTCAAGTGTGGCACATAATCTGCCTAATCCTGGCCGTATCAAAAGGCTCATCGAATCGATACGTTCCGTCACCGTATTTTTCTAACTATTGATGAGCAATCTCTTTTCCCTATTTTATATAACAATGGGTTCTACATGTCTGATCGATATTCGTCAGAATATACAAGTGAAATGGAAGGTATGATGGAATATAGGTAGTTACAGGAATGGAACGCGAGGACAAAATCTGGCACCGACCACGGAGTAACTAATACTTGTCACAACGGCTTGGCCCTTCAAAGTAGCCTTCCTCCATCTCACACTTCAAGACTGCTGACAGATCAACCAACACGTGGAGTGACTCCTCACAAAAGCGTTTAGTTCCTGCAGGGGCATGGTGGGCACAAAAAAAAAAGTGGTGTTCTTAACTCCTCCGAGTGCTCCTCCGCTGGAGTGTTCATATTGTGTCGCGTCGGTGGGCTCTAGAAGTAAGGTTATCACTACAAAGTTTTAGAAAAATACGGATCTTCATTTTTCAATGTTTTTTTTTGTCAGAACTGTTTTCTCAGTCCTTAGATTCTTGTTCTTTACCACGTGACTGGAAGGTGGACAAGGTGGTACCATTATTTAAATCTGGTGATGCACAGTCAGCTTTGAATTACCGACCGGTATCCCTCACCAGTGTACCTTGTAATCATTTTGAACACATAATTTATTCTCATCTCGTAACCTTTGTAGATACAAATTCATTCTTCTCTCCCAATCAACATGGCTTCGGTAAACATTTTTCATGTGAAGCACAACTGATTTCCTTTACGCATGACCTTTTCGCGGCATTGGACAGTGGAGTAATCGTTGATATTATATTCTTGGACTTCTCTAAAGCTTTTTATCTTGTTTCTCACCAGTTACTCTGTTTTAAGTAAAGTAATTAAACATTGATCGCAATATATTAGGATGGATCGAATACTTTCTCGCTAACCGAACTCAGTTTGTCACCACCAACAACAATAATTCACAAGAGCCTCCTGTCACTTCTGGTGCGCCACAGGGGTCAGTTTTGGACCCTCTTCTTTTTCTTGTTTATATCGATGACCTGCCTAATATTATATCAGCAATTAAATTATTTGCTGACGACTGTGTTATTTAAAGAAATGCTTGCACTAATACTGACGCCTATTTCCTGCAACAAGATCCTTATAAAGTTTCTTCCTGGTGCACTAGATGGGACATGCGATTTAATGCTAATAAACGCAAGGCAATGCGAGTTTCTGGCACCTCTACTTCTATTGATGTTCCTAAATACCTAATTAACGATAGTGTCTTAGAAAGTGTTTCATGCTACAAGTCCCTTGGTGTAATATTTACCTCTAATCTATTATGGCACACTCATGTTGCCTACGTAACTAACAATGCCGATCGCACTTTTGGCTACCTGCGAAGACACTTTAAAAGGGTTCCTTTGGCTCTTGAACTCATTCTATATAAAACCCTTGTTCGTCCTAAGCTCGAGTATGCAAGCGCTGTATGGGATCCCGGCGCTAACACACTAGTTCAAACCTTAGAATCCGTTCAAAATTGAAATGCACGTTTCATCCTCTCAGACTATGAACGCACATATAGTGTATCATTTATGAAAACAGTTTTGGGCCTTTCACTTCTTTGTTCGCGCAGGAAAGTGTCCCGGCTTGTTCCTTTTTAAATAAAATTTACCAGAATTCACAACTAAAACAAGACCTTCTTTCCAAACCACACTACATGAGAAGCGACCATTCCCATAAAGTCCTCTTTCACATAACAAATTTTTTCCCGACTCATTTATTCCTCGAACGATCGAACGAATGAAACTCTCCTCTATGGCCCAATTGACCAATGCCACTGCTTTTAAGGCTGCTGTTGAATGCGATGTTTACTCTTAGCAGCATTTTCTTATATTTCTTATTATGTGTACTCTAGCCCACTCTCTTTTGTAACTTCTTCGGGCCCTGAAGGTACTGAAATAAATGAATAAATAAAATACATTGATTGCTCACAGCCTGCTGTGTATCAGTTGAAACCCGTCGTAGCCTTTAATATTTTTGTGTATCTTACGGCATTCCTCATATTCTGCCACACAAGCTTAAAAGGTACAGAAGGGGTGACCATTGCCACAGCGAAACCATTGTGAGAGCATAACAGAATAAACAGACGAGGACAAGCGCACAACGACAGATAGCTGCAATGGTGCTTGCCAAGAGCTTGTTCACATGGTGAGAATCTTGAGAGGACACGTAGAAAAATGAGCCCAATGTACAAAAGATGAACTTCGAAAGAGTTGACTGTTGGGTGAGGAAGTGCGCCTGTTCTCGTCTGTTTCTCCTTGTGTCGTGTTTTGTTGCACTCTCACAATGGTTCCGATGTCAACGCACCAAGTCGCCCAACAGTCAACTCTTTTGAAGTTCATTGCCGCCAGAGTTTGCAAAAACTGTGTCAGGTTTCGACAAACGGCCCTTCTCTTTTCGTCCCATCTTAATGTTCTTCATCGTTTAGCTATTTTTATCCTTGTGGTAGTGGTCTTCAGAGAACGAAAGTTTCTCTTGTTTTGCCGTAGAAACGAAGATTGTCCCACTATTCATTCATACATTGTGTAACATAACCTAACTTCTGGTAGTCTATTAGAGGTAGGGAATGTTTACCAAGCGATGGGAAACGTGGTCGAGGAAGGCATTGAGTTTATACTGAGTGACAAAATTAAGAAGTTCGCAGGGGTAAAATTGAATCAACTGGCTGATAATGATTGAATCTAAAGATAATCGGGAGGGCGCTCCTCTTGCTGTGAATTTTTACAGGTAGTAATTATTATTTATTTATTCAATTGGCAATTACAATGCTCTCAACGCCCATCGGACGTTATAGAGGTGTGGGTAGGACATAGATAAATTAACATCACTAAATACAAGGCTTTGACTACACTAAACTCCTAAAAAAATGTGACACATTCAGCACATAACAAGTGCACCCAGTTCAAGCAAGTGAAAACAGCAGGACCTGAAGATATTCTTGCAGAAGGAAGGGGGGAGGGGTAACTGTCCTTGAAGCATTATTTTTTCACTGTGTTCTGATCGAAAGTGTCTTTTTGGAAGAAGGCGGAGGGAACGAAAAGTAATTCATCCCCCCTTAACCTCTCCCTCCTTATATACCCGAGATTCCTGCGTGCGCCTTGCGTGTGGCTGCGTGCTTCAAGCACTTTCTCCGTATGAAAGCATGACGTCACCGGCGAGATAGATGCCCAACAAGGAACCCCTTTCGCGATGGCTGGAGCATTGCTATGCAGCATACTTAAGTAGGTTTGAAAACGAGGATGAGCTTATACGATACAGACTGTAGTATCCTTGACCAAAACCGAGAAGCAATCGGCCCTCTGTCTTGTTTTGTATTTCCTACGATGTCGTCCCTAATCGTTGCTACCAACGAGCAGCTGCACTTATAACGAGGCCATCGTTCAATCTGTGTATTTATTTGCACATACATTTCCCACTCATCATGAATGCTGGAAGCGAAGAGTGCCTACCGATACGGTTACCTACCGATAAGTAATCAGGCCAACACGAAGTGAGTGGGCACGAAATGTACAACTGTATCGCATCGATCATCATGCGTTACTCTCTTCCGTCGCAATGTAATAATTTACAGCGAAACAAATGCGCTCGCATTCCACACAGAGCGGCATGGGCAACATAATAGACGGTCGGAACCGGAGGTGGAGAGCTTTTTTATTCGGAGTAGAGGTTGGCTCTCCCGTGCGCCAACCACTAATCGCGTGTTAAACCCACGAAACCAATAACCGATAATTAAGGGCTTCGGATGAGTGATGCCGCTGACATAAATGATAGCGTCAAGTAGACGTCAGTTTTTATTACCGTTATCACGACACTTCAGCGTGTACTCTGAAAGAGCGAGCACAAACGACCGCTTTGCGTCCTTTGCGTCCTGCATTCGTTCAGCAATGATTCCTTACCAGCCCAAGCACGTAGAGAGAAAGAAGGTTTGGAAAGCGTGCTGGTTTGACTACCCAACGCAAACTGTGTAAGCACGCATGCGCAAAATGCATTTACAAGAGTCGCAACGTGTCTGAACGAGAGTGAGTGTAGGTTACAACAAGAAAAAAAAAAACGCAAAAAACGCCCTTTTTGAGAAATATATAGCGCTTTCCTTACCTTGTCGCTTGCTAATAGTCCCCGCATATGCACGAAGTGAATGATTATTAGTTGACGAAGCAGAGGGATCACTTATCCGCGCTGTACCACGTAGAAGAAACGTTGCAAACGTTCCTGTATGCATACGTTTTCTCTACGCGGTTGAAAGTGCGTGATAAGACTTTGGTGGATAGCAGTAGCCGTACACAACGTTTTGGGCGTTTTGCAGCCGCTTCCCGCGCCCTTACCGCCTTTGGTCCACTTGCAGGCGTCGACGTTTCTGCAGCTTCGCGAGCCCTCACAGCCTCCGGGTCCGCGCCTCCGGGTCCAGGTACATGCTACCGTGCCGCTGCAGTTTCACAAGCTCTCATCTCTGGGTCAGCCTGCTGGCGCTGCCATATCGCTTCAACTTCGCGAGCCAGTATCTCTGGATCCTCATGTCTGCGTTGCCGTGCTGCTAGCACTCTGTGAGCCATCAGCTACGAATGCAGTTCCGCCACCTTGTCTTCATTGTGATGGTGTCGAAGAGAAAGAGGTCCCGCCAGGAGCAACCACTCGCCGCAGCACCGGTAGCCTACGCTCGAAACACTTAGTCACGCCGACGAGGGAACAAGGCTCGACCCTCAAGAGCTTCGCGCTTAAAATTGAAGTGGTCGATTTACGGCCGTGCGAAGAGCTCACGTCCTCCGGAAACCACTTGGCCTACCGGTGCCTACGTAGGCTGAGCCCCCGACTCACACTGGGGGATTTCACTTTTGGCCGTAGTTTTTTTGGACCACAATAAAGTTCTTGCCGCGCCAGGCCGTTCGGTGTTCATGGACCTCCATTCTTGAAGAATGATTAAAGTTGCTGGTGATACACGTATACATATTCTTTCAGCCACACCAAAGCAGAAATGAAATGCCAAAGAAGCGTTTGTCCACCGGCATAGCCTAGCTGTTATGGTACTCGACCGCTGACTCCAAGGTAACGGGATTACATCACGGCTGAGGCAATCGCACTTTATGGAGGCAAAACACCAGAAGCCCGTGTGCTCAGAATTATGCACACGTAAAAAAATATGCAGGGGTGCGGAATTTTCCTACGCCCGCCACTACAGCTTTTTTCATAATGATATCATAGTCTTTGGGACAATAAAACCCAAGGATTAGGTATTTTCATTGTTGCGGGTTGCGTGAGCTCCAAGACAGCAAGGCGTCTTAACCGCTTAGATACGCCGTCTCCGTAACTTGCGAACGCCATGAACGTTATCTGATTATCTTCTTCCATCATAAAAAATACACACATATGGTACTGCTAGAGCTTCGCCTCTGTCAGAAAATATCAGATATTTTGTGGAATGCCAGACGTCTTCGATGAATAAAGAAACGCAACCTATGCACCAAGCTATCCACGCTGCCGAGACGCCAAACAACTTTTAAGGCTAAACCATTGTAATGTCGAATTTCCCCTTGAACGAAACTTAGCGGGTGAATAAAGAGATACAAAAACCCACGCGATCTACACCACTGATTATTTGTTGTTGTTAGTTCATATGATTACGTCATCACATCACTTTGAGCTGTGACGTCATGAAATAGCAGCGTAGCTTGGTCTAAGGCGGGCATAAATAACCCGAACAAAGTGTGACAGTGGGGGAGCTGCCGAAAGCTTCACCGAGCGAGCAACAATGCTATTGGCTGAGATAGTCAGGGTAATTTAATGCGTAACTCCAAAACTGTGGCTCGCTACGTCTTGCAAGAAGTATGTTCCTCAATTGAGTCACTTCATGAGTAACGAAGTGAGTGGGAGGTTTTAACCAACAAGTGTCAGAAGGTGCCATGCTGCCAAACTTTTTTCTGGTCTCTGCTACGCGTCCCACGCTTCTTTTTGTGCATATGTGAGTGACATAATGTTGTCACCCGCTTACATCCGTTGCACGACTCTTGTACATGTATCAAGCAACAAGCAAACTATAATCAACTCGACCACAAGCTCAACAAGTATGCAGCTTCGTGGTATTCCGGCGGACACTACGTTCCCGGCTCAGCTTAATCGTTCAGTGCAGAATAATATACATTTATAGAGTCACCACGTGACCGACGTCTCATGTATTACTAGTTCACGCCTCTCGTAAGACTTCACGTTTTGCTGGCCGGTAGTGTAACGGTGTGCACCAGTTATCAACCCCTCGGAGGTCTCAAAAATTCTACCTCAACAGCCTCTCCAGCGCCTATCGCGAGCGCTTTGCCACAGCTCGGCTTTTTTATGGCTTTCTGTAATCCAAGCGTTTACACGAGGTGGCAATGCTCGAGAACATTTTTATTATTTATTTTATTTCTTCGCGTGCTTTTATACCTTTCTCGCTGGGAAGCGTAACAGCTTTCGCATCTCGCCCTTGACTTTCGTCGGCATAAGAGAGGCGCTGATCCCACGCCCTCTGCGGTGAAGTGTGGCCGGGTCCGCACTTTCATTACTGCCGCACAAATTGCCTGTCAGAAGTATCAACACCCAATCTATCTTCTTCCATTTGCTAAGGCGTAATCTCACAAAACACACACCTTTCGGGTCAATGCTTCTAGGTTTGTGCATCGAGCGTTTGCCGGTGTACCAAAGAGAGAGAGAAAATTTAATGCGGAAAGGCAGGGAGGTTAACCAGAAAACATATCCGGTTTGCTACCCTGCACTGGGGAAGGGGTAAGGGGAGACAAAAAAAAGGGGAAAGGGAGGAAGAGAAGCACAAACACACACATACACACTCGCACACAGTAGTGTCACAATCGTTCAACGAGGCGGGTCGCTCGCAGAAACTTCATCAGCGCCTTCGTTGCTTTCTGGCGTGAAGCTCGATCTTTCCGACATTCCAAGATTGACTGCTCAGAAAATGGCTGGTCGTCGAGGCGAGCAAACACTGCTGAGAGGGACTGTCGCTGAGAGCTGTACTGGGGGCACTGACATAAAATATGTTCAATTGTTTCGTCATTGTCGCAATGGTCGCATGTAGCGCTGTCTCTCATTCCGATGCGGCAGGCAAAAGCGTTCGTGAAAGACACCCCAAGCCACATACGGCAGAGAAGGGTCGTCTCGGATCGGGGTAGGCCAGATGGAATAGTAAGTCGTAGGCATGGGTCCAGGCGGTGAAGACGGGTGTGGAGAAAACCGGGCGTATTCCGCATAGACCTTGCGACATCCTGCGCAAGCCTATTAATCTTTGCTGCTGCGTCGCTTCTTGATAGTGGAATAGGTTCCATCACTCCATTTTCGTGAGCATTCTTAGCTGCATTGTCGGCATGTTCGTTACCGATGATGCCGCAATGGCCTGGTAACCACTGAAAAGATATGTCATGTCCTTCGTCTATTAGGTGATGGTACAGTTGTCGTATTTCGAGCGCCAATTGGTCTTGAGGTCCACGACGTAGAGCATTGTGTAGACATTGGAGAGCTGGTTTCGAATCAGTAAAAATGCTCCATTTTTGTGGTGTCTCTTGGTCAATCCTGCGGAGTGCGCTGCGGAGTGCCGCGAGCTCCACGGCTGTCGATGTCGTCTTGTGTGACGTTCTGAACTGGATGGTTTCGGCTCTTGCTGGGAAGATCACAGCTCCTGCAGATCCTCCAACAGTTGTCGAGCCATCCGTGTAAAGTTTGACATGATCTTTGTATTCTTCGTGTAGCATGAGTAGAATCATCTGCTTTAAAGCTGGCGCCGAGAGCTCCGCCTTCTTGCGAATCCCCGGCACTGTCAAGCGCAGTTTTGGTCGGTCCAAGCACCAAGGAGGTGTTAGTATCCGTTCCGGAGGCGTGTAGACTGTTGGAAGGCACTCACGGAAAGTCAATACTCTCTTACAGAAGGAGGCACTCGGTCGATCTTCTGGAAGCGAAGCTAGGTGGTGGGCAGGGGCGCGAGCAAGGTGTCTAATATGAGCTCTAAGCACCTCCAAAGTAATGTGCACTGTGGCCGGATGATCTTTGGCGATTGCGATGGTTTCCGCTGTTGATGTACAGCGTGGTAATCCAAGACAAACTCTGAGTGCCTGGCCCTGGGCGTTTTCTATTGTGCGTATACTGCTTTTGCAAGCGTTCGTCAGAACCGGCAAGCTATACCGCAGGTACCCCAGAAACAGCGTTTTGTACAAATGCAACATCGCGTGCACTGATGTGCCCCACGTTTTGCCTCCGAGGAACTTGAAAAGTTGTGCGATGGCCGTTAGGCGCTTCTTTAGAGTGGCCATATGGGGACTCCAGCAGAGATTTCGATCGATCGTGACCCCCAAAAACCTGTGGGTCCTGGCGTAGCAGACACTGTGTCCATCGATGGCGATGGGATATGACGTCATTGCCTTCCGCGTGAACGCGACCAGCGCCGATTTCTCAGGAGAAATCTCGAGGCCTTGTTCTCTAAGGTACGCCGATATTGAATTCGCTGCTTTCTGGAGTCTCGCACGTACCTGAGGACGTGTTACACCTGATGTCCAGGCACAAATATCATCTGCATAGAGAGATATCTGCACGGAATCTGGTATGCGTTCAACGAGACCGATCAGAACCAGGTTGAACAGTGTGGGGCTCAATACACCACCTTGAGGAACACCACGGTGTGTATAATGTTCAGAAGTCGGCCCATCATCAGTTTGCATAAACAATGATCTCATATGTAGGTAGCATTGGATCCAGCGGTACACTCGCCCACCCAAACCAACTGACTCGAGGGCGTCAAGTATGGCTTCGTGAGAAACATTGTCATATGCTCCTTTGACATCTAAAAATAGTGCGACAGATAACCGTCTGCTCATTTTCTGGTGTTGTACGTATGTCACCAGGTCAATGACATTGTCAATGGAGCTCCGAAGACGACGAAAACCGGCCATGGCGTCTGGATATATTCTATGGCGTTCTAGGAACCACTCGAGTCTGGCAAAGATCATTCGCTCCATCAGCTTCCCTACGCAACTAGCCAGCGCTATTGGGCGGTATGATGTCAGCTCTAGAGGCGATTTTCCAGGTTTGAGAAGTGCAACCAACCGGCTTGTTTTCCACTCTCTGGGGACCGTTCCATCTCTCCAAGACTCATTGAATACTTCCAGCAAAGCACTTCGTGCTCGATCACCGAGATTGCATAATAGGCGGTATGATATGCCATCCGGCCCAGGCGATGACGATCGATTGCATGAAGCAAGAGCCACATTCAGTTCTTCCATTGA
This sequence comes from Rhipicephalus microplus, assembly GCF_013339725.1. Lineage (NCBI taxonomy): Eukaryota > Metazoa > Arthropoda > Arachnida > Ixodida > Ixodidae > Rhipicephalus > Rhipicephalus microplus. The sequence goes on from NC_051173.1 coordinate 8,043,964, forward strand.
AAAAGGCAGGTCCAGGTGCGGGTCCAGTGAATGTGGCGTGTAATCAGCAGTAAGGGCTTCTGTGCAATTTGGCGGGCCCGCAATCTTCCTACAAAAGTCTTCCGCTACCTCGATATCCCTTCTATTTTGGAAAAGGGCCAAGGCTTTAAACGGAAAACGTTGTTGGGGAAATATGCGTAGGCCTCGCACGGTTCGCCATATTTGAGAAAGCGGTTTGCGAGGGTCTAGACTCGCGCAAAATTTCGCCCACCGTTGAAACTCCAGTTTGTCTATACGACGCTGGATCTTCTTTTGCATGCGCCTGGCCATCCGTAGATCTTGAATGGATTTTGTGCGTCGATATCTGCGCTCCGCACGCCGACGAATCGCACGGAGTCGCTCTAACTCCATGTCCGTTTCTGAGGGCCTTGACCGGTGTACCAAGCATGCTTGTGTGGCCGTGGATACGCTGCATTTTATACCACGACAGAGTGATGAAGATTGATGTACATGATATGAAACAGACAGAACTGTACATGAAACAGATTGTACACAAAAAAATTAACGAACAATTCATTTGACGATTTAAGCATTGGTGTAACCTCTGTATGCATGCGCTAAACGTGCTAGAGGTGAGTGTGCAAAAAGGGGATTGCTGTGGTTAGCAACTTGGGGTGTTCGGCACATTTTAAGTTAGGTTAGTTAAGAATGAATATTGTCACGGGATTGCGACGTGGAAGAAGGGAGCAGTTGCAGGTCGAATAATAAATTGTATAATTGAGCCGAACTTGTGGCCACGTAAGAGGAAAATCAGGTTACAGCAAGACACTGGCACTGATAGTGGCGAGCAGAGCGTCGGCCAAGTGACGAGCGGCGAAGCGTGTCGGTATTTATACCTTTGCCATCGAATATTCTAGCATTATCGCTAGCAGCGACGTAGTTCCAGAATAGTCTGTGACGTCCCCGAAGTGGGCGTAATCTTAGTGACCTACTAAAGCCTCGAAACTTCTTGAACATCGTAGACCTGGTTTGCGCTGAACGTATTGTGTAACGGGGTGATAACAAAACTTAAGGAAAGAAACGTGGCATCCCCCCCCCCCCCCCTGAAAAAGACATCGTCTCTATGCTTTACCAAAATACGAAGGTACATTAATAAAGACAATAAGCAATAAGTACAGCCACAACAACAAAATATAGTCCTCTGGTTCGCGCATGGAATGGCTTGAGGCACACCGCATGGACGACTTCAGGTCGAGCACGGCGCCGTTGAGAGTTCGTAATGCCATCGGGAACAACCTCGTAGTCGAGTGGGCCGAGATGTCGAACTACTTGCTCTGTGTGGTCCAAAGTACCGTCGTAGAAGCTTTGCACTGAGCCCACGTCGGCGTATCGGCGTCCATACCCAGACACGGTTCCCGGGCTAATACTCAACGAAGCTTCGTCGAAGATTGTAACAGCGGCTGTCGGCCGCCTGCTGATTCTTGATGCGCAGGCGGGCGAGTTGACGAGCTTCTTCAGCGTGCTGAAGGTAGGCGGTGACGTCGAGGTTCTCTTCATCAGCGACGTCTGGACTCGTATATCATCGAGCGTCGTTGCCGGGCTTCTTCCATAGACCAACTTGTTCGGCGTCATCTGCGTCGCTTCTTGGACGGCCATATTGTACGCGAAGGTAACGTACTGAAGGATTTCATCCCACGTCTTGTGCTCGACGTCGACAAGACGTCCGGTGAGGCCGTTGAACTGTGGATGGTAGGTGGTGGTGCGGTGGTGACTTGTCTGGCAGTATCTCAAGATCGTCTGAGTTAGGTCCACCGTAAAAGCTGTACCAATATCAGTAAGGAACACCTGTAGAGCTCTGTTACGCAGAACAATGTTCTCAATGAAAAACCTTGCTACGTAGGAGGCACTGTCTTTGGGGAGTGCCTTTGTTTCGGCGTAGCGCGTGTGGCAGTCAGTAGCTACAACGATCCACTTGTTCCCTGAATTCGACGTCGGGAATGGCCTTGGTAAGTCCATGCCGATTTGTTGGAACAGCCGTCGAGTTGGTTAGATGGGCTGGAGAAGTCCGGTTGGCCTAGTCAGCGGTGTCTTTCGTCGCTGACAGTCGCGGCAGGTCCTGACGTAGCGAGTGACGTCGGCGGAAAGTCGAGGCCAGTAGTACTTTTCTTGTATTCTTGCGAGCATACGGGAAACACCGAGGTGGTGGAGGTGCGGGATAACAGTTTATTATGCTACCTCAAACTGCTCTCTTCTACTACGTCGTGACCCCGTGACATCTGATAGAGGTGGTGCTTCTTTCATGCATCGGACGCCCCCGTCGAGCCGTGTACCCAGCACCTCCACCAGATGTCAAGGGGTCGCGACGTGAAAGAAGGGAGCAGTTGCAAGTCGAGTAACAAACTGCTTGTTTGAGCCGAACTTGTGGCCACGTAAAAAGGAAATCAGACTACAGCAAGACATTGGCACTGATAGCGGCGAACAGAGCGTCGGCCATCGATAAACTGACAAGCGGCGTATCGTGTCGGCATTTATACACTTGCCACCAAATATTCTGGCGTTATCGCTAGCAGCGACGTAGGTTCCCGAATAATCTGTGACGTTCCCAAAGTGGGCGTAATCTTAACAAAGCGATCTGCTAAAGCCTCGAAGCTTCCCGAATATCGTAGGTGTGGTTTGCGCTGAATGTAGTGTAACGGGGTTGTAACAGAACTTGAGGAAAGGAACATGGCAATATACTAAGCACCAGCATCACTGATGTTCTATGCATGTGGCGTACAAAAAGCGAGGTTAAAAAAATGAAATATGTTGTTCTTGAGCCGGGGACCAAGCAATGAATCGCGTTCGAGGAAGGGAAGTAGGGAGGCGAAGCAATGCGAACGTTTCTTTGTGCATGTTCGTACATGTGCTTGTATGTGTGCACGTCCATTTACTCATTAAATGCAAAACTTTCATGAATTCAGGGTGGGATAGTCAGGATGAACAGCGGAAGTGCCTCAGATAGGCTGGCCGACATTTTTGATCGGAGGACCTATCTTTGTCTAAGGCACCTTGTTTACCGTTGGTATGTTAGTTTTAAGGAAGATAGTAGTGATGTCACTACTAACCCCCTTAATGATTACCATCCCAATTATCACGCAGCAGAATTTAAAAAAGAGGAACGGCGTGGCCTGAAGCAAACCTAGTGAATATCGTAGCCGATTTTCGGCTAGTGACTATTACCTAATCAGTTTAATTATATTTGTAACTCACAAAGTGCTCTAGTAATTATCTGAATACCAATGAGGCAGACGTGCACATGTTGAAATGACATCTGTCTGTGCTTCTTCCAATAACGTATCAATTGCAATCTCATTTTTTCTGTGAATAAAGAATGCCCACGAAATATTTTAAATAGCGCGTGAAAGTGCGCACACTCGCAAGAGAAAGCAGCGCCCTCAAATACGCTCACTGTAAGCAACCGCTTTGCCTCTTTTTGGTTGCCATAGACACTGTTTTGCAGATTGGCAAGGATAGACAGGTCGGGTGCTAACAACGTGTGTCGCAGTTTTGCAGGGATTCCTCCCGCTTAGTTGTACGTCACTATCACCATTTATATCTCAAGGTCAGCTGTTCTCATTGATAAGGCGGCCAGATGACTGTTCTGATTATAGCACTTACAGCCTGACTGTGTAAGATCAAGGCGGCGCGTTTCCTCTGACTGAAAGCGTCAGATAGCGTGATTCGTTTTTTTTTCTTTCTAAATTTTCTTCATTGCTACTGGCTACCTCAAAGTGAGCTTGTCTGAGGCTGCTCGTTTCAGATGCATGAAGCGGTGTAGTCACGTGTGATTGTTCGTATTTCACGGGCTTTCTTTGTTAACACAAAAATGAACACGCAATTGGTACGTTGTTGAAAGTAGCACAGACAGATGTTATTTCAACATGAGCACATCTGCCTCATTGAAATTTTGGTAACTAGGCGAGTACTTCTTAGTTACGTACCTCGAAGCCCCCCCCCCCCCCCCAACCTCTCCTTCCTGATCACCCTTGCTACTCTCGCGCTACAGACGAGATCGGCGTGTTTCCTAACTGCTCGGTCCGCGTGCGTCAGCTGATCGTGAACAATTTCACTCACACATAGAACTGGGGACGCACGGATGATATTATCGTCCTTCCACCTTATACGAAACCTCACGGCACAAATGTGTTTGAAGTGTATATATTACTGCTATCTTAATAACGACAACAAAATAATATAGACAGTTGGGAACGTTTGCCTCTGAGCATTGCACCGAAGACACCACTCGCGCAAAACCTGCTCAGGGGTACCTTGTACACAAGAATTTTCGTAGGCGTAATGCTGAAGAATTTCTACAAAGATTGCCCCTAAACATAACCGATAAATAGAATAACTCCGCGTCTCTGGAGTCCTCGGGGTTACAAAGCTAGAACGAAAGGTCCAGTAGGGGCAGTGACCTATCTTGAAAGCATCGTGGGCACTACGACGAGAACATGATTAGTCTTGTTAACGCACAAAACATTCTAACTACATCTGAGCTTGACAGCGGCAAAAGATTCTGTGTGCTGCCTTCGAGAGCCAACCGAGCAGGGCTATCCAACTGACAGCTGCTGATAATACTGCCCTGACTTGTAAGCCACGCATGGTATATCATGTCGAGGAGACCTTTCGCAGTCAGAGTTGAATGAGTTTTCTCCATCTCTAGCACCAGTTCTTTGTGGTGCCGGCCACCACAGGGCCGATAATGGAGACGGAAGCACCAATTTCTAATCCTTGTATATCTCCAGTCTTTAAGGCGTTTCTTGGCTGCATTTCTTTGTTGCCGCACGAAGGGCTACAAACTACTCGGCCGCAGATAGGTGGTACGTCTTGTTACTGAATGCGGTAACTTCCACTGAGAAAACGACGGCTTCCGAACAACTTGCACCAACTCATTAGTGTCCCGGGAGCAAACAAAGCTGAACAATTTTCTTTACATTGTGGAGTACATTGGTGCTATAGGACAAACCTACGAAATTTAAAGAAAGGTCTTTGAAGATGTGGATAAGCAGACGTACGTCTCATATAGGTGTGCTCTGGGTCCTTTAATAGGCCTAGGAGACGGGGTGCTACGTAGACACATCAGGGTGCCTCGATAACCGCTCTCCACGTCTTCCTCACCCATCGCATTCATCAGATCTATCGAGGCATCCAAAATTCACCTACTTAGTTTCCTTAGCTCTTCCCAACTTCCTCACACTGAAGAGCTTAGGATCAGTACGCAGAGCAAAGACGAGGTATTGAAGTATAGGCGCTTCGCCTCCCTTGCCCCTATCTCACCCCCGTGCGTACGCCTATGCTTCTCACATAAAGGAGCAAATATAGCTATTTCAGCACAGCGGATAACAGCTCGGATTTTTTTCCTTACAAGCAGTATTGTCATCTGTGGCCTGTTTGCAACCAAATACTAAGGATGAGTCTACAAACTAGACACAAAAGTGAATCTGGATGGCGCAGCGGGCAGAGGGGTGCTACAAAACAACGTCCTCGGCGTTTTTGGAGGTTGCAGGCCAAAATGTTGAAATTCAGCTGCGCCAAGGTGAGTCATGTGCATTTAAATGTACAGGCTCACCTATGCACTCAAACAGCTCAGACGGTGAGAAAGTCAACAAACACTGCTGTGGTATAGATTTGCTGGACCGTTCAAGTAGATGATTCCCCGCAGTGACATTGGCAACAGACCAAAGGGAAGGACAGTGAACGAAAATAACAATTGTAGAGGATTATCTCCCAATGCACGCTTCTTTCCTTGTACAGTCAAGCTTTTGGGCTGCTTTGCACGCATGATACACTGCAGAATCTCGCATGTCGATGGCAGGCCGCACAAGATAGACGTGTACAATATATCCGGATGGAAGACTCCCACAGAATACACGTATAATTTGTTGGTCGAGTTTTGTTACACCACTCCCTTTGTTCGAGAGCTGCACGTGGCAGACATGTTGAGTAGGTACGACCAGGTGCGCTCCGAGCCAGCCATTGTTATTGAAACGAGCGTCGCTGGCGCTGAACGGTGGAATCATTAGGGCTGAGCGCTGCGGCAGAAGCAGGCACGCGTACGAGAGACAGATCGCATGGCTAATGAAGAAAAAAGTAAGAAGTGAACAGGTAAAAAAGAATTGTGGGACTGCTAGTCTTTGCTCTGCTTCTAAAGACAAAGTGTCGGCGAGCCTCTGAGTGCTTAAAAGTCCTTGGGCAATCTCTTCAAGGCTGCGTGCACACTGTTCGCCCCAGTCACTGTAGGCCGAGCGTTACTTCAGACCTGAGATGATGACTTTGGAACGAGGTGGACTCTCGTAATTGCGGGACCCGGAGATTGCTCTCGAAACCTTCGGCCATTATTTGCCGACGTTGTATGTTTATATTACAGCGTAAGCTGTCATGAGCTCGAAGCAACCGCTGAATTTGGTGAAGATGTTCTATTCAGGACCTCTCCGCCATTGCCCAGTCACAGCTATCACGCACCGCGTTAAAGAGAAGCTTCAAGGACGCTTGTGCTTTGCCTGCAAAAGTAGAACACGATAGCGTGATCAGACCGTGTGAAGCTGGCGTTGAACGTCTACTGCAAATGCACTTCCCACGTTCTAATACCTTCTTTTGGGGGGCTGCGCCGTGCTCCCTATACTTGGCTGCAGAAATTAGGTGCCTTACTCCGCTTCTAACCACTACCACCAATACCTCCTTTTTTAGGATGACGAATTACCCACTATACGTGTCCGTAATATGTCACTAGCGCCAGCGCAGCTGTACACAATGTAGTGGTGGGCAGGCAGGGCAAAATGGTGAAATTCAGCTGCGCCAATGTGAATAATGTGCATTTAAATATGCTGGCTCCCCTATGCACTCAAACAGTATAGACAGTGAGAAAGTCAAGTGAGAAAGTAAAACACCTTAAGTATGTAAGCCACCTACTCATTCCGCTATTTACATATTTTGACGACTGGTGCACTATATATGTTACATACGTTAAGGGCACGTCAGTGCACTACACAACATTCTTATAGCGTATTCCTGCGAAGAAGTTTGAAGTACAAGCATGGCTCCAATAAACTAAGAAATAAGGGAGAAACAAAACAGCCGTCGCTTTGTTGTAGACACCTGCTTGTCATTCATAAGGCCCGACCATTTGCAAGAAAATTTTTGCCGATCATTCATGCAGAGGCTGACAACGATGCGGAATTATGGCTGAATTATGCGCCACAGTTAATAGCTGACAAGCTTTTGTAATGGTTTGGAACATTGGACGACCCACTCGTTACGCTATAGATTCGCATTGTGCCGCATGCTTGTTATTTGCTGTTTTAAAACGCTTCATAAGTCGTATAACGCGATTGCTTTCCCGAAAACAAGCCTGCCTAAGGCAAGTTTGCCACTAAGTCCCAAGCATCGGCGTGGCTCAGTGGTGGAATGCAGGACTAGCACCCAGTGGACCCTGGTTCAAACCTCACTGTGTCATTGATACTAAGTTTTTTTTTCTAATTTCGCACGATGTGCTTACGGACACCGGCGGCGGCGGCGGACAACTACGGCGCTGCGCGAGACCCGAGTGGTGATCTCTGCAGCTTTCCCTGTAAAAATGCCTAGCAGGTGTGTGCCACAAAAATTTGGCCACACAACTGGCTGTTAAACAAACAAAAAAGGGTGTAAGACCGCATATGGTTTGGCGCCGTAAGGGAGGCCAGCGTGTTTACTTTTACACAGTAGATGGCAGTGTCTTTTCGCTCGCCGACGGTGGCCGCTGAGCTTTTCATTTGCATTGCGCGCTCAGGACGAGAGCGGTTGCGCACCAAGGGACGCAGCGAATCGGAGTGAATGGTAATATAGCGGAGCTAGGGCCTCTGTCGTACTCCTCACGCTGTGTTTGGATGCATCTAGGGTAGTCGCGTCGGCTGCGATGGCAACACGCAAGCAGTTGCGCACCATCTCCCCGCTGGCGTGAGGTTTGGGCCATGGCCGCGGCCGTCTTGTTTTTGAACTCTGGGAAGACGCCGCTTTCAGTCAAGAGATAGATCACCTTTTGTTGGTCAGAAGCGCCAGCGGCACTTATCGACTGGCATCCGCCAGGAAAGGGAAACACTGCAGATGCAGAACCCCAGTAGCCCGTTTCGCACGAAGCTGCTGAAGAGCGCAATGTGGCGGTAATAAATTCCGAATGCCTGATATCCGCTCCTGACACTTTTTATGACCACTTGTGGACGAAGAAGGAGGAAGGCTATTGTTGTTCTTGATATTTTGGTTTTCCGTTTAGGTCCTGCCAGGTGGGCTGTGACCTACGAATATTTATGCTCTGATTGGCTGCCATGGTAAAGGTAAGGATATAATATGGCTAATGCCTTTTTTTTCTTGCTTCGTTGCACTCGATATTGACGTGTACAATGGTAGCACGTCACTCTCGGCTGTAATCAACGTTGCTGATACATTGGTGAGGCTCCGTGCTGTGTACGTAAAGCTAGCCTAGGCTCAAATGAGGACGCTGATAGATCAGTGAGGCAAGTGGTGAGAACAAGTATAGACAGCCTGTGCTCTAACTTCGTTAACAAGTGGAAGAGTGAGACTGTGTGTTTGTCGTCTATTATTCTTTGCTCCTCCTAAGTTCAGTTGGACGTATTATTCTGCGTTCTTCTAAATGAATTCGTCAATGCAATCTCCACTGCTGTATGCGTGTAAGTTCATCATCACCGCCGATAATTGTCCAAAATCTCCGAGATCAGTGACGAAGAACCGTAATAGGCTTTACTAGGGAAAAAATTATTTAGCAACAAATGAATAAATACATAAAGAAACTGAAGACCTAATAAATAAACCACTCTGCATTTCTGGCCCTCGCTAATTCACATAGGTGTTTTAAAGGAGCGTATGCTAAAGAAATCACAGCATATCCACGGAGTGGAAACGCGCCATAGACGCCACCGGGAGCAGCCGCGTTTCGCAAGCGCTCCGGCAAAGCTCCTGTTTTTGACTGCTTAAGTCATTCACTGGTAACTTGAACAAATGTGAAGCTTTCTACGGAATCAACCGCATCATCTGAAGTGATTTCAAGTGAGTGCTTTGCAGTTCGCATCCACGAAGATTGACTTTTTGGAAGCGTTCGACTACCTCTGTGGGCCTACCGGCTAGGCCTACCAACATGGTCATCTACGAAACAGAGGGAGAGGAGCTTCCCTCCACCGAAGCTCTCGACCATGATGAAGACAGCTGGCGTCAAGTGTATGCCAGGGCCAGAAAGCCCGCTTCATCCCCGAAGAAAATCGACGCCTGCCATCAACACTTCTCAAGAAGAGTCACAGAAAGCTCTCCCATCGGCTCGTCGCAGTGCTCCCAGACCTCCTCCTCTTTCAGCGGACGACTACAAAATAATACTGCGAATACGTGGAGGCCTCAGCTGTGCTGACACTCTACTTTTGAAGCTCATACATTCCGTCCTAGAAGCGGCAGCGCTCACAAGCTCCCTACATGACTAATACCGCATCAACTCTGGAAGCAGCATTCTGCTCATAAGCACACCGGACTCGGCACGCACCGAAGCATACCACCGTATTAAATACATCAAGATGGACCAGCGCAGCTTTGAAGTGGTCCCCCACATTACCGATCCATCGAATACCTGCCGAGGGGTCATCCGTAATATTTCTTTGGAATACACATCTGAAATCATCTTGTCAAGTCTATTGGACTATGACAGACTAGGCCTCATCCTGGCCGGACGTCGCATGGGTTCCACAACGTCCATCTTGGTCACCTTCAGAGGTACGCGCGTGCCCTTCTACATAAGTTATCAGGGTGGCGTCACCAGATGCGTACCCTATCGTCATAAGACGGAAGCCTGTAATCTCTGCCGCAAGCTTGGCCACAGACGAGACGTATGCCCAGGCGCCCCTCAGCCTTTATGTCCAATGTGTCGCATTCCGAACCCACTCCTTGATCACGAATGTGAACCTAAGCGTGTGGTGTGCAACAGTGACCACCCCACCGGCTCGCCCCAGTGCACACAGCTCTACAAGCCCAAACCAAAGCACGCACCCTCAATTTTCCAGCATGATGCAGCTCCATTCCTCGACCTAAGCCCATCTTTCAAGAACGCCCCTAGAGGACGCTCACCAAGTATTACAAGACAACAAAGCCGAAAAAGTCGCAGCCGCAGCCGAAGCCGCAACAAAAGCATTCATCGAGACCCCAGCCCTCGGACTGGCCCTGGACACGAGGTGAGCTGGGCTGATGTAGCCTCCCCTGAAAGCTCCATTCAAAATCAGCTCAAACTATTGCAGGATGAAATGGCTAAATTGAGGGCAGAAAATGCAAACTACGCCTAGAGCTTCAGTCCTTCAAACAACCATCTACCTCCACACACATCCCCGCCTCATCTTTCACCCCTACGCCTATCTCACCAGCACCATCTCCTCTCTCAACCACCCCTATAGCTATGCACCCTGCTCAACCACCTGCTCAAAAACGAAAAGTCTCGACTCCCACATTGTCATTCTATAAACGAGTAGAACAAGTCGAAGCGAAACTAGAGAAGGTTCACAAAGAGAAAGAAAAAGTAACCAAACTTGAGGAAAAACTAGACAATTTTATTACCTTCTCCACAGCTTCCTTGCAGAAGCTACATGAGTCCGTGGCCTCGATACAACAAGCCATGTTACCGATGCAACAAATCCTAGATAAAGTCACGCAGTGGATCGATACGGTCCACGCTAACCATCCACAGCTTGTCTAACCTAAGCCAAATCAACTTAGCGAAAATTGCTGCTCATAACCACACTGAACTTTGCGTATGGCAATGTAACTGCAGGGGGTTTCGCCGAAAAAAGGCAAACCTCCTGCAATACATCAAATCACAAACTACCCCTCTCCCAATCATTGCGTTACAAGAAACAAATGGTGTAGTGCAGCTGCCAGGTTATAGAACGCATCAAAACCCGGCTGATACTAAACCAAACACTGCTGTCTTAACTCAGAAGTACCTTACAGTTACCTATTCAAAATTTGCTGACATCGACATTAGGCACGACTTTCTCCAAATACTACCTGATGGACTTAACTCACCATTCTTATACATTCTCAACGTATATAGTAGACCGCAAGAGGAAAGGCACCGCTTCGATTCCCTATTTGCCCGAGCTACATCCTCGGCAGGCAAACACACCCTCCTCATAGTGGGGGATTTCAACGCCTCCCACCCAGCGTGGGGTTACACCGCATATCTACACCGAAAAGTAGAGCCCTCTGGTCCCATATTCAGGCACATTTTACACTGCACAACGACCCGGAGGAGCCTACTCGTTTCGGGAACAGTGTGAACAAAGATACATCCCCCGATCTTACCCTCACTCACAATGCCCACACAATGGTTTGGACTAACACCTAAACTTATCTTGGCAGTGATCATTACATTATTAGCATTACTTTACAACTAAAACACAGACCCATTGCACCTAAACCATTGATGCTCACAGAATGGGACAAATTTGGAGAGACCCGCAACAGCACCGCTCCCTCACGTATTGCAGACCTTACCGAGTGGACTCAACAGCTTCAAAAAGATTTTGAAATTCACACGAAAACTCTACCCCCCGACACCCCGATAACTACTCTCGACTTCAAGCTTCTCCATATGTGGGAAGCAAAACAGTCACTTCTGCGACGGTGGAAACGCCAGCGCCACAACAGGAAGCTCCGCATTAGGATAGCGAAGCTAGACCAACAAATAGAGCGATACATGACTCAATTGGCGGCACAACAATGAGGTCAGCTTTGTGAAAGAATGCATGACCACCTCAGTAATAAACGAACGTGGCAACTTTTTAGACATCTGCTAGACGCCAGCACTTCTCGCGCACGACACTCTCGCGCTATCACTAAACTGTTACACAAGCACAGTGACCATTTAGGACAGCTGTTTGATAACCTCCGCACGTTGCATTTACCTCAGTTACGTAAGGATTCTATACCATCTTACACAGAGAAACCTAATGAGTCATTAGATGCGCCGATAACGGAAGCGCAAGTTAGGCACGCCCTCGCAACACTCCGTACCACATCGGCTTCTGGTACCTGAAGTACTGAGTACTTTAACGACTGTTTTGACACGGGCACCCTTCCACCTTCGTAGAAAGATGCCAGAGTCATATTTATACCTAAACCAAACAAAGCTCCTTTAGTAGAAAATCTGAGGCACATTTCCTTAACAACGTGTCTCGGAAAGACTATGGAGCATGTTGTGCTTGCACGCCTCCAGAGATACGTGGAGGATAATGGACTACTGCCTCCAGAAATTATTGGTTTTAGACCCTCACTTTTCGCGCAAGACGTGATGCTTCGCCTTCAACACGACATCATTACTCCTAACCAGAGCGAGGATACTCAGGCAATCCTTGGTCAGGACAAACATGGAGCATTCAATAACGTAGCCCACTCAGCTATATATGCTGGCCTCAACTGCATTTCTTGTGGCGCTAAAATCTACTCTTACATCAAAAGCTTCCTCACAGACCGCACAGCTACATTAACATTAGGAGCAGAACACTCCTCACCCTATACACTAGGCAGCTTCGGAACACCTCAAGGATCAGTGCTCTTTCCAATCCTTTTTTAACCTGGCTATGCTACCTATACCCAATGCTCTTCAACGTATCTCTGACTTGAACTTCTCCATCTATGCCGATGATATCACCATATGGGTGAAAGGAGGCTCAGATGGACACATTTAAGACACCCTACAAACAACTGTAGATACAATAGCAGCACTAACATCTCAGATGAATCACTATTGTACCCCAACTAAATCAGAGTTACTCCTTCTACCAACTCATCGTCGGAACAAACACGTTCCAATGATCGAAGTTCACATAAATGGATGCCTCATTCCTACAGTAACACGCATTCGTGTGCTAGGTTTATTTATTCAAAACAACTGACTTAATACGTACACACTCGAAGCTTTGTGCAATACCATTGAAAACACCCTAAGAATGATAGAAAGAATCTCAGGGAAAAATGGAGGGCTCCGAGAGTCAGAGTTACTTCGTGTAATACAAGCTTTTGTGATTAGTAAAATCACATATACCCTTCCTTACCTTCACCTTAAATTAGCGGAGGAAGAATCGGTCAACACCCTCCTCCGCAGAGTTTACAAATACGCGCTAGACATTGGAATCAATACCTCTAACGCACTACTCCACTAGACAGGAGTCATAAATACCCTATGTGAGATCCGTGAAGCCCATTTAACAGCTCAATACGCAAGGCTCGCGACCACTAGCGCAGGTCGCCACATTTTATCGTCTACCCGAATTAACTTCACCTCACTCACCAATGCTAAATACAACATTCCCCCCAAAATACACAAACAATTACTCATACTGCCCCTTCCTAAAAACGTGCATCCAACATATCATACTACGCGCCGGATCCAAAGAGCAAAAGCTCTTCAGAAAAATTGCATGGAGCCAATGACGTGCTCTATGTCGATGCGGCAGAATACCCATCCTCCTCATCCTATGCCCTCTCTGCTGTCGATTATAACGGCAAGGCGCTCACAACGGCATCCGTCACTGTCAACTCTTCGGAGGAGGCAGAGGAGGCTGCCATCGCTTTAGGTCTATCCATCGCCAATATCACTATGATTGTAAGTGGCTCGAAAACTGCCATACGCAACTTCAGCGCAGGTCGCATCTCATCAACTGCCCTTTCAATTCTTAAGAAACATCCTCCCACACAAGACGTTGCTCTCATATGGACGCCCGCGCATTCGGGGTTGAGTGGCAATGAGGCGGCTCATACCTTTGCTCGAAGAATGACCGGCCGAGCGCAGGCCTCTGATGGCGCCTTAGACCACGCGGCCATTTTCAGCGCGAGAGATCATCTTTTGACCTTCCACGATATAACAAATCACTACCGCCTACAGCGCACTGTATACCCCCTTTACATCATGGAGCTTCGCGCTACCATGAAATACTGTGGCGCCAGTTACAGACTCGTACGTTTCCTACCCCATCTTTTCGCCATCTTATACACCCTGCGATATGCCCCTCCCCTTTGTGCATTTTCTGTCAACAAAGAGCTAACCTAGATCATATCATGTGGGGGTGTACTCGAAACCCACCACCCAATTCTCTACACATTATTAGTAAGGAGCAGGGGGAGGCTGCTATGTGCAGCTTGGCGCCCGAGGTCCAGGACCAGATCTTGGATTGGGCCAAGAGGGTAGCGGAGACTTACGCTGGGTAGGCTCCTCTGACAATCCACCACCGCACCTATCCCTCTTGGGATAAACAAAGTTTTTTCTCCTCTTCCTCCACAGAGTGCATGATGATTGTTGGGGCGAAGCGTTCATCAGTCCTTCCGTGCTTTCGTCCGTCCATTTGTTCTTGATTTCGTCCGTCCTTGCGTTCATCCGTGTGTCCGTCCATTCGAGTGACCGTCGGTGCGTCCACCCATGCGTCCGTTCATACGTCCGTTCTTCCATCTGTTCGTTCGTTCGTCTGTCTGTCTGAGCATCCGTCCGTCCGCCCCCTGTCTGTCTGTCTGTCTGTCTGTCTGTCTGTCTGTCTGTCTGTCTGTCTGTCTGTCTGTCTGTCTGTCTGTCTGTCTGTCCATGTGTCCGTCAGTCCGTCCGTCCATCTCTACGTCCAATCATCTGTCCGTCCGTATATCTATTTCCAAATACAGCCAACTCACATCTTTTCATGATGTATTCGTCATATAAAAGTGTCACCATCCAGCGGACATTCTAAGGACCGATCTTTCGGGTATGTGCCACCTCGTTACGCACTACAACGAGAAACGCACAATCCACGCCATAAGGAGCTTCGCCCCCAATAAAAAGGTGTTGTGCCTTTCCGTACATTTTATCAACAATCAGTGTCACCTCTGTTCCGTGTGCTTCTGCAACTTCACGGTCATTCACATTCACAGATTCAAATGTCTTAACAATTTTATAAGCGAAAATATTTAATCTCGGCCTTAAATGCGCGGCCTTTCAGCTAAATGGCTATGCGCCATGGTATGGCCTATCACAAAACTATGATAATCATAAACGGGTGTGTGCACAGTGATTGAGATGACATCTCCCAACTGATCCAATAAAAATGAAGAACACTGTCGTCATCGAACGGGTATGTGCGACTGTGTGACCTTTCAGAAAACTATCATCGTCATAAACAGGTATGTGCCACTGTTTAGCCTATTAAAATACTATCATCATCAAAAACGGGTATGTGCCACACATTAGGTTAACCTCTCACTACTATTATTGTTCTTGTTGACCTATTGCCATTGGGGCATACCCACTGTGGGGGATTGGCCAAGAATTGAGTGGTTTTATAAAATATGGTGCAGGTTTAAAATAATGGAGATTTCATGATAGAAATATTACCGATGAGCTAGAAAATTGTGCCACTTGATCTAATGCATACAATCATTGAAATAAAGAAAGAAGTGTGTTCTTAAATTAAAGCAATACTCTAATTTTATACGTATATAATGTTGTTGTCAAAAACGAGCGCTCCGAAAAAGCGCGCGCCGCTGAATTCTAGCGACAGTAACGATACCAAGCGCTGAGAGACGCCCCAAGGTCAAGGATAAAGAAGAAAACAAGCATCCGAAGACACCCTGGGCACACCATCTCTCCCCCTCGGAAGCGTGGTTTCGCTGTCTACCTCCTCACATCGGCGGCCGAGCAAGCCCTGGAAGGTTCTCGAAAGAAAAAGGGCGTGGTGATGCAGAGATGCATCACGTGTCGCGGACGGCCCTCGAAAGGTCTCGCGCTTTCTCCAGCCTTGGCTATGCATCGCGTCGACGAAACGAGTATAATTTTCTGGAATCTAGCACAAAAGGTATTTAAGCGAGCAGCGGAGAAGGGAGATCAGGAGAAGAAGGAATGTTGCGCTGGTGTGCGTAGGGTCTTTCTGCCAGGTGGGTGAAGCCTTTTGTCCTTAGTGACAAAGGAGGAGAAGAAGAGGATTTCCACCTGAGGGGTGAAGACTCGAGCTACAAGCAGAAGAGTTTGTCTACCGCCAGCGAGCGAAGACGCGCTGCAATAGCTGTGCGTGGGAAGCCGACGTGTTACCAGCGAAGAAGTTGGTGCTTAAAGAGCGGCCAATTGAAGACGCGAGCTTTCCTGGAAGAGAAATTTCGGGGACAGCGGAATGACAACAGCGCTGGACTTTGAGTGGGTTATTCATGGAAGAGTATCATTCAGACTTTGTTCCAAGAACTTTGGACAGAATAAGTTTTCGGACTATTTAGTGTTTAAGTGTCTTGGTTGTTCGATGCATGTGATTGAATTGTAGTGCGTATTGTTGTTTGTGTCCGTTGTTTCTAGTGTAGCTGATCGTATTGTGTAGTACGCTGTTTGATTGGTGACATATCGTATTCAACTATTGTCGAGTGTGCATGTTTGTGTATCGTTTTATCTGCCTTATTTGAGAATATAATTTTGTTTTGTTTATGTACTCTCGGCTCTGTCTCATTCTTTGGACCACAGCCGGTGTCCGCTGGTGCGCCAAATAGGACCACTTCTAAATTGACTACGCTTTCGTGGTGCAGTTCGGGGGGCCGATACATCGGCCCTTGGAATTAGCCCGGCGATCGCCTCCCCAATTAACGGGACCTGTGACAATCAATCTGGCATCCGCGACAGGACCTTTTGGTGCACAGTGTGTCCAAAGTACCGAGAAAGATCCTCGAGCCGTTGATAGCGCTATCGGAACATTTTTTGTGTGCTGCTCAGTGTTCTCGTTAACGAGTGTGCAGAGAGTGTTTTGATAGACTGATTTAGGCAGATATTTTTTGCATGCGCAAGGTTTTATTTGCGAGACAGCATGGACCTCGAAAAGTTAGCATCTCTTGGTGAGAAGATGAGTCTTTCTGGCGCTGAACTGTGGAAGTGGGTCACCCAGAAGAAAAAAGAAGAAAAAGAGAGGGCCAAAGAAGAAAAGGCAGCTGAGCTGGGAAAAGAAAGGCTGGGTATTGAAAGAGACAAAGCGAAAAAAGCAGCTGAGTTCGATAGAGAGAGGTTGGCAGCTGAGAGGGCCAAGGTAGAAAAAGCAGCTGAGTTGGAGAGAGAAAGGCTGGCCGCTGAAAGGGCGAAAGAAGAGAGAGAGGCAAAGGAGAGACAGCTTAAAGAAGAAAGAGAGCAGCAATTGAAGTTAAAGTTGGAGAGAGAAAGGATGGCCACTGAAAAGGCGAAAGAAGAAAGAATGGCAAAGGAGCAACAGCTGAAAGAAGAAAGAGAAGCGGAGATGGCTGAAAGGGAACGGCAGCGACAGCACGAGATCGAACTCGAGCGGCTCCGTTTGCAACAGCGAAGTGAAACACCGGTCCAAGTTAGAGTTGAAAGCAGCGAACGGGAAGATCATGGCTTCCGCTTGAACCCAAGCAAGCTGCACGTAGCATTCGACGAAAGGAAAGGCGAGCTTGACGCGTACCTTCACATATTTGAGATGATTGCAAGGAGCCAGAATTGGCCGGAACATCAATGGGCAACTGCTTTGAGCACCTGCTTGAGTGGCGAAGCGCTCAGTGTGTACGGTAGGCTGACGCCAACCGATGCAGCCAACTATGCAAAGGTGAAAGCTGCTTTACTGAAGCGATTTAGATTTACTGTGGAAAGATTCCAGGACAGATTTCGGACAGGAAAGCCAGCTGATGGTGAGACGGCTACGCAGTATGCCGCCCGACTTTGCCATTATTTCGACAGATGGATTGAACTTTCAGGGACAGCGCAGGAGTACGATGAGCTTAGAGAGCTCCTAATTAGAGAACAATTTCTTACTAGTTGCCACCCAAGCCTGTCGCTGTACTTGAAAGAGAGGAAGGCTGACTCACTTGAAGACATGCTTGAATTGGCTGATCAATTCTTGGAAGCGCAAGGTGGCACTAATTTGGCCAAGGTCAAGAAGGATTGTCTCGAGGAGTCGAAGAAATTGGCTCCCGAAGAAAAGAAGCGTGCACCAGAGAGCATTCCGCGATGTTTTCTTTGTAACCGACTGGGTCATCGTGCGAAAAACTGTCGAACGATCTTTACGAGCCCTACGGTTGTATAATGTTTCAAGTGTGGTCAGACCGGGCACAAAGCAGACGCATGTCGCAACGGAACGAGTCACACCCACCAAGTAGCCTGTGTGCAGATGGCACCGAAAGCCGATGTTAATGACGTCACCGACCGATTCGTGGAGTTGAAAAATGGGAAGAAACTTCCTATTGTGGGTACTGTAATGACAAAACAGCCACCTGGTGTTACGAAGGGAACCCCAACACTGCCCGGAAAAGTGGCGGGCAAGAAGGTTACAGTGTTAAGAGACACTGGTAGCTCCACTGTTATCGTGTGGAGAAATTTGGCACGGGAAAGTGAGTTAACAGGCAAAACGAAACCGGTTTGCCTTATTGACAGCACAGTTCGGATGCTTCCCGAAGCAGAGATTGAGGTTCAAACGCCTTTATTCAGCGGGAGGGTTACTGCCCTATGTATGACGGTCCCCTTGTACGACCTCATCATCGGTAACACTGATGATGAGGTCGATATAAGTACACTGATGATGATACACTGATGATGATATATGATACACTGATGATGAGGTGATGATAAGTACACAGGATAGGTGCTGAGGTCGAATCGGATTGTGTTTGGCAGTGTTGAGCCTAAGTGTGTTGTGTTGTTGTTATCCTATGACGCAAGAGTATGTCGAGCAAGTCAAAATGTTTGTTGCGGTGATGTGATGTATAGGATTGTACAATCGTTGTAGGACAGACCTTTGTACATTTGTATTATTTGAAATGTGTGATGGTGTGTTGTATTTATGTACCCGTGATTATATTTCATGTGTTGTGAAATTGGATTATAATGTACATTGTATCTAGTGTTCTGCTACGAATGTGACGCACCATGAGCGACGGACTATGTTACAGTTTTTAAGTGTGTGGTGAGTGTTCGCACTCGTTTGTGTGGTTTTGAATTTTATGAGATAATACTCTTAAACTGGGGGGGGGTATCACAAACGAGCGCTCCGAAAAAGAGCGCGCCGCCGAATTCTAGCGACAGTAACAATACCAAGCGCTGAGAGACGCCTCAAGGTCAAGAATAAAGAAGAAAACAAGCATCCAAAGACACCCTGAGCGCACCGTCTCTCCCCCTCGGAGCGTGGTTTCCCTGACCTAACCTCCTCACATCGGCGGCCGAGCAAGCCCTGGAAGGTTCTCGAAGGAAAATGGCGTGGTGATGCAGAGTTGCGTCACGTGTCGCGGACGGCCCTCGAAAGGTCTCGCTCTTTTCCCAGCCTTGGCTGTGCATCGCGTTGACGAAACGAGTAGAATTTTCTGGAATCTAGCGCGAAAGGTATTTAAGCAAGCAGCGGAGAAGGGAGATCAGGAAAAGAAGGAATGTTGCGCTAGTGTGCGTAGGGTCTTTCTGCCGTGTGGGTGAAGCCTTTTGTCCTCAGTGACAAAGGAGGAGAAGAAGAGGATTTCCACCTGAGGTGAAGACTCGAGATACAAGCAGAAGAGTGTGTCTACCACCAGCGAGGAAGACGCGTTGCAATAGCTGTGCGTGGGAAGCCGACGTGTTACCGGAGCCGACGAAGTTGGTGCTTAGAGAGCGGCCAATTGAAGACGCGAGTTTTCCTGGAAGAGAAACTTCGGGGGCAGCGGAACGACAACAGCGCTGGACGTTGAGTGAGTGATTCTGGAAGAGTATCATTCAGACTTTGTTCCAAGGACTTTGGACTGAATAAGTTTTCGGACTCTTTAGTCTTTAAGTGTCTTGATTGTTCGATGCATGTGATTGCATTGTAGTGCGTATTGTTGTTTGTGTCCGTTGTTTCGAGTGTAGCTGATCGTACTGTGTAGTATGCTGTTTTATTGTTGGCATATCGTATTCAACTATTGTCGAGTGTGCAAGTTTGTGTATCGTTTGATCTGCCATATTTGAGCATATAATTTTGTTTTCTTTATCCACTCTCGGCTCTGACTTGTTTTTTGGACCACAGCCGGCGTCGGCTGGCGCGCCAAATAGGACTACTTCTAAATTGTCCATGCTATTGTGGTGCAGTTTGGGGGGCCAATACTTCGGTCTTTGGAATAAGCCCGGCGATCACCTCCCCAATTAACGGGACCTGTGACAGTTGTAGACAAGTAAGGATAATATTACAATTAATTAGTCATCCTATTTGTTTAATTACTATAGTCCCAGACGGCCGCGCATGCTGTCGCACTGGAGAACCCACAAATGGAAGCTCCAAAAAACAACCTGACAGGCACTGATATATTCATACCAATACCACGTAAAGGTATTTCTAAAAAGGTTTTTCGTATTGTGTTAAACCAGCTGCAGGTCAGAAAGAAATGAGCTATTGTTTTCAGTTCACCATCGAACGCGCAGAGCGGCGAAGGTGCCTGAGCAGACATGTGTTTCTAGAAATTTAGATTTGGTACCCGGCAACAGAGCCTTGTGATAGCGCTACTTCGTGTTTGCAAGTTTTGCAAAAGGCTCTTCACTAGGGTATAACAAACGGCGATATTCGGTAGAGTTTGTCGGTGCTGTACCTATAAAAACTTGTATAAGCACACGTCTGGGAATTCGAGCGGCAGTCACATGAGCGGATGACAGAAATTGTGGTAGAATCGGTCCGCTCATTGGCGACTTAGCTAAGGAATTTCATTTAGAAATAAGCTTTATGTTCAGGCACCCAAACTAATCAGACTTTTCTCCAATTCCGCAGGCACTAGTTCACGGAACGCCTTTGTTACTTGATATTAGATCAACAGGAAGTGCCACACAGAGAGACTACTGGTCCATTATAAAGGAAGAAGAAAACTATTGTCTTCAAACGTGTATTGACCACTGTGTGACGTATCATGAAAACTATCATCCTCATCATAAACGTCTATGTGCTATTGAAATTGGGTAAATCACACAATTCACGCCTGGTCCCTCATAATTAATAGTTAGCTCAGCACCAAATGGCTGTGAAGTGACGGCGGTGAGCCGAAGACGCCGAGTACGCACAACGAGAGAATGTTAGGCAACGGGAAATACAACGGCGGCTGCGAAAAGACCCCAAAGCGATGGAACGCATACGCCAACGATGACGCTTCCGCAGATATGTGACGGGCCTTAAATCTCGGTGTCAGCGCCGTGTTCTGCCTCTCAAAGGCAGTCCCATCGACGTCATGTCTGTGACTGCTTTCGGTTTAACTCGAAGCACTCTGCACTGAGATTCAACGAAGAAAAACTTATAACATAACACAAGTAAAGCCTAGCAACGACGTAGAATCAGACCTAAAAACATACATTACCTAGCTAAGGTCATCTAGAGTAGTCAATCAAAGTAGTCATGACGATCGTCCAATGTCGCTCTTCCAAGCCTTGCACGGCTTAGTGCAAGTTTCACCAATTTTTAGAGACGATAGTCTTTCTTGGGGACCTTCGACGCAAAATTTTTGGGTCTGTCTGTCTGTCTGTCCGCCCTTAACGGTATCCGAAACGGCACCAAAGTGGCCAAACTATACTCCAAACGGCCTATTCCATCCGCAGCGTCCACCAATATTGCTCGAGATTCAGCGTTCATACATGTGCGATTGTCAATTAATAAGCAATTATTGCCCATATCTGAGGCACCATAACAACACGTCAATATTCTGTATGTGTGTCTCTTACTAGAAAAGGCATACATAAGTAATTCTGAGGACCATAGCGTTTATCACGTTGTGCTGACTATGCAATGCTTGCACGAAAAGGCCAGCGTTTCCAACGCTTTGCTAAAACGACACGGTAGTGGCACCTACCCGTCACCTTGCGTTCTACACCTTATCATCTCCGAGACAGGCGCGCAGGGCGCGCGCGCTTCGTTTTCCAAGATAACTGCCAGATAGCGCTCATTTCCCACGTGTGACGTGACGATGCGCTCGTTCGCCTCCACTGCACGCTCGGGGCACTGTAACGCAGCGCCTCTAGAATACCATTCACTGATTTTTTTTTTTTGCGCAGAACATCAAATAAACGTTTTGTTCACTCTCTCCGGACGCAAGACTTTCGCCATTTGCAGTGTAACATGCAGGTATGGTGCCATTTTTTGTTTGCTTTTCACAAAGCACGTCTATCGACATTGCCATATTGTAGGGGTCAAACCGACATACTCAGCATTTCTTAAATGAGGAGCAGCATGCCCTTAGACTCTGTGTTGTCTTCTTTCATCGTTTTTTTTTTGTCTAATACGCAGGCGTGAGCATGGGCTATAGGCGTTACCGAGAATTTATAATACCCCGATGCTTTGGAACCAGCAATGGTCCATGACGTCTGCAGTTGTGTACAGATATCCCGATATAACGGCTACAGTCCAGTACGCCTGCCACTGGTTCGGGCTTCATTATTCTCCACGCTCGGACTGAGTAATACCAGTTTTCGATATGACGAGAACGTTTCGTCGTTTTCAATAACCGGTATCAAAATTCATAATGCCCACCCGCGAACTTAGGATCATCAATTCGCACATTACGGACACACGCACGTTTTAGGACTCCATGCTGTTTTTTGGGATAGCATATTTATGCCCCCACAGCATACCATATCGTTTTCCACTTGTCACCGATTAATCTGGCCAGGTGAGAATAAGAATGGTTCCACAATTGCTAATCTGCGTCGTGGCATCATAGAATGTATACGATGACGACAGGGCTCGTGCTGAAGCAGTGCTCCTAAACGACTATGTCGTTACTCTCTCTACAAAGTTCAAATATTTGGAGGTTATTCATTGGTGTTCTGTATTAACGAGAATGTGATCTGGCTTCATAATTTGGCAACGACATGCTTGGTATGTTTTG
Organism: Rhipicephalus microplus; assembly: GCF_013339725.1. Taxonomy (NCBI): domain Eukaryota; kingdom Metazoa; phylum Arthropoda; class Arachnida; order Ixodida; family Ixodidae; genus Rhipicephalus; species Rhipicephalus microplus. The sequence goes on from NC_051173.1 coordinate 8,066,797, forward strand.
GTGGACTTCACGATGTATTTGTGTGGAGGGAAATTTCGGCTGGATTACGTGTCAAACATGGCCCTGATTATCAATCAAGCCATAGTTGGGTGGCGGTAAACTTACTCATTTGTAGTAGTACTGCCGCGCAAGCGCTCCGGCTTGTCGGAAATTCTTAGCTTGTGGTGGGATGCTCAGTATAGGGCTTTCCTTGCGCCTGATGCTATGCCCGGTGAGTCAACTAAGCTGACGCTCCAGGTTGCCGCTGGTTAGCAGCTCTTCCCATTGCTCCGCTGTTGAATGTGTTGTGGTGAGGCTGTTATACAATACAATACAGTACAATACAATACAATACAATACAATAGAATACAATACAGATAATACAATACTGCACAATACAATAGAATACAATACATACTTACTTCCACAATTAAAAAGATTCTGGACATACCATGGTATAAAAGCTTTTAACAGCTTTTAAACAAACAGCTTTTAAACAGCTTTTAAACAAACAGCTTTTAAACAGCTTTTAAACAAACAAACAGCTTTTAAACAAACAGCTTTTAAACAAACAGCTTTTAAAACAAACAAGCAAAAAAACAGCTTTTAAACAAACAAACATCGGCAAATAGCTCGTTCTCTGTCAGATTCGTCGTCATCGAGGTTATCGCATGCTCAGAGGTGTTTGCAATTTGTTTCACGTCGATCTTCCGTGCAGACAAGTCATTTCGATGGGAAAGCGAATTCTGGTTCTTTTGTGAACTATTCTTGCTGTGAGAAAGCCAGCCGGTGCCATAATGCTGCGTGTCGAGATTTTTTTTTTCGCAACGTTCACAATTGGCAAACGACTTCATTCGCAGCTTCTAGTTTATACAACTATAGGAGAGACCCGCTCAAGTTTGCCCGCCGACGCCAGCGCTTGCCCTCCCCCTGCCAGAAGAAGCGCACACTAGTAGCGTGTAGCGACCCTTCCGCTCCCTTTGGCTTCCATGCATTCGCAAAGCGCGCACTGCCCGTGAAACGCTCCTCGTTCCGCGATGTCACCCCAACAGAAAGGGGGAACTATTGCTGCATCGTCAACTGTCACAATAGCCATGCAAACACGAAGGGGTTGACTCAACCAGTGAAATTCTACCGATTCCCAAACAGAAGGTATGAAAAAAGCAGACGACAGGAAGGGATTAAAGCAGTGTGCCGAAAAAAGTACATTGCTTTTTTGATAGTTTTCATACAAAGTAAAAATGATTCAAGCAACAGACAATGCAAAATGTTTAATCAATAAGTTTTCATACGTAGCTATCTCCGTGAAGTTTTTGTATGAAATGTTTCTGTGCACACAAATGGACACAATTGCTAATTTCTTTAATGGGGTATTTTGCATCGTACATGTTTCCATAGGGTTGGATTTCATACGCAGCACTTGTTTTATTTTGTCAATGTAAAGCGTTACTAACAGGATCACGGAAAACCTTTAAACGTATACTTATTTTCAGACTTCTTGTACATTTTATACTTGAAGATGATAAAAAAGTTATTACTATCTCGCGCACTACAGATATGCTCAACGTTGATCAACGTACAATATCTGAATAAAAAAAACTCCAACGTATAAACGTTGTTGTGAACGGCACGATCTAATCTCTGCCACAACCTTATTTTGCTTAGGTGGAAGCGTCATTCTGTGAGGGCAGCCAGATCAGCACAAAATTTCGTGGAGCAGGCTGTGCCGCAAGGTATTGCTCAAGATGACCCAGCAATGCAAGATGAAGAGAACTCTGTTTTCTTCGATGTCTGTGACACGCTTTCAAGTGATTTAGAATCGCTAGAGATGCTAGCGATGCAACTACATTTGCCGCTGGAGATGCGAAGCTCCCGCTTGAGTGGGCAGGACCACGACAACTACGAAAACAAGAAAAAAATACATTAGCCGTTGTTGCACGTTCATTGGCAGATACAGTGAACTAGTTGTTACGAAGTGTGAAGGTGCAGCCCGTACAACACGGTGCATTTTCGATAGTGACCAAGATAAAATGTCTTTATAGCAATGTGCTCTTCCCCCGCAGATTAGACACACACACACAAAAGTTGCTCTGAAAGCTGGGCGCTCATCATGGTGGTACGCACGCTGTTCGTGAACTCGAAGTACCCGCGATGAGAACGGTGATAATGCAAGGAAGGACACGCGACAGAGATGTCAATTTTCGTTGTGGATCAGAAAGAAGCCCCAAATAGACCATTTCCTTTTGAAGTGCTGTGTATATACCGCACGATAACTTGGATGGGTGCTAGTAAATTAAGGTATCCGAACTAATAGCAGTCACACCGCAGGAACCGCTTAACCTAAAGCACGAGAAGCGGCCTTACCCATGCATTCAGTAACAAACATATTGCATAGTACACACAGCAAACCAAATAAAACAGGTATATAAATATGAACGTACAGAAAGTTGTATTCACCTCAAACTCCACGTCGTAAACAGCGTCGTCTTTCACTTGCTAAAAGCACTTCGCTCTGACGAGGACGGCGTCGTCTGCTACAACTTGCTTCGCATCCGCTACATGACTGAGCAGACGCTGCCCTTTTACCAAATTGCTGGCACGAAAAAAATTCTCAATTGCGGTAATCATATTAAACGCGGAGAGAAGCGTATACATCATAACCGCGCATGACGCGAAACTCTCAAAAACACTTGCAGAACGCGTGCAGTGTGTGAGCAAAGCAACGCGTTTTCGAGGCAGGTTGAAGGGGACAGCGGAGGGGATTAACACTCGAGTAACCAGTTTTCACCCCACATTGACTGACAGCGCCCGGCTCTGCAGCGCCTCCCTCGGCGTGGGTTTCCCCTATAGTACGCACTATTGCATTCTGCTTAAGTAAGCAAAATATTTTTGGGTGTTCTTAAATCTGGCACCGACCAGTTTTAGGCAAGTGGGCCTGTGCCTTGATTACTGTGCAGATGCTTGTTTTCATTGTTATTTTTGATCATTTTATTCTTTCACAGTAGGAGCGTGCGCAATGTTGGAATCGCGAAGACAGAACAATACACTTCCCCGTGTACTTCTTCCCGAGTCATGTTCGCATTATGGTGCCCGCAAAAAGCTCACTCTCTTCCTCGCGGTATTTACTGTACCATATGACAGCTGAAACTGGGATTCAACCGTATGTATATATTCTAACGTTGCTCCTGTTCCGATGCGAGCCCAACGACATGCCAAAAAAAAAAAAAAAGGCTTTCCGAAAAGATTTCACCGATAAACCAGCACAATACTAGCTCTGAAGTGTGTTTAGCGTCACTGAACTATAGGAGACACTGGAAAATGGATGTCACGCGACCATGTACTATTGTGCACAGAAAAAAGATTTTGGGAATGCCAGAGCGCACCAATTTTTATAAATTGTCACTAGTTGAATAAAGTATGTTTGTTAGCAACAGGCATTATTGATTCTGATTGTTGTTTTTGTTAGCAGAGTAGCCAGATTGGGAGATGTGTATTTCAGGATGCCAATTATGCAGCACTAAACTTTCTGTGGGCCTGTGCGAATATTATTTCCTAGGTAGTCTGAATTGGCATATATCGAGAGACTCCCTTCCCCCTTAACCAATAGACAAGCTTAGCCACGGTATTTTTAGAGCACAACTTTATATACCCATTCCTGCACTAAGCGATATCTCCGACAAGCTTAGCCACGGTAGTTTTAGAGCACAACTTTATGTACCCATTCCTGCACTAAGCGACATCGCCGACAAGCTTAGCCACGGTAGTTTTAGAGCACAACTTTATATACCCATTCCTGCACTAAGCGATATCTCCGACAAGCTTAGCCACGGTAGTTTTAGAGCACAACTTTATGTACCCATTCCTGCACTAAGCGACATCGCCGACAAGCTTAGCCACGGTAGTTTTAGAGCACAACTTTATGTACCCATTCCTGCACTAAGCGACATCGCCGCCAGTGGCGTAATTGCGCAAACGAGTGTGTACCACAGAAATTCGGCAAGCATCAATGCCGTGTATAGCATGTGCAATAGACCGATGAAAACGAAAGCATGCGCCGCATAAATTAGGCAAGCAAAAGAAAGGATTGGTGTACACTTAGCACTGAGTCATGCTACAGACATCAACAGGCAACATTGTCTCACCAATGTAGACAATGACTTCAGATCCTAGCTGCTTCGGGAAGCCCCGCTCGGACATAACGCTAGCTGATGACTTTCGTCAGTTGCACTCTCAGAAACTCTAAACTTCCAAGTGTTACGCTATGATTGAGCAGCCACACTCCTTATCTATGTTCGCTTCCTTGCCGCTCACGCCAAAGTCATACATCACAATCCCATTCATTAGCATTACTCTGAGCTTTACCTCTCTGAAATGTGTATGGATTTTAAACAACATATCGAAGTCGTATACTGCCAGTACTGTTTCTGGCACTCGCAGAGACCACTGCGAGTGGCTATCTTCTTACTTGCGAGTGGAAGATAGCCACTCGAAGATAGGGGGAGTGGCTATCTTCTTACTTGCGGGTATCTCTGCAGCACCCATTGAAATATTTTGTACCTCCGATGAAGTTGGTGAACTGATGGTTCAGCGAACTGGGAGCGCGGGGGTAAACACAGACACAAAGCAAAGAGGAGGCACACAGCACGAGCGCTCGTGCTGTGTGCCTCCTCTTTGCTTTGTGTCTGTGTTTAGCCCCGCGCTCCCAGTTCGCGGAACCATCATGAATTACCAACTAGCCCACCTTTCCATCCTATTGGTGGATGCCGCAACTGTATGCCGCAAAGCTGGACAACGGTTTGCTGGTAGAGGCTGTGTGCTTTTCTCCCACCGCAATCACCAAAAACTTCGCGCACTTCCTGCACTCCGCATTAGCCGGACATCGACCTACACCAACGTTAGGTGTGCGTGACTAATAAATACAAACACGATATTTCTGCAACTTATGCATAAGAACATCCCATTACTTTCCACCGTGAACAATTCCACTGCTGCTATGGCCTGGCGAAACAGTTGCAAAGACATCGTCTTTGAAAACCAGGCATTGGTATGCAAGCTGAACATATCTCCAACCACAGAGTCTCCTTCATTACAATAAAAGACAGGCAGACGTGTATTCCTTTGTGAGAGACTTGTGCAAAATAAATAGTGGTGTGCTACATTGCATAATTACATGTCTCTCTCAAATTGTTCATTTAAACTTATCGCAAAATCAAAACACAATAACAGCTGAACTTATAATTTTCATTAGGCAGTATCGTAACTATTGGTCATACATTTTGTTCCCTGCGACAACGGGGGGTATTTGGGTATACTGTCAATGAAGTTTTATACTGTTACTGCAAGACTCATGTTCAAGTGGCAGGGTAATTTTGTATATATATAGCGGTCAGATGGCCGAATCGAAGGAACGTTACTTTCTGGTGCAGAATTTATTTTCAATACTGGCAGTTTCATTTGGAGACCAAGGCAGGAGGGGGGGTCATACCGATAACAGCGTGAGCATGCAACAGAATGCACACACTGGACTGAGAATACACGCGAAAGGCTTAGCTACTGCATGACAACTACATGTTGGCTGGTTTATGAGCTTTAACATCACAAAAGCAATGCCGACACTGTGAGAGGGCGCCATAGTGAAAGGCTCCAGATAATTTTCACCTCCAGAGGTTCCTTGACATGTACCTAAAATCGCACACCTACGTGGGAGGTAGGCTGCATTGAAATGCGAGCACCATGGCGGGGATCGAAACCACGCCTTCGAGTAAGTAGCCGAACGCCAATACCAACGCGCGGGCTGTCACCTACGTCTTTACTTGCATCTGTTTTTCCCGCACAAACAGGAAAACAGAGCTTGTCGACATTCTCGAGTGTCTAAACTTCCAAGTGTTACGCTATGATTGAGCAGCCACACTCCTTATCTATGTTCGCTTCCTTGCCGCTCACGCCAAAGTCATACATCACAATCCCATTCATTAGCATTACTCTGAGCTTTACCTCTCTGAAATGTGTATGGATTTTAAACAACATATCGAAGTCGTATACTGCCAGTACTGTTTCTGGCACTCGCAGAGACCACTGCGAGTGGCTATCTTCTTACTTGCGAGTGGAAGATAGCCACTCGAAGATAGAGGGAGTGGCTATCTTCTTACTTGCGGGTATCTCTGCAGCACCCATTGAAATATTTTGTACCTCAGATGAAGTTGGTAATTCATGATGGTTCAGCGAACTGGGAGCGCGGGGGTAAACACAGACACAAAGCAAAGAGGAGGCACACCGCACGAGCGCTCGTGCTGTGTGCCTCCTCTTTGCTTTGTGTCTGTGTTTACCCCCGCGCTCCCAGTTCGCGGAACCATCATGAATTACCAACTAGCCCACCTTTCCATCCTATTGGTGAACTGTATGCCGCAAAGCTGGACAACGGTTTGCTGGTAGAGGCTGTGTGCTTTTCTCCCACAGCAATCACCAAAAACTTCGCGCACTTCCTGCACTCCGCATTAGCCGGACATCGACCTACACCAACGTTAGGTGTGCATGACTAATAAATACAAACACGATATTCCTGCAACCTAATGCATAAGAAAATCCCATTACTTTCCACCGCGAACAATTCCACTGCTGCTATGGCATGGCGAAACAGTTGCAAGGACATCGTCTTTAAAAACCAGGCAATGGTATGCAAGCTGAACATATCTCCAACCACAGAGTCTCCTTCATTACATTAAAAGACAGGCAGACGTGTATTCCTTTGTGAGAGACTTGTGCAAAATAAATAGTGGTGTGCTACATTGCATAATTACATGTCTCTCTCAAATTGTTCATTTAAACTTATCGCAAAATCAAAACACAATAACAGCTGAACTTATAATTTTCATTAGGCAGTATCGTAACTATTGGTCATACATTTTGTTCCCTGCGACAACGGGGGGTATTTGGGTATACTGTCAATGAAGTTTTATACTGTTACTGCAAGACTCATGTTCAAGTGGCAGGGTAATTTTGTATATATATAGCGGGTCAGATGGCCGAATCGAAGGAACGTTACTTTCTGGTGCAGAATTTATTTTCAATACTGGCAGTTTCATTTGGAGACCAAGGCAGGAGGGGGGGTCATACCGATAACAGCGTGAGCATGCAACAGAATGCACACACTGACTGAGAATACACGCGAAAGGCTTAGCTACTGCATGACAACTACATGTTGGCTGGTTTATGAGCTTTAACATCACAAAAGCAATGCCGACACTGTGAGAGGCGCCATAGTGAAAGGCTCCAGATAATTTTCACCTCCAGAGGTTCCTTGACATGTACCTAAAATCGCACACTACGTGGGAGGTAGGCTGCATTGAAATGCGAGCACCATGGCGGGGATCGAAACCACGCCTTTCGAGTAAGTAGCCGAACGCCAATACCAACGCGCGGGCTGTCACCTACGTCTTTACTTGCATCTGTTTTTCCCGCACAAACAGGAAAACAGAGCTTGTCGACATTCTCGAGTGTCTAATTGCAGCGGACTCAGTTCGCGAGTGGAGAGCACTTTATGCTGTCGCTGTATGCAGCGGACACGAGAGGCTTGTTCACTGAGGCCGCTTATCAGTGAAGGTAGAGTTCATCGTAACAGGTGCTGGCTGCACCAAACTAATGAGTTGGCAAACATGGGCGCAGTACTTATACGGCGTCGAAAAACAGCTGGTAACCCTAAAGACGACGAGGCTCCAGCGGCAGACCGGCCACCGGTCGACATGAAGCCCCATTGGCAACGATTGCTCTGGCTTGCAGGCTTGTTCAGGGCGACACAAACGGCACATAACTGTGAGTTGAATAATCATAATTTCCACGCGTATTTCAAATCTACCGCTTCGTGTACGAGTAATTAACAATTCGCAAAAATTATTACCGAAATGACAATTCGGCACTTCTGAAGACTACAGTACTGATGGCAAAATAATTGAAAATTTAGGTTCATATGTAAGCATAAAGCATAAGCGTCTTCAGGACCTTATTGTTCATGTCTTGTAGCGTCGCGTGAAAATGTGTCAACTAAAAACGTTTCAACTGCATTTATGCGATAATCACTGTCGAACATCGTTTGAGGAAACAAGGCGAAGACATACCACCTCCGGACAGGCCTTCGACCAAGAGCGCTGCTGGACGTGTACATAGACAAGGTCATCAAGGGAAAGTAACGATTGGTATTGAAGAGCACGCGCAGCTTTATCCAGTAATCAGCTTTACAACACTTTACGCTAATGAAAGGTGACAACTTAGAAAGCTACATTATCTAGAAAGACAAGCATGACCATTAATCATGTGCAGTTTAAACCACTGTACTTGAAGACCCACGGACAATTTCTGATCGCATCTCAATTAATAAGTGGATGTCATAAGGCACCGAGGCATTGAGTGTTTCAAGTGCTACACCATTTATAAAACAGCGAAGCTGTTTAAGCTACTGGTAATTTGTGCGCCACCGTACAAAACTCCTCAGGTGCACCACAGTTATTGAGCAGGTGCCTTAGGTGCGAGCATAAGCGAAAACTCTGCTGAGAGGAGTGGAGTGCGTGAAGAACATGAAAGAGAGGGATAGAATAAAGAATAAAAGAAAAATACAGAAAAATGAAGAGAATATATACATGAAAAGATAGTAATACAGAGTAAAAAAAACAATGCAACAGACACAAAAATCGATAGAAAAAAAAAACTCATAGCAAGATAGAAAAAGAAACAGAAGGCAATAGCAAGAAAGAGGCACTAACAAACGATGCTGGAGAGAGAGCGAAGAGAGAAAGAGTGAGAAAGAGAAAAGAACATCTTGAGAGAGAAAGAAATAGAAAGAAAGAGATAAAAATAAAGAGATATAAAAAGTGGTTCGAAACGTAGATACAAGAAACATAGTAACCAGGAGAGAAAGTCAAGAAAATGAAAAATAAAAAGAAGCAAGGAAGGAGCTCAACTCTTCCTACATTCACGCTTGGCCCCAACAGAAACAGACAACCTGATTTTTTTCAAAGTCGTCTTTGACAGTTTTATATTCCGGCCTGCGTCCCCACGCATAACTACGATGTATCTGTACCTCGTCTGTGTGAACCCACACTATCTTTTAGTGATCTCCTTTCAAGAGATCATCCTCACGCTATTTCAGCACCCAGCAATTGTTCGTATTAATGATAGCTTGACGGATATAGCGAGTATTCCAGCTCAGTTAACTTATTCGATACGCTGAATTAGGACTGCATCAAGTTAGTCTGCAGCAATATCAAAAACGTGTTAGAGCCTTCTTCAAAGTAATGCTTTAAGCGTTATTTAACATGCCTTCTTACTCTTTTGCTGCTAAAGTTTTCAGAGCCTCCTCTACATTCTAGTCGTATTTATTACCTTCCAATTCCTGTTAGCATTCTCCGCGGATAATAGAGTTTTGTTGCGCGGAAAGATGCTAGTATTCTAAATTTATATCGGGTGTTTTTACGTGCTCAAAACAGAAAATTATTGAAGATACCTAAGCGACTCGCACATTTAGGCTATCGCGTTGTTCTCTATGATACTTGCCGGTGGATGGCGACAAGAACATGGTAACACCTTATCAAAGTATCTTTAAATCATATATTTAAAAAATCATTGTTTCGCGTCATAAAATGAAATGGAGAATTGACTGAGAACATCAAAATTGTTGTCTTTCAAGAAGAATGCGCCGAAAAGTTTACGCGTAGTTATATCTTCAATTCCGCCGAGGGTCCTTACATCGTGGAATCGCGGATCACAAGGGCAGGTTTTGACATGCGCCTAAAGGTGCACCGCAAAATTATTTGTGAAGTTGTTCGCATGCTTTCTCCTGTGATCATTGACGCATTTGCCTGTTTGTTTCACATAGAACTTCCCTGTGGTTCGGGTGGATTCCTACACCACACCTGTAGAACAGCGAGAGTAAAGGTTGTCTGGCGCACGTGCTCAGATTCGCAGCCAGTCTTAAAAGTGTCAATGCTCCAGGGGCCCTTCTAAGGTCACGATTTCTCTGCCATCATCTGTGACCAGCATATGACAGGGAGAGTGCAAAAGAACTCGTATTCCTGTATCTGCTTCCGCCGCACATGCAAGGACACTAAAATAACCACAGGAGCTCAAGACCCCTGTCACTCGAGGCTGACTGTAATGGGGACTCCCGGATTAACTTTGAACTCCAGCACTTCTTTATCGCGCGCTTTATTCTACGTAGGAGGGAGCAGCTGCACATTGTATCCACCAAAATGCAGGCGCTACAGTTTCGATTAGCTAGATAAAGACAACTTTGGTTCGCGCTCGTTGTGCCATTTCGGATTTCTTTTTGATGGCGCCTTAATCTTCTTTGCCACAAAATACAATGAACGCTCATTTTCAAACTTTTTCTTGCGCTAGTTCGTTATGGAAAGGCTTATCATGATTTCACGGGTACTGCCTCGATCTTCATCGCAGGGTGTGTCGACATAACATCCGCTTGCGCGCATGTTCGATTGGATGACACTTGAGATGACATTTCGTTTTTATCACGTGTCCCGTTGTTGTGTCGCCGCGTCCTACTGATCTGGGAATTCGAAGCCCCATAAAGCGAATTTAGGCCCTATTGTTGATAAAACAGAATTTAAGCCTAAAAGCGGAACGTTTCTGTAACTATCTTGCATGGCCCCTATCTTCTCCCAATGAACATGACCAGTCAATGTGCCATTCAAGGTGACGTTTCCACGTGCACGATTTACAGAAAAGTTATCTTGCTCGAAATCTTGCGCAGATATTTAACTGACATAACCTCAAGAGTATCGGCTGTTCGCACATAGTTTTCTTCAATATAAGTACCGTAATGAAAACGAGTAGATAATGAAACCAAGGAAAGCATAGATAACTTTCATCGAACTGTTTTAAGTTTAGTGTATAATTGTGGTATAACAAGGAAAAAAAGGGAGATAAACAAGGTCGCAGGTTGCCAGTGCCAAGTTGTCTTTTTTTTACTACATTACTTTTTCTTATCTAAAGTAGCGTTATCAGGATACAGATAAAGTGGTACAATTGAAGTTTCATATACCTTCATTGGTTTCATTATCAGGTGAATTGCATTAGGGCTATGCCAAAGAAACAAGGTATCCAAAATTCCCTTCTTTCAATTAATATACGTATGGCCTTTTACGTATTCCTAGGAGAGAAGTATACCCGAAGTGATGCTCCTCAATACACAAGCACCCTTTTTGTTTGTATCCTCCTTTTTTGCATTCGTATATCCATCCGCTTAGGTAGCAACAGCAATGATCTTTCTGGCTTACGCCAACGCTTGCATATGCTAAGCTAGCTGGACTTGCGTACGACACTATGTGTACGGCCCTCCAGTCAAAGAGCCTCGCAGCTACGGAAAAATAGTACTTGAGTACTCGTAGACTTGCATGTCATACCACGCAAACACTAAGAGTGGACAGAAGAGTCAGTTACACAGCCCCAAACTCACTCACAATTAGAGTCTGAAAGGGGTGGGGAGGCTCGTCTTGCTATGGCCGCTACCACCATTCATGACAACGTACCTTGCACAAACTTCAAAAATTCTGGCCATAAAAATGCTAGATTCACTTTGACTACCTCAGGATTAGTGGAAGGTTAAGTCCTGTATCTCCTCACTGCCCCTTCAATCTCACACAGACACACACAAAACACTGGGAATCTACGCCTAATAGTACGTAGAATCATGATGTGTGAACTCAAAAGCGTAAAGCTTTAACTCAGATAAAACCTGCGAACTTCGAGCGGAACCGTTTGAAATGTTAACCGTTTAACCGTTCACCGTTTAACCGTTTGAAATGTTACATGAAACGGTTTCGCAGGTGCACATAACTAGATTTGCAGAGGGAGGTAATCAGATTTTGAACTTTGACCTCTCCCGCACACGTCTGCAGTAACTCGGCGGAAATACACCCACCTGGCCAGCAATACCCGAAGCATCATGTCCTGCAGGATATCAGCTATCGGCTGGATTATGTAGGCATGTCAACCATATATAGTGGACGTTGGTGATAAACTACTCGCGCTTACACATTGCTGCTGTCGACGGTTTCTTGGTTATATAACAGTCCATGCTGCAGTGGTTGATTTGTGGTCGCTGACACTTATGAAGTAAACGTTATCGCAGCCTAGTCGCTGGCCACCTATAGGTCAAAGATAAACCATATTTCGCAGAAGCAGCTTTGACTTAAGCAATATGCCCTGAGAATATGAAGCCAGGAATAATCTACCTTGTCGTTTATTAGTCGTCACACCTGGTGAGCCGCTGCAGGTGCATTCAGCTGCTGCGAAGGGACGAGCGCCTGTCAGTATTGACATTGCATAGCAAACATTTTATTTGTGTGAGAGGAGTGGGGATCGATATGCCAAAATTGAAATGATATATTACGTGTTGTGGAACGCAGTCGAGGAATACTGTGCGTCTACATTGCACATTTACATGAAAAGTAGAGCTCTTCAGGATATAGGCCAGCTGGAAAGTTCTACTTCCTCACAAATTTCTCGTTCTCACTGTCTTTTAAGCATGAACTGTATTCAAACAAAATTAGTAATACGCGAACAAGTTCACTAAGTACAAATGCTTTTAAATGTAGTTGCCGAGCATAATATAAAAAAGTGTCGTCAAATGAGGCTATGGGCGCAAACTGAATAGTGTTGTGAATTCTCGCGCGTTTAGAAAAAGCGTGTAACGATTAAGAGCACTTCGTACTCAACAACAGAAGAGCAGTGAGCCGTCTCTCGTACACGTGCATAGTATATTGAAGTATCTAATGACGACGCCACGAACATCTACAGCGGTAGTCAAAAGTTCCCAGGCCACTATCCCATGTACTCTAATGGCAGTGCCCTCTCGTGGTTTTGGACATCATCTGTGGCTTGGCGATTGACACCTGTTTTGTTCGTGATTGAAGAATATTTCCGTCTTACACCACTGAAAAAATGCACACGATATAGGGGCCTGTGAACTTTTGAACACCACTGTGAGTAAAATAATGCTAAAGAACTTCAGGTGGTCCTGAATTGTATTGGAAACCTCCGATACTACTTACATCATTTATAATAATCATTTTCTGGCTCACCAAACTCTAAACTTATTCTTTAAATTCTCAAATTTTGCTGATAATTTCACATTATATTAAATGTACAATTAGCAAGTTGCTGGTGCACTTGACCCACTAAGATACCGATTCGAAAATTGAGGACCATGTTATGATTGATTTATTGATTGGTTGATATGTAGGGTTTGACGTCCCAAAACCACCGTATGATTATGTAATGGAGGGCTCCGGCAATTTCGACTGCCATGTGTTTCTTAACGTGCAACCAAGTATGAGCACAAAGACCAACAGCATTTTCACCTCAACCGAATCGAGGACTATGCCCTGTTATCATTGCCGAAAAGTGGTGCTTACCCTTCTAAGTGCGTGTTCACCGAATATAGAGTGCGTTTTCTAACGCACTGCTCGCAATACACACTATTACGACAACATAATAATATTTCCTTTATATCACAGAATTCTCCTGCTATGAAGTGTTCTAGAAAACAAGAAACAGTTCAATTTGCTTTGCTTATTGCCCCATTTGCGTATATAGGAAAATTAAATTCCACCTGGGAAAATTTTTTTCAGGTTCGGAACTAGAATGCCACACCACCTCCTCGATTACCACGGCAAGCCGGACGGAGAGCCCGGTTGAACCAGTATCATCCCCGGACGTTGCACATGGCAACACTACTGTCTCCCCGCCAGCTACAAGTACTGCATCAGAACCTGAAGACGCCTTCCAGAAACGCCTGAACATGCTACTTAAGGAGCAGAAGCTGGTACTTGCACCGGCACCCGAAGGCAAGAGCCGGCGTCGGCGCGCAGTCATGCAGAAAGCCTCTGAAGTCTGGGCGCTGTTTCGTGGAAGGCGTAAGTATACGAGCATGCAACACGCACGGAGAATTGGCGATGTATATATTCATATGAGAACTTCCTTGGTACAAATTTGCGGTGTTTAAGCTGGAAAAAACAGAGATGGCGCAGTGCATAAATCAGCTGGCTAGTGTGTGCTGAAGAAAAGAGGCAAACGGAGCAAAGCAATGCAGAAGGTAAAACTCACTGAGAAAATGCACCATGTAAGTTTCCGCCTATAGGATTTATTTCCACCTATAGCTGGAAATAAATACTTTTCTCTTACATGGTGCACTTTGTCAGTGCGTTTTGCCTTCTGCATTGCTTTGCTCCGTTTGCTTCTTTTCTCCAGCACACACTAGCCAGCTATAGAAAGCTGACGGAGGGGGTGAGAATAAAAGGGCTGATATGGACAAAAAAATTGCCCGCAGCTTCCCTCGGGGGAACACTGAGGAGGATGCGGACCATATAATTGGTTAACGGGGTGTTAAAGTGCGACTTACTTGGGTCGATGGCTAAATTGGTTAACGTGGTTGTGAAATGGGGTGTTAAATTGCGACTTACTTGGGTCGATGGCTAAATTGGTTAACGTGGTTGTAGGAGGGGGTGTTAAATGAGTGAACACGTACACACGTATGCGAAAGGGCGGCGCTGGTCGAAGGGACGTCGATCATTGTGTTTGTGGATTCGTTGGAATTCATTTCACCGCGACCTTGGACGTCGACGCGCCGTACAAACCAACCGACGAGCGGCAACTGAGCGAGCGAGCGCCGACCTTGAGTAAGTATACAGCACGACGGCGCATGCACTGTCAGCTGTTGAATGTTCTCGAAGCGCGACACCACATGCGCGTCCACTGGAGAATCAGGAGAATTGTAGATGTCGAACGCGGTGTGTAGAGGAGGAAGGGTGCACAGATGGTGGAGGAGTGAAGCGCGCGCGGTGTGTAGAGGAGGAAGGGATGCACAGATGGTGGAAGAGTGGGCGACGGCGCGACGGCGCATGCGCGCGCGTCAGCTGTCGAATGTTCGAGAAGCGGTGCGGACGGCGCACTACAAGGCGCGAGTATAAGATGCTCCGCATCTAAAAATTGCCGAATGCTCGTACATCAGATATACAGAAGATGACACAGACAAGCTGCAAACAGAAAAACCACTTAATAGTGGATGTGTTCACATTTATTAAGAGCGGTTACTTTCAATTCGCCCTATACAAGACGGTGTACCAAACGTTCAGTACTTGTTCACTAACTACGAAGGTACTGTTTTCGTAAATTCAAATTAGTGTAAGCTCAGCTAAGCATACCATGATTATAGCAACCTTCTATTAAGTGCGGTCCTTCCTATTACCGCACTGCAGACTTCGTCGATACTGAGCTGCAGAAAAGGCGAGATCTACCGGACATGGACGAGTGTGAAGAGACCGTTTACCGGGGAATCACGTGGCCGGCGACGCCACCGGACAAGTGCACCGAGATGGACTGCCCCAACTGGAACGTTGGTAAGTGCGCTGGGTGGACGGAACCGACACCTGCGTAGGCGGAGTCTCGAGATTCTGAAGTGAAAGGTTGTTGATTGTACTTCAAAGATTTAAAAAAGAAAGCTAATCCATGCGTTAGCTAATCACCGTACACCCCCCTCCACCTGCCTGCGATTGGGAAATGGCAATGAGTGAACGATAAAAGCTAGTTTCCTGGGCTATTGTATTTACCTGTATACTGCCAGCCCTTCATAGTACTGACTAACTTTGACTGGGTGGTGAGGGACGTAGACTCGTGTCTTTTATTACTGAGTTGGATTAACGACCACAAAAGGCTTGTTACGTGTTCCTAGTGCTAGCTAATTGTGAGAGTTTTTAAATGGTAATTTAAGCATTGACATATATATGAGGCGGTATATTGAATCAAATTTCGTGCATGCTCTCCCATGTTCACCTGTGTCGGGTAACATGGGCTGGTATTGTGCAGAGTATCTGTGGTTACAAACGCTGCATTATCTTCTTTCAATATTCTCGATGCATATAAACTAACCGGAGTTAGCTTTGTCTGGCATTTTCATTAACTATATGTAATAAATAAGACCTTGCGGTCGATGTGTGGTGGCGGCTACTCTTCTCCTCTGACGTGATAAGCGTCCTCGTGATGTTTATAACAAGTACCTATTGATTAAAAAACGTACCATTGTACATTTATTGATTTCCCTATTTAACAAACGATCCAATCAATCAATTGAAGGATCGATCAGTCATTTATGTAATAAATGCTCCTAGGACTGATTGATTGATATCGCCCCGCCGCGGTGGTCTGGTGGCTAAGGTACTCGGCTGCTGACTCGTAGGTCACGAGATCAAATCCCGGCTGCAGTGGCTGCATTTTCGATGGAGGCGCAAATGCAGTAGGCCGGTGTGCTCATATTTGTGTGGACGTTAAACAACCCCGGGAAGTCAAAATTTCCGGAGTCCTCTCTTACGGCGTCTCTCATAATCATATGGTGGTTTTGGAACGTTAAACCAAACATATCAATCATCAATCTGGATGATTGATTCTGAGCACAAATCTGAGCACACGGGCCTACTGCATTTTCGCCTCCATCGAAAATGCAGCCGCCGCAGCCGGGATTCAAACCCGCGACCTGCGGGTGAGCAGCCGAGTACCTTAGCAGACCACCGTGATGGGCAATGTTCCTAAGGACAAATATATGATTACTATGGACGCACGCACGAACGATAAAAGGTGCTTTAGAGAAACCAAAATTATATATTCTATTGAACTGATAACAAACATACAAAAGTATAATACACTCGATTGGGAGAAAGGGGTGTCCTAGAAATTCGCGTGGTCCCCGCTTGCAACGTAACTTGTAATCAAGAGGCCTAGATGGCACGTGATGTGTGTCATCTTCTATTTATTGAAATGCTGTTTATCGCAAAGTAGTAGCACGGACAAAAGCCACAATTCAAGTGCAGGGGCGCGGGCCGAGTGCCTCAACAGGTATCAGATAAGAACAGCAGGAAACATCGTCATACGAGATATATCGTAAGGGTAACGAACCTCACCCTTACCCGTTTCATGCTTGGATGATAGGCGCACCTGCAGTTAATACGGCAGATCGTCTCATATCGCGCACCTATGTGACGGCGCTTCGCGATCCTTAAAGCTCTACACGAGAAAACAGAATAACCCCCGTATTCACAAACACTCCTCGACTCGACTTTCTTCCTTCACTTGACATAGCTGAGCATTGCCCCACCGCTCAGCTGAAAATGACGCTGCGCTGCTCTAGAATCACAGCAGATTGTGGCTGATATGCAGTGACTTACCGTGCCCAGAGACGGCGCTCCAATCTGTTTTCTCTATTTAAGGTGAAGCGTTGAGTGAAGGGACGTTCTAGAATACGGGGGTAAGCGTTTTAAAAAGTGAGGTCTTTTCCATAAAGATCAGTCTTTTGAGTGGTCGCTCCACGCCATAAAAACAACATAAGTCTATGACCTTCGGTTACTTCAACAGCAAACGTTATTGTCCGAACATATACGAACTGGCTCTCATTGCGCCGCGCCGCTTTGTTTCCTATCAGGCAAGAGAGAGAGAATTATTTTAATGGGGAGCTGGAGAGGCTTATTAAAATGATTCTCTCTTTCTCGCCTGATAGGTAACAGGGTTACGTTCACTGATTGGAATCATGGCCAGGACTATCCTCTTTGCGGTTTTCGTCTATTTTATTTCCATTACTGTCTGCGATTTTTTCTTCTTCTCTCAATGCTATCAGTATATTTCCTGTATTATGACACCGAAAACACAGCTCTTAACTTTAATGAATTCAAGTATAAATCTATGGCAGACATATCATAGAACCTAGAACTAATACTATCAACATGTTTTTAAAAAACAAACCCGCCACGGTGGTATAGGCGTGACGGTGCTCGAGTGTTGACCTGCAGGTAGCGGGATTGAATCGCGGGGGTGGCTGCAGCATTTTAGATGCACTAAAAATGCTTGAGACCCTCGTGCTTCGACTTAGGTGCTCGTTAATTACTCCAAATGACGAAATTTCCGGAGCCCTTCACTACCGCATCTCATATAATCATATCATGTTTTGTGGAATGCTGAACCCCCTTAATTACTGTTATATGCGCTTTCATGACCGCATAGTATCGGCCACATTCACAAAAGGCTTGATGTGTTTACGACGGCACTTCGGCAGTGGCTAACAAAAACAATTTATGTGTATCTTCTGGGGACACCAGTAGCAGTGTGCGAAGTCTTCGTCGCTCTGAGGCGTATGTGTAGTGAGGCACATTTGCTGTTGTTTTGTTTTACGATTCTACAAGAGCGGATAGATATAACCATATAACGTGTAGCTTACATTAGTAACGATCGGTACTATGTGAGTACATATGGTCAACCTCACACTAGATCTGCCTTTCTTTCAAAATGTATTAACACATGGGCACATTTTTTCTTGATTATAACCCCGGCTTACTGACCACGTAGTGCTGCGCAGCACAACAACAAACAACAACAACAAACAACAATAATGACGACGATGACAACATCGACAATGACTGTGAAACCCCACAGAAGACTCGGAATTGTGCCTTTTCAGAACGCATGCGCGTCTGCGAACTACAGCAATATGTGAACGAACCAACACGGTTTAACGTATTACTAGATCTTTCCTAACCAATAATGAAAGCTTTATTGTTCACACAAATGTATGCCCAGGAAGAGTGATCATAGTTATGTTGTTGCGGAATTAAACGTTTCTGGAATACCTGCGTGTAAGCAACCCCATCACAATGTTTTCATGTACGCCAAAGGTGACCTTGGCGAAATTTATGAAGCGCTGGTCTTGTATTATCCCACTTTTTCATGCATATCGGAGTCACGTGGCATGAATGAATTGTGGCTGATTTTCCATGACAAGATTACAGAGCTGTGGTGAATATGCTCGTACCTCAGAGGTGTCTAAGATGCAGAAAGATGCACAAACCCTGGTTCAACTCGGAGATACGCAAACGTGTTAGAAAAGCAGCTAATGCCCACAAAAAGTTCCTTAAAAACAGCAGTAAATGAAACAAAGTTAAAATTGAAACAGGCAAAATTTGTCTTCTTTGACAAGCTAAACACAGATCTGAAGCGTAATCCAAAACTCTTTTGGAAGTACGTCAAGAGCAACAGAAAGAATGACACAGCTATCCCTGACCACTTAACTGTAGAAAAAACTAAAACAGATGACTTGGAAAAAGCTTAAGCATTTAACGCCTATTTTCAGTCATTGTTTTCGACAAGGACTCAAAATTCACCAATATTACCTTCCAAAAATATTGGTAATGAAATGGCGGAAATTGAAGTCAACTACACTGGATAGTCTTTTGCGTACTGTGGACACCTGCAAGGCTACGGAGCCTGATGGTATATCATCTCATGTACTTAGAAAATGTCATGTTATTATTGCACAATATTTATGCATAATGTACAAGTTGTCTCTAGACACCAGCGTGGTTCCAGGGGATTGGAAAACAGCAAATGTGGTTCCTGTGCACAAGGCAGGAAGCAAAAAACAAGTACAAAACTATCGTCCCATATCATTCATGTCAACCTGTCACAAATTGTTAGAACGCATTGTTTATATAGCATTGTTCAAATATCTCAAATCTACCCGTTTTTTCACTCACTACCAGCATGGATTTCGCCAGGGTCGTTCATGCGCAATCCAACTAACTGAATTTCCACACAAAATAATGATTACGCTTGATCGTAATAAACATTGTCGATGCATTGTTTCTTAATTTTCGCAAAGCATTTGATTTGGTCGTGCATAATCTGCTAAAACTTAAACTTGCTTCATTGAATATTAATGCCAAGCTACAAACCTGGCTCCGGAATTACTTTAGCTGTCGTAAACAGTGCGTTGTCTTAAATTCTAAAATGTCTTCATATGTAAACGTGACTTCAGGCGTGCCACAAGGCAGCGTTCTGGGTCTGCTGTTATCCTTGATTAACATAAATGATATAGCAGATAACATAAAATCTAGCTTTCAATTATTCGCAGATGATTGCGTCATCTACCATCACATCACTTCAATTGCAGACACTGAATTATTACAAGGTGACTTAAACGCCGTGACACATTGGCGCTCCACGTGGAATATGTGCTTAAATATCTCAAAAGTTCAACCACGTCAGGTTTGCAAAAAACATTTCAGAAATCCAGCACACATACAGTATTGATGAAAAGGCAGTTAAAAAAGTATCTGAGTGACTTAAAATGATCTTAAATGCTAGTAGATAATGCTGTTTTTTTCTTCACAGAAACTTTCATTGTGATACAAAAGAGGTAAAGGAAACTCTTTATTTTCTGCATGTAAGGTCTATACTGGAATAAGCTTGTGTTATGTGGGACCCGGCTCAAAATTATCTCGCAGAAACAATAGAAAAAGTTCAAAACCAGACAGCCCGTTTCGTCAGAAAAAATTACAACTCATTTGCTAGTATATATCAAAAATAAAGGGCACATTAGGCTGGGAAAGTCTAGAATCTACAAGACGGAAACTTCGACTAGAACTTCTGCATAGTATTTACTATAACCAAACAGCAATCAAAAAATCAGAATACATACTAGCACCAACACATCGGTCTACAAGATGCCAACCCACCCATAAAACACGAGAATACGCATTCAAAACCTCAACTTTCGCCACCTCCTTCTTTTTAAAAACAATTAGAGACTGTAATGGACTTCCCGAAAATATCGTAATTTGAGTGACAACATCGCTTAATTTTCATCATTGTGACATGCCTATTAACTTTTAGTACCTGTTTGCCACGTGTCATATTGTACTAAAACATTTTTTTAAATTTCTTTCTGTAATTATTTTATGTTGTTTTATTTTCCAGAATGTTTAAAGGGCACTATCGCAGAAATGTTAGTAACCATATTGAAGATTCTGTGTATACCCCCCCCCCCCCACTGCAGTTATGCCATTATGGCGTTGCAGGCACTCTGTAAATAAATAAAAATGACAACGATTACGACGACGACAACAACAACAACAACAACAACAACAACAACAACAACAACAACAAGAAAAGAGGCTAAATTGATGCCGAAAACTTTGCAAATAAGGAAACTTGATTGCCTTAATTTGCCTCCCTTGCAGAGATTTCGGCACCACTTTGATTTCCTTTGTTTTTGTTGTTGTTGTTGTAGGCATCATCTTATGTCGTCATTCTTATTTTTTAGTGTTTTTGTGTATATTTTAAACATTAGTTGTCATGATGTGTAGATAGCTGGTTCTAATGTAGCCTACCTTCCCATATTTCGCCAAATATATAAAAAACTCTGTGCAACAGTCAGAAGCCCATCGACCGGTTGCAAGAAGCACTGATTTTAATTATTTGCACAATCCAATTGGGTCAGAAACGTCCTTCTTGCACATTTTCTTTTATTTCTTCAAGCCGTTCTATATACCCTTATGGCTGAGTATATTCCACTGGTACCCCCAACGCCTACTCATTTAAGATTTGGATGGCCAAGAACGCAGAATACAACAACTCTGCCGTCGATGAGGCAGTGGAACACCTTTTGTGTTATTTCCCGACATACGCAAACGAGAGGCTTAAACTCCGCGTTGTTCTACATTGACAGGACGGAACCGATTACCCGGTCGAGAAGCTATTGGAACCATGGGGCAGCCAATCACCGTTCTGAAAGGCAACGAAAGCTTTGTTACGTATTATCGGGTACGCTGGTCTGATTCGTCGTTTGTGATGTTGAACGGGAAACTGTTAAAGCGAGTTTTCTCTTCTGCTCTATATAACTTTCCTTCCCCCTACCCCAGTGCAGGTAGCCTACTGGGTTCAGCTCTGGCTAACATCCCTGCCTTTCTTCTATTCTTATTCTCTCTCTATCTCACCGGTCCACCTCAACAACTTTCTCCACACCTACTACTTGCGTTTACAGGCATTATGACGTGGTGCTGCAACTCAAGGGGATACTGGAAGACTCAGAGCCCGAACACGGCGCAGTGCGTGCAGCCTTCAGTACTGTTGCTAAAGAGTCAGGTAGGGCACGCAATCGAGCTTGCTCTGCAGCCAGCAGTAATAAGCTCAATTTGCTCTCCTCTGTTTCTTTTTTACAGATCACAGCAAGCTCAAAGGCAAGTTGTTCAGGATTTACCTGCGGCTAAATACGAACAATTTTCAATCGATGGTAAACATCGAGTGAAAAAATGCCTTTTAATTTCATCAGCTTTTTGTGGGTGCATAATCTTTTCTTCTCTTCGCTCCAGTGGCACACGTTAGCCGCCTGCATTAAAATACATTTAAGCGTCTAATTACCAATTCGAGAACTTCTGCGCTCGTACATCGGAAGGTGAAAAGCACGTGCCATGGATTCGTAAGGAGGTTATCAGTGAGCCACCACATTGAAACAGAAACTGCATCATTTTTTTTCTTGTGTAAATGCCTGGCCTATGGCACACTAGGAGCCGTCGGATCAAATTCTCGCATTATTATTTTTTTTAACCTCATTTTGGTATGCGCTGTCTTTTTACTAATGCCAGAGAGAGGCCGCTTTATGGGTTTTTTGCTTATTTTCTTTTTTATGTAGGTTTCGGTATTTGTAGCAGCCTATAGAAATAATATTAACACATAATAATAATAATAATAATAATAATAATAATAATAATAATAATAATAATAATAATAATGTAATCTAAACATTTTCCTGGTGTTTTTGTTCTCGTTGTTATAATTTATGCCTCATACGATATTCCGCCATGCAGAGTAAGTAACCAAGAAGATTGTTAACTTAGTGAAACTTTTTGTCTTCAACTTCTTTTTTTATATATCTCTTTTACTCATCTAATCCGCCGATTAATGGCCTACTACTGCTACACCCACATTATGACACTTATGCACAATCCACATTATGACACTTATGCCGACGCCTTGGTTAGGGTCACCCCCCCCCCCCCACACACACACACACATCATTGAGTTGATAAACTCTGCCAAAGCAAGCTCACAAATAAACATATTCCAGTGCTTTGAGCAGCCTCGCTCGCAAAAAAAAAAAAAGCTTCTCCGCAGTGTTTTACCCAGTCAGTGCCGCCTCTGCACAGCAGAAGTACTTAGCCGACATCATCGAGACGGTGAGCGATTTCGTGGGCAACAACTCGCTCGAGGTCGGCGGCGATCTGGTGGCCATCGTCGACCTTCTGGACATGGGCGTGGCGAGAAGCGACACCGGGGACAACTACCCGGGACGCATCGCCAGCGCCGCGCAGGCGCTGCGCGTAGGCGGTCTCACGGCCTCCACGGTCGACGCACTGCTCAGCCGCGACAAGCCATGGAACGAGGTGCCCGCGGTGCGTCCCATAACGTCGTTGATAAGCGCGCTCAAATGTTATACGCTAGTGCACACCTTATAAAGTCCTCTACGAAATGTCGATATACGGCATCTCCATGCTTAATTTACGGCCGCGTGCGACGATATGAATGTCAATATACAGACGTGAATGATTGTGCGTACTGCCATATATGGGTCCATAAAAACGTGTATTGGCTAATTAAGTCTGTATACTGTGGTATATGCATTCAGAGTACGTCTCGTGCATGGTATATACGCTTACTTAATGTCCCATATACTGTCATATAAGAATGCAAGCTAGGCTTCATATACTCGCTTGCAACTTTGGCATTTAATTTGTTGCTACTAATAGATAGGGAAGCCTTAGGATATACAGATGTCAGCTTAATTGAGAACGAAAAACACGTAATTTTAGACAACGTTTATTGAAGTAGATACGTGTGCACCTTCAATCTCCTCGCGTAGCAACGCTAATTAGAAAATGGCCGGAAATGACACTGTAGAAAATAGCGTTCCGCTCCATGTTTGTGTTTTCTTTTCCGAGGAGGTTATTAACGGATAAGCATTTGCACCAACTCTTTCAAAGCTACTGTCGTCACTACAAATATAAATGAATGGCACTGATGGGGCGTTTACATATTCACTTGAGTTCCGAGTTATTCTCTTCTCTTTTTTTGTGTGTGTAAGTCTTGTGTATCTGCATTGCATTAGGCGCATTTTGTGTACCTTGATTTTTTTATTGAAATATTCCATTTTTAGTGCTCATGTGGTGCATGATATGTCAAAAATTTTGTTTTTTGTTGTACGTACAAGAAATGCGTATCTGACGAACTACAGGTGCAGACGCCTTTGTCAGGCGTATGAAACGCTTTTTTGCCTCTGTTTCCTTTTTGTTGTATTCCAAGATATGAAACAGATACAAATACAAATACAAAATGAAACAGTAACATCTCAGTTCTTGGGAGTTAGTAACAGCAACCATAAATTGTAGTAATACCAATGGTGTAGTTGGTTAACTATTTAAACGAAATACTACCGTTATGTGAAGTTACCTTGTTCATACAGCCAACTTGTTTGCATTTGTTTTCAAACGTGGCAAGCTCATGAGAGATTATGAAATGCTTTATTTGGCGGTGTGTTGCGGTACCAATATAATCTCTTTCAACTTCATTTTACGTTCGTGCACTGCGCCCAGATATTCAATACAGTATAGATGTGAGAACGTAGGCAAAGCCTGTGTTGGAATTCCATCTTTATGTTTTCCAGAATACCAGTCCCTAAGTGTAGTATTGCTCACAACAGTTGGAGAGATTTTCATTCAAGCTAACACAATATCGAAAAAAGTCATTCGGATATGACTGAAAGAGGTGTGAAAGTTATGTGGTGATTCCCAGGCATTTAAGATAATCGTCATTACTGTGTATTATCACCTTCCAATAATTCTGCATGCATGCACTGTTTCAACATCTAATCATCACAAATTTATTGAACTGTTTTAAGTCGACTTTTGTTCAGAACGTAATGTTGGCTAACTTGCACGTAGTCATTGTTTGTACGGTGACCGCTTGGTGAAGAAAGCGTGTCCAATAATTTAACAATACAGGAGTGAAAATGAGTACACTCGCAGTATAAAAAACAAATGATTTCCTATGTTGTGCACCATGTACAAGTGTTCAGAGGGAAAAGACGATACTTCAGGAGACCCCATGACCTTATAAACTATTCGTTTTTTTTTTCGCAGCAAACGCGCCACAGCTGCGCCACGACTCTATTGCTGATCATGGATGTCGCCGGAATAATCCTCAGTGCTGCCAGCAGCGAACAGAAGATTCTCGCTTTTATCAACTTCCGTAAGTGCAATGTTATCGCCACACTTGCTGACAGTTGTGGTACAACGAAGCCCCAGACGGAGTCATGGAGGCATAGAAAACATATATAGTGTGTGGAAATAAGCAACACCAACCTTTATTCCGCTCTGCATCGCGCACAGGTGAGCAGGTGTGTCACTGCCGTTATCTTAGTTTACCTTGCCCCCTGATTAGAACAATAATTGTTAAAATCTATACAATTTAATTATATTTTATTCACATAACATGTCGTATCCTGTGGCAATACATGACGGAAGCAAAAAAAAAATAGCGCCATAAATACATCACGTTAGTTCAAATGAAGAGATAAAACTTGTGCGGACATTCCATCAACAAATAGCGGCAGATAGAGGCTAGCAAAATATCATACAAGTTCCTGCGGTGCCATAGAATTCTCCAGTTTCCAAGCTCATACATTCTATAGTGCATTTGTACAAAATATGCGTCTACCTTAGAGCACAAGAAAGATGAGAATCAGCTATTTTCAAAGCGAAAGATAAAAGTAATCAAACAAAAAATAATGAAGAAGAAAAAGGGTGGGATATTTTGAGTTTAGTTCAGAATAAACAAGTGCATTGCACGGGCTTAGATAGTTACGCAGTCAAAAGAATTATCACCACGAAAGATACAGACGGCCAAACTAAACCGAATAAAGAGTCGCTAAGCTGAGAGTCGCTGAGAGTCGCTGAGAGTCGCTCCAAGCGTCAAGGAAGACTAAGATGAAGGCTCGATAAGAGCAAGGGGTCGTTGTGCGGGAATCGTCGCATGACTGCAGCAACCGCCTTCGTTTTCAGCCAGGTTAACGTGATTTAACTTGCTTTCATCCAGTGTTTTCCGCCATGCGAACTTATCGCGAGAACATGCCAAATGGGTGAGCACTTACGTACTACCCCTTTTAGGCCAGCTATAAACACGAGTGTCATAAAGCCGAGAGCCGACTTCAGTGTCTCGGTGAATCTACATGAAATTTTCCCGTACTGCATATGAAAGGCACTTCCACGAGTCTGCAGTAATGTACCACACACTGTATTCTTCGTGGCGCCTTGCTGTACGCCAGCAGTGCTTGCTTAGCTTCAGACCAACTTCGAAGAGCAAAAGATTCCTGCATGCGAACGTAAATCAAGGGGAAGGACCTCACTGAATCCTCGTTGTACTTTCAAATGCATGATAGCACGAGGCAAGCTGGGGATTTGCGCCCATGTATTTCTCCGTAGTCGTAGAATATGTGGTTGTCTAATTAGTATAATCGAATATTGGCACGTAAAACTACACTTCGTGCATCCAATATACTCAGAGGAATATTTACATTTCCCTTAAACTTATTTGACTTTTGCGTCTTTTTTTGTTACTTAGTCAAGAGAGCAAAAAAATAAATAAAACGAGAGGTAAAAAGAAAAAGAGCGCTAGTCGAGATGTGACCGTCAACCGTACCATATATTGCGCAACATAATGTTTAAATGACATCGGCCGCGCATCACGTTTGCTGGATAGTCCGATTAGAATAGTTAAACTAACAAGGCAATAAAATATTCGCAAACTAAAATAACTAAAGTTTTCGGAAGTACTTGTTGGTTAGCTGGCGAAGACAGTTAATGCGTTTGCTATTTTCTTAAGTTTATTTTCAAATTGAACCTTCCTTTAGATTCGTTATGTAATCGATGTTACTTAAGCTTGATTTTGCGGTAAAAATGTTTCAGTTGTTAGTCAGCGCTTCCATCGTGTTGTTATTCTTCCTTCCTTCTTTTTCCTCTCTCACACACGCGCCATTAGTGAATGGTACACTTACGAGAAAAATAAGTTCTCTCACACTAGCGAATCGCTGTTTCACAATTCCGAAAAGACCAGGTTTGCTCAGAGAAGATATTTCACAAGCGATAAAACGCTCGAAAAGAAAAGGTAGCTGCCGGTGCCCCTTTGAAGTTACCGCGCCAGACGCCATGCAGTCTTAGATATTGATCGTGTCTATTGTGCTATACGGCGCTCCTAATCGGTCAAAAGAAAGTGCATCGTCGTTTGAGAGAACCATAGACCCAAACATAAGCAGTTGCAGATAATTTCGTAGAGCCAATGTGGCCTACATACTTTGAAATCCGTGATCTCACCAACGAACATTTTGGCAGAAATTTTGTAAGTCAAACTTTTGACAATTTTGTCAACTGTTAGTAAGCCTACGGTGGCGAAATGAACAATGCTAAACCCCTAAGAATATAACTTAGCAGCGTAAACTAATTTATTGTTTTACTTTAGTGCCCCATTACGTGTGCAACCCTACCAACTAGTCCAGTTGTCCGCCTTACTGAACTTTGTTTCCTTCACACGCAGAGATGAACATAATCTCAAGCACGACGACACACATCGCCAACCAGACGATGCTGCTGCCCGCGCCCGGTAACTCATCCAACCGATCGTACAGCACGGCGCAACTTCGCATCGCACGCAACTCGAGCGGCGCTGAAGAAGATTCACCAGTTGGCCCCGCTGGCCAAGACGGTGCAGGCGACGTCGTCATCGTGTTTACCGAGTTCCCGCGGCTCGACAAGCTCCTCCTCGACGACGGGTGAGAGCGAGGCCACCAGGGCACGCTCGATCGGTGTTTTCCCAGAAAACAGCGGGACGGCTGTCCCAGCTTTGTGTGTTCCGCTGGCGCCGCTTGGCGTATGTACCTACTCGCGTGGGTGGCCCTGGTATATGAGGCTCTCAGGGACATCAGCAGGGCGTCTCCGAGTCTGACCGTAAGATTGAAAGACGCACCACCACCGCGGCCGCGTACGCCGCTTGTTAGAAGCACGCCTGTCGATGTGTCTCCTTGGACTTCAATGGGTTTCCACTAAATGTCCCGAATTCGCTGTGACAGCCGGCCTAACTTCCCGACTAACGTTTCTGAGAACCGAGTCATCGTTCCTCGACATTGACCCATATTCACTCCTTCACTGACTTTCTCTTTCAAGTTTGCGATTATGTAGCTACTGTCGGACGTCTCGGCAAGTACCTAACATCTCGCTACGTTTGTCAGACTGTCCCTGAACTGAGTAAATATATGCCGCTGGGTAAAGCACGTCACTTGCGGAGGTAAAGTTAGACAGTAGAAGCTAAAATGATACGACGGCGGCTACACTTGAGCGAGATTCGGCCTTCGGCTAAGCAGCCGTTCAATGGCGCTTAAAGATTTACGGTAAGACTGCGCAGAGAAGTTGGAACGGAATGGTCGGTTAACGAATGTTACACGCCGTTCTTTCGAGGTGAGAAAAAAAAATGAACTGAGTGAAGTCTTCAATGGTAGCCGCCTAACTTGGAGAAGTAGCAATCTAACAATGCTGCGCAACAAGTGTCATGGAAGTAGCTCAAGAGATTGTCAGCCCATTTGCTACTCAGTGGGTCTGTTCGCTAGGCTTCTTAGAGGTTGGATTAGGGAGACTAAACTTCATTTAGGAAAAGCATCGCCGTGAGAAAAAATACTTAGTCGCGGAAATCATGTCATTCAATGGTTTAGCTGTTCGATCCGACTAACTTATGGCAACACAATGGCATCATCATACACCACACAGAAGTGGAAGAAACAGAATAGCCGCTTCTGTGGCAAAGAGAGTGCTTCGACGTGCGCGCGCCTCCACATTGAGACACTCTAATGGCAAAGGGTGAAGGTGCAGCCTGGCTCAATATAGGCTGAAAACACGGCGAAAAACGTCGATACAAGATACAGAAGACATAACAAAACGTCAAATTAAAAGCGAGAACAGCTAGGAACGGAACTACTAGATATTCGCTCTTCAACAGTATCGTTTGAATAAAATGATTATTTGTCACGAACTACCACATATGAAAATTGGCAGATCCTGGGATGGATTTCGAAACTTCATCTATGCGTTCTTGAAATCAATTTCTGCACGAATGTGGTGACCTCACAAGTGATTGCATGAGTTACGCCAAGTTAATAGACAAGGAAAATAGCTTTGTCAAGGAAATTAAGACTACGTTTTGTAACCACACTGGCCCTGCTGGCGTCGCAAGAGCGTACGAAAAAGAAAACTAGTGTTAATTTACGGGAAAGACGTTCGCCCTTTCGTTTATAACAGTCAGCATATTTCTTTGAACAAATGCTACTTTGCAAGTTTGTATAGCACAATCATGTATGTGTAACAAGAATACCACATACAGAAGCGCTGAAAACGCTGACGCGGGTTCGATAACATATTTGTTTTTTTCTGAATAACAGATAAAACACTTGTAATAAGTGTACAAGTATAAATATAAATAAATAAATAAATAAATAAATCGAACTTTATTTTTCATGAACAGAATAATGAAAGTACAAGAATTATTTAGGCCTATAGCCTAAAGCGACTAGTGGCTGTTCCGATACAGAATGTACAGGACAGCTGTGAAGGATAAAAAAATGATCATACAGACAATACATGTATACAGAAACAGCGGCTGCTAGAAATTTTCCAATTTTAAAATTAAAAAAATGTAATAATTGCTTTCGATTGAGAAGGAAGACAAAAAAATGTGAGCGTACGTGTGCAGTGCTGCCTTTGTAGACAAACTTGTTAGAGAAATCTTCTTCTGATAATGTGTACATTCTCATTATTCGTATGTCTATCAAAACTCGTTTCCAAAGCTATTTTAAACACCCACATGCATGTTGCCAATGAAACAATTGTGACCACAGTAGTTCTATAATAATCGATGGTTGGAAAATGGATGAATGTATGACACGTTGATTGAAAAACCCCATACTGTCTACTTCATTAACTTTCGCCTCCAATCCTAGAACGCGTCATAACAATACCGCCACCTGTTTTGCATTCCATGCATTCGAAGGAGAATCATCCATCACCTTTGACAAGCTAGGCAATATCATTTCGCCCCGACAAAGATGAGACGAAAGATATATAATTAATACGTGTGGTATACCAAGCAAAATTCGAGGTCACGCACATTTGCTTCTCGCTGAAGAAGGCACTTATACCACACAACAGGCCACATTTGCTTTTGGATGTGGTTTCTTTGTACGTGACTTTTTCGGGAATAAAACAAATTTACGCCTGCTGTGTGCCTTCGCAAATTTCTATGCGGCAGAAGTTTTATAAAAATAGTTTACTAAAGAGAAAGATTTTACTGTGTTCAACAGCCCACTCAGAATATCAATTCGTAATTGCAATATTTGTATTTGTTTATACGTTTAGAACCACTGAAGTTATTTGGATGCTTGTTAAAATTGGATTGAAAGTCACTGTGAGAAGTGCTTGTTTCTATGTAAACGCTTATTTGGCTTGCGGGCATAAATAAAGTTCTCCGGAAATATTTATTTTCACTGAAAGCCAGCGTTAGTCTTTAGCTGTAAGCAGCAAGATATGCTTTCGCGTCTATAAACTTAGTGAATCAAGCCTAAATTTTCGACCAATAAGCCCATAGCACTTTTACAATGACGTGGTTGCAGGGTGGACATAGGAGATCCTAAGCAGGAACTGAACTCTCCGGCCATCAGCATCAGAGTGGGCAGTGAGGCGCCGGGCTTGGTGCTGGGCGCGCACGTCGAACTGGCTCTGCCCATGCTGCACCACGACGCAGAGAACCCCACATGCGTCTTCTGGGACACTCTCATCAAGTACGCGTTAAATCTTTTTCATCGCTGCTGCAAGCAAGTCAGTCATGAGCGAGTAAAAGCCAGAACATCTCGCACGTAATGGCGAAGATATATATACGGCGTCCTTCTTTTTAAATGCGGTTCTTTGCGCCTCGAAATACGCTGACCATGCAGCTTCTGCACGTATAACGCCTATGCGTGAGTGTTTATATTAGCCTGCACTGCAGTACTTTAATCAAATTCTCCCGATGATTCTGCGAGAAAATACTGAAAGCACGGATGTTTGGAGATCTATTTAGGTGCTCTGCACAATGGTAAGAAGTTGTGCTTTCACTACTTCGTTGAGCTGTCTTACAGTTCTTCCTTAATTCTGCATTCTTCACATAATTCCTATTCCGCGATCAAGGCCATTATACAGTGACATTGAAAAATCGTATTACGTTTGCACAATATTCTTTAGACATCTCCAAGGCTAAAATCTTGAAACTTGTGCCGATAGAGCGGGAAAGACATTTATACGAGATCGGCCTTCAAGCTGTCAATACTCTCGGTATATAGTACGAATGCAGTAGCAATCTCTTATCTTCTTCCTTTCTGATTATCTCCTTTAGTCTTTAAAAAAAGCAAGAATCCATTCAACACATATCTTTCTTACTAAAGGCTACCTTACTGAAGGCAAACTTAACGCCCAATCTGAATTAAGAAATACCCTCAAACTAGAGATAAGCGATATTCCAGCAGCCTACTGTGTAGTCAGTACTCAGCTAGGGGTACTCAAGTATACTCAAGTGCTCATTTCCTCTCCGGTAAGCTTTATCGGACGGCGGCCTTCCTACCCCGTACGCTTTCTGGGATATTGCGCAAATTGCTGCAAACACAACACTCGATCCTAATAGCGCTCTTATCTCTGTCGTTGTGGCCCGGGGTTCTGCGTTTGGAGTTGTTGCAGTTTTCTTCTTGTTCGCTCGCTCCTAAAAGCACACACTTGTCATTGGAAAAAGGATGAGGTGCAGGCGTAACACTTGATTTAAGTGTTTCTAAGTTCTGAGCGCATTGGGTGGCCAGGATGTCGCATACTGTGATCGTATGCTGTCGCCATCACTTGGCGTAACGCAGGTAAAAGCGCATATGAAGCATTGGTCTCACACACACCTCAGTTAGCGAGCCACAGTCACAAAACTTCATCCCGTGAGGGCCGGGACAGCATATAATGTCGGAGATGTGGGGGTGGGGTTGTAATTTCGAATTTGAAGAAAACGTTAGTAAACGGTGCCACTTAGAAGCAGATTTTTGTCACGTTTTTTATATGGCTCACTTCTGACGGGGACTCGATGCAATATTTCGAGAAACATGGAAACTGACCTTTTAATCACTGCAACCAGGACGCTGATTCTGAAACACTGTTTTTCGGGCAAAGCTCTTGAGGGTCGTGCCATGTCCGCCGTCGACCCTGATGACGATGTCGCTGATGACGATGATGAACAAGCGCGTTGTGAAGCAAGCATTCTCTTTCTTACATCATGCCACAACACATGCAAGGTACCCACCACACGTTATGACGATGTCGACGACACTGATGACGATAAAGAACAACCGCGTTCTAGACCACACATTCACCTTCTGCCTTCGTGGCGCAGCACATGCAAGGTACCCGCTATACACCATGAAGATGGTGATGGCACTGATGATGATGAACCAGAGCGTTTCATGCCCCACATTCTCTTTCTGCCATCACGGCACAGCACATGAAAGGTAACCACTACACATTATGACGATGTCGATGACACTGATAACGATAAAGAACAACCGCGTTCTAGACCACACATTCTCCTTCTGCCTTCATGACGCAGTACATGCAAGGTACCCGCTATACGCCATGACTACGACAATGACACTGATAACAATAATGATCACAAACAACGAGGTTTGTGCAGCATATGACGTCTCGATATGCTCTACGATGCATTTCGTACGACTGGAAACAACCAAAAACCACCAGGGGATCGTGCCCAGACCTCGTATTTGCCAACTTCCGGCTAGATCCGATATCAAAAATCTATAATAATGAAGACGAAATGAAATTCACAACTTACCAAAACATGCCAGTTGTGACCAATAAACCATTCTGCATAACTGGACACCACTTTGACACTAATTTACATGCGTTAATTGTCAATGACACGGGTAATTTAGGGAAACGCCGAACGATCCCACTGCTTCGCTCCCTCATCATCATTCACTTCGTGAAATCACCGTGATTTTTCGTTCCGCTGTAATGCTTTAGAGCAAGTACGGCCGCATGGGGGGCATCAAGATGAGAACGATTGAGACCAAGTGCGGCTTTGCAGCTCATGAACGAGACGAAGACCGTGTCGTGTGGGAAGGGCCACTAAACAAGTGTCTGGGAGCCACATGCGGCACACGGGCCACTTGTTTGAGATGCCCACCAAACACGTCTACTTCTTGTTCTTTGAGTGTTTTGATGATGACTTTAACCCAGGCAAAGCCACATATATATACGGCTTAGCCATATGCAGCATATTGCGCGCACACTCTCGCCCTGCTAAAGTATTGCTTCTTTTCTTCTTTGAGCGCCTTGAGGATGATGTTAAGCGCGGAGCGCTGTAAGTGAAACGGTGAATAAATATAGAAAAGTAAGGAGGAGCGAGGGAGAAACAGAAGGAGAGAGAAAGCTGAAAAATAAAATGAAAGATAGAAAAAAAAGAATTGAAGAGAAGAAAAGAAAAAAAATTGGGAGATCCAAAAGGAAGAGAGTATAGTAAAGAAAGAGAAAACAGAACACAAACAAAGAACACTGCCTAGCTCCACAGAATTCCGCCAGGCTCGGCACCACATGTGCGACCTTTCTCTCTTCTTTTCATTATTTACTTTTGAGTACAGCATCATAAGTGCAATCACCTTATAGTCATCGTTGATGGCGATAAGCCGTAGGAAAGTAGTAGTACTGCACTCAATGGACGAAAATGTTCTTGCGGCTGCTTCCAGTTTGCATCAGTGATACACAGCCAAGTAGGCTACGTATGTGACTGTACACAAGTCCATTTCTTCAACTACTAGCTGCATGGGACTACAAGTCGGCTCTGCTTGTATGAGCTATCCTCACTGGTCACATAATTATTTCGTTGCAAGCGCAATACAATATATCAAAAGAGTAGAGAAATAAATAGAAGGAAGAGACAAGGAGATTAACCTAGAAAAACTGGTTTGCTACCTTGTACAGGGGTGGGGGAATAAGTGTGGGAAAGAGGATGGAGACAGAGAGATATAAAATAAATTATAAAAAATTCACATACATGCACATGCACCGAGTTCCGATCACAGTCGTTTGGACAGGCCGGTTGAACGCAAGAAGCGCAAGAGCGCCTTCACAGCCTTCTTCTGCGACATAGTCCCGTCGGCAGTGCAGGATTCTTTCTTTCGAGAGAGTCTGGTTGTTGAGTTCGTCTAGTGCATTGCAGAATAACTGTTTCTGCGAGCAGTATTGTGGACATTCACGCAGAATGTGCCAAGTTGTTTCGTCACGGCCATAATGGTCGCATGCAGCAGTGTCGGCCATTCCTATGTAGAACGCGTACGCATTGATCAATGCGACACCCAACAATAATCTGCACAGCATAGGTACGCAACTTGATATAGTAGTGGCTAGGCCGAGTTGGGGATATAATAGCGACATGAATGCACCAGTACAAATTCAATGGGTATAGCGTAAAAGGGCATAACATATATTGCCTGTTTTGTGCCCTCGCCTCTGTCTTCTTTCAGTTTGCACAGTGCAATCGTGTCACATTTAAGAAAGTCAGAGCCTCCGCATGTGAGCCGAAACGTCTTTGATCTCAACTTTTTTTTTTACATTTGGTCGGCATCTTTCTTTTACATCCGACTATGAGCATTCATGAC
This sequence comes from Rhipicephalus microplus, assembly GCF_013339725.1. Taxonomy (NCBI): domain Eukaryota; kingdom Metazoa; phylum Arthropoda; class Arachnida; order Ixodida; family Ixodidae; genus Rhipicephalus; species Rhipicephalus microplus. The sequence goes on from NC_051173.1 coordinate 8,101,424, forward strand.
CAGACCAGATTTTTTTTATCTTTTGATTACATTACGAAAAGATTTGGTGCTATTTCTGCTTGCAAAACAGCGACATAATGATTCTCTCGTGCAATATTGCGTTATCGATGCCTCTCTGTGTGTTTTTTTTTTACTTTGCAACACGTACAGTGAATGGAGCCCTGATGGATGCCAGGTTGGGAGACGTAACGGCACCCACGTGGTCTGCTTCTGCCAGCACCTGTCCAACTTCGCCGTGCTTATGGACCTGCATGGAGCGTTGCCGAAAGACGAGAGGTCGACCCTGCCCCTGAGGATCATTACTTGGACAGGTTGCAGCGCGTCTGTTCTTTGCCTATGCCTCTGCGTCACTGTGTTCGGCTGCTTCAGGTAGGTCACATATTAACACTGCGATACCATTTCACCAGTGATTGCAAAAAAGGCATATGTGCAATCTTTGGCGATTTCTCATTTGAAGTTCTCGGTACAGGATGTCTCGCGTAGCTGTAGTAAAGATCCTAGGTTTGCACTATTGCGGTTACTACACAAAGTTATTAGGCATAAGAAGGTGAAGTGACGAACTGCGGCTCTTATACTAAAGCATGGCACCCTTGCGAAAATTTAGGTCCAGTCCCGGCCGGCGGAAAGTAGTTTTTTCGTTCACTTTACTTTCTTCACATCCACATCACAGTTACTGCAAAAGACTTAATACAGTAGAAAAATGGCCCCATTACCCACTGGTTTTGAATAATTTTGTGTCAAGCGAAGAAACAATCTATCGAAATTCACGTATTGAATTCGTTGAAACTGCAGCGTAATTCAAAAGTGCACACATGTTTATTTTCTCACTGAACAGTTACTTTTATGAACCCGAGCACCGACCAAGTTACCACGTGGTAAGGTTATGAGCAACTGCAACACACTTAATCAATAGGGTTTTCGGAATGCTTTGATCAGAGTCCACTGGCTAAGTGGCTAAGGTGGCTAAGGTACTCGGCTGATTACCCTCAGCTGGCGGGATGGAATCCCGGCTGCGGCGGCTGCATTTCCGATGGAGGCAGATATGCTGTAGGCACGTGGGGTCAGATTTGGGTGCACGTTAAAGAAACCCAGGTGGTCAAAGTTTCAAGAGCCCTCCACTACGGTACCTCTCATAAGTAAATGGTGGTTTTGGGATGTTAAACCACACATATTAATCAATCAGAGTTCACAAACTACATTTAAAGTGGCACAGTTGCTACCAGCGTGATGCGGACGGGCACAAATATTCGCTGCTAGAGAGCAACCATGAAGCATTCAGTTTAGTTTCAGTTTCAGTTTTATTGAGCATTTTCTTCACAGAGTTGCGAAAAAGAAAACGCAAGGATAGGAGCAAAAAGCTGCTATGTTAGCAGCTTGACGAGGCTCCTACCCCTTTTCACTTGGCATTACAAAAATCCGCAGAGCACAAATCATGAAAAAACAATTTGACGTCTATTTTCAAAACCTCAAGAAATTAGGAAATACAAAGAAAATGCATCAGAAAATGCAGAAAATGCATGGGGCTTGTTACAATGGGCTGGCCGATTACAATGCGCATGGCTTGAGTGCTCAATAAAGCACGCTCATCATATTTATCGAACGGTGAAAGAGTCGAACCATCAGATTGTGATATATTGACAGTAAACATTCCAAGAAGGGTCATTCGAAGGTCTTGCCGTTTCCTAGGCTTTTTGTATAATCGCAGATAGCCCGAAATAAACCTCTGACGCACCTAACGTCCTGCAGAGCAAATTTTCAATTCATGTATCGGTTCCTTCAATGTACCTACTGCGTTGATGCTTTTTCGCCTCACCGCTCAGTAGAGAGAGAGAGAAATAATTAAAAGGAAGAGACAGGGAGGTTAACCTAGACGAACTGGTTTGCTACCCTGTACTGGGGTGGGGAAGTTTGCCTAGCGATGAACCACCTCCGGGTGCACTTGTATTTGAGTTAATAACGCAGGACCTGTATTCAAACTTTTTTCTTAAATAGAAAATGAACCGAGAATCTTTTTATCTCCTTAACCGATTTTTTCTTGCACGCACATCGAAGTGTAGCTTGACAAACAAAGTAATATAAAACAAGAACAAGTGTTTCGGCAGCTGGGATATTAGCCACTCTATACTGTCTGTCCACTGCAACTACTGACCGCAATTTCAGCACGCTTCGAAGATAAAACTCCACTAGTTATGAAAACTGATCGATTTATCCCTTCCCGCTATTCTGCAAAGTTGTTGATGTCTGCCCTCCGACTGCACTGAAAGAGCAAAAAAAAAAACTGTGCTGGCTATTGTTCTATAATGAAGCCTATCTTGCCACCTAGGGTGGCAAATACAGGCTTTGCTGTGCGAATACGCTTTGTAAAAACCAGCTTTCTTTCATGAACGTCTGAATCAGCTTTTACTCAGCCACAGAAAAAAAAAAGAAAATGAACGCATGATGGCACAGAGCGGCATCTAGTTTTGCAAGACCAAATCCCAATCTGGCTTGTATATAATAGGTACAGAAGGTGATGGCGCCATTATTAGGGTGTTATAGCATTTCTGCTCATTGGCGAACACAACGCACAACGTACAATAACCAATCGTGCTTCATATGATAAAAGAAGGCAGATAGACCATGCTTCATGGTACGTTAAGCAAAGCTTCTATTTATTGATTGATATGTGGGATTCAATGTCCCAAAACTAGCATATGATTATGAGAGACGCTGTAGTTAAGGGCTCCGGAAATTTCGACCACCTTGGGTTCTTTAACGTGCACCCAAATTTGAGCACACGGACCTACAACATTTCCACCTCTATCGGAATTGCAGCCGCTGCAGCAGCGATTCAAACCCGCGACCTGCGGGTCAGCAGCTGAGTACCTAAGCCATTATTGAACTTCTCAGCACAAAAACTTCCGACAAGTAACACAAGAGACGTGGATGAGCGCAGACTTTCAACTAAATTTATTACTACTACGACGGACATATATATGTTATAAAAAAAGAGGATAAGATCACTTGCTTCAGCAGAAACCAGAAAACACATAAAACAAAATACACAAAACATATATAAGAAACACATATATATGTGCGTCGAAGTAGTAATAAATTTAGTTGAAAGTCTGTGCTCGTCCTCGTCTCTTTTGTTTCTTGTCGGAAGTTTTTGCGCTGAGAAGTTAAATAACGCATTACCAACTAGCCCAATCCCACACTTACTTCAATTTACCTAAGCCACTAGGCCGCCATGGCGGGGAAGGGGAAGCTTTTATAACATGAAGGTTTCGGGGCAACGTCGCACAGAAATGAGGCAGTCTAAGGTGCAGTGAGTACATGCGTATCTGTAAGCTCAGTTTTCTAATAATTTATGCTCCCTTGCTCACTGGCTTGTCAGTGATCAGCCACTTCTGATATGACAACCTCATCTTTTCTCAAAATAAGTTATTTTACGTCGCCCAGATATGAACGGCATGGCCGTCCTTGTTGCCTGTAGCAACTGCCGCCCTCCTAGGCTCATGGATGAAGGTTCAATTCCCCGTTTGAAGGGAGCATTGTGCGATGTGAAAGAAAAAAAGAAAGAAAGAGAGAGAGAAAGAAACTTGTATTTCCGGCAAGCACATGCCAAGTTCATTTTGCCCCCATTTTCCTGACAATACAAGCACTACTTACGTTTTTTTTATTTCTTGACAAAAATTATTTCGACATTATCCTATAGATTTGGGGGCAAGTGCATGTCACCTACAGGGCACAATCATCGTAATCCATCCAGCCTTTGATGTTTCACTACAGTACCTATAGCACTATATCTTCACTGCTATTCGAAGCTAGTGTGAACGCTCCCATACAACAATCTTTTTTCCTCTTTTCACTCTTTCCAGGTCCTTACGCAACACTCGTACGTCAATTCACCTGAACCTTTGTATCTGTCTTCTGGTAGCGGAAGTTGTCCTCATGTTCGGCATTGACCAAACCAAGCACAAGGTAGAGATTGCCACCATCTGCAACGAATTGATCTACGCTTTTTCGACTCTTGTTGTGCTCGTAGAAGCGGGCTACTTGAAGCCACCTCAATATTCAGCAAGAAAGCTTGCCGGTCTTTTTTGTGCGCGAGGCAACCAAAAGCAGCCATAAGAAGCACATCTGTACCAATTTGATTCACTGTACGAATGTCCTTGCATGCGTGCTTCTGTGACCTGGAATAATTCAGTCATTACACCAGCTACGTCATTTTCTAAAGACTATATGTAGTTGCGATAACTCTTATTCACCGTGTACTTATATATTCCATGTAGTCTATAATGTTTCGTACACCTGAGGCTTCCATTCGAAACACATTTACATCCACTGCATGTTCGAGCAAAAAAGTTTTGGCACCTAATAATACTTCCTGAATGCGGCCCATATTCGCTTCTTGTGTCAAATCACAGCTTTGTGGGTCCTTAAGGTTTAGCAGTTGAACATATGTTTATTTTTTTACTCTTGAGATCATTATATTCTGGTGTGCCATAGTTTAACGTGTGGCGGAGTCAGTTCATTGTATGAGAATTGGTCGCGTAGAAACGTAAGCACTAGTGCCCGAGTGAACTGACGAGAATGGTGTTCGCATGTTGTTTACAATGCATACATGTCAAGTGGTGACATGGAGCCGATCGTGCAATGTACTTTTCCTTCGATGTACTTGAATAAAACCTTCTTGAACTCAACACGCCTTCTGACGTTGGTCTTTTCTTTGTTTTTCTCTCTTTCCTCTTTTCCATCCCTCATCCCAACGACCAACTGCTGGCTTGCCACCACAACTGTGTGCGCAGACTCTGTGCGCCACCGTGGCCGGGCTGCTTCACTATTTCTTTTTGGCCGCCTTCTCGTGGATTCTCCTGGAAGGCTTCCACATCACCTTCATCTTAATTACGGTGTTTGACACATGGAGGAAACGCTACCTGCGCTACTATATATTTGGCTACGGCAAGTCATGTATACAATTATTGACAGATCCTTTGCATAGACGCTAAAGGGTTCCTCCAACGGTTTTCGAAGCATTGCTGGTGCTTAGGCTACAACTAGGGTGTAGCCTCTGAACCGAAATTCAACCATTAAGAACCATGATGCACTCGAACCATAATGCAAGTGTTGCAAAGTTCAAAATCGATCCACATCGAACCAAATAAGAATAGAGTTGAACTGATCACCATTTGTTGATTTGCATGAGTTTTGAATGGGAGCTAATCCTAATTGATGATTTATTATTATGTGAAGTTTAACGTGCCGAAAGCACCATATAATTATGAGAGATGCCATAGTGGAGGGCTCCAGTAATTTCCACCACCTCGGGTTCTTAAACATGCACCAAAATCTGAGCACACGGGCCTACAGCATTTCCGCCTTCATCGAAAATGCAGCCGCTGCAGCCAGGAGGGAAGTTAATCATAGTCAAGAGAGAGAGAAATAGAGGGGAAAGACGGGGAGGTTAACCAAGCTAAGCTCGGTTGGCTACCATACACGTAAGGAAGGGAGAATGATAGATAAGAGAGAGGAGAAAAAAGAATAGAGGATAAGGAGAATGGCTGTCAAGAAATGCATTTTCGCATAGGGGTTCCATCACGAAGGCAAGTGACCCAGTAAAGCACCTTGTGTAAATGACGCCACGGGTGGTTTAGGTGTACCCTGCTCCCATGTCGCGTACTCCTTCCTCAACTTCTTCCCTGTACAACGGTGCCAAGCTTCACCTTCCACAATGAACCGCCAGTGCAAGAACGATAAATTACCCGTGACATCGAAAGGCCTCTCAGTAAGATCAGACAGCTTCGTCAGCGTTGTCCCTGTTCTTCGCGTTTTCAGCTTTGCAGCGCTGCTTTTACCATCCGATTAGACAACACATGTCCATTTCATAGGCAGAAGTGGTTGAAAGCTCACTGTAGCAGTGCCGCTGCTAGCCCGTGCTTTTATAATAAACGACGCACACTACTTGAAGAGCTTACATTACCCTGATATTGACACGTTCGGCTTATGCTACCGGCTCAGTTGGTTTATAAACGTTGTCAAGAAATATTTCAGGGTTTATATATTCTTCTTTGTAATTTCAGAAACAATTCACGTTACAACTTCTGAAAGTGCCCTGAATATGTGCTTCACATGAATCAGTAAGCAGCATATTAACAATGATGAATAAATAAAGTTTCTAAAAAGGTGCCGAAAGCAGAACTTTCATAGCCAGAAAATGGTGGCTGCTGTATACCCGCTTCCTGATCAATACAGTTATTTAAGATCATGATATTGGGTAACAACGGACTGAGCTTATAAATATTCGATAACTTCACAAAAAAAGCACAGCAAGCATGCAGTAAACAAACGAACAACGTCATTGAAAAAGGCCCAAGAGCTCTTCTGTATAAAATTGGTTTGAACCCCGTTCATGCACCACTCACTAAGTGTAGTTACATCAGAGATTGTGGAGGAACTTTTTTGACCGAGCCACCCACCATGCTTTAGAATGTACCAATAGATAAAAAACTTATTTGGCTCTCTCATCTCTACTGAAACATTCAAAGATTCAGCCATGGTGATGTATGGCTTTCCTAGATGCCTATTTATACCCGCACAATACAGGAGTTATTCCTAATAGAGCTTCAGAACATTGTTAATTCGCTTACTAATTTCACTTTAGTGAAGTACTATGCTTCCTTTTTTCTTCATCTATAAGAACGCACAGTAAAGTAATCGTGAACAAAACTAAACATTTTTCTACGCCATCTATTTTCATTTTAACACGCGAGGATGTCCAGCAAATGTCAATCCTAAGGTTGAAGCAACTTGTTCAAATATATACAATGTAACCACATACGGCACACATTTTCGACCTTTAGTTATCACACATAGTAGCAGAAGTTGGCAACACTGAACGAAAGTGCTGGTAAAAATTATACATCTGCTGGTAAAGTACGTCAATGCATTTCAGTTTGAACATTCATTCATTCCTCGCTTAAGGAAGTTAAGATCTGACGAGAGATACTAACAAGTAGTCTTTAAAATGGCTTGTTGGGCAAAAGAGGAAGCGTCGTTAGTTGCTGTTTTAACGCTGAGAAGCAGCGTTTCAACAATGAATGCACGTCGTTTTCGTTTACTCGACGTATATGGGCCTGAATGAATTTCCACATGTGCTATGTATAGCATTGCTAACTTTTTTTTGCTATGAGCACTTGCAGAAAACGTGAAAACAAAAAGCATCTTGAGATGCAGTGTTTGTCAAAGTTAGCACGACTCTAAAAAATGCTTGCTATTATGGCAGCATGGGAAAAAAAATAAAAACTAATGGGACAAAAACTGAAGCACGCAAAGCGTAGGTCGTCCAGTCTGTTTGTGTCATTGAACGTGTTTCTTTAACCTGTCCTTCCTTATTTGCCAAGTCGACACTTCAGGCGAGAAATGCTAGACGAGGGCATCGCATTCCCTTTCGCAGTGTTGGTCATTGACGTAGAAGTGGTCCACCAGGCGCCTTTGTCCTGAAACGAATGGACAGCATTCCGAAAGTGCAATACGTTTAGACTTCCGCTTTCAAGACAAACTGGCATCGACTGAAAGCTTCTTGCACTGGAAATGGGGGCAGATTGAAGCATCTCTACACACAGCGATACATGATAGACGCGCTCTTCATACCACAAGTCAAGTGACATGAAATGACCCATCCAGATACTTTTGTTGTTTAACAAACAAATAGGTCGATTTGGGGTTCAAAGCTTCTCACTTCCGCGTTCACACAGCATGGGACGCGAGAAAGGTAAATGAAAAAAAAAAGGCAGGAAAGCTAACTAAATATACAACTGTACAACTACTGATCTTTTTACTAATAATATCTGGGCTTTTGCGTGCAAGAGAGAGAACAGAGTGAGAAACAGGGAGGTTACCAAAAGAAAATTTTCATTTTGCTACCCTGCATTGGGGAAAAGGAAATGAGATAGAAACGTAAGGAGGGAAAACAGGAATGGCTAAACAAAGGAAACGCATACACACACAAGCACGGGAGTGTCACAGTCGTTTTGCGAGTCCAGTTGACCGCAGAAACATCAGCAGCGCCTTCGTCGCTTTCTGGTCGGAAGGTAGAATGCTCCGGTACTCCGAAATTGACTGCTCCGAAAGCGGCTGGTCATACATCGAGCCTTGCGAATGTTTCCGAAAGCTCTGCTCTTTGAGAGCTATAATGGGGGCAGTCGCAAAGGACGTGGGCAATGGTTTCCTCACTAACACAGTGATCACACGCAGCGCGGTCATCCATTCTGTAAGCGTAATTGTTCGTGAATCGCACTCCAAGCCACAAACAGCAGAGGACGGTTGTTTCGGATCGCGAAAGTGTGCGTTGAATTTGAACTTGAAGTGACGGATCCAAACGGCGTTGGCGGGTATGAAGAAAACCGGTTTTGTACCAGATCGAGTCTGTTATATCACGTGTTAGTGAGCGAATCCTTGATGCTGCATCAATATTTGATAATGGAATCAATTCCTGTACCCAACTTTTATGAGTAAATACCGAAACTTTAGGCAAAATACCTATTTTTTCTGGAGTCCATTTCGAGCCTATTCAATATATAAACACGAACTAAGGAATGGGAAACATTTTATTGACACATTTATTTTGCAATTAAGTGCCTATATTTAAGTTCGTGTCTATATCACTTTTTCAGCGCATAAAATGCCCTTTTCACGTCGAGTAATTGTTCTGCTTAAATGAGCTGTTCATATGAAGGAAAACAAGAAGCACTTGGTGTGATTATAATAACTACAACACGTACATATAGCTCTAGTTGTTGTTTTCTTTTTCGTCATGTTTTTAGCTTCTTGTAAGGTGCGATTATGGTTCGACGTAAGGTGGACGCGCATACGCTGTGTCATGCAGGCGAAAACAGATGATAAGTCGACGCACTTCCTCAGCCAACGCATAACTAGACTTGGCCTGTGCGCTACGACGAATGTGACGTTTGCCGACGCTGTGATAACGCTGCACTCTAAACGTGCCTTTGCGTGAGTGGGGCTTGTACTTCAGCGAGGCAAAGTGAGGCTAGCATTTATAGCACTAGCGCCACCCCCCCCCCCCCCCTAAAAAACTTCCGTCGCTTGGTTCGAGAGTAGTGCAGCATGGCGGTTGCGTGAGCGTAGCTTAGAGTGTACTGTAGCGAAGTGAGGAGAGGCTAACGCTAGTATACACCCTGGTCCTTGAAGATCCCCGTCACCAGGTTCGAGAGTAGTGCAGCATGGTGGTTGCGTGAGCGTGGCTAAAGTGTACTGTAGCGATGTGAGGAGAGGCTAACGCTAGTGTACCCCCTGCTCCTTGAAGATCCCCGTCACCAGGTTCGAGAGTAGTGCAGCTCAGCGGTTGAGTGAGCGTGGCTAGAGTGTACTGTCGAGAAGTGAGGAGAGGCTAACGCTAGTGTACCCCCTGGTCCTTGAAGATTCCCGTCGCTAGGTTCGAGAGTAGTGCAGCATGGCGGTTGCGTGAGCGTGGCTAGGGTGTACTACAGCGAAGTGAGGAGAGGCTAACGCTAGTGTACCCCCTGCTCCTTGAAGATCCCCGTCGCTAAGTTCGAGAGTAGTGCAGCTCAGCGGTTGAGTGAGCGTGGCTAGAGTGTACTGTCGAGAAGTGAGGAGAGGCTAACGCTAGTGTACCCCCTGCTACTTGAAGATCCCTGTCGCTAAGTTCGAGAGTAGTGCAGCTCAGCGGTTGAGTGAGCGTGGCTAGAGTACTGCAGAGAAGTGAGGAGAGGCTAACGCTAGTGTACCCCCTGCTCCTTGAAGATCCCCGTCGCTAAGTTCGAGAGTAGTGCAGCTCAGCGGTTGAGTGAGCGTGGCTAGAGTGTACTGTCGAGAAGTGAGGAGAGGCTAACGCTAGTGTACCCCCTGGTCCTTGAAGATTCCCGTCGCTAGGTTCGAGAGTAGTGCAGCATGGCGGTTGCGTGAGCGTGGCTAGAGTGTACTATAGCGAAGTGAGGAGAGGCTAACGTTAGTGTACCCCCTGCTACTTGAAGATCCCCGTCGCTAAGTTCGAGAGTAGTGCAGCTCAGCGGTTGAGTGAGCGTGGCTAGAGTGTACTGCAGAGAAGTGAGGAGAGGCTAACGCTAGTGTACCCCCTAGTCCTTGAAGATCCCCGTCAATAGGTTCGAGAGTAGTGCAGCATGGCGGTTGCGTGAGCGTGGCTAGAGTGTACTGTACTGAAATGAGGAGAGGCTAACGCTAGTGTACCCTCCCGCTCCATGAAGATCCCCGTCGCTAGGTTCGAGAGTAGTGCAGCTCAGCAGTTGTGTGAGCGTGGCTAGAGTCTACTGTAGCGAAGACAGGAGAGGCTAACCTTTGTGTACCCCCTGCGCCTTGATGATCCCCGTCGCTAGGTTCGAGAGTAGTGCAGCCCAGCAGTTGCGTTTGGGATTGATTGATTGAAATGTGGGGCTTAACGTCCCAAAACCACCATATGATTATGAGAGACGCCGTAGTGGAGGGCTCCGGAGATTTCGACCACCTGTGCTTCTTTAACGTGCACCCAAATCTGAGCACATGGGCCTACAACATTTCCGCCTCCATCAGAAATGCAGCCGCCGCAGTCGAGATTCGAGCCCGCGATCTGCGGTTCAGCAACCGAGTATAGCCATTAGACCACCGCGGCGGGGCGTTTTTTGGTGCCGTGAACAGGAATCGAACCTACGGTCTTCGAATAACGCGTTCGATGCTGTGTTTGGGAGGCTAGAGTACAGTGTGGATGGAATTTACACAAATCAGCCAAAACTAATCTAGGCGAGCGCTGCTGCCTACACCCTACACGCAAGTTTCGTTCGCATTTATGTTCTTCATAACAGCCGCTGTCTGCAGTCTACCAAGCAATGCGGAATAAAAAGAAGCTGTAAAGTGTCCTTGTCAGGCAATGAACCAGTGGATCACAGCGCTAATCCGCCGATCGAGAAACGGCCCATGTGGAAAGCAGGGAAGAAGACATTGGAAGGGTCAACAATATTTTGAATTTGATGCTCACTCTGAGTGTGCATAGGCATAAAGCTCCCAACATTGTTTATGCAACAGCCAATTTATTTAAATAACTCTTGAATCTACGCAAATAACACGTATTTTGTGGTCGTTCCACGGGCACATAGACTCGATTTGTTATTTTTATATCCGCATATGTGAACTCGCATATAACGAACTCGCATTCACCCATTACACAGAATGCAGCCCTATGCGAAACCTTCTCTGACAAAAGCCACTTTCAACTTTATCGCTTACATGTGTAGTCATCCACAAATTAAATTTTTTGAGTAAAATCATACAATAAAGTATTGATTGATATGTGGGGTTTAACGTCCCAAAACCACTATATGATTATGAGAGACGCCGTAGTGGAGGGCTCCGGAAATTTAGACCACCTGGGGTTCTTTAACGTGCACCCAAATCTGAGCACACGGGCCTACAACATTTCCGCCTCCATCGGAAATGCAGCCGCCGCAGCCGGGATTCGAACCCGCGCCCTGCGGGTCAGCAGCCGAGTACCTTAGCCACTAGACCACCACGGCGGGGCGACAATAAAGTAGGCAATAAGCAAGTGAAGTACGCTCCAGGGACCGGATGTCGCTATCGCGTTCAACGCCTTAAAGAAAAGCTTAAAGATACCCAGTTTTTTTGTTCAGACGGACAGGAAAGGTTCACCCCATCTCCAATAGACCGGCCGCTGACAAGGTTGCCTTAAAGCTTAAATCTGCCTTTGAAAGAATCGCGAATTGCATGTTCTAAAGAAAGCGTCTAAAGTTCCGTGTGGTGCTGATTCAACGATTCCAGGTTCAATCAAAGCATTGAAAGTGCTAGGCCACAAGTACACTTCACTAACTTCAGTAGACGTCGAGCGTTCTTTTTACGCATTAAACTAAATAATGACTGAAAGCAAGTACAATTCTGGCCCGAAAACCTTGAGATGATGCTGGGTTGTCACTGCTTCATAGCCTTTCCCCCAATGTCAAACTACCTCAGCTTTTGCCTAAACCTCTTCAAATTATTGTTTCCTGTTAATTGTTCGGGTGGAAAAATAAATTCAGCTTTTCCAGAGCACAGAATTGGCCTGCTGTGTTAGAAGTTAAATATTTGTCCTGAACATATTTATGAAGTATGTATGAATTGTGCCTATACATGCCTAAACGACAGTTTTCAACACCTATTTATATCTAAATGGCAGTTTTCAGGACCTATTATAGGCGCTTAAAACATTGTTTTTTTTTTGCGTGCCTGAAGTTCCGGTTTCTATTTATGAGCACTCGTGGCAGAGCTATCGACATGTTCGTTGCCGTCGAGGCCATGGTGGCCTGGAAGCCTCTGGAAAATAATGTTATGCCCTTTGTCTTGTAATTGCTGATATATTTCGATTACTTCCAATACTATTTTATCTTGTACACCACGACGCAAAGCTGACGATAGACAATGTAGGGCTGACTTCGAGTTGGTCAATATGCCCCATTTTTGTGGTGACCTTTGTTGAATACGCCGAAGTGCACTGCGGAGTGCCGCCAGCTCCACTGCAGTCGATGTAGTCCGATGAGACGGTCTAAAATTATACATTTCGCATTTTGCTGAAAAGCTCACACCTCCTGCAGATCCCTCAGCAGTTGTAGATTGATCTGGGTAGAGTTTAGTGTGGTCTGCGTATCCCTCGTGTAGCATCAGCAGGGACAGCTGTTTCAGAGTTGGCGACGTGATCTCCGCTTTCTACGAATACTTGGCACTGTCAGACGAGGTTCAGGTTAATCCAGGCACCAAGGAGGCGTCAGGATTCTTTCAGCAGCTGTGTAGTCTGTTGAACGGCACTCTTGATAAGCCGAAATCATTTTGCGAATCGGGGCACACGGCCGGTCTTCTAGAAGAGAAGCCAGGTGGTGGGGTGCGAGCACGGTGTCTGCTCTAAGTACCTGCAAGGTTGCAATGGCAATAGTCACTGCTATTGACGCGCAACGTGGTAGTGAGAGACAAACTGCCTGGCTCTGAGCACTTTCTATGAAACTTATTTTGCTTTTGCAGGTGTTTGTTAGTACCGGTAAACAGCCACAGGTACCCTAGAAATCTATTCCGGTATAATTTCAACACAGCGTGCACCGATGTACCCCACTTTTTCCCTCAGAGGAACTTGAAAAAATGTGAGATGGCTGTCAGGCGGTTGTTAAGAGCACACACATGGGGGCTTCAGCAAAGGTCTCCATCGATTATGACGCCCAAGAATCTGTGCGTCCTGACGTAGCAAATATTTTGCTCTTTTATGGGTACGGTATTAGCCGTTATTTGTTTACACCATTGGTTTACACAGATTTTTCAGGGAAAATTTTGAGTTCCCTAAGGTATGTCGATATAGAGTTTGCAGCTTTTTGGAGTCTAGCACGATAGTTGAGGCCGGGTTACACCTGGTGCCCAAACATAGATGTCATCGGCATAAATGGATATGTGAACTGAACATTGTATACTTTCCACAGGGCCGAATAATACGAGGTTTAATAACGTGGAGCTTAGAACGCCGCCTTGAGGAACGCCACAATGCATGTAGTGCTAAGAAGTTGGCCCATCATCAGTTTCACGAAGAATGATCTCATTTCCAGGCAACAACAGATCCCGCGCTACAGTCGTCCACCAAGACCAACCAATTCAATGGCGTCAAAAATGGCTGCATGCATACGACAACGCTTCTAATGAGAAACGTTGTCGTATGCTTCTTTCGCATCCATGAATAGCGCGATGAATAACCATCGGCTCATTTTCTGGCGTTGCACATGTGTTACCAGATCAATAACACTGTCGATGGAGCATCGAGTGTGTCAAAAACGAGCCACAGTATTCGGTTATACGCTGGAGCGTTTCAGGAACTACTTCTCTATCCTGGCAAGAATTATTCTCACCATCAGCTTTCCTACACAGCTAGCGAGTGCTATTGGGCGGTATGATGCGAGCTCTAGTGGGGACTTAGCAGGTTTTAAAAGGGGAACTAAGCGACTTGTTTTCCACTCTTGTGGCACTTGGCCATCTCGCCAAGAGTTGTGGAAAACACGTCCAGCAAAGCTTCCCGTGCCCACCCATTGAGGTTACATAGCATGCGGTAAGATATGCCACCTGGACCAGGCGACGACAACCAATTGCACGAAGCGAGAGCCGCACCCAGCTCCTCAATTTTAAAAGGCCTGTCCAGGCGGTGGTTGAATGAATGTAGTGTAGAATAAGCAGCAAGGGCTTCTGCGCATGCCGAATGGTCCGCAGTACTTTTGCAGAAGAGTTCAGCCACTTCTATATTCCGTCGCCCTGCAAAAGAACCGGAGCTTTGAATGGAAAGCGCTGTTCGGGAAGTGTTCATAAGCCTCGCACGACGCGTCATATTTGGGATAAAGGTTTTTGTGGGTCTAGGGTCTCGCAGAACTTCGCCCATCGTCAGTGAGACTTTATTTTATCCAAACGACGCTGAATTTTTTTTCTAAGCGCCTGGTTGTCTTTAGCGCATTGGTTTTCTGCGTCGGTACTTTCGCTCCCCACGTCGACGAATCACACGAAGTCATTCCAACAATAGATAGATAGGAAGGTGATAAAGAAAAAAAGAATAGTAGTGATTTTAACAGAAAAAAAAGGACACCACTTGCTGTAGATACAGTGGGTTTAGTACCACTCGTTCTTGTTACAAAAGCTTTTAACGAACTCGTTCCTTGTGCTAAAATAGAATGCACGAACGACATCAGTGACACACAAAAACCACTGAGACTATCAAGATAACGCTATTGTTTTAGTATTATGAAACTCCATGTGTTGCTGTGGTGCGCTTACGGCTGCCCTTGATCTTGCTCACCTTTTGTGGCACTTTGTTAGAAAAAAATGACAGCAGCGACCAGCCCTGAATACCTCGTATGATTCATGAGACTGAGAGAAATGAAATGTAAGTTTTCTGCGTCTTAAACATGATACTCCTGAAACTAGGTTGTGTTGTTTTTCATGTTATTCATTTCATTAAGCTAAAACTAGGAAATACCTTACTGTATCTTATTATGTGCAATGCGATAACTTTCTTAATCGTAAGCTAAGAAAAAATGAATTTCTACTATGCCCGTGCAACTTTAAATGGTTATTTCAACTTCTAAGCCCATTAAACTCATGTTCAGAGTTGCTTTATTTCCCTAATGTACAAATATTAACGCAACCTTGCAGATAAATCTAGCTGAAAACTTTTTGCCTATATATAGGGTGCAGACATTCAAGCGCTTCTATCAATATGTATCATGCCGGCTGTAATGCCAGTTAAATAACATTCGAGGCTTATTGAGAGCCTATTATTACAAATATCTGCTCTTGGGATGATGATAGATGTGGTGATATTGACACTACCAGGCAATGGAAAGAAAAAAACCAACCAAGTTTTATATTCAGTTTATCTTGGTATAACTTGCCTTTGGCGCCCAAAAAAAAAGAAATACAGCAAATGATAAAAGAGCAAAATAATAATAATAAAATAGCGCAGCTCATACTAAGTCGCCCAAGCCTGTGTCACAGCACAGCTGGTGGGCATGAGGCTGCCAATGGCTTGGCTAGGCTTTTACCCTTTTACCCTCTCACTTGTCTCTTTTCCACCGACAAATTTATTATACTATGTATGGTTACATTCTTTATTGCATATGAATATATTCTGCATATTTCAATCTCTTTTTCTCTCTCTCTCTCTCTCTCTCTGTTTAGTATCTCTCTCACCTTCCAACTTCTAAAGTCTTTCTCCTTTTATTTCAATGTATTTTTCCCTTTCTCTTTCCGAATCTTTCTATCTACGACAAGGCAAACCTCCGCCATAACATCTCTGCTGTGAAAATTCTATAGAGCGTACGTGCCATTGTGCAAATACCACTACTAGTGACACTGGTGTAAACAGGTGCTAAACACCAATCAGCAGCTGCACCTTGCAGTTAGTTATCTTAACCATCCGTACAGATTGATTAAGCGCGTATTGGTTCATGATAATCATCATTTTTGATAAACGACACACGGCAAACGTGCACCATAACCGCTCTGCTGTAGAAAATGGGTGGAGAGAAGGGGTAATTTAGAAAACCCACCGTGCAACTAATCGTTATAGCATAACGTGAAGCTTTAGGGAATCGTGGTCGCATAGTGTGCGCTTATGAATCATTCGGACTAATATGTCATTCTTTTCAAAGGCAGGCCCCTTAAGCATAAGTGTATATCTGCTCTGTAGTCTCACACTATTTTTACTACTTGATTCCTTGGGCACTTGCACGTCTGTCCATCCGTGACTGTTTTACTTAATTAGGCGCACCGGCACTTGTCTATTCACAACTTCCATCGCGTGACAAGGAGCAGCTCGCACCTCTTATAATTTGCATTCGTGCGAGGCTTAAGATATTCTAGACATCCTTTTTTTATTTGAGCATCTGACGTTTTTTCATTTGGCCAGGCATGCCACTCCTGGTGGTCCTTATCACGGCAGGCGTACGACCAAATGGCTATGGAACAAAAAACAAGTAAGTATACTAACTTGTCCGCCCTATACCTAAAGCCTTCTTCCGTCGTAGAAAGATGCTACTAAAGCTAAATACATTTCGTATGCGTTGCCACTCACGTAGTCAGCTTACACGAAAAAAGCAGTTACGTATTGCAGTAAGTTTTACTGTCTCCTTTATTTGCAAAGCTACCGTTTCACTTGTGAAGAATGAATGCGCACTTCTGGGTAAACCAGAACATCTCGTCAAAACCTATTGATTCCTTAATGATAATCCCATCGAAACAAACAGTAACGAAACCATTGACGCACATTGTATGTTCTTCGATAACGTTCCGGTCAAACAGCTGTCGTGCAGTCACAATTACTTTTCCCAATTGTTAAAATACACATTTATACTATTGAGAAACGTCGAGCCTCAACGTGTCTTCATCCTTCTGTTTTGTTCTGATTTTACTTCATCAGAATGATATCTTGGCAAAGCGAAAGCGCTTTGAATCTATCTATCTATCTATCTATCTATCTATCTATCTATCTATCTATCTATCTATCTATCTATCTATCTATCTATCTATCTATCTATCTATGTCTGTATGTATGTATGTATGTATGTATGTATGTATGTATGTATGTATGTATGTATGTATGTATGTATGTATGTATGTATGTATGTATGTATGTATGTATGTATGTGTGTGTGTGTGTATGTATGTATGTATGTATGTATGTATGTATGTATGTATGCATGTATGTATGTATGTATGTATGTATGTATGTATGTATCTGTCTGTCTGTCTGTCTGTCTGTCTGTCAGTTTGTGAAATTTCATTTAACTCGGTAGGCACCCACAGCTGTGCGAAATGATGTTCGTGTATGACAAACGTCTTCTAAACACCCTCATATGCGTAACATGTTCTGCCCGTCATGTATGGCAATACGTAATTGACAAGATGCCATTGCGATGGCATGGTGGCCATATAGTAGGCAAAGTCATTCACAAATAGACTCAATCAGGCTCCCTCAGACTGAGATCGGGCCGTGAGCTTGAGTTCGAGTGAGACCGCGTAAGTGGCACTTCGGTTAGTGTAATGGGAAGATTTACGCGCTATGATGCCAAAGAGCTTTCGAACAGCGAACGCTAGGTTAGTGGGCGTTGCAGGCGTTACGTTTACGTATGTGCGCCATATCAGTTTTCCAATAGCGGTTGTTCCCTGCCACCGCAAGGAAGCTTCGCGGGCCTTGCGGGCCGCACGCTATTTCGGCTTTTTTGCCGCTGGACCGCAAACACTAACGGTGGTTAGTGTTATGACGCACGCGCAGTGGCCGCGACTTCAACGCGAACACTTGCAGTACGCTATTCGAAAACTCCCTAGTGTTATGGTTTCATGAACGCGAGCGAAGAGCGCGCGTGTTTTGTTGTTTTCAAACACTTTTTAACCTAATTATTTTAAAGTGCTCTTATGCGCACATTTGATGGCTTTCGAAAACAGGGTAGGAAAGTGCAACTGTAAAACCATGGACAATATATTAAACGTCGTGTGTTCGAAGGCTGGTGAAACGCGTGAGGTTCGTATACGGTAAATAAAATACAAAGATGTTAACGCTCTCTTTCTTTAAGAAGCAGCGACAGAAACTCAACGCATGTGGCGTGTTTTGCGTCGAAGCGTTTTCAAGAATCCCCTTTTAGCGATTCAGTACTAATAATACAACAGAAAGACGAATTATTATATGTAACATTGATTAGTATGACCAGTATCGAACCACATTCAAAACGGGTGCGAAGCCCACTAATGTTTAGCGCTGCAAACGCCAACCGGTTGTGCATCCGCGATCTCCAACGACAGCGCAGCTCGGGCCAAGTGGCTCGCCCTACGCCATCTCCTGGCGCCGACAAGAGCTCTCGCCGAGTGGTGCCCCGTCCTCGGACTCCTGCGACCGTGTCCGCCTTTCCTATCTCCTCATTACTTCCGTCGTTTTCTGTCGTTCGCTGTCCCTGCGCCACGCTCTCTCCTTCCCCCTCTCTATCTCTATACATTTATTACTATCCTTTTATTCCCTCCTTACCCCCATCCCTCGTGAGCTACTGTTGAGGTGTCGCACTGTGAAGCAGACAGTTACGGGGCTCACTTTTCTCTTCTTTTCTCTTTTAAGAATCACATAAGAATAAGGACCAAGCAAAATGAAGCAAGTGAAGCCGTTGCTAGGCAGCCAAACGTCGACGCCAGGCGGAACCGCATGTAGAAACCATGTAGGGAGCTTTCACGTGCGCTCGTCTCCGTGCGGGCACATGAAGACTTCCTAAATCCATGATGACAGCACTAAAATTGTCGACGTCATTGCTGCTCGCTCATTGTCACGCAGCACTTAAGGCGTGGCCTTGAAGCTCGCTGAACATGCCAAAATACTCTCGATGTCTCACGGCCGGGAACCCACCATTGAGCCTTTGGATGCTCTTTGCACTCGTAATAGAATAAATTGTGCATAACGTACGCCTTTCATACTTCGCTAAATAGACAAATGCATACCAAGTCATGGAGTGCATACCACATCTCAAGTTTGAAATTTGGTGTCACTGCTCCTTTCACACGATGATCAGTCTCAGGCCACACCTCTCCACACAAGATATGATGTTGCAAATCAAACACGAAATTATAAACCCAATGTTAAAGGCAACCGATGAAAAAGCCATTATATATAAGACTTGGTTTCACAAAAGATTTCAACATCACCCACAAGGTAGGACACAAGGACTCCTGGCTGTTGCCCAGACACGCACCAAAAAAGCCGCCGAATTCTTTACTATTAAGTTTGATGATTCTCTTCCCCCGCCACTGCAAAGACAACAAGAGGCTTCGAACATGTCGGCTGCTCACCGATGACCATTGCGGCGAGAGCAATTGGTCAGTTTTACGAGGTGAGCTAGTTCGCAGCCTCCATGTCGCTGTGTTTTTTGTCATGTGAAATGGCTTTTACAAGGTCGTCTCATTCAATAATATTCCTTTCTGCATTTGTGCTTGCCACGAATACAAGGCACTTCGAAATGCGAGGAACTATATTTGCACAAACATCTTTCACTACAGTGCATCGGATATTTTACACTATAGGATCTTCTAGGTACACCCATACATGCATACATAATTATTGTTTTTGCTTTACGCCTGCTCTATAGCAGTTTCTTGGTAAAGAAAGCAAACTTAAGGTGCTGACGAATTACGACATTTGAAACACTATTTTCTTCTTGACAATAACACTCTAGGTTGCGAATAAATCCTTGATCAGAGGTTGTCTCCACTTACTTTTACAAACTTTGGTGAATAAAAAGCAAAGTTGAAGTTGTTTTCGAAAAAGCTGTTGCAGAAGATAAATCGATATTTGTCGGTTGCTTTACTTTTGTATATTTTTTCGTGGGATGGGCCATAATATATAGCCCCTTCATAGCACAAGTAACGCGATTCCACGCAGTATAGACGTGCCGCGTAAACAACGTGGTGAATGGTTGAAGCGATAGTTCGGCAGATATATAAAACAAAATGTTTCCCAACTTTGCGAGCTTCAGTGACTCAAACATAGAATGCTTTCGCCATGATGGTCATTATACTTTTATTTCAGAAAGAAACATTTCGCTATTATTTGCGGGTTGCTATACCAATAATTTTCTCTTCTTGCGCATGCGTTCCATGCAGTTGCACTACAAGAGAAATTGTGCTTTTGTTGTGAGTCTGCTCTTCAGACGAGCTCAGCAACTAACCGAATAACTATCGATGACATATTTTCGCACTTTCGTAAATCCTGCACGTCACACGGCGGTCGAGAACAAGTATACCCACCGTACTGCAGTTAACATTATTCACGGCATGCCGACTTGAAGTCTAAACAACTTTGTTCGGAGACCTTGGGTATGATTGAAAAGAACGCGCTTGCACTGCGCTTGCACTGTGCTTTCGCAATATGCTGCTTAGCATCTGCCTCATGATTGAAGAGGACGCCTGAATGATCGAAAGTGTATCACACCGGCCCGATGTCAGTGAATTCTCAATACTGGTATGCGCTAAATCATGGCACACGATCTTCCGAGAGACACGGGGAAACTGGTGTCAATATCAATAAATAAGAAGTTATGGATGATGAGACGCTCCACGACTGATGCCACGTCGGATTACCATTCTTAACACCCACACTACTTATTACGAATATACAGCAACGCGAACGTTAGACGACGGGTACAGAAATCTCTAACTACTGAAAGATCGCTAGATACTGATATTTGAATAATGACCTTCGGTGTGATGCAAATCATGATTCGCCTACGCTGCCATCCCATGCAGCACATTAATGAAGGCAATGGCTGAAATGCCGCAACAATGAACTGATAGTGGTCAAGCTCTAAATCAATGCGATTCACTAGAGTAATGTGAAATGCATACATAATAAACTAAATGAGTTTGAAGGTTAAAGCGTTACATAATGATGATCATCGTCGCTTTTCCGTTTGAAATACAAGGGTTTCCTAAGGCAATAAAACACTGGACGGAAACTCAACCGTTGCTTCAGAACGCTTAGAGGTCGAGCATGACCGCACGAGGGCTCGAGTGTTTACACATTATTATGCAAGGAGCGTGCAACAAGCCTCAATTGAACGAGCTGTGCCCTCCCCTTCACCGAGTTTGCGGTAGCGAAAACCATACGCAGTCTTCTTAACATTTCAGTTTCCTATGACTTTCTAACTCTCTATCTTCACTACGACGCTGTTTTCTGTGCATTTATTTATTTATTTATTTATTTATTATTATTTATTTATTTGTTTATTTATTTATTTATTTATTTATTTATTTATAAACATATTTATTTCACTAATATAAAAATAAATTAGCCAGAAGTACCCTCCGTGCCAATATCTCTACAACGACCCCTTATCACAAAGCAGAATGTGAAGTTGTTAAAGTTCCGTGGACCACGGATTGAATGCTCCTCTGGCAAGTTTGGTAGCCCGCGCAAGCTTATTTCGTAGCCGGGAGAGAAAAATTGTCATACAAATAGCACTACCAGCCCTCCTTCAATCAGGCTCTTAAATTCCTATTGGCAGAGATACTTTACTTGCTTAAACGGAGTTTTAGGGCCAACAACAGCAGCTAACGTGCGAATATATCAGCGCAATCCAACAAATTGGATGCTCGTCTATTCATGAGCAGGATAATAACAAAAATATTATCTTAACATGAAAGCGGGTTGATATATTTCTGTAAGACTAGCAATGGTCATATCTTACGCTGTAAATTGTTTATGAATAGCAGACGGGAACTACTGCCAAATCGTCGAACATTTGGTGCTACTCCATTCCTGACTGAATCAATAAAGCACAAAAACATGTTTTTCATTAGATATTTTAGAATAATATACAGCCCTAATAAGGGCCCATTGTAGAATTCATACCAATATGCACATTATCAAAATCACGTTGAACGTCTCGTTCACTCCACTCCCCCCCCCCCCCCCCCCTCTTCCGCCTAAAAGAAAAAAAAGTAAGGAATATGAAGCCTTTATTGTACTTCTGAGCATTTAACTTACTGCAACAAATTCCAAAAAAATAAGATGGCGAGCTAGTTGCAAGGCGAGGGTATTAAGAAAACCAAGTTAAAATGAATGCAGGCTGTATTAGCACTTATTGTAATTTAGTAAGAAAACACAGCTGCGCCAAGAGGAGAAAATGAGCAGTCTGGCAAACACGCCGCATAAAGTAAAATGCCAGCCTACTTTTTTTACAGCGCTTATTGCAGAACAGGCTTACTAAGGAAACAGGAGGGGCTTGGATGCGGCTTTCTAGAGAAGAGGTGTACGAAAGGGGCTTTCGAAAGCTTACTAAAGAGGCTTGGAAGAGGCTTTAGAACAGGCACAACGAAGAAACAGATGAATTGAACAAATATCGCATGTACCTTTTTTTCAGCCGCGTGACCATAATATAACAAAAAACTGTAGGGACTTCCAGTCATTTTTTTTCAGTTGGACCTTAAATACCTAGAGCTATATGTTTCAAACGAATATCTGCTCATTTTCATCGGAGGTCATCTTGCCATGCCCGATAGGCGAACTCAACAAGGCTACTCATGCACGAAAAAATATACAATAATCCCATATCGGCCTTTCTCACGTCTGTTTGCCCAGCTGCTGGCTCTCGAGGAACTACGGGGTGATATGGAGCTACGCCGGACCTGTGGGGTTTGTTCTCATGGTGAGCGCGGCTGTATTTTCCCATCTTCATTTTTTTTTGTTTCTCTGTGAAGGCAAGCGGAACTAGGGGTCAATTTGTGCTACACAAAGCCAGAAAACACTGACACATTTTTTTAAGTTCCAAAAGTAAAAATATAGCATAACCCATTCACACATTTTAGAGAGGAAAGTGACTGAACGGTGAGGGTATCCTTTTGCTACCCCAATTCACCCCTCCCCCCCTTTCACTTCGCTACTCTTGAACAGAGGACGGTGACCACACGCCAACGGCACAGTGAGTAGTAAAGCGTTTCAATTTGTCCAGTATACCAATATACGATGAATTCCTCCCCTATTTTGGAAAAGCTGGAGTGAACTTCGCATGGGGGGTCCCCAAAAGCATGGCCGCACCGCTGAAAGTGGTTTTCGTCCTACCAGAATCTATCAAATGGCTATTGCTTGCTCCGTACGTCACATGCTCAAAACAGATGGTCATACCTGTTTTGAATTTATGCCGTTAACCTTTTACAGCAAAGTATTTGTCTTTATTCAGCACCGTTTTTGAGAACCATATTCAGAATTAATCGATACTGTATGTGTTTTGCGACTGGTATACACATAGAGTAAGTGCATGGGTAGGTGTGTACATATATTGCTCTACAGCTGCCGGAGGTGGGGCCATTTTGTAATGCAATAGATATAAACGAAGACTTCTTGTCAGATCATTCTCACCTTGCAGGCATCGCACAAAGATAAAATCATCTTGAGGGAGGTGCGAAGCTCGCAACAATATCCTACAACATGTTGCGGCAGACACTTGCGTTATCAGCAAAGATATGTGAATGTGTTCCGGAAACGAAGAGTCGTACACCAACCAAGAGCTTTCTCCTTTTCACGCCTGAGACAGCATCCGCATTTTACGCTCTTGGAAACTGTCGCAACCCCCCGAGAACAATTGCTCAGGGGTGCACCCTTGCAAAAATGATTATAGAGATTTAATTGAGGCTAAATTGACTTTTCTCCATAGAATGTACCGTGTTTAAATTAAGCGTCTATTGAGTTTTCCCATTGAGTTACACAAGGATATTAGCCACCGTGTTTCTATTGAATATTATTTTTTGCGGATGACTTGAGCGTCTTTTGAGCGAGTCAAAAGGACTTATTGACCAGCTAGTGACTTTCTGTACCGAGTGTCAATTGAAACAATTTAAGGGAGTGTATATTCAACCCTTATTGTGTTCGGTCAAAATCATCAATTAGCAAGCGTGTTATGCAATTTTCAAGTATTCACGCTAACATTTCTTGAAAATTCGCCACTTGACTATTATGTTTCAGAACCGGTACCGAATTAACTGCTATCAGTTCATTCTTTAAGCAGTTGCTAGAAATAAAATAGGTGTAATCATTTAAAACTCACCGGAGTGACAATTTCTGGTCGTGTGTGTTATTGCAATGGGAAACACGTTCGGTCCCTCAAACAAGGTATAAACTGGGTGATAATCACGAATCAGGACACGAGTACACAATTCACATGAACAATACCACACACGCACGTACACAGTGATGCACGGTGTTCTATGAAAGGTTCAATCCAAGAAGCAAAACACAGATCTGTTAGCATCTTTGTTTATTTTTACCAAAACGACAATAGAGATGACTAGGATCATTTAGTTGGTGGAGCGCCTGTTTCCGAATCACTGGGGTGAGGCCTGCCTGTAAGAAATGCAAAAAAGAGAGAAGGCCTTGTTTTAAAATTAAAGTATCTCGGAGAGAAGGGCTCAATATTGTAAACCCGAATATTTACGCAGTTGAATATTCTAAAATCCTACGACCAATACCTTTTCGGCTTTCCTAACTTACGAATAGAACGTATGAAGCCAATGAAAAATGACAAACTCACCTTCAAAATGATGAAGTGAGGTACGGGGTTTGCAGATCCAGCAATTGCAGTGAATGTTGATCACAAATCAAGGTGGCGGCATCCATTTCTGTAGTTTGCAGAAAGGAAGCTGCGCTGGAGTCTGGCATGAAAGCGAGGTGTCCGTTTTTCCGCTCGAAGGTTGCGATGTTGGGTCTGATGAACAGCCGTGCCACCGGCACAAATGTCCATGTACCGTAAAACTTGCATCACATGCAGTGGAATAGCTTTTTCCCTTTTGAGCAGACTGTCTGCATAAATCACGACACTCACTTTCCCCGAAATCAGGGCAAGAACAATCGAGTGACAAGCACGAGCTACACGTGTGACTCCGGTGAGCGATTGTGAAGAAAGAAGTGCCGTATGGAGGGATAGACAACAAGCGCAAAGCGGCCATCTCAAACTTTCACTTCACACGGGTGTAATACTGTGAAGCTTGTTTGAGAACTAAGTTTCAAATTTTTATTAAGCAATGGTAAACACTCTAAATTTTTTTTCTCGTTCCACTTTCTTGATCGCAACAGCCAAAAAGCTCAGGTGCCTTTTCACCCCTTCAGTGGTCGCCAACTCCACGTGGTTCCTCCCTGCACGTGCAACCACCACCGCTCTAGACTTGCTAAAAAAAAAAAAAAACCCGGTCAGACCGGCGAGATTTCGAACAATGGAGTGCGCATTCCGTAGCCCACTAATCTCCCCCACACGAGTCGACAGCAGGGGAAAAAGGGCCCGACGTTTGAAAGACGCGGCGATTATGCAATCTTTTCGCGGAGAACTGCTACCACGATACGTCTTCTCCATTTTTTCCTTGCGTACAGTTTTATGTAATACATTGCTGCTTCCCGGAGTGCTGCAACTCTATGCATGATGCAGAGTCCATAATGACGAATGCATCTCGCAGAAATATACCCGCAATAAAACTGCAGAACACACACACACACACACACACACACACACACACACACACACACACACACACACACGGTTTGTGCGTTGGGCCTCCAATATTGATGTAGCTATAGGTGTCGAAATCCATCATCAGTTATCCCTGATTGAAAGTGATCAGTACTACTTCAATTAAACGTGTAGTGACGGCGGTTTAATTTAACGTTTCTTAACGCATGTCACTTAAATATGTAGTGACTGCGGTTCAGTTGAATATTTCTTAATGCATGTCAATTAAAACTGTAGTGACTGCGGTTCAATTGAACATTTCTTAGCGTACGTCAATTAAAAATGTAAACAATGAGAGTGAATTGACTTTTTCGTACCTCATCTCAATTAAATTTTTGTTGAGTGCACTCATCAGAAGAGGCCGTTTAATTGACCAGCTAGTGAGTCAAAAGGTCTCGGTTCGTGGTCAATTGAAACTCAAAGTCCATTTTTCTAAGGGCAGTGCATGTTGTAATGGGACAATACGCTGTTGACTTCTTTACTACCCTCGAATATACCTACCACTGGGTTCGTCTATAGTTACGAAATGATTTTATTTCGTTGTTAGCTGTCGGGTGTAGCTCTTATGACAGCCTACTTTTTCAGAGTGGCGACAATGCTGTAGGGCCGTGCGCTCAGATTTGGGTGCACATTAAAGAACACCAGGTGGTATGACTTTCCGGAGTCCTCCACTATGGCGTCTCACATAACCATAATGTGATTTTGGGACGTTAAACCCCACGTATCAATCAACCCAATCTTTCCATAGTAGTTGTGATATACAGCGCTTCAAGCAATCTTTTGAACTGTGATGGCACCATGAAATATGTGTTCTTATGGCTGATTGTGACTTGGTACGATTGTAATATGCCGATCTCAGCTTATCGTTGTAACAAGTTATACAAGGCCGAATATTGTTGGTCACACGAGAAAGTGGATCAGATTGTAACTCCAAAATTCAATTCGAAAGCAGTACATTTAAGGTGTGGGTAACAGTAACGACTACCATTCTGGCATGAACAATGTGACACCACAAAATCAAAGGCCAAGCCGGTGTTGTCCGCTGCGAAGCATACCGCAGTGGACGTGTTGCTCCGCATGCTCTGTCACTCACCGGTATACATTAAGGATCGAATCGCGCTCAGGATTCTCTAATTTGCACAATATATTAACAAAGTACGGAAGCATCTTCTTAAACATCAGCTTCGGTCACTGGAGGGATTCGCCACTTACAGTGCTGCAAGGTCCAGCTGCGACATTTAAAACGTTTAATAGAAGTTGCCTACTACAACGAATGCTCCAACTATATTTGAACTCACCTATTATTCCATTACACGTTAAAATGCGGATACAGAAAAATATACAGGCAAGGGTCCCATAATAAAAGACTGCAACGAGTCCCTCGGTATACGCGCGCGCGCGCGCACACACGCACACACACACACACACACACACACACACACACACACACACACACACACACACACACACACACACAAGCACGCGCGCACGCACGCACAAACACGCAACACACACACAAACACACACACACACACACACAAACGCACGCACTCACGCACACATATGCACACACACGCACATGCACATTGATTCAGGTACCACGGCTAACATATTTTCCTGAATCGATGTTACCAGCCGCCTTTGGCAGTTCACTGGATACGATTTAAAACTTTTTACACGAGACACCCTGCTATTTGCATACATGTTACCCAATACTCACACATCCTGTTTCGAGCTACACACGCGCCAGTCCGGCCGTTTAAACCAACAGGGCGAATATACTACGCTCATTCATTACGACAGTTGTGGTCGGACGTTCTCAATCTTATTGCTGCATGCACTGCCGCTTCGCAGGTAAACTTCGCCGTGCTCGTGTTCACCATTCGCACCACGTGCCGTCTCTCGAAGCAGACGACGTCGAGAGCGCGTCTGGAAACTGCCAGGTAAGTGGACCCCTGAAGAGAAGAAGAAAAAAAAAGAGAGCGCGAGAGAAAAAAGAAAGGAAAAAGACTAGCCCGAGACGAGCTTGGCTACGTGTGTGCAGGCGCAGAGTTTACGGCACACGGTCGCTTTTTAGCTAGACGGCGGCGCCTAATGTGCCTGCTCTGCCTGTCTGCACGGAATGCCTCTTTATGCATACTCTTGGAGGCGAGACGAGTACCTTCTTTCGCGCCCTGTTTATCTGCCCGCGACAGTACGCACACATACCGCGGGGTTACCACGTCTTGTCGGTAGAGATGAAAACAAGGCAAGAGAAAAACAGCGTTGTACTGTGGCCCTAAATGTATGGCCTACAGGGAAACTTGGTTTTATGACGGCGTGCACGCCGACTTACACTAAAGGGGTCGTGAAAAGAAAACGAAGCTGGCCAGTTCTAATTTTTTTCTATTTCAATATGAAATATACATGCCAACTCTGAATTAGTTAGGCGTAATATTCAGTCTGTAATTAAAAACGCACCTTTAAAATCGTAGTTTTTCTTAGGCTCCTAAGCGACCACGCGGCCTCACCGGCTGCCATAGGCACTAACGTGTGGTATCGGTGTGACGTCATGCTGAAAGAACGTATGAACAGAGTGTTGGCTTTCATTTGTTCTCAAATAACAGATTTATGGTAACCTAGAAAACCAATAAATAATCGCATTTTTTGTGCTCGGAGTTGTGTACAATGCAGTAGAGGTAGAGAAATTGATCTCCTTGGTTTTGCTTTCAAGTGTACCCGGGCTTCGTCTTGGCTTCCTCGTTGTCTTGACTCGCAAGGTTTCACGTCCCAGTTTATTTTTTTTTCTTTTCGTTTTGCCTTTTTACTTTTTTGCTTATTACGTTAGATTCTGTTTTGCGGTGACTTTTGGGTGGCTTAGTCTTTGTTATGCCAACTGTGTGCATCGTCATCAAACAATGCCGCTTAACTTGTCGTGGTGGAAACAGCAGTAGGCACGACGCTATGAACATGGGTCAAAAGTATATCGCTCAGAAAACATCACTGCGTCATCAGATTTTATCGATGACAGAATTTCGAACGGCTGATTTAAAGTCATGTCTGCTGTACAGTTAAGGAAAAAAGGAACTGGGGAGTCTAAATTGTGATTTTATAGCTTTTAAGTGAACCCGGACAAAAAAACAAGTCAAGGTGTAGTATTGAATGAACCGTCAAGATTCTGAATAAAAGCGTAGTTGAAAATGTTTTGGCAAACGTTTCACGGCCCCTTCAAATACTTCTTGTCCACGGACAAAGAAATGGTCACAGTTCATAGCATAGTTGAAATTTTTTAATTACCCACAAGGTATTCAATGAACGTTTAGCGTTCAACTGTATCTAACAACGGGACTGCTTTCGTCCCGATGTTCCTCTTTCCAAAAGAAGAGCATGTTTATCAAACATCCCACCCTCGATAATGAGTGGAGTGGCGTACGTATTCATAAATTCATGACATAGTATTTATATATATAGTACAAAGTATATACTATATAAAATATCTTATTTTTGTATAGTATTCATACATTGATTTCTGACTTTCGTGTGCTTTTAATATATTGTGAGCACAATATTCACTGTGCTGGTTTTTGTTGATTTTGTCCTGCTGCGTATTTTCCGCTTTGTCTCTCCTAAGTTTAGTACATCTACATTGTAAGTGAGTGAGTGAGTGAGTGAGTGAGTGAGTGAGTGAGTGAGTGAGTGAGTGAGTGAGTTTGTCTATGCATGTTATACTAACAATAAACTTCGTATACGTGCACTGTGAAATTAGGTTCTGTAGCGTTAAGTTCACATCAAATAAATAAATAAATATGACCACCTCACACGACATCTTTATGGTCCGTGTTGCATCAAAAACACAATTCACTTTAACAAACGAAGACACAATTCGCGAAGGCTGCTGCAAGCGGAGATAGTGATGAGGCCCTGCTAGAATTAACTCGCTCTGTTTGCTTTGTCAGTGATAATACGCCGCATGCCTCGTGACTTGCCGTGGAGGTTGAAAGCTCTCAGACACCCTGTCCTTCCTTTGTGCAAGTTCACGTGCAGCGTATAACGTTCTGCTTTATCGTGCTCGGAATGCACGTCTCTTTTTTTACGCTTCCCATAAAATAGAGCGCTCGGCTTGAAGTGAAACGACCACGACGTCTCCGAATTCTTGCTTTTGCAGTTACAGGCGCTGCGCGATGTTAACAGCTCTATCAATAAGCGGCCACTTTGGTGTACTTGCAGCCGCACAATGGATCATCAAAAGCGCCTTAGTTACTAAAGCTGGCGTAAGTTTATCAAAATGCATGCGCGCATGTGCCCTAAAATGCCTAAATAGAGACGTAGTCGTCCGCCTTGGCAGTTGCCGATGCGACATCGAATGCGGACACTAATCGTAAACTCACCTCAAGAGTGCACGAGTAATCTTTTTTTGCTTTGTTTCTTTTTCTTTTTACTCTGGAAAATGTTAACGCTACTGCTGCATTTTTAGTTAGTTCAAGGAATCAGGATGAAGAGCTGGTGTCAGCCTACTCACTCACATTCACTTCCTAACGGTCATCGCAAAGGCGGGCTTAATGGGTAAAAACTTCCGGCTAGTATGAGTAAAAATTACTTCCCGGTGCCGAAACGTATACCTGCTCCTTGTACACGTGTTATTATTTGTTCAATTACCCTTACATACTGACCAGTATTAAGTAATTGTTAAGGAGAGGAACTTGTAGCAAAAAGAGTGGTGAAAACTGTAACTGAACATAAGGAAGGCTCGTCAGTGTGGTCACTACAACAATGGAAGTTATCAGTAGTGCCACTTACGTCGCCACATGCACTGTGATAAGCCATCTTCAGTAACACTACATCTCTCAACGCCCTTAGAAGCGAAGTTTAGAGAGTGCGAATTGAAGAGAGCGCGAATTTCCTCTGTTGTCGGTGTATTTTTGCGGTTGTGAACTTCTGTTTCTGTATTTTTTGTTTCCGGTTTGTATTCATGTTTCGCAATTTCGTTAAGCATATTTAACTAAACGAACGAAAATGTGATAGGCGCATACGCGGGAAAACGGCTTGTTTAGTACAATAAACATTTTGGGACTTTGTCGATTTCCCGTCGTAACATACTGAAAAAAAATATAGTGATTTAACAGCCCAAGAAGGTAATGCTCTGCACCTGTGGACGCTTGCGACACCGTGTATCGTGCGTTGTGGGCGCAGAAAATATTGGGTTTCGCCTTGTGGCTGAGACCCCGCTGATGGCGACAGCAAAAATGAACACGAGCAGCAGAGCAATCTTTGAAATTGGCTACATTTCTTATCGGCTTTGAGCTCACCTGGTTTTTCACTGCGCGATCTGACTGGTATTCTTCGGCTTCTTTTTTTTTTTTCTTGTGAGCAATAAAGTATACTGGCCAAAACAGATAACGTGAACTGTGCTCCTGTTCACACACACTTGTTTTTTTTTTGCATCGTTCGGATCCGACGATGCAGGCAAATGTGATGAAAGCCTCCTGCTTATGTACCACCTTGTACAGCGGTGGCTATCAGCCACATCATTTTGTATACGCTTGAGCCCGCCCGAATGCACTCTGTGGTAGTGCGGCACCAGGTAATACAAGATGATATTCATTCAAACAGCGAAATAGTATACATTCAAATATTCAAACGGCTTGACAAAAAGGGGATTCAGGGCCTTCGAATTGACTTTTTTACACGGGCCACTTTGATACAAAGGTCCCATGTAGCACCACTCTCAGTATAACCGGAACGAAAAAAAAATCCTCCGTTACAAGAGTCATTTCGTCGTAGGGACGGTCTCTGTAGACGAGCTAGCCTGCGCAGGGAAACAAAATATCACTCCGTACTCAGCTTTCTTCGCATGGTTTATCTGTGAAGGAGTAAGCATCGCTCAGCTGATAATGCGTGTGCTTTGGGCCTTTAACGATCCGAGCGAGAACCTCGCGCTTTGACAAGAGGCTGTTCTTTCGACGTCCTATACTGCGTACAGTATGCTGAGAATAGACTATGCTAAGTGTACTTGCGAAAATTTCACACTCGCACATGAGCACGCGCTATGGTCACTGCTTTGTTTGCATAGAAATGTTGCGGATTGGCTGAAACCTAAGCCTTCTGGTAGGCATAAAGGTCTTATGAAGAACCCGTTTGGTTACAAAGAGCCCGTTTGACAGAAAATATGGTGCCACCTTCCGCACCATTGTACCTGAACGAATAGTCCCTATGATCGTGAAAAATAAAAATCAGGAGCTCACGCCGGAATCGAACCCATGAGTTCTGCGTGATAGACAGGCGTTCTACACATATCGTCACGTCGCTCCAGCGGTCTGCAGGAGGTTTATTGAGGTCTGAGCAACAGAGTTCTTAATGATTGATTGATTTGTGGGGTTTAACGTCCCAAAACCACCATATGATTATGAGAGACGCCGTAGTGGAGGGCTCCGGAAATTTCGACCACCTGGGGTTCTTTAACGTGCGCCCAAATCTGAGCACACGGGCCTACAACATTTCTGCCTAACAGAGTTCTTATGCCGAGCGCGTCGGTTGGGCTTGCTCGCCAAAGCGGGGTCACGCACGCACTTCTTTCCGGTTTGTGGTCTGAGCATTCGTCTTGGCATACGGCCCTTTACTAGAAGCAGGTGGCAATATGATATCGCCACACGGAGTTAGTTAAGAAAATTCTAATTAGCTCTCAGGATAAATATCAAGGAATAACTGAACGAGTTCATTCAACTATCAGACTGTTTTCTTGCGAACAGCTGCAAGAAAACAGCCTTCGGTGAAGCAAATCTTAGTTACGCGCACCCTTATACGTGGCCTCTGTGATCCGCTTCGGTAGTGCAATGGCTTGCTGCCAGAGTGTTGTAGAGGCCACGCTGAAGGAAGCGCAGCTCAATTTGCCAATGTAGTTACACTGTAGTGGGTATGTGCGATTAAGATGGTGCATACCTACTACAGAAGTGTTCTTTCACTCCAAGGTCTACACAAGTGAACCAAACGTTTACTGGCACCTGGGGCTGACGCTACGTACACTATACATGGAGCATTATGGTTGCTTGAAGCTTTCATGTCTGTTTTCGTTTTCATTTTAGATATGTATGTTTGTAGAACAACCAACTCATGGAGTGTTGGACAACGCGACGACGGCAGTATATCTTTCTTTTTCATCACAGGAGTCACGCAGTGATTTAAACGCAAGAACACATTATCTTTATCACTGGTATTGTTGCTCTCAAAGCGTGTGACACAAGAGCACATTTCATTGCCCGGCACCCTTCGCTACGGGGTTTAAAAGGGGCACTAAATAGAAACTGTATAATGGTTCAACTTCGTTAATTGTACTCTGATGACTGTGGTGTCATGAAGTTTACCATCATAGGTTTATTTATAGAGGATAAAATCAAATTCAGCGTCTCATTTTTAAATTTTGCGCCATTTTCTCCACGTGTGTCGTCGTAGATTTCAAAGTCTTCTGGGGTAATTGGCTCAACAAGGTTTCTTTAAACTCATTGTATAAGTCTACGGCCTCCACAAAGTACAATGTACTTAATTTCTACCGTTTACGAACAACCCACGCCCTGATAGGCACCATCAAAATATGTGACGTCACGGCAAACGGTGGGCCACACACATTTCCTTTTTGCACGTTTTCTCGTTTACTAAGCGTCATCTCGCCTCAAGCAAGGCGTTATTGGTATCCTGTGAGAGTCGTTTACTAATGCGAAAAAAAAAACGTGTTGCTCTTTAGCGTTCTTTTAAAGTTTCAAAGACATGCAGTGTAATTAGGAGCCAATGAAACTGGCTTGCGTGGACGTGAAACTCATGGGCAATGTTTTAACAGGTATAATCTGCGTTAACACGTGGTGTTGCTGCATCTTGTTCCCTCTTTGTTGCAGGCGCTGGATTAGGACGACGGTGATAATGCTGCCCCTTTTGGGACTCACCTGGCTGCCAGGATTTCTCATTTTAGACAGCAAACCGGCGTCCGTGGTGGCGACGTACGCCTTTTGCATCCTAAACACGTCACAGGCGAGTACCACGAAACGGTATAGCACAGATTATGTCGTTGCGTATTCTCGCCTGCGAAGTAGCGAGTCTCGTTTTTTACATACAACACACGTCACTTCAAAACCATGTTCCCAGAATTCCGTGATTTCATTGTTTGGCGATTCTTATCATCATCATGCGGGTGTGTGCACTGCTTCTTATAATTTCAGAAGTACACTTACTTTTTTCGCTTCTTTTTTGTAGGCTGTTGTTTTTTAAAAAATAATAAAAAAACCAAGATAGGTAACAAAAGAAAGGGAGAGGCGGGAAAGTTGTCTATATATTAATTCCACACAGAACAAGCAATAGCTTGCGAACCACGACGAGCCCCTTAACTTTAAGGGACGCGTTTTCATTTGGTGAACGGTGCGTGAAGCAAGTTCTATGTACACATGAATCTGCAGGAAGAAGACCATAGACCTATAAATAGTGGTCGTGTAGGGTGGCTCTGAAGTAGCACCATTAGGTACACACAGCCTACGCGCATACTTCTTTACGTCACCGAGTTATAACGAATACAGAAAGGAGTCTCCGAATGCGCGAGCGTTCACAGAACGAAGACATTTACGGAACATAAACTACTTGCCAGATAGGTTTTACGTTTGCGGCCATATCCTGCAACTACACCTTCGTTCGTGACAACTCACGATATCTACTTTGCGGAGACTTCAGCCGCCGAGTCAAGATAAGCCTATGTAGAAGAGATCGCCATGTTTCAGCTGGGTTAAGATAAGCCTATGTACGAGAGATCCCCATATTTCAGCCGGGTTAGAAAAAAACATCGAACGATACGTCGGATCCTATTTTTTCCAAAGCGCCCAAAGTTGGCACGAACGAGTGCGAAAAGGCGCGAGCGCTCTGGGAGGAGCGTCAGTCGTTGTGCTTGGCTGGCGCACATCAAACGGCCTTGCATTGAGAACCCTCACAAGTGTCGCGTCTGCTCGCGGGATTTCTCATAAGGTGCTGTGGTTGTTTTATCTTAGCGATAGTGTTAACAAGTGCGAAAAAAATTATAGCATATCCACAGACTGAATGATGATGAGTAGGGCGAAGCGTCCGTCTGTCCATTCGTGCATCCGTCCGTACGTCCAACCGTGGGTCGATCTGTCCGTCCACACGTCTGTCCGTATGTCTGTCTGTACGTCCGTTCGTCTAGTGAACACTCCAAGTACTACCATCTCGCATCTTCTCATCATACATTGGATGGATGGATGGATATGGCTGTACCCTTTAGATCGGGCGGTGGCTAGCGCCACCAAGCCGTAATACTTAATGAACCATAAACTATAGATTTATTTTTTTTCCTCTAAAATGTGTGTTTCAGGATTCGTACTTTGCATTGAATAGTTTAATTTTCACTCGTGCCTTGACTTTAGCCACCAATCAGATAACTTCCTTCTAGGTAAGTCTACCCGCTTAAAGTCTATTTTGCCCTCCCGGTCCCTAAACCACAGTGCTTTGAAAAACTCTGCGCCATCATCCTGAACTATAGGGTGAAGCCCTTTACAGAACATTATCAAGTGTTCGGCAGTTTCTTCTTCCTCTCCACACGCACTGCATACTGTGTCTACCCCTTCGTATTTGGCCCGATATGTCTTGGTTCGCAGTACTCCCGTCCTGGCCTCAAACAGTAAAGAACTACCCCGAGTATTATCATAGATCCTTTCCTTGGCAATTTCCTGCTTAAATGTTCGATAGATCTCTAGTGCGGACTTCTTAATCATGCCCATTCTTCACATGTCAGTCTCCGTTTCCTTCACTTTCTTCTTAACCGATAGTTCTTTTTGGTTTGACCACCTGCTCTTTTCTAAGTATTTACCAGTCAATTTCCTGGTTCGCTTCCTCCATTTTGTATCGACATTCTTCAAGTACTAGTAGCTGAAAACCTTCCTAGCACAACGCTCCTTCCCCATTTCTCTCAATCGCTTCTCAAATTTTATCTTGCTGCTAGCTTCCCTGCCCTCAAATGATGTCCATCCCATATCACCTTGTACTCCCTGATTTGGTGTATTCCCGTGAGCTCCTAAAGCAAGCCTACCTATTCCACGTTGCTTAATTTCTAATCTTGCTTGAACTTCTGATCTCATGCAAAAGACCGCATTGACGAACGTCAGCCCAGGAACTATGATCCCTTTCCATATTCCTCTCACAACATCATACCCATTGTAATTCGACAGTGCCCTATTTTTCATCACTGCTGCAATCCTGTTACCTTTAGTCGTCCCGTATATTTCGTGTTCCCCCAGGTACTCGGTCCCATTGCTTATCCATACACCCAGATATTTGTATTTGTCTGTTATCTCTAGCGTGACCTCCTGTATTCTAAGCTCACTACCTTCGTTGTCATTGAAAATCATGACTGCTGATTTTTCCTTACTGAATCTAAAATCTAACCTATCTCCCTCATTACCGAATGTGTCCATCAACTCTGCAAATCTTCTTGTTGTTGGCCATTAGCACTATATCATCTGCGTACATTAATGCTGGTAGCGCCTGATCAATAAGTTTTCCTTGTTTGACTAAAGAGAGGTTGAAGCCCAGTCCACTTCCCTCTAATTTGGCCTCTAATCCTTGTAGGTACATCATGAATAATAAGGGTGACAGGGGACACCCCTGCCTAAGCCCCCGTTTTATCTCTGCAGGCTTGGATACCTGTTTTTCCCACTTTATAACTACCTTGTTACCTTTATAGATATTCTTTAAAAGATTAGTGACTACATGTTCCACGCCTAGTGTGTCCAGTATTCCCCACAATTCCTCTTGAACCACGCTATCGTGCGCTCCCTTGATATCCAAAAATGCTAGCCACAGGGGCCTGTGTTCCTTTTCTGCTACTTCGATGCACTGCGTCAGTGAGAACAGACTGTCTTCCAACCTCCTGTGTTTCCGAAACCCATTCTGCAATTCTCCCAGCACCCCCTCATCCTCAACCCATGCCTGCAGTCTTTCCTTTATAATCTGCATCGCCAGCCTGTAGACGCACTGATGTCACTGTTATAGGACGGTAGTTGTTTATGTCAGCTTTGCCCCCCTTTCCTTTATAGATCATGCTCATCCTGCTAAGTTTCCATCCATCGGGAACTTCACCATCGATTATTATTATGCTCACTGCCTCTCTCAAAGCCTGCTTAGACTTCGGACCTAATGTCTTTATCAGCATAATTGGAATGCCATCTGGGCCTGTTGATGTACTACTAGGAACCTTTTTCTCAACCCTTTCTCACTCTCGTTGTGAAAATGGAGCCATTGCACCACTTGATTCGTCCTTGTCTATTGTGGTGCATAAAGTACTTCTTTGTTTAAATTTTTCTGTCACCATTGTTCTTATATATTCAATAGCTTCGTCTCCTTCTAGCCTAGCACCTTGGGCTGTAGTTATAAAACTCTGCTCTAGGCTCGTCTCATTTCTTAGGGAGTTTAGATGGTTCAAAAATTTCGCAGCTGCCTTTCTATCTTTTTTATGTACTTCTGCTAGCCACTGAGCTCCCTTTCTTCTAACCTTTTCATTGGTCAGAAGGGATGCATCCCTTCTACAGCTTAGAAAGGTTTCCCATTTTCTTTCAACATTATCTGTCGGTTCACCACGCTGCTTAGCATGTCTGTGTTCCCTAGAGGCTTCCTGACGTTTTTCTATGGCTCTCTTAACTTCCTCATCCCACCAACTTTTGGGTTTGTGTCTTCTTTTCTGTGGTGACTTGTCACGCGTCTTAGCAAGCTCTAGCTCAAAGAGTTCCTTGTGTCTGTCCACACTGTCTTATTATCCTCCGTTATTACTTTCTCAATTTGTTTAGTGGCTATTTCAATTTGCCTTTCTGGATAAAAATTTTCCTGTAGTTGCTCATCTTGTCTCCTCTCCACTTTCACTGCTCTCCCAAAACTTAGCTTGATACGCTTGTGATCACTACCCAGACTTCTGGAGCCACCTTCATCTATGTGCATTCCCCTGAGCTTATCATACATCCTATGTGACATCAGTGCATAATCTATCGTCGACTACAGCCTTCCTACCTCCCATGTTATTTGCCCTTCACACTTCTCGGTACTGTTGCAAATGATCAAATCAAGCCTTTCACACATATCCATGATCATTTTGCCTGTCGGGTCGGTATACCCATCTATATCTTCTAGGTGCCCATTCATGTCTCCTAGTATAATTATCTCGCACTTTCTTCCAAACTCCTGAATATCCTTTGATATACACTCTACCATTGCATGGTTTTCCTCTCTGGCCTTTGCTCCCGTGCACAAGTACACGAAACCAAGGAGTGTCATTTGACCTGCCACTTTCCCTTTTAGCCATGAATGTTCCTTGCACTCCTGCTTGACCCTTTGCCAGTCTGTACTTTTATGAATGAATGCCCCAATACCACCCCCCTTTCTGCTGCCTTCTGTTCTATTACAATATTCCCACGCGTAGTCCGGATTGTTCGGAGGTTGTTCCATGTCCCTGAGATGTGTTTCTACAAAACCGTATACCATCGGCATCTCCTACATTAGCTGTTCTTCTATCTCTTCCCACTTCAGCCTGTTCCTACTACCCTGCATGTTAATATACCCTATGTCTGAATTGGCTCGGCGCTCGTGGCTACGTCTATTTATGCCCCGGACTCTACCTATCGTAGATATTGGTGCCACTTTGGAATCGTATCTGTCCATACCACCTGTCGAAGAGTCTCCCTGGTTGTTTTGATTGATTATAAACAAGTACCGCCATCTAGCGGACATTGTTAGAACTAATCGAAAGGTGACTACCTACTACATACATCGAGGACGCACGACCCACGTGTTAAGCAGCTTCACCCCTAAAAGTCTATCCCCTGTGGCACATACCCACTCTCTCAGGTATGTGCCACCGGTGGTTACAAACCATAACGGGACGAATGGGTGGCCCCATAAGGAGCTTCGCCCTTAAAAAGAAACACGATTTGGAGGGTTACCGCATCGTTTAACCTTTTGTAGAGGCTGCATGAAATACGTGAGCGTATAAAAGTACGAGCACTTGATAAATGCCCGTGGTGCAGTGTTGAACACTTGAACAAGGCGTGCTTTGATTTTTCTTAACTAGCCACCATAGTTGGTTAGTTGGGTATTTATGTGTCCCGCAAGTTTGATCAGTGGTGTTTACAAAAATTTGCTATGGTTGATCCTGCGTAAACCAAATTTGTCGCGTAATAGCTTGGTAATGCCAGTTTTGATTTACAGAGATTTAGCTTCACTGCTGGTCTTGGTTTAGGTAAGAACGAGGACCAGTCCACAGGCTTCGACTTTACACGAAGCGACAAGGGAACCAGTCCTCACTACGAGAGGACCCACAGATGCTGATTTGCACTGCCAGCGCTCTCGGTGCGAGAGCGCAGTTAGGATGGATTGATGCTATGGGCATCGCCTTTATAAACGGGGTGATGACATGTGTGCCACTAGGCACGTAAAAAAGAATGAAAATAAAACTATATTTATCTGTCGGTTTAATGTCTTATCTACATCGAATAAATCGATCTCATTGTAACAAAGAAAAAATATAAACTTATTTTCCACCTCTCTACCTATTCGGGCACAATGCTTAGATGCATACAGCGCCTCCGGTTGTGGTGTCGCAAAAGACTAAGCTTTAGCAATGACCTCCGATTTGGCAATTGATTGATATGGGGAGTTTAACGTCCCAGAACCACCATAGGAAT
The DNA here is from genome assembly GCF_013339725.1 of Rhipicephalus microplus. Lineage (NCBI taxonomy): Eukaryota > Metazoa > Arthropoda > Arachnida > Ixodida > Ixodidae > Rhipicephalus > Rhipicephalus microplus. The sequence goes on from NC_051173.1 coordinate 8,140,653, forward strand.
ATGAAAGGCGCCGTAGTGGAGGGCTCCAAAAATTTCGTCCTCCTGGGGTTCTTTAACGTGCACCCAAGTCTGAGCACACGGGCCTACAACATTTCCACCTCCATCGGAAATGCAGACGCTGCAGCCGGAATCTGATTCCGCGACCTGCGGGTCAGGAGCCGAATACCTTAGCCACTAGACCACCGCGGCAGGGCTGCGAGATGGCGAGCGCGCATCGTGTACACAGCGCACGCCTGCCATCTAGGAGGCCATGCTTTAGCCAGGCCCTCCGAAATTGTGCGCAAACTCGGATGCTATGTTTCAGCCACTGTTAGTTTTGCGAAATCACCGCACCATCTCTTCACTGAACTTTTTAGGACATCGTTGACCTCGACAGAGTTTGAAAGTCAAATTCACCCAAACGGGCATTTTCTATCTAATATTTCACCCGCAAAAGCTTGAGCCTCAGGTCATCGATTTGCTGCTTCGCCAGGAACATGATTGCGACAAACCTCAACTTTCATGATGCCACACGAGCTCGCCTCATTCATTTGTTGGCTTCCGTATTGTGCGAGTACAGCTTTGAGGAGCAGGCTGAAATGTATTTGCCATGAATTACAGATTAGAGTCGGAGTATGCATTGGCCGTGCGCACTTTTTGTCGAGCGTCGTAGCACAGATGGCGCAAGTGCCATCACCGGTCTGTTTCGCACTATAAAAAAATATCCCCTGGTAGTGGCAGCCTGCCTAGACAGTAGACTCTTGCTGTGGGTAATACTGGCTGGTGCCTGAGAGTGTTTCCTCCGTTTTATTTGCACCACCTGAAGTGCAAGCGCACTGATTGATCCAAGTTCATCATCACCAGGGCTGTGCATTGTTCCTGTTCCACTGCGCCCTCAACCGAAGCGTCAGGCGAGTGGCGATGAGAAAGTTCAAGTCTAGCCAACTCTTCGATCGCTGCCTTCCGGTAAGCATACTATTTTCGCCGAGTTGATAGCAATTATGTTGCAGCAATTGAAATAATCGTTGTAGCAAAGATTGATGTAGGGTGTATTGTTTTAGGCTGGTATAATTAAGCAGTGTAATGCGCTACGCGTCAAGCGAGTAAGTTCACCGATATCCATCATTACTTTCTCAATTACATTTTATTAAAATGTGCTATGTCTGCTTGCCTTATGGCATAAAAATTGACCCGAAAAAGGAAAGAAATGTAACAAAGAACAGCTTATCGGAGGACCAAAGATCAAGCATGGGAGTTTGAACAAATTGATTTTGTATATACTTGTTCAACAATGAATAAGTGCTCTGAATAAAGTATACATGTGTTATACATGAATGTGAACTTTTGGTCAAGTAACTTCAAGGTAATTCAATTGCTTTTCGTAAGCAATGGTAACGTAATTTCATGACTGACAGTCAGCCCAAACTTGTAATGTAAATGAATAACTTTTTCACAGTTATGAGAAGTAACTATTCATGATTTCAGTACTTTTATAGCAATTTTACCATCTCTATATTGTTATTACGAATTACAAATTTATAATGTATCTTTATCACTTAGGAAAAGCCAGCTCGATAATTCCGCAGTGACCGCCACGAACAATGTGGTACTGACACAATACGCGAATGTTCCCATAATACGCAAGTAATACGCCTTTGTTCACTGCTGATGCCAGTATAGATACCACAACACGCGTATTATTATTTAACGCAGGTGCAATGGCGGCAGAACAGCAACGCCGAAGAGCGTGGCAGTTCCTCCACGGTGAACTCCGAGAGCCGGGTGATAGCCACAATCTTTGGCAAACGCGGAAGTGTGTCCTTCGATTCCGGCGAAGCAGCCGTGCACGACCCAATGGCGGGAAAGTTCACCAGTACTATACGCAGCAGTCTATCAAGTGCACACGGCATTTAATGCATGTCACGCTGGGCACTAATTATTTTGCCTAATCTGCTTGAAGGCGTCTTCTTCTATCGCTTTCGCATTTGCTCTCATAGAAATCTTAGCGCTCACATGTTGTCCAATGTCAAAATGTCTAAATGACTTTCATGTGCTCTTGCAAACCCTTTTACAGTGTCAGTGCTTTTTACTCTGTTGAATTCCACCCGTCACGAAACATATGAATTTGTCTTGAAGGGCATCCGGTGCTTTTCTTAATTCACGTCAAGTTTGTGATTTTAATTATGTATGTCACTGAATAAGCATAGCCGCTGCTGGGAAGAGCACCGGCATCTTCTATATATGTTCAAATCAAAAAGAAAAGTCCTCAACGTGAATGCCATTAAAAAAGGGTATCTTATATTTCTTCATATAATGACAAATATGACATATTTCTTTGATAACTCGGCAGCTGAACTTATATTTGAATCCCTAACACAGGCTTAAATTAGAAGCTTTAAAAACATGCAATGTTTTAATTGCTAGATTCAGTGGAGTCACAAAATAATATTTTAATTATGAGCCTCTGTGCGCACTTCAAATAACATTCAAGCCAAGCAGCGCTAGTGGCGTCCCGGCGGCCTCGAAAAACTACCAACCCCACCACTTTTCAGAAGTCAGCCACCTAAATGTGCTGGAAAGCACATCGGGCCATTGGCAATCATTTCTCAGGGTGCACCCTTTTGGAACTCCAGAACACTTCTTTGTAAACTTCAACATATATTACTTTTTATCAGGTTTGGTGGCAGATACTTCTCAAGTGTTATCAGGTTTATACCATAAGCCGACATGGTTTAAATATTTTAAGAAAAGCTAATAATATATTGAATAAGATGTAAAAGTTAATTACAATGCCATGTAATAAAATATTTACAGAGAACATGCTACTTTTAGCGAAAGTGAGCCTCGTAGACAGGCTGAATTCTACAACAAGGGCACGAAACCAAAATAACAATATATTATTTTGCAACGGTTCACAGGCTCCTTTCATAAAAAGTGCGCCGTAGTGCAATGCGTTTTCCCGTTACACTGACAGATGGAGCCACCGCATCGCCGTAGAAAATTTTATTCTTTTCATGGGATATACCAGTAGTTTACGCCACTGTCTGATCTACTCTGAAAAAAAAAACGATGACAATACTGCTGGTATCAACAATGCGGTAACAATCAATCACCCCAGAATTTTCCGAATTTCCTGAAGAAATAAACTTCTGGTGTAATATTTTCTTTTGAATGCCACGAATAAAAGGTTACAACATTTCTGAGCGCTGCTAGTCACACTAATGCAGCTTCAATACAAGATTCTTCTTTTGTAGTTGTTCATTACGATGTAGTAAGCAGGAAGGCAAATAATTATCTCTCTGTCCAAATTCTTGTGGGCTTGTCTCGATACATCATCTTTTCTTCATGTGGTCCCACTCTCTTTTTAGATTTCTGTATAGGTAATGAGTTCTTTTTCGATACCTCCCTCTGATTCACTACCTCTTTCGAATGAGCCCTTAACGTAATTTTGAATACAGATTGCAGTGAAGATATCAACGGTTTGTGCCCTATTATTTGCGTTGCTCGTCTTTTAACCACTGCCTTCTTTCTTTATTGTATAATATATACATTCGCCGTGTTACATGACATTAAGGACCATTTATTTTCGATTTCTGGGAATCCAACTCGTACTTAAGCTGCTATCGTATGCCCAGAAAAATGCTGCCTGCAAGCAACGGGAAACGTTGCCAACGGGACGTCAATGCTTCGCGGCGTTGCTTCGAACGATTTTCCGGGAAGCTGTCATTGCGGCATCAGAGATGGCGCTTTATGTACGTGCGCCGCCACAGTTCTTTGAGCGCGCCGCTTTCGAAGTGCTACGTGACTCAGTGTTGCTGTTGCTAGCTACTTTGCGCCGAATTGGCTACGTTACGACTCCGTCTGCAGGCAAAAATTTCAGGTTGGCGCCATGCCTAATTACTGGTTAGTTTTAACGTATGTCTTGGGGCATTAGGTAGCCAATTTTTACATTTGTGGATCAAAAAACACGTTTTCAGAGTTGCTCTGTCGATGTTGATCAGTCGATGCGCGCAATAGTCTATACCCCAACAGGAGGCCGATACCCATTAAGGTACCCCAACGCGACGCTCGGCGCCTCGGCGAATTTGGAAGTCCTGAAGTTACGTGCATATTGGCAAACGTGTTACTAGCACGCGGCTCACACTGTCCGCTATCTATACTGATGTTTGGCGAAATTTTCTAATTCTAATACACTGTGCCTGTTCTCGCGACCATTTGACAACATAGAGATCCACTGAAAAATGAGGTAGGACTGTTCATCATAACCAGACTTGACTATCAAAAGCTGTACTTGTGTTATGTAACCTAAGCTGACAAAAAATTCAATTTGAGCTTATCATTAATTTATTCTTCAATACCAAAAGTTGTACTCATAAAGCCACCTCGTTTCAATTTGACTACATATCTAGCAATAAAAGCTAATGGCATCACACACTTTGGCTACCGTAGCTAGAGTTTTAAATCCAGCTTATGGCAACCATGTACGTTATTAACGCCATTTGATTGCCTGCGCTGTGAGTTCGAGCTCGATCCGTGAACTTCTATGCGCAATGCTTCACGTTTCAAGAAAGAAAAAATGGTTATTGTGGTTTGACGTGCCAAAACCGCCCTGTGGTTATGAGAGAGGCCGTAGCGGAGGGCTCCGGAAATTTCCACCACATGGGGACATTTAACATGCACCTAAACCAATAAGCACACTGTCCACAAGCATTTTCATTTCCATTGAAAAGGCGGCCGCCGCCGCCGGGATTCGGTCAAGCGACATGCGGGTCAGCAGCCGTGTGCTTTAGCCACTAGGGCACCGGGTCGCTTGTCATCAACGAAAAAAAATGCAACGTGCTTTTTTCCCCCAGAATCCCATAGCCGTGTGTTTGATGGCCCATCCGCCATGGCGGGTTGGGCCGCACCTTTTGGGTCCAACACACAAATATCGCACACACTAGCTTTTCGAAATGTATAGATAGCCATCTGTATATTTGGGAATGTATAATCATGGATTATTTCACTTCTCAATGTGGATACCCCAATATTCATGTTTATTAGTGTGAGAATGTTATTTTCTCACTTGATCTTCACTTATTGCCACAAAAAATGGGGTCGTGGAGCACGTCAAACCTTGCTGGCTTCCAGTTCGCGGTCCTCACCATCACTTGGATAACTCCGAGATTTTATAATGGTGGATGAAGCAAGGGGACAGGTGCTACACCCTTCCTCCTTTAATTTCTTGTGCTTCTGGTTGGTAGCACAGCATTTATGGTGTGTGGCATGGCAGTTCTTAAGAATGTGCACAAATATGCGCATCCGCTGGTTTCCTTCAATTACTACAGTACTCATGCGTAGTACTCAAAGAACTCACGCGTAGCAGTGTTCTGAGTACTACAGTACTCATCACATTAAAACAATCATGAATTTGTTCAAAGCACACACATCTTCCCTCGATGTTGTTGGGTGATTTGATTGCCTGCGCTGTGTGTGTGCGTGTGTGTGTGTGTGCGCGCGCGCGCGCGCGCGCGTGTGTGTGTGTGTGTGTGTGTGTGTGTGTTTGCGTGCGTGCGTGCGTGCCGAAATCAATTTGTACGCAGCAGGGGAAGAAACATTAGCAAGAAGGGGGGAGTGATTTTAAATGAAAAGAAGAGAAAAGTGAGCCCCGTAACTGTCTCTCAGGGGGATGACACCTCAACAGTACCTCACGAGGGATGGGGGTGAAGGAGGGATTAAAAGGATGGGATTAAAAGGTAAAGAGATAGAGGGACAGGAAGGAGAGAGTGAGACGCAGGGACCGCGAACGACGGAAGTAAGGAGAAGACAGGAAAGATGGACATGGTTGCAGGAGTCAGAGGACGGGGCACCACTGGCGAGAGCTCTTGTCGGCGTCAGGAGATGGCGTAGGCCGAGCCGAGTAGGCCAGAGCTTCGCTGTCATTGGAGATCTACGTCAGGAGACGGCGTAGGGCCTGCCCAGTCGGCCAGAGCTACGCTGTCGTCGGAGATCGCGAGGGCACAAGCGGTCAGCGCGAAATCCAGCGAGTGAGACCAAATTAGCAAGCAGAATGCCAGTGTTCTTTGGATAAACAAGTGTTTTTAGACGACCAAACGAACGTCATGGTGTTGGTCACATAGTACACACTGTAGTGTAAGGAACACATGAACATTTACTAACAGAGTATGAATTCAAGTGAGTCTATCAGTTGAATCTCATCGAGCTAGTGCAGTAACATAACGAATAACTCAACCGAATAATATTATCAGTCGCATAAAGAACATAACACAATGTGCAGCGAATGTGGTCTCACCAACGTTATATATATATGTGACGCTATGATGAATGGGAGACGTGGCCAGGCTCATACGCCATGTTTATTCTGTTCTGCACTTCTTCCTTCTCGGCTTCTACCAATCATCGCTTCATACGTCACACGATTCCCCCTCCCCCCGAAAGAAGGCATGGATTACGAACAAGGAAAAGTACACAAAGAGAGGTTGAGAAGTCACAAATGTCAAAATGCACAATTGGTGTCATGGCCCCGTGGTGTTCCGTAAACTCGCAAAACTTCAGGAAAGAGTGCAGCAGTCCGGTTAACGCAGGAGTTCTGGTGGGCGAGGCTGATGGTTGCGTCCTGGATAACACAAGAATGCTTTGGACGTGGAGATAGCGGAAATCGCAGCCGGCATTCTTGTGAAGAACAAACGAGGTTCGAACACCTTGCAGAATGGACAGTTCGGATATCGTAGGTATGGAATTCTTCGTCGTGGCACAGGTCTTGCAGGCAGCTTGCTTGCGCGTTGATCGAGGTTGATTGGGCGCTGCCTGTGTTTCCGCTGAGTACAACAGGTGCTTTTGTGGCTTTTGGAGATTTTTCTATTGCGATGTCGCAGATGTTTTGATTGAAGGCACATTCTTGATCTTTGGTGGAAATTGTATCCACGACGATGGGCCTTTTTGCATTGTTCTTTGAGCCTTAATAGTGGTTTCGATGAGGTTTCCTTTCGTCGTAGACAATGTTGAAGTATACGTTGACGTAGTTTCTTGGTTTCGTCGACTTGCTTGTGGTGTGACATTGATCGTGCTGTGTCAGGATTCTTAGCAAGTCCTTCGCAGGCTTCTACGACGTGAACCAATGCAGATGTTTCCGGCACAAAACAATGTGCGGGGTTTCGTGCACTTGAATCTTCTGTATTCATAAATCGTTCATTGTTGGTGGTTGCCTGAAGATTACTTGTGTCATCAGAAGTCGCACCTGTGCTTTTGTTTTCATTGTTGGCAGTGAGGTTGTATACTGGATTCACGTCACTTCGATCTTGTAATTGATTAACACTAGATGCTTCTGCAGAAGACTTTCCTTCACAAGATGCTGATTGTGAATGCTTCTGTCTTTGTGGCACTGCTGAGCTGAATGCCAAATCAGTTTGCAAAGTATGCATGCGGCATGAAGTAATCAATGCATCTGGGTCATCAATAGCGGATTCAATTCTTTTATGCAGCGGTGGGTTGAGCATTGGTGATATATCCGCGGATGAGGAACCAGGTGGAAGGTTGCGAACACGACCACGTGGTCTTTCCGTGAGCATGCGGCTAACTTCACCTGACGGGAATTGTATTCATGCTCTTTACTCGAGTGCGTGAAGGCTGCCTATGACTGCGATGACTGAGTTTGAATGCGCTGAGAGTGCGTGTGCTAATCGAATCTTCATTATAGTCTTGAAACCAGATGATCATTCCTTCTTTTATCTTTTGCCAAGACTCGTCGTTGTCGAATATGCGGGTGAGGTAAAACTTAAATGCCTCACCGGTGACGTAGTCGCTGAAGTTCGTAACCATCTCCCGTTCCGACCAAGATGCAGCGGTAGCGTGGAGTTCGAACAGGTTGAACCAGTCCTGTATGGGTCCGTCGTCCGCTGATCCGGTGTACTTGGGGATGTCGAGGTCAGCCGATGGTTCTGTCATGGTGCTGGTCGTTGTCCTCCTAGGCGATGATTCGGTAGTCAATGTACGGTCAGGGCGTCTTCTGGGGAACTGCGTCGATGATGAGTGACTGATGAAGGGGCAGGCAGGTCTCCATCCTGTCGACTTGTGTGACGCTATGATGAATGGGAGACGTGGCCAGGCTCATACGCCATGTTTATTCTGTTCTGCACTTCTTCCTTCTCGGCTTCTACCAATCATCGCTTCATACGTCACATATATATATATATATATAAATATATATATATATATATATATATATATATATATATATATATCCTTCCATAAGCCCTGTCATCGTGAACTATTTCACAAGACGCCCTAGCAGTGACAGAAAATCGGAAAAGCCTTCATTTTTAAAGGCACCTTGTATCACGCCTTACCGTAAGCTAGATCGTCTAGTTTTCCTGGGACATCAAACGTAACACGGTAGGAAGAAAAGCGGGTGCCGAAGACAGATTGGGCGTCCTCAACGCACTTCCTTTCACGTGTATTCTACCTCGATATAGCGAACATCATCATCATCATCAGCCTGGCTACGTGCACTGCAGGGCAAAGGCCTCTCCTATGATCCGCCAATCAACCCCGTTTTGTGCTTTTTGCTGCCCCATTATATCTGCGAACTTTTCAATCTAATCGGTCGACCTTACTTCCTGTTAGTAAACTTCTTCATACCATAACCATACCTAACTTTCGGTTTCTCCTTTGAGCGTTTGCCTTCTATGAGAATCCAGTCAGTGACCCTTAATGACCAACTAGTGGTTATCCTGCCTAAGTGCTAAGTAACGCAGGCACTGCGTAATCAGGTCAACGATGAACCCTATACATAAACACGTTGTGAACACGAGTGCAAAAAAAAGAGGGCTCGATAGAGGTGAGAATTCCGGTAATATAACAAACGCTACAGACAGCAGCCCGGTTAAACGCACCGTGTGCCATCGGAGATTGAGACTGGAAAATATACGGTGGTTTTCGCAAGCACACACACGCCACACGGGAAGGGACACAGCGTTAATTAACGTTGGTTCTGTGCGTGTATCGGTGTGCTCTCAACCTCGAAAACGCCGAAAAGTGTGTCCTGGTTAAGTGCCCTATCTGCTGAGATTGGCATCGCGAGGCCCCGCGGCGTGGATGTTTGAGCGCCTTCTGCCGGTGAGTGTTGGTATAACACGAATTTTCTGCACAAATTGCGCCGACAGTATGTTTGCTCTTTTCAGCACTCATGTTAAATAGGACCGATATGCACTGGTCAATAGGACCGATATGCACTGGGACCGATATGCACTGGATATGCACCGATATGCACTGGTGTAATTGGCCTCAGCTTTAGTAAGTGTGCGACTCGCATAAGCGACGACGTATTCGGAGTAGCCCGGCTTGCGTTGGGCGAGGACGGCGCCTAGACCAATCCCACTAGCGTCTGTGTGAACTTCCGTTGCAGCTGTTGGGTAGAAATGCCGAAGAATTGGAGGAGATGTTAGCAGACTACGGAGCGTGGCAAACGCGACGTCGCAGTCAGAAGACCAGGATGAAAGGTCTGCATCACCGCGTAGGAGGTTGGTCAGTGGTGACATGATCGATGCAAAATTTCGCACGAAGCGCCGGAAGTACGAGCATAGTCCGACAAAACTGCGTAATTCTTTCAGTGTAGTAGGTTTCGGGAACTCAGCGACTGCTCGCAGTTTTGCAGGGTCGGGTCGAACACCATGCTTGGAGACGATGTGCCCTAAGATGGACAGCTCTCGCGCGGCAAAGCGGCACTTTTAAAGGTTCAGTTGGAGCCCAGCGTTGGTTAAACACGTCAGAACCAGTTGGAGCCGAAGCAGATGCGTAGGAAAATCGGGAGAGAAAACGACAATGTCGTTGAGGTAGCATAGACACACAGACCACTTCAGTCCAGTGTGTGTGTTCCATGAGTCGTTCAAACGTGGCAGGAGCATTACAAAGACCAAATGGCATTACGTTAAATTCGTACAGGCCATCTGGTGTAATGAACGCAGTTTTCTGGCGATCAGCTTCTGCCATAGGAACCTGCCAGTATCCAGATCGTAAGTCTAAGGAGGAGAAAAATTCGGCTCCTTGGAGGCTGTCAAGGGCGTCGTCTATGCGCGGTAATGGATAGACGTCTTTCCGCGTCACCTTGTTTAATCGCTGGTAGTCGACGCAAAATCGAATCGATCCATCTTTCTTTCGAACTAGAACGACAGGAGATGCCCAAGGACTGTGCGATGGTTGAATAACGCGACGGCGTAGCATCTCTTCGACCTGGTCGTTGATGACGTGACGTTCTGCAGCAGAGACACGGTACGGTCTTTGACGCAATGGCTGGTGCGAACCGGTGTCAATGTAGTGGTGCACTGCGGAAGTCCGACCCAATTGCGGCTGAGAAACGTCGAATGAGTTCGCGAAGTGCTGGAGGAGATTAAGAAGCTCGGCGCGTTCATGGGCACTTAAGGTGTCGGCGATGGAACTCGAGAAGGTGTCACTCGATGAGCATTCCAGTGGGGAAAGGGCATGAAGTTCGGTCGAGGCGCTACTGCACGATTCGTCTGGCATGTTAAGGAATAAAGAGGAATCGAGGTACTCCACTCGACCGAGACATTCGCCGGCAAGTAGCGTAAGCGGTGCAGAAAGGGGGTTGTGGACGAAAATATTGCTTCGGCCCGCAGTGACGTCGAGCATAGCGAAAGGCAAGGAAACGGCTATGCGGCTCATGAAAATGTCGGAAGGTGTAAACATTAGTGTAGCATCGTTATAGTCATCGCAGCAAACCGGGACAACGGCAAGAGAGGCTGGCGGAATTTCAGTGTCCTCACGCACGACAAGTTTTGGCGACCGCTCAAGGGTTTCGTGCAAAGGTTCATCACACAGGTGCGAAAATTGAACTTCAGCGCGTGCGCAGTCGATGATGGCATGATGATTTGACAGAAAGTCCCACCCGAGGATAACGTCATGCGAGCACACCGAAAGGACGATGAACTCGACAACGTACATAGAGCCTTGGATGAATATGCGGGCCGTACAGGTGCCGAGAGGTCGAACTTGTGCGCTAGCTGTACGAAGCGATAGTCCAGAGAGCGGCGTGGTCACTTTGCGTAGGGAGCGGCAGAGCTGGGCGGCTATAACAGAAACGGCAGCACCTGTGTCGACGAGGGCAAAGGTAGAAACACCATCGACAGATATAGCGACGACGTTAGCTGGTGAAGTGCGAGGACTTGAGCATTTCGACGACGGCGCAGTTCTTGCCTCTGGAACTGCGGCGTTCAGTTTTCCCGGTTGGAGGAAGCGGGTCTAGGACGCATTGGGGACAGTGATCGCCTGCGAGGAGATGGGGAGCGGGGAGAGTGAGTCTGAGGTGAGGGCTGGGGTGACCGAGACTCAGGAAGGTTAGTGTATCCATACTGCGGTGAGGGAGAGGGAGCAGGTATGTGCATGGGCTGTGGGTCATACGGTAACGGCCGAGTAGCGTCGTGGAGTGGTTGGAAGCGACGGCGACAATATCGTGCCCCGTGTCCTGGAGTACCGCAGGCGTAGCAGATCGGTCGATTGTCAGGAGTGCGCCAGGAATTGCTGACTCGTGGTGCGGCCCAAGGTGTCGAAAAAGGGGCGGAGTGGGGAGCGACTGAAGACATGGGTGGCAAATGCTGCTGGCGGGGTCTGCTACGTACCACCTGGGCATACGTAAGAGGCGCAGCCACGGGCTGCATAGCCGGCGCATGGGCAAAAGGCATGGCCACAGGCTGCTGGTGGGCAGCGACGGGAACAGCCTGAGCTACCTCTTCGGCAATAACGTCGCGGAGTGGTGAGGGCAGACGAGAGGACGGCGGCTGCTGCGTGAAGGGAATCAACGACAGTTGCCGAGCTACTTCTTCACGCACGAAGTCTTTAATCTCTTGCAGGGTTGGTGAGTGGTCGGGAACAGAAGTGAGACTGGAGAGCGAGTCGGCGTGTGAGGAAAATGGCCGAGTAAGGGCGCGCTGCTTGCTCAACTCGTCGAAACTTTGACACAAAGTGACAAGTTCCGCAACGGTGGCAGGATTACGGGCCAGGAGCAGCTGATATACACCGTCATTTATCCCTTTGAGGATGTGTTGAATCTTCTCCGACTCGGGCATGGTGGTGTTCACACGGTTGCAAAGACCAATAATGTCTTCGATGTAGCTGGTGAAAGATTCCGTTGGCTTTTGTGCACGAGTCCGCAAGCGTTGTTCGGCTCTGGACTTGCGGACTGCGGGTCGGCCAAAAACGTCAGCAAACAACGTTTTAAAGATGGACCACGTCGTAATGTCGTTTTTGTGGTTGTTATACCACATTTCGGCCACGTCAGTGAGGTAAAAGATGACGTTAGTCAATTTGTCCACGTTTTCTACGCAGTTTGCAAGTACCTGAATGAAAGTAAAAGAATTAAGCTTTTAATTGCGTGATTTTTAATCATGAAAAAAAATAATTCCAACGAACACAAGAGCATTGTTTAAGCATGCTGATTCTTATTCAAGGTAATGAATAATTGTCTTATCTGCACGAGTGACAAGCAACTATTGCACTCCTTTCATTCTGACTAGGGTGTCTTTTCTTTTTTCTCTCTTTTTTCTGGTGGGTGGTTTCGATATTAAAAAAAAAACTTAATTAAGTCATCGATTCTTGGCCAATCCCCCGGAGTGGGTACGAGCCATGTCTGTGGATTCATCATCATCATCATCATCTGTCTGCGTCATCCCACTTGTTGTTTGCGCTCACCAGTTCGTAGTTAGCGAACCAGTCTTCCACGTCGGTCTCATCAGCTCCGCTAAAGACCTTGGGCTCTCGCAAACGAAGAACGCCGGGGTTGCTGGGGGATGGAGTGGAAGAGCCAGGTTGCGCGTTGTTGGTAGCCATGATGGGAGGTAGCGTTCGGTTGCGCAGCTCCAGGTTCAGGCGACGGCGAATGGCAGCACCCAGGTTCAGGCGACGGGGAATGTCAGCACCCTCCACCAATTGAAAAAGGGTTTATTGGCGACTGTTGCGACGGTGGCCCTACGATGAAACACGATCGTGCAAGAGCAACGGTCAAGCAGATGCCGGCGATGATCAGCACGAGCCGAGCGATCGAAGCCCAGCACCCAGTACCCAAGCGGTGGCGATGTTGCTTGCCAACGATGCTCTTTCTTCTTCACAATATATTTATATATATATCCTTCCATAAGCCCTGTAATCGTGAACTATTTCACAACACGCCCTAGCAGTAAAAGAAAATCGGAAAAGCCTTCATTTTTAAAGCCAACTTGTATCACGCCTTACCGTAAGCTAGATCGTCTAGTTTTCCTGTGACATCAAACGTAACACGGTAGGAAGAAAAGCGGGTGCCGAAAGGAGCCAGATTGGGCGTCCTCAACGCACTTCCTTTCACGTGTATTCTACCTCGATATAGCAAACATCATCGTCATCAGCCTGGCTACGTGCACTGCAAGGCAAACGCCTCTCCCATGATGCGCCAATCAACTCCGTTTTGTGCTTTCTGCTGTCCCGTTATATGTGCAAGCTTTTCAATCTAATCGGCCGACCTAACTTTCTGTTAGTAAACTTCTTCATACTATACCTAACTTTCTGTCTCCTCTTCGTGCGTTTTCCTTCTTTGGGAATCCAGTCAGTGACCCTTAATGACCAACTAGTGGTTATTCTTCCTACGCGCTAAGTAATGCAGGCACTACGTATTCAGGGCCTCGATGAACCCTGTACATAAACACGTTGTGAACACGAGTGAAAAAAAAAAAGAGGGCTCGATAGAGGAGAGAATTCCGGTAATATAACAAACGCTGCAGACAGCCGCCCGGTTAAACGCATCGTGTGCCATCGGATATTGAGGCAGAAAGATATACGGTGGTTTTCGCATGCACACACACGCCACTGCGGGAAGGGACACAGCGTTATTTAACGTGGGTTGTGTGCGTGTATCGGTGTGCTCTCAACCTCGAAAACGCCGAAGAGTGTGTCCTGGTTAAATGCCCTATCTGCTGAGATAGGCATCGAAGCCCCGCGGCGCTGATGTTTGAGCGCTTACTGCCGGTGAGTGTTGGTATAACATAAATTTTCTGCACAAATTGCGTCAGCAGCCTGTTTGTTTGCTCTTTCAGCACTCATGTTAAATAGGACTGATATGCACTGGTCACACCGAACATATGACAAGAGAGCCTTTCTCTTTTATTTTCTTCCTCCCCTTTGTCTATTTAACGAATCGTTCTTTATGTAAAGTGCTACTTGTAAGCAAGGGAGGATGGGAGGATGCAAGGAAGAACATTGTAAAATAATGATCGTTGGGTTTCCCGTTTCGATGCCACGATATCACTGCGGGAGACGCCTATCGAAGGGCTCCGGAAATTTCGACCCCATGTTTTCTTAAAACGAACCTTTATTTATCGACAATGTCCACTGGTTTTTGGTTTGCTTTCCTCCTAAGGTTATTGTTATTATTATTGCTATAAGAGAATGTGGACTGGAAAGGGGCGAACAATGAGATAATTACCCCTTTTGGTATGGAGAGCGCAAGTTAACGGAGTAATAACTTTCTTAGACCACTGTTTCTCTAGCAAGAAAAAAGAAACTGCAACGGACGAAGAGCTTTCTGTCATGTCGATGAATGTGCCACTATTGGAGAATGTATGTTTCGTAGTATACAGATACGTTCTTACTCGAGTATGCTCATGCTATAGTGATGTCTTTAAAGAGGCGCGCCATCTGTCGTATCTAGAATGCCAGCAGGTGTACAACATGTATCCCGCTAGGGCCACCACAACGCGTTGGTACCATCGTTGGGTCAAAAAAAGGAAATAAATAGAGACGAAAGGTATGGTACGAAGTACCTTATTTAAATATACAGAGAAGTACCGCCCCTCATCGATCGAAAATAAGCACATGCATAAAAAGCAGGAACACATATGCCGCAGGAATGTTCCAGCAATTTATTGATACCTAACTCTAACGTAGATAATTCAGTAGCGCGTTCTGGTGCCTTGGAGTCGTAAGGTTATAATAGACTATTCTCTTGAGGATCCTATTCACGGGACGGCTTTATGCTCTCCCAGAGTAGAGTACCAAGTACTCTAAATTGTAAACCCCTTTTTCTAAACGCACATATATTATGCGGTATATGACGAGCTTTCAAGGCAACAAGGTCGCATTTTTTGAAACATCCCGATACTATCTTCTTGATTAAAATGTGTCGTTAAGCTCAAACAAGACTTGATAAAATTCGAGAGATCCCATGAACCTGGGAATGGATGTTATGCGAAGCATGTGGAGGGAAGGTGACCATGTTGCAATTTTTTTATTGAGTGACACATCATGAAAGGACGCTAATTATATGTAAAAATGTTACACACACAGACATATGTTGAAGAGTTGCAGATGTTTATATAACCAGTTGTTTGCACTTGCGCAAGTATGCCAAGTGGAACATGCGTATTAGCAACGTCAGAAGCTGATATGAAGCACTGGTGCTCGCGAGGATGCTGACCTTAGACCCTGCGACATAAATCAACTTCAGTGCGTGGCAACTAACCCCAATTGACATTAACCTGACGTGACGGCTGCATGAAAGGAGTGCATATGTAATGTTTATGAAATCGTAAAGCCAGAACTGCAACAACACCTTACGTTACACGAATATTACTATCTCTTTGAAAAGTAGTTCCGAGACCTGGCGTAGCTCTGTGATAAAATACTCCATTGCCAAGAAGAATTCTCGGGTTCAATTCCAGCTAGGGCGTTGAGATTTCTTCTTTGCATTCGTTGGGTTAACGCTACTGATGTTAGGTATTTATTTCTTAACGCTCGTGCGTTAAAATTGCCCATTTGTGTTCTCATCGTTCCTTGGTAGATTATCATCATCATCAGCCTGACTACGTCCACTGCAAGAGAAAGGCCTCTCCCATGTTTCACCTGTTAACTCGGTCCTGTGCTTGCTGCTGCCAATTTATAACTGCAAACTTCTTAATCTCATCTGCCCACCTAACCTTCTGTCTCCCCCTAACCCGCTTCCCTTCTCCGGGAATCCCGTTAGTTACCCTTAATGACCAGCGGGTATCCTGTCTACGGGCTACATGCCCGGCCCATGTCCGTTTCCTCTTCTTTATTTCAACTATGATATCCTTAACCCCCGTTTGGCCCATAATCCACTCTGCTCTCTTCTTGTCTATTAAGGTTACATCTACCATATTCCTTTCCATTGGTCGCTGCGTCGTCCTCAGTTTAAGCTGAACCCTCTTTGTAAGTCTCCAGGTTTCTGCTCCGTAGCTAATTACCGACAAGATGCAGCTGTTATATACCTTCCTCTTGAGGGATAGTGGCAATCTACCTGTCATAATTTGAGAGTGCTTGCCAAATGTGCTCCACCCTATTCTTATTCTCCGAGTTACTTCTGTCTCGTGGTTCGGCTCCGCGGTTATTACCTGTCCTAAGTAGACATAATCTTTTACATATTCAAGTGAATTGATTGATATGTGGGGTTTAATGTCCCAAAACCATCATATGATTATGAGAGACGCCGTAGTGGAGGGCTCCGGAAAGTTCAACCACCTGGGGTTCTTTAGCGTGCACCCAAATCTGAGCACACGGGCCTACAACATTTCCGCCTCCATCGAAAATGAACTTCAAGTGAACCATTACCTATCTCGAAGCGCTGTTCTCTTCCGAGGTTGTTGTGCATTACTTTCATTTTCTGTAGATTAATTTTAAGACCAACTTTTCGGCTCTCCTTGTCTAACTCCGTAATCATGAGTAGAAATTCGTCCCCTGAGTTACTCAGCAATGAAATGTCATCGGTGAAGCGCAGGTTAGTAAGGTACTCTCCCTTAACTTTTATCCCTAACTGTTCCGATTCTAGGCCTCTGAAAACCTCCTGTAAGCACGTGGTAAATAGCATTGGGGAGATCGTATCCCCTTGCCTTACACCCTATTTGATTGGTATTCTGTTGCTTTCTTTATGAAGCACTATTGTAGCAGTTGATCCCCTGTAGATTTCTTCGAGGATGTTCATATATGCTTCATCGACACCCTCATTCCGCAGTACTTGCATGACTGCAAATATTTCTACTGAATCAAACAGATTCTCTTAGTCTATGCAGGCTATGTATAGTGGTTGGCTATATTCTGAGCATTTCTCTAATTCTTGATTGATAGTATATATGAAGGTGGTTGATTGTTGAGTAGCCTGTTAGAAATGCTGCTTGTTCTTTTGGTTGATTGAATTCTAGTGTTTTCTTAACTCTGTTAGCAATTACCTTTGTAAATAGCTTGAGTATAATACAAATAACTGTATGGGTATGTGCCACTGTCTGGCGGGAAGTGTTTTACGACGTACGATACGGGATTGAGACATAATTCATGACTGGACCAGTGCGTCATATTCGTCATAACATCTCACCCTCCCATGCTAACTTTGGTTCACGCCAAGTTAAGGGGGTGACCACAAGAGCACCCAAACATAAGCGGATATATATATATATATATATATATATATATATATATATATATATATATAAATATATATATATATATATATATATATATATATATATGTGTGTGTGTGTGTGTGTGTGTGTGTGTGTTTGTATATATATATATATATATATATATATATATATATATATATATATATATATATATATATATATATATATATATATATATATATATATATATATATATATATATATATATATATATATATATATATATATATATATATATGCTCAAAGTCGCCGAAGTTCGCTAAGAAATGCTTCACATTTAAAAGCATGCCATATCCACGCAGTGAATGATGAGCAGGGGGTGACGCAGAGTGGCCGCTGCATCTTCAGGAACCAGATGTCATCACTTCTCTTGGAATGTTTAATGCTGCAGACCTCGCATGCCACTGGTGATGACTGAAAACTATGTTGGGGTATGGTGCAGTTAGATAAGGGTACCGGCCCAATAAACAGTGATAGTTTCCGGTTAACGTGATAGCGGAGGTTAAGGGAATGGCATTACCGTGCAGCAAACGTTCGTTGTGGATAGCGTCTCATAGTTTAGTGGGATAGCATTTACGTGGTTTGGAGGAGGAGGAGAAGGAGGAGGAATAAGCTTTATTTATTTACGTGGTTAACATGCCCCAGCTGAGAAGGTGGCGCCACCTATCGAATGATTATTAGGTTAAAGAGAGTGGAAAGCAAAAAAAAAAAAACGAGAATGTTTGCCTATGCCACCGTGCGAAGCATTGTTACGAGTTTGCTTTACTAAGGATAAAAGCAAATAAACATGAACCACGCACCAAACGCGAAAAAAATATGTTGCCGATTCGTTTACATCCATCTTGGAGTTAGGCCTAGACGCGTTCGAAATGGGAAGCTATCTAAAAATTACGCCAACTTATCCGTAATACTCGGTCATCGAAGCTAACTGAAGGCAAGCGAAGCCACTTTAAACACTCGTTTGCTGCGAACAAGGTGAATCTTTCAACAACTACGCAAAAATCACTTCGAAGCGGGCGTCCGAGAGCGCCGCCATGTTTACGTACACTACGTACACCTACGCTGTCACGGTTACCTTAAATCTGGAAAATACCTGTGTACGGTAAACGGTACGGGCAACGTACGTATCTGTGCATGCACACTTCCATTGCGGTATTATGGTACACCCGGTATCCCGGTAAGCCCGGTATACTATAACTGTCTAGTACTGCATGCGGAATAGCACAAAGGCTGCCGACATGTACAGGTTTAAGTCGCCCATGCTTAGGTGAACAACAAACAAACAAAAGGATATTAGCTACAATTAGCAAAGAGAAAGCCGGGCGGAGCAATTGCCTGCAAATTATGCAAGGTCAGATCCGCCGGCTATAAGATCTTAATCTTAAACAGTGAGATCATTCGGTGTTATCTTCAATCACCTGTGACACGGACCACTCCCGCATGTAAATGACTGACAAAATGGTGTACAGTGACATGCAATGTTTATTGGTCATAAATGGTATGTTTTACCAAGTTGTGAATTTCATTTTGCCTTTATCATTTCTGTTTCGTCGTATCTAATCTAGCTGGCAAAGACGAGGCCTGTGCACGTTCTCCTGTTGGTACTTGGCTGTTTCCTGTCATAGGAAATTCATCGTAGGGCATATCAAGACGTCATATACTGCATAAGTGAGTCATTGTCTGTGTTAATCGTCATCATCTTCTTCTTTTTCATCATCACCTACTTCGTCATGGCGTATAGCGGGTACCCTGCATGTGCTCGGCTACGGTGAACTTCGATGCCACCAAAGGACAAGCGTCGACCTCAAGGGGCTTCGTCCCTAGAGTACGTCAGAGGAGACCATAATCACTCACATTGGTTTCTGGTGGTACGTTCTTGTACCGTGATGTATTCTCTGTGTTCATCAACACTATGTATTACTTGCTGCTGAAGTGAATTACAGAGGACACGTAGAAATAACCAGGTGTAGCACCACCTGGTGGAGATCTGCTCCACCAGGTGGCGCTACAATGCCAGCCGCTCACAATATTTCAAAGAACTCAATCGGCTGTTTTTCATTTTTATATGGACTAGTATGTTGGAGAAGTGGCGACAAAAAATTGTGAGCATCTGCTGTTTGATCTTACTCAATGGCTATTGACTCTTTAGTAGCGGCAACGAAGCGTATTTGCTCCAGCGCAAGACCAATGTTTGCGTATATGCTTGTATGTTACGAGTGGAGGCTGTTTCGATTTCAAAGAACACCCGGAGGTTCCGTGACGTAGTTGGCCTTCTCGTTAACAAATGCTATCAGGTGACAACGAGAGCCAGTGACGTCACTGGCCAACCTCTGCTATGTTGTAAGCGCTGCTGTTTCGTCATCTGTGCCGAGCGCTACGAGTACTTGTTTCCGCGATAATCAGACAATATGGCGTATCTATTTATCTATGGTAGAGATAAGGAATCGGTAAGAGTGTAAAAATCAATGAGAAGAGTTTGATTCACTTGGCGAATATCGCCGGTGGCGGCGATTCCGTTCTTGTCATCGCCGTCGAACTGAGACGGCAATTTCCGTGAGGATTTCAGCAGCCGTGGCATTAGGCTTGCTGAATCATTTTATCTCCGACAATTTGTGAAGCGGCAGGTTGAGGAATGATGAAGGAAACAGTGAAATCACAACAAGGGTGCTTTGCAACAATTTGGAAGTGTAACAAGTAAAGGGCGGGGTGTACGATTTACTGACCCGTATTTAGATAGGGCAGCGCTGTGTTCTCAAGGCATAGCTGTCCCATGTACGCACGTCGGACTGCCGGTACAGCTATCAGTACACTACGCAGTATACAATCTTAGCAGTAGAGAGCTCGAGTCTGTCAGTAGGCTTCCTAATGCTTGCGTATACGTGGTCACCGGAGCCGTTGACAGCGCCAGCAGTAGCAGCTGCTGTAGCAGCGGAACAAGTGGCATCTTGGGGCGTTTTCTCCAACTGCAGTAATTTTTTGTTTCCTGTTTTATTATTCACGTCGCTGTGCTTGTAGAAAGAGAAAAATCAATGAAGATGCTAGATATATATGTGGGGCTTAACGTCCCAAAACCACTATATGATTATGAGAGACGCCGTAGTGGAGGGCTCCGTAAATTTTGACCACCTTGGGTTCTTCAACGTGCACCCAAATCTGAGCACATGGGCCTACAACATTTCCGCCTCCATCGGAAATGCAGCCGCCGCAGCCGGGATTAAAACCCGCGACCTGCGGGTCAGCAGCCGAGTACCTTAGCCACTAGACCCCCGCGGCGGGGCATCAATGAAGATGCTGTGAGCTCATAATTATCTCACTGCCTATGTTCTACACAGAACCAGTGATTGATTGATTGATTGATTGATTGATTGATTGATTGATTGATTGATTGATTGATTGATTGATATATGGGGTTTAGCGTCCCAAAACCACAATTTGAATATGAGAGACGCCGTAGTGGAGGGCTCCGGATATTTCGACCACCTGGGGTTCTTTAACGTGCACCCAAATCTGAGCACACGGGCCTACAACATTTCCGCCTCCATCGGAAACGCAGCCGCCGCAGCCGGGATTTGAACCCGCGACCTGCGGGTCAGACAGAACCAGTGAGTTGGTAAGTCGGTGCAATGTTATGTTTGCGGGTTAGGCTATGCATCTTTAGCCGTCGCTACCAGTGTTGTGCCTCGGTATAACCCAGCCAAGCCTTGTGACGCACAGGTGGACCCAAACGTTTCCAGGCCATGCTGCCATAGAAATACATGAAATAGTGACCTGGGAACTTACGACCAGCCCTGTACGTTGAATACCAAAGGGCATCACTCGATAACTTCAACGCTCTTTGCTATTATTTCATATTGAGTGCTTGCAATAGCTTCTAAACTCAATTAAAATACTTTTAGGCTCTATTTGTGGTCGATATTCTAGAGATGGCATGTTTAAGTTACCATCAGCGTGATGTAATAGTCAGATTATGTGCTAATTTTAAGGTCACTACACCTTTAGGTAAATTTATGCTCCGACATCATACGCATTTAATATAACTCTTACTTTTTAGAACCACCAAACGAAAGGTAAGATCTCAAACGGATTCAATCATTCACAAAACATTATTTGTGTCCTGAAGCCCAGTCTTTTCAGACTGAGGCGGACCGCGTCCACGTCGGTACCGTCAGGCCGAGCCTTGTGGCGTCATCGTGGACCTTCTGGACTGCCCGTAGTTGGTCTTGATAAGACGCGCTTCGCACCATCGTCTGCCAGTAAAGCCATTGTTCTTCGGGGTCGGCGAGAGTAGCGGGACAACCCGCCAGCATGTGTCTGATCCCAATGATGCCATCGCACGTGTCACACTTGTGTTGAATTTCACTGCCAGGGAGAATTTTATGTAGAAAATACGGGGTGGGGTAAGTTCCGGTTTGCAGTAAACGTGGCGTGACTGCCTGAGCCCTGTTAAATTTTGCGTGTGGCAGTGGGAATTGCCTACGCCCCAAGTAATGATATTGTGTGATGTCGTTGTAAGTGATTAAATTATCTTTATAGCCCCCGAAATGGTAGTGGGCGTCGGATCGGGTCTCACTGGCACGGCAAGCGAGTCCTCGTGCCAGGTCATTCGTCACCTCATTGAGGTTGACCCGAGTTTCGTCCACTTGTCTCGTATGAGCGGATGAGCTTAGAAGATAAACAGTAGTCGTCATCCCTCCTGCCACCAAAAATAACCGAAAGTCTTCGGGTGGCTCGATCGGCTGCAGCACGGCGCGCCAGCAACAATGCGTATGCACTACCACTCTCCTCCTCGAGGCTATCGCACAACGAAATGGGCACAAATAGCAACTCCAAAGTATCCCATTCGAGAACACCAAACGCTAGGGCCTCGCTCCGGTCGTAACTGGTTTTTATTTACCCCATAAAAAGAACAGTCTAAGAAATCTATTTATAAACTTCGCCAAACAGCAGTACTGGCTGTCCTCTGGCGAGACAACAGTACCGACGAGTCTTTCGGATCCCACGTAAGCTGTTCGTTTCTTTAATAGACACTCAATGATCTAGTTTCGTAACAGTTGCGAAGCAGCCGCTATGAGGAAATGCACGAGCGTCTGTGCAGTGCGGTGGTCGGTGGCCTTTTTATTACTGCACCGAGGCGCAGTAGCCCAGACCAAAAGTGGGACATTTAGAACGTTAACCAATGATCTTCCGTTCTATGAGCACAGTTGACATGACGTTAAGAGTTACTTTGTACATTATATGCACCATTACGTTTTCGAGGAACGAAAGAATTACATTATGTCTCGGAGGCGAGCATGGGAGAGTACCTCAGTTTTTCTATAACTCTTCGATCAGTTATAACATTATTGGAATGAAGTTCGTTAAGTCATTACTTTTCTTCCCTTCGCAAGTAGGGTTTTTTTTTTTTGCTGCTGGTATCTTACGTAACATATTTGTGCGTTTCTATTGGCTGGACGGCACTGTATAATTAACACTAAGTAGTCATTATGGCTCTCAGTGCGTGATACATTGTGCTTTTCCTTATGTGTGCAAAGGCATGAATCTCAGCAGCTCGTCTAGGCATACAGAAGCCCCTGAAGATCACATGGTAGCCGGAATGAACTGATGCATGCAAGAATCAACGCGATTGAGGATTCAGGCACAGTAGCCACGTACTAACACTGGGCGGGGAGGAAGTCAAGGTATGGCATGGTTATGTAACCTCCTTTTTGCCCGCATATTGCTACTGCACGTGCAAAGCCAAAGAAGTACCCTAGGTGTCCGCCCCCTTTTCCCCCTAATACAGATAGAGGGGGTATTTTACAAATAATAAATGTACGTGTTTTTGAAAACTTTCAAGAAGTGTGCTCTCTCCCCCACCTCAACCCTCGAAAAGAATTCCTGGTTACGGGCCTTGGCCAATGGGATGGAATTGGCGTCAGCCTCAACAAACCGAAGTGTTGATTCTCGCAATTAGGGTATTTGAAGGTTTGGAATAATGCCTGGTACATGATGTTTACCAGAACATTAAGCACAGGGAAATACATATGTCGAAAGACCACTTTACCGTCGTGTTTTGTACACTGAGTGTCAGGAAACCTGCCGGTGCCACTGCTGCCAACAGTGGAAAATCGTATTTGCCTTGTTGATTTCGTCATGCAATATGACAAATGCCGGTTCAAAAAATGCTGTTCTGACTGAGAATACATGTTAGGAAGTATACTGAGTGGATTCGACAGATAGGTAGTTAACCAATACAAATCAACAACCCAAAGGACATCGGGGCCGCTGGAGGTCCTTAGAACTTCAAAGACCGTGGTGTGCATGTTTACGTAATTGGGCCGCAAAGTTCACATTTTTATTTGCTTCTATGCATGTTTGTGCGTGCTTGTGCATACGGGACTATTATTTGCGCCGCTCTGTGACTGCGTATCTGCGCGCACCATAAAGAATGAATGTTGGCGAATGTAGTCTCCCACAGTTTTACTCAAACGGCAATAAAAAACAACAAAAAATTTGATATTTCATTTTTGTCGTGATAGCGAAACCAGATCTCTTGAACAAATTATTATACATTTGTAGCGATCCACATCGCGAGTGTTGGCAGCAGATCCGAGAAGAAGACGATGAGGTAGAGAAGAGAATGTATAATCAATAAACCAATGCAGTCTCGTTGTCTGCAGGAAAACTTTACATTGGCGCAACCAAGGTCAGAAGACTGCAAATGAAGATCAAGTTCGACTACACTCGTTGTCTAGAGCAGCCCCTCGTTGTGGGCTTCCAAGCATAGGGCCAGAGATACGTGGAGCTGCAGTAAGCCACTACAACACCGAGCCTTCTGGAGACGATCGCACATATCGCCGGAGCTACGGTGGATGGCCTTGTCGCTCAAGATTGCGTGTCTGTGAACACGTCTCTTGGTGATTTGGCGTCACAATTGGTGAAAGCTCTTCCGGCACGTGAATTACTAACACCAACAGATATCACTAATACTATCACTGAAGGTGCACTCGAAGCTTTACTTGAAATGCAGAAGCTATATAGCGAACAGCAACAGCAACTTCCAGATCTTTTGTCAGCTGTAAATGTAAGAGAAAAGAAAGAAGTTCCTGTTCGACCAGACATGTTTGACGGTGATTCAAGTGCTGATACCTGGCTGGACTTTTATGAATTTGCATGCGCTAGAAACCACCGGTCGAGCGATGAAGACCGTGTATATAATATGAGGCCTTTTCTCTGTGGAAACGCGCGGAAATGGTTAGAATTACAAATAACTTCATATGCGAACATTTCTTAGGCCGCATGGAAGAAAAGCTTCACAAGTGTTTTCGAGGCAAGCCCTGTAGAGCCTTGGGATAATGCCATTGTCTACAAACAGAGATGCACAAATATGAGGAGTCCGTTTTCCAAAACTGGCGTTTACGTCGTACAGCTGATCCATCATTCGCAGACTCCTCTGTCGTCACTCTGGTCATACATGGCATGACAATGTACTATCAAAGACAGCTGTTAGTAAGATCACTCACCTCTCTGGACGAGCTACTGTCAGCATTGAAATATGACGCGACCCCTGAATACAAGACATCTTATGAAAAGGCTAAAGTCACCAGAGGTCACTCATTACTGTGGCCTGATCATAACCCCTTTTTTCTCCCTCTCAGCTGCCTTTCCGGATTTTCGAATAAGCTGGCTGGCTATGCCTGCTGATGTGCGATATTCTGTGCTGTTAGACAAATCCTCTCATCGGACGTCGCTACGAGCGTGAGCCTTTTACCCCGCGCGTTGCGAAGAGGTTCCTCAGGGTATAAACGCACGTGATCGGCACAACTCGGCTAACCTTAAGAGTCTTTATCGACGTGGCGCGCATTTAAATTCCGGCCACCAGTGTTCGCGCATCCTCCCTATCGAAACGAGCGCGCGAGACGTAACGCACTGCTGGGACACGCAACAGCTGGCAAAAGAGGCCGAGAGTGCGGTAAGGGTGGCAGCAACTTCGTACGGCTGCCAGCGGGCGAAGACCTGCATGTTGTATCGTGCGGCCGTTGCATTGGAAAAGCGGAGGTGAGCGTAGCCGACCGCCCGAGCATCGACGGCTGCCTACATACGAGACTATCGGCAATGGCAGAGTGGGCCAGCCTGTCGAGGAGATTTGAGACTTCCGACGGCTGGGTCACGGGAACGTACAAGAGAGAGAGAGGACACGGCCGCGGCTGCCGCTCGCTCTTGCAGGTAGCTACGAGACGACGAATGAAAGCCTAAGTGGAAGTGAAAGGAGAGAGCCCGAGAAGGTGGCAACAGACATCCACCTTATTGCGTATTCCTTAAAGCGATTGCCTCAATGTAGCTTGCAAAATACCTTCGAGGAAACCAAGCTTCCATGAGTGTTAAACTCGTCTCGTCAGCCATGGTTGTATGCATACCAAAACACCGTAGTCCCGCCAGCCGCTCCTGTACGGTTGTTCAGATGCGCTGCTCAGCCCCATATGCGTGGGAATTTAGAAAACAATCAATCGCCTATACCCAGTGAAAGCTACGCCCGAAATGCACCGAGAGAGGCTGAACAGGATGCTTGTAAATTGCGCGCACGCCAAGGCAAGTCGACGTAATACGTGACATCACTGCCTCCCCGGAAAGGCAACGGCAAAAAAAGGCGCCTGCAGCTCGATTAAACGAAAATAACCTGGAGCAGGTCGAACCCGGACGCCTATCGGGAGGGGGGGGAGGGGGTCTTTCATGTTTCTTGTACTGGAAGCGAGAGATTGCGGCCACGATATACCTCCGAGCCCGTTGGTCTGGGCGCTTCTTTTTTTTTTTCGTGATAGGAAGTTGCGTAGCTGTGGACCGGTTGCGTAATGTATTTTTGCGTAAGATACTGGGTGCAGCGGCTGGTTCTCGCAACCTGTGCGAGTGCGCCATCTTCAGTCACGTGTACCCCAAGCATGGTCCGGTGTTTCGAGTCTGAGTGAGGACAGTGGCAGTGCGGCAAGCACGTGCGTATATAGGTTACGTTCATGGTTGTTTTTTAGTTTTCGCGAAATGTATCCCATCTTGCTGTACGAATGAATATATTTATGGAGAGCCCTGAAAATTGTAAATGTTACAAGAAATTTTTCTTTGTTTACCAAGATTGCGACCAATCATGATCACTCAACGTGACTGTCGTTGTTAACCTACAGTGAACATGGTCCCACACGTAACCCACATCCTCGCTATTCAGTCTACGAAAAGCCCATTCCTGAAGCCTTACGCAATCTAAGTAATGAGACGGAAAGAACAAGCCTTGTGTCGTCTTTTAGGGGCGAAGCTCCTTGTTTAGAAAAAGTTTATTTACAGCATATACAGAACACAAAGCTTCATACCATTCCAGTAACAGGGCACATACACTTCGGCACATCTATATTTCACGACTAACATCACTACGTTACAGTGAAGACATTTGCTCTAATATACATGATTATGTGGCATACATGTACACAAAAATTCAATGTGATATCACGATACAAGGGTATAACGATACAATAGATCCAAATGAAACACAATTTGTAACAAATGAAATCATATATAACAACTCAACGGGCGCTGCTTAGCACCAAGTCGGTCGAAAAATGAGTTGTATCCTTTCGTGTTCCACCTTGACGAAAGGGCACGACCAATGCCGCAGAAACTCTTGCTCCCCGAGGAAGAAAAGCTCTTCGGAGAGGAACGCGAGGATCTCTCGTCTCATTCTCCCCAGTATCGGCCACAAGGCACGCCGGCGGCAATTGGCAGCTACGGCCTCACATCGGTTTCTCCAAAGGCTGAACAGCCCCGCAACTATTAAGAGAGCGGAGAAGCGGCTACGCGGAAATCGGCCGTTGGACACGAAAGTTCGCACACCCTGTCCCCGAAAACCAGTATTAACCGCACGCCAAAAAAGGCGGGAAACCACACATTCAAACGTCGCATGTCGATTGGTCTCTACCATGACGCAGTTGGGGCAAGTGGAGGTGCGAACTACCTGCCATCGCTGCAATCGATCTCGCGTGGGGAGCAAGCCCCAGCCCAACCTCCAGACAAAGTCTCTGAGATGCCCTGGCAACACCGCGGCAGTTATTGGTTTCCAAGCGCGGTTCAATACAGATTGACGATGCTGGGGCACCAAGGGCCGTAGAAGGGCGGCCATTGTGTCCACCACTTTAGAATCGGCCACCTCTATCTCTGGGCACGTAGTTTCCAAACGTCGGTGAAATGCCAGAAGGGCTCGATACAAAGATGGTAATTCAGTTGATTGGGGACCTTTGTTTATTTGGCTATCCGGCAAGAAGACACGTAGTGATGGCCC
The DNA here is from genome assembly GCF_013339725.1 of Rhipicephalus microplus. Classification (NCBI taxonomy): domain Eukaryota; kingdom Metazoa; phylum Arthropoda; class Arachnida; order Ixodida; family Ixodidae; genus Rhipicephalus; species Rhipicephalus microplus. Next base: position 8,168,376 of record NC_051173.1, read on the forward strand.
CAGATGGTAGCGAGCCAGTGTCTGAGCGGGCATGTCATCATTGCTCAGTATTCGCAATAGAGTGCGGAGGCACAATGTAGAAGCCGTGACGGAAACGTCAGGGAATGCAAAACCGCCTTGATCTCGCGGTTGAGCTAACGCTGGACGCGATAACAATTCTGTGCCACCAGACCAAAAAAATGAACTGATGCAGCTTTGCACTTTCCTGCAGACGTGGAGCGGTGGTTTAACAGAATGGCAAAGGTACCAAAATTTTCCTAGGTACACCGTTTGAGTTAAGTATCGGCGTTCCAAGAGGGGGAATTCGAAGTGCCTGGCTGCTTTGATATCATTTAGAAGAGTTTGTACAACGGATGACCAGATGCTATCCTCTATACCAAATACAGTGAAAGTAACTCCGAGTATTGAAATCTCAGGAGACCACTGTAAAGGCGACGTGATGTTGATACGACCACTGGGTTTGCCAATGAAAAAATACTGGCTTTTAGAAAAGTTTAACTTTGCACCGGAGATAATACCGAAATCATGGAATGTATCAAGAGCATGCTGCAGCGACTGTTCATTATGTACATATAGAGTGATATCATCTGCATATGCAGCGACCTTTACTTGAGTGTTACCGGGTAGGGGTAAGCCACGAATCTGCGGGTGATGTTCAACGGCCCTTAAGAAGGGCTCTAATGCAAGGATAAATAACACTGGGGAGAGGGGACACCCTTGACGGACCCCACGCGTGACTCTAAATGCGTGACTCTCACGGGAATCTAAGTAAAGGGTACTTTCTAAATTAGTGTACATTGCGTTGATAAGGTTAATGAACTTATCCGGGAATCCGTATGCATGTAAAACATTTAGTATGTAGCCATGTTCTATGAAATCAAAAGCTTTCTCTTGATCTAATGAAACCAACAGTCCTTGCGCACATCGGCTAATGGTGTATTGAATGATGTCCCGCGTTAACCACGTATGGGTGTGTATTTCTCGGCCCGGAACAGAACAGACCTGGTGGGGAGCGATTAATGTTGCAAGAAATGGACTGATTCGGCGCACCAAAATGTTAGCCAAGAGCTTGTAATCTACATTGAGCAGGGTAATAGGGCGCCAATCTTCTGGTCGCGTGGACATTGGGCCTTTCTTGGGAACTAGTGTTATACGGCCTTTGTGGAAAGAAGTTGGAAGTGTAATATCTTGGAAACACTTGCGAATGACGCGTGACATAGTTGGACCAATGATAGGCCAGAACTGTACATAAAACTCTGCAGGGAGTCCGTCAGGCCCTGGGGCCGATCCCTTTTTCATTGCGTCTAATGCGCCTTTGATTTCGTCATCGGATGGCGGTGATAGGAGGACGTCATTTGACATGTTGGAATCATGAGGTAAATCTGCCAGCAGAGGATGCGAAGAAACGGATCCTGGGTAACAGACATTAGCACCAGATTTAGCCATTGACTCAAAGTGTTGAGTGAATTCCTGAAAGTCGCGCGTACCCGCAGCAGCTGGGGTGATGGAGTTCAGCGAGTGGGCAGGCGAGCCTGGTGGACAAAGCAGAGCTCTGCGTGCATACCTTAGCACCTCAGGGTGCGCACAGGGTGCACGTCTACAGCGCCAAGCTGCAGCCGAGAGTGAAGAAGCACGCATAATACGCTGGTACCGTTCAACGAGCTCCTCTTGCCATGCCCGCATTACAGTGGAAGAACTGGGATCTCGATTGGCAATGCGTATTTTTTGGATTAACAATGACGCATCTTTCGACATACGCGTGCAAAGTCCTCTGCCCGACGCACTGCAATGATGCCGCCACTGTTCTTTGAGGCGATCCCAATCAGCCACATCGGCCCCAATGAGCGATGCGCGTAACGCTCGGGATAATTTCTCCGTAGCCTGAGAGTCCTGGAGGACGCGGCAATCGAGACGCCATGGTCTGTGAACCGTGGGCGTCCCCGCTGGCAGGCGGAGAGAGAACATAACCGGCCGATGGTCGCTAATGTATACTGGTGTCGGTGGCAATGACATTACCCCGGTGTCGTGAACGTAGGTAATGAGACTGGGGGATGCATACACGCGATCAATTCGGCTGCTCGACGCTGCTCGACGCCAAGTATAGGCATAATTATTGCCATGCACACTTTGATGAATGTCACTCAATGCCAATTGCTGCACTAGACGTTCGAGTTCTCGGGCATTCCAGTTTGACCGGCCGCGACCCGGACCTCGAACGTCTGCGTGTGAGTCTAAGACACAATTGAAATCCCCTAAAAGTACCACATGTCGGGAATTTAAAAGAAACGCATCAAGAGATTGGAAGAACGCGTTTGAGTTCTCGCGTGCTGCTGGGGCATACACGGCAACAAATCTTATTCTTAACGAGAAAAAGGTGCAGTCGAACGCCAGCACGCGTCCGAAGGCATCGAAGGAAACATGATGGTCACGTAAAAGACCTCGGTTAAAAATAACGACTCCGACGCCAGTCGAATGCGTGCTGGCGTATGAAAAGAAACAATCAATATTGAACGCGCGCTTAAAAGCGAGTACATCAGAAAGCTTGAAAAAATTTGTTTCTTGCACGAACAGCAAATCACAGTGCACTGAACGTGCAAAAGCCAATACCTCAGCCTGTTTTTGTGGATTTCGGAAACCTTGAACGTTAAAAGTAATAACTTTTAGAGTAAGAGCCATGGGGAAAATGAAAACCTAGTATAGGATCACGCAAATGCAGGGGTACCTTTATCAGGTGCGGGAGCCAATGCCCCACAAGTGGCTGAGTCATTTTTTCCGGCCAGGCGATCCACCGGAGGCTCGGGGCCTCCGGGATCGCGTCGAAGTCCGCAGGGGACTTCTGTCTCTGGTGGGGGCTTCTAAGTCACGAGTAGTTATCCGGTGGCGTTTGGTGTCCGGGTTTTTGAGCGAGGATGGTACAAAGACGTCTCCACTGTCCTGGCTTAAGTCACTGGGGCTGGTGTCTTCGTCAATTTGTAGGGGCGCCTCACTCGCGGTGCTGTTGGAGTCCTCGTTAATGCAGGCGTCGTCGTCTTGAGATGTAGACTCCTCGATGACACCTGAACTTGTTGTCGACAGAGCAGCAACGCGAGGAGCCTCAGATGCAATATTCCCATCCGAGACGCCGTCCTCACGAGGCGCTTCGTCTGACGAGGGCTTGGCCTGCGATTCCTCAGAAATGGCCACGGGACGCGGGGAACTTAAGTTTTCAGTACCTGGAGGGAGTACCAGGCCCGGAATCGTTGGGGACGCAGTGGGCGTCTGGTGCAGCGTCGCGATTGGCACACCTTGGTCGTGGTCGGTTACCACGGCTCGCGTTGACGAATCGTCGCACTTGTTCTTAGATGGCGTTCCTGGTTGAAGTGGAGGGAAATCCTTGGATGCCGCCTCGGAATACGATGGCCTGATGGTGCAGGCCACGGTGGCACGCGGGTCCCCACAACGGCGACAGGGTAGCGAGCAGCCTTTCCCGTCGTGGCCATAAACGCCGCACCTTCCACAAAACGGAGCTGTGCAGTTCATGCGGAAGTGCCCACTGTCTCCACATCGACGGCACACTCGTTGGATGCCTTTGTAGTCACAGGTTACTCGATGGCCCGCGACCTTGAGGTAGTTGGGCACCGGTGACGAAGCCTTCATTTCCATGCGGACGTATCGCGTCCCAGTGGTCACGGTTGGGCGCGATCCCATGAGTCCTCTGGTGATGTGCAGCACCTTCCCGTAGGGAGAGAGTGCTTGTGCGAGGACTTCGCTGGGTACGCGGCACGGCAGGAACAGGACGGTCACTTGGGTCACTTGGGGTCCCAGGGGTACGATGGCGACGCGCTCTCCTCGGATGATAAGGTGCGACGCGTCTACGATTTGGGCCAGTGCGGCCTCACTGTTGACGGTAACTTGGTAGTTCCGGCCTCCAAAGTGCTGAACGCAGTATACTTCTTCGATTCCTACTATTGAAGACGTCGCGTCAACGACGTCTTCGGGACTAGTCCCCTCGGGGACGACTACGTCGAAGGCTAACGCCTTCTTCGGGGGCTGGCTTGCCATGACGGGCGTCCGCCAGCCCAGGGACGCCGTGAGACGCTAACGACGACGTGAGACGCTAAGACGCTCCTTATGGCGTGGCTTGGGCGTCCCTCGTATGTAACCACCAGTGGCACATACCCGAAATAGGTATAACACTTGACCTCCAAGGTGGTGCCAGTGAGAGATTTCTTCTGTGCGTTGTTTAACAATAAAAAATAGTGCTCAATGTACATGCCAATGGCTGCTAATGGGGAATGAGAGACATGAGCATTCGGCTTTTAGTCAACGCGCACGCTGCGATCCCCATTAGCAGCCATTGGCATGTGCATTGAGCACTATCGGACAAGAAAGGGATGCTACATTATACTCGCTGGGTGTAACCTCCTTAGCTTTAGAAAGGTTTAGCGAGCGTTGAGCCGCAGTGCCATGAATACATTGAACTTGTATATACCATGAATGAACTCAAGGTGGTTAAAAATGAGAAGTAGATACGAAGCGCAAGCCGTAAGAAAGTAAAAGCCGAATTCTCCTGTCTCTCATTTCTCATTAGCAGCCATTGGCATGTAAATTGAGCCCTATCTGACAGGGAAAGGTTGCTACGCTATACTCGCTGGGCGTAACCTCCTTGGTTTTAGAAAGGTTTAGCGAGCGTTTGGTCGCAGTGCCATGAATACAGTGAACTAGAATATACCATGAACTCGAGGAGGTTAAAGGTGGGAAGTGGACCCAAAGCGCAGGCCGTAAGAAAGTGTGCGTGTGCCACCTCTCGTTCAGTCCTTGGAATGTCCGCTGGATGGCGGTGCTTCTATATGGGGAATATACGATAAAAAGATGCGAGATGGTGGGACTTGGAGTGTTGAATAGATGAACGAACGGACACACAAACAGATGCATGGATGGACGCATGAACGGACGCAGGGGCGGATGCATGAAAGAACGCAGGGACGGGCGCACAAACAGACGCATGGACGGTCACACAGACGGACGCATGGACGGACGAATGCTTCGCCCCACTCTCCATCATTCACTCCGTGGATATGCTGCCATTTTTTTCGATCAGCTTGTGCGCGTGTTATACTCTCGTACTGCTCCGTTCGTAAATTCGTGCCATCTTTCTGCCGCTCTATATATAAATCAGCTGTGCATACGTAACTTGCTACTTTTTTTTTGCTACTCTCCATAAGTACTCGGGAGGCCTTTAGGCGTCAAAGACAGTTCAAACGAAAATTTGTCTTCCAAATCTTCCACAACCAAATGCTCATCCACCTGCATACTATGTCATTCATAACCATATGCATACACTACTTATGAATTCTTGCAGCGAACCGTAACTTAAGCAGTCGTGGTAATTTAGAACTGCTCATAAAAGACACGCACACACGTGTATCCATTACATATTTCTAAATATCCTTTGTTTAAATCCCGTTATGTTGAACACTCAAAGCTTCAGAAAGCAGGTACATTAAATAGCACTCACCTAACTGCGTGCAGTTTCTCCATGAGACAGTGCTTACTGTCGATAACGACTCCCTATGGAGTCGGTGTCTACGTTTTGACGAAGAGATGTCTGGTGCGCAAAGGCGCGGTACCAGGTTTTGTATGCTCTCCCCTTCTTATTTTTCATTTAATTTAGATGCCCTCTATCACGGCTACATTTTTTTACTTTTCTCTCATCTCTGACTTGACTCAATGCCGGTCATGTCCCCTTCCTCAGGCAAATGGGAAGCCAGCGCCTCTGCTCGTATGGAAAAGAAACACGCCGCCAGTGCTAGCGGAATCTACTTTACCGCAGAAGTACCAACTGTTACAGGCAGCCTTAGGACCGTCCCAGCTCGAGCTGCAGCGTGGAACACAAATGACAGCAGCTTGTCTACCTCGCGCACTTCAGAAGCTGTAGGGCTTTAGTATACCCGGGGAGTAAGATGAGGCGAACACATGCCAGACAGCATTTTCACGTGATATTGCGCACCTGTGCTATTGATGTATCACCAGGGTGACGACAGTTTCTTCGTAGCATGCAAACCGGTAGACCAAGCCCGAGCTCGCATGGTAAGCACGTTTGAAATGTGTAAGTATGAACTGAACGAAATATTGTGTAGGTTTCTTATTGCCCATATCTCTGGTTACGTTCGGTACACCACATGACGGAAGTTTCCGAAACGCTTAAATGAAAAAAAAAATTCTAACCCCATTTCCCATCTTTTGGGATTACAGGGGTAAGTGTAGTTCATTGAAAGATGAGAAAGCTTGCGAAATACCCATGTGAACCAATGACTCTATCTGCGTGCTCGAGTGTTGTGTACATCAAACAGCACGCTGAAATGCTGCGAAATCGTTTCGCACTTTTCTCGCCCACTAATGCTCACTAGTGACGCTGCAAGGAAAACCCATTATCATGTAGCTTCACACTGGAGCTGGTCGTAGAGTGCATTGACAACTTCCCGTGCTCGTGGAGAGGTTTCAAAATCTCAAGCTGGGCATAGAAGTAAGGAGAGACGGTATACATAATAAAGCGCATATAATAATCTCGAATAAGAAAGAAAACGAAAGTGCATGAGACTTCGCCACACCGACGCGATTTGCGTGCTTGGTGCCCTATATTTAGAAGTGCCTTGCGACATGGCGCTTTTTCTCAACCGCCGTGCAGGACAAGCAAAATAAAAGAGAGATAAAGAGACCGCTGCAGAAACAATGCGGATTTACTGTGGGTTTACGCACTTTACTGTGCGGCGTTGGAACTTGGAATTAGAGGAAGGCGCTCTTAACGCATTTGGCATGGGTGCCACCCGGCGTTTTTCATTTCTCGAAGGAAGTGGTGTGCTCCTATAGAGGTCCATGGTTTTGATTGAGAAAACTTGACGCACGTGCGCCGCAGAGAGTGCGTTTGTATCTCACTGATCATAGCTGCAACTTTAGGTTATTCATTAGTTAAGCGCTGATTTAGCAGCTACACACATTTGCTGCACCGTCAAATTGAGGGCTGCTTTTTTATGGGCGAAGCTCCTTAAAGTGGCACCCGTTCGTCCTTCGTAGCCGTTGTAGTGTGTAACAAATATAACATTTAGACCTCCAAGATGGTGCCGGTGAGAGATTTCTTCTTTGCGTTGTTGAACAATAAAAAATAGTGCTCAATGTACATGCCAATGGCTGCTAATGGGGAACGGGAGACAGGAGCATTCGACTTTTAGTTAACGCGCACGCTGCAATCCCCATTAGCAGCCATTGGCATGTACATTGAGCACTCTCTGACAAGAAAGGGTAGCTACGTTATGCTCGCTGGGTGTAACCTCCTTAGTTTTAGAAAGGTTTAGCGGGCGTTGAGCCGCAGTGCCATGAATACAATGAATTAGTATATACCATGAACTCGAGGTGGTTAAAGGTGGGAAGTAGATACGAAGCGCAAGCCGTAAGAAAGTAATAGCCGCATTCTCCTGTCTCTCATTTCCCATTAGCAGCCATTGGCATGTACATTGAGCACAATCTGACAGAAAAAGTTTGCTACGTTATACTCGCTGGGCGTAACCTCCTTGGTTTTAGAAAGGTTTAGCGAGCGTTGGGCCGCAGTGCCATGAATACAGTGAACTAGTATATACCATGAACTCGAGGTGGTTAAAGGTGAAAAGTAGACCCGAAGCGCAAGCCGTAAGAAAGTGTGCGTGTGCCACCGCTCGTTTAGTCCTTGGAATGTCCACTGGATGGCGGTGCTTCCATATGGGGAATGATGAACAGATGCGAGATGGTGGTACTTGGAGTGTTGAATTGATGGACAAACGGACACACAGACAGATGCATGGATGGACGCATGAACGGACGCACGGGCGGATGCATGGACGAACGCAGGGACGGACGCATGAACAGACGCACGCACGGACGGGTGGATGGACGCATGGATGGTCACACAGACGGACGCATGGACGGACGGAAGCAAGAACGAATGGACGGACGAATGCTTCTTCGCCCCACTCTCCATCATTCACACCGTGGATATGCTGCCGTTTTTTTATAAGCAGCTTGAGTGTACATAAAGGAAATATCGGAGTGCTTCATACATGACTATAGGATGGATGTTAAAGCTTCTACTTCACAGGGGATGAATAATAGCCATTGGACTTCTTTACAACTTCCAAGACAACAACCCGAAAACAACGTCTAGTGCGCGAAGCTCGGTTGTAAATTTTGGCCATGTACTATTTTCGTTTCGCGGCGCTTAAGCACTGATGAAGTAGACGCTTGGAATCAGTGCGTCAGACCCGAGCAGCTGTAAAAAAAATATCTGCCGCGAATCACAACTTTCTAGTTCTTGCAGTGAACTAAGGAAGCCCTTCAATACCCTCAGGCGAAGCGACCACAGTAAGCAAATAACTCGAAGCGAGGAACGTCGAGCACAAGGTAGTGCTTGTCTACTTCGGATTTCCCAATCCGCGCTGTATGTATAGTTACTAGGACTCTTCTTTCTGATTTCACAGAAATGTTTTAAAAACTGGCTTTTATTTAGTGGCTCCAGTCATGTTAATGTTCTACAGGCCATCTCGAGGTCCATATAGTGGTAAGCGAAATGCAGGAGACCAATTTAAAAAAAGAAGATATATATGCTGCAGTTAGAATAAAGAGCTCATTCTTTCACGTCACGAGTCAGAATATGCGTACAATAGTCCGACACATCGTTCTAAAGCGTTTTATATATTGTTGCGCACATGCACGAAGACAACGAAGCTAGCGTATACGGTGAACGCACTTGTCGCCCGGTGTGAGAAAGGAAGAAGAGGATCAGGAGGATCTCTAACCAGTCGTGCGCTTCTGAGCTGCCCCTCACGACCTAATAAACGGTCCCTTTCAACCTCTACCGGTCTCTTTCAAACGTAACAGAGCGATGGAGGAGCTGGGTAAGCGCTTCAACTACGGAACGATCACTGCCACAGCTTCGACGAAGCCGTCGACTTGCCCGTCTCCCACCATCTGCCGTGAGTGACTTCGACATGCATGAAGAAGCAGGCATTCCCAGGATAGCACCGTCTGGTCCACTTCCGTACTACCGAGTTCCACCGCCCTTCGGAGGAAGAGCCGGAGAAGATGTCGACGCCTGGCTCACTAAGTACAAACTTGTGGGCAAGTCCAACGGTTGGGATGCAGCCGCTATGCTAGCCAACGTAGTGTTCTCCCTGACCGACACCGCACTGGTATGGTACGAGAACCACGAGGACGCACTCACGACGTGGGACCTTTTTTGTTGAAGAGCTCAGGGCGTGTTTCGGTGTCTCGGTTGCTAGAAAGAAGCAAACACTGTCGCAACGGGCACAGCTACCAGGTGAGACATGCACCACTTACATAGAAGAAGTGTTAAGGCAGTGCAAGGTGGTCTGTGCTACCATGTCGGAAAAGGACAAAGTTGGTCATCTGCTCAAAGGAATTGCTGAGGAGGTGCATAATTTTCTAATTGGAAAAGAAAGCCTCAGTTCTGTGTTTGACGTCATCAAGTATTGCCGAACGTTTGAAACGCTCAAGATGCGTCGAATTGCGCCCAAGTTTAGTCGGTTGGCTAACGTTACAACTGTTGCCAGTGTGGACACGAATCCTGGCCTCGACCTCTTTTCTACCATTCGACAGATTGTTCGCGAGGAACTGTCCCACCGAGAAATGACGTGTTCGACAGCTGACCATCCCGAGTTGTGTCTGCCAGGTGAGGCTATGGATGCGCCTCCTTTGACCCCATGGCAACCAACGATGAGCACGGCAACTGTGGAGTACAGCCCAGCCCCACAGTCAAGGATGACAACCCGATTTCCCGCGTCGCGTTATGACCGACGCTCTCAGCGCATGCCTCCTCGACACCCAACGTCTCGTTACGACGTACCTGACCAGTACATCCGTTACACAAGAACAAATGATGCCGCTCGATTCATCGACGAGTGACCAACGTTTCGACCTCGGCCGGTGTGCTATTCCTGCCAGGCCACATATCGCGGTTTTGCAACCGCCGGGTTACTCCTCGGTATCACCAACCATCCGACTTTTCACGACCCTTCGAACAGTCTCATGGTGTCTGGTGGCCGGCCCGCATACCACCTGATGACAACTATTGGCCCAGCAACTTCCGCAACCACCCCCCACCATCTGACAGGAGTTTAACGCCCCCACCGCGACCTCGTGCTCATCGTTCTCCTTCACCGCTGCGTCGCAAAGTGCCCTCTTCGCCACCGGAAAACTAGCCAGCGCGGCCAATGGGGGTGAGGTCGCTGGAAACGTGCTACTGACAGAAATACCTCCTGTGTGTATGTTTAAAAACAAAGTGCGTGTTTTGGTGGAATATGTGCCTGTAATGGCCTTGGTGGACACAGGTGCAACAATTTTCGTGATGAGTGCTTCCTTTAAAGACGTGTTAGAGCGAAAAGTTGTTTTTACCTGGGAAGAAACTTCGACGTTATGTGGAGTGAGTGGAGAACCGTTGCGCCCTATTGGTGTGTGTTGTACTGAAATATTGTTGGGAGGCCTTATCATAATGACAGAGTTTGCGATTATTCCTCGGTCGACACATGGCGTCATTCTCGGCATGGACTTCTTGCGAGAATGTGGTGCCACTGTAGACTGTCGCACGGGGAAAGTCTTTGTGAGTGGCCAGATGCCGTCGGAACTTCTGGAAACTCCAGCGGACGACCAAACTACACTGTGTGTCTGTGGCGATACGTTCATACCTGCGTTGTCTACCGTACGTGTTCCTGTTGTTCGTCGCGTCGCGGATTCTGACAGATTCGATGCGAGCATAGAACCAATGCCCATAAACTGCGTGAAGAAGAATGTGTTGGTTCCCCATTGTGTGGTGTCGATCGATGGCGGACGAACTGGCCTATGGACTGAAAACTGTTCCTCTGATCCCGTGACACTACCTAATGGTTTGAAATTAGCTTTGGTCAGCAAAGAACACGCGACCTTATCAGGGGTCGAGCTCACAGATGTGCCGGAAGAACGTGACAAAACTGGTTGTCACAATTTGGACGGGGCGCCTATGGTAACGACAAATAAGTCGCTTAGCTCAAGCGAGCGCCGAACTTTAATGAATGTGCTGTTGAAGCACGTTTCGGTATTTGACTTGGCGCAGAAGGGCGAAGTAATTCCTATCCCTCTGTCTCGAAAGCGCCATACCATCAACACTGGCTCGGTAAGTCCTTTTCGCCAAAAACCATATCGTGTTTCCCCGTCAGGAAGACAAATTATCAACGACCAAGTGCAGGAAATGATGCAAAAGGGAGTGGTACAAGAGTCAGCCAGTCCGTGGGCAGCAACGGTAATCCTTGTTAAGAAGAAAGAAGGATCTTGGAGATTTTGCGTCGACTATCGCCGACTGAACGCCATGACTAAAAAGGACGTATACCCGCTGCCCCGTATAGAGGACGCATGAACTGCTTACATTCGGCCTCTTATTTTTCTTCCGTAGACCTACGATCCGGTTATTAGCAAATTCCGATGCACCCAGAGGACAAGGAAAAGACTGCCTTTGTAACCTCTGATGGGCTCTTTGAATTCAACGTGATGCCATTTGGACTATGGAATGCACCACCGGCAACGGCAACGGCAACGTTCGAGAGGTTTATGGACACAATTCTGCGTGGCTTGAATTGGAACATCTGCACGTGCTATCTCGACGACGTCGTTATCTTTGACCGCACGTTCAGTGAACACAACTCTCGTCTGGATACTGTTTTGAACTGCATCCGAAACGCTGGCCTAGTTTTAAACTCGAAGAAATGCCTCTTCGGAGACCGCCAGACGCTTGTGCTCGGGCATCTCGTTGACAAGGATGACATCCACCCTGACCCCCAGAAGAAAGCCGCAGTTGAAGCGTGCAATGCGCCGCGTTCCACCAAGGAGCTTCACAGTTTCCTGGGGCTTTGTTCGTACTTCCGCTGCTTTATTCCGAAGTTTGCCGACGTTGCGTATCCTCTCACATGCCTCTTATGTGAGGACAATTCCTTTAAATGGACTCCGGAGTGCGATTATTCATTGCGTCAGTTGAAATTTTTGCTGACGTCACGACCCGTCTTTCAGCACTTCAGTCCTGCTCCGACAGAGCTTCATACGGATGCTAGCGGAATAGGCATTGGAGCCGTCCTAGTACAACGTTACGGTGACCGCGAACCCGTTTTCGCATACGCAAGTCGCTCTCTAAGCAGGCCGGAATGAAACTACACTGTCACGGAACAATAATGCCTGGCGGTAATGTTTGCAATTCCTCGATTTAGGTCTTACCTGTACGGACGCCCATTCACAGTAGTAACCGACCACTACTCGTTGTGTTGGCTTGTCAACCTTCGTGACCCTTGTGGCCGCCTTGCGCGCTGGGCACTCCGGCTACAAGAATAGAGTTTTACTGTCGCTTAAAAGAGTGCTCGTCGACATGCTGACGCGCACTGTCTTTCACGTATGCCACTTAGCACAACGGGCTGTGAATCCGATGACCTTGACCAGCTTGTAGCGTCTGTGTCGCCTACATTTCCGGACTACCACAGTTTCAGAGAAGAACAGCGGAAGGACGCTAAACTAGCACCACTATTCGCCGCTGCATCCGCTTCCACTATTGCACGCCGTTTCTGTATGCATGATGGACTGTTGTTCAAAAGGAACCTCTCCAGCAGTGGCGCGCGTTTCCTTCTCGTGGTCCCAGAGAGCCTGCGAACAGTTATTATGAGTGTCATGCACGACGACCCTACATCTTGACATTTAGCTTTGGCGCGGACGCTTCATCGGACTAAAGAGCGCTTTTATGGGCCTGGTATGCCGAAGTCCGTTGAGAGTTATGTGGCAAGCTTCATGCAATGTCAGCGTCACAAACGTCCATCAACTGGTCCAGCTGGTCTTCTACAACCGATTCCAACTCCAAGCGCACCTTTTGATCAAGTGGGGATTGACTTTCTGGGCCCCTTTCCAAAATCCGCTAAGGGCAACCGATGGATAATTGTTTGCGTCGACCACTACATACGCTACTGCGAGACGGCGGCCGTCCCCTCCGCAACTGCCAGTGAAGTGTCGTCGTTTTTGCTACAGTACGTCATCCTCCGACACGTCCCACCTCGCCTGATTATCAGTGATCGTGGGCGACAATTCACAGCGGATGTCGCGGAGGAGCTACTTTGTGTGAATCCCGCCTGCGTCACTCGACACCATACCACCCCCCAACTAATCGGCTGACGGAGCGTTACATATGGGATATGGCAAAACGGGAGCGTTGTCAACAAGGATAAATATATTTATTTCCCAACAGTTTCGAGAGGGGTCCTCCCTTCGTCAGGGGATGAGTTATACCAACATAGGCGTTGCTGCCACGTCCTTCTTTATACCAACCGCACCATTATCAACATGTTGTCTATGTATGTCTCCTTAAGAACTGAGAAGACGTACTCCCGTTCATTACTTACGCGTTCAACATCACGAAGCACGAGATTACAGGTTAGAGCCCTTTCTTTTTGCTTAATGCATGTTCGCCCCGGCACACAATCGACACAAACTTACCTTTCTGTGATTACGACAACGTCACTGTCACCGAGACTCTCGGCCTCGCTGAAAAGGCGCGTTGCTAAGCTCGACTAAGCACATTGGCATCACAAGACAAAGCGAAAACACGCTATGACATTCACCATCAACCAGTGATTTATCGCTGTGGTGATATGCTGTGGTTGTGGACTCCGATGCGCAAGTGTGGATTATGCCAAAAGTTTTTGGCCACTTACGATGGACCTTTTGTCATTGTCGACATACTTCCACAGGTCAACTATGCAATAGCTCGTCTCACGGCGAGTGGTCGATGAGCTGCCAAAACTCAAGTGATTCGTGTTGTCCTCCTGAAACTGTACACGCCACGACAACTCGACTGACTCGTCCGGCGGCCTTCGTCTGCACGAAGAGGAATGTTGCGCCCATGCACGAAGACAACGAAGCGTATACGGTGAACGCACTTGTCGCCTGGAGTGAGAAAGGAAGAAGAGGATCAGAAGGATCTCTAACCAGTCGGCCTCTTCTGAGCTGCCCCTCACGACCTAATAAACGGCCCCTTTCAGCCTCTACGGGTCTCTTTCAAACATAACAATATATTGCAGCTGTACAAGGACAGTACAATATTAACCGCCTTTGTTCCATTCATAGTCGAAGTTGATATTGCTATTAAGGGCACCGAAGCATAGATCATATATAACTTCAGCATGTTCAAATAGAACCACATAAAACATAGAGTGCGAAACTGTTGAATAGTTGTGAGTGTTATTTAGGTTCGCATGTTCACGTATTTCCTACCGTAATTTTATTATTTGCTGCCTAATGGGTTAATGAATGTAGTAATGGGTTAATGAATGGGTTAATGAATGTGCCACGTAACCACTAGTGGCACATACCCGAAATAGCGGTCCTTACGATTTTGACCTCCAAGGTGGTTCCGGTGAGAGATTTCTTCTGTGCGTTGTTGAACAATAAACGATAGTGCTCAATGCACATGTTAATGGCTGCTAAGGGGGAATGAGAGACAGGAGCATTCAGCCTTTAGGCAACGCACACGCTGCGATTCCCATTAGCAGCTATTGGCATGTACATTGAGCACGATCTGACCAGAAAGGGTTGCTACGTTATACTCGCTGGGTGTACCCTCCTTGGTTTTAGAAAGGTTTAGCGAGCATTGGGCCGCATAGCCACGAATACAGTGAACTAGTATATACCATGAACTCGAGGTGGTTAAAGGTGGGAAGTAAACCCGAAGCGCAAGCCGTAAGAAAGTGTGCATGTGCCACCTCCCGTTTGGTCCTTGAAATGTCCGCTGGATGGCGGTGCTTCTATATGGAGAATATATGATGAAAAGATGCGAGATGGTGGTACTTGGAGTGCTGAATAGATGGACGAATGGACACACAGACAGATGCATGGACGGACGCATGAACGGACGCAGGCGCGGATGCATGGACGAACGCAGGGACGGACGCACGAACAGACGCACGCACGGACGGGTGGATGGACGCATGGACGGTTACACAGACGTACGCAGGAACGGACGGAAGCAAGAATGAATGGACGGACGAATGCTTCGCCCCACTCCCCATCACTCACTCCGTGGATATGCTGCCATTTTTCTTTCTCGAAGTCTTCCCATTCATAGGAGTGTATAGATACGATGACTGATGCAGTGTTTCACGCTAATGGCATATCGTGTTGACCGTCTGATTGAAAGCATGTTTAGAACAATCGTTGCACTTTTTCATGATCGGCGTCCACAGTAGTGATAGCCATGCCCCCCAGCCGCACGCCCCACAGTGCTGGTCAGCCAGAGAGTGACATCCGGTATAGAGTGCATGTCCATCCGGCGTCGCTTAGGTGATCGGGTCCTTTTCCCCCGCATGTTTCACGTGCTCCACCTCGCCAAGCAGTCTTTTCCTTTAACGCTCGCCCTTCCTTGGGATACCTGTGGTAGAGCTCTCCACTTCGGATGAACAGTTGCCAAACTAGTATAGGCACATTCCAAAACGTCTGGAGCCAGGCACTCAGAGTTTGTCTTGGATCGCCACGCTACACATCAACTGCGGAGAACATCGCGATCGCCAAAGATCATCCGACCACAATGCACATTACTCTGGAGCGCACATTAGCCACCTTGCTTATGCCCTTACCCACCACCTCACCGCGATTCCAAAAGACCGACAAGGTGTTTCCTTCTGTAAGGAAATACTGTCTTATTCTTAGTACCTTCGAGGAGACCGCACGTCTACGGAACGCATTCTGACACTTGGCAGTGCCCAGGATTCGTAAGGAGGTGGAGCTGTCAACGCCAGCTTTGAAACGGTTGACTCGACTCGAACTGCACGGAGATTACAAATACCATGTTAAACTTTACATGGATGGCTTGGTAACTGCTGAAGGATCTGCAGGAGCCGTGATATGCTTAACTATAAAGGTGAAAGCACCCAGTTTTCAACGTCACACAGCCGTGCAGCTCACGGCACTCCAAGCCCACTCATCATCATCATCAGCCTGACTACGTCCACTGCAGGACAAAGGCCTCTCCCATGTTCCGCCAGTTAACCCGGTCCATTGCTTGCTGCTGCCAATTTATACCCGCAAACTTCTTAATCTCATCTGCCCACCTAACCTTCTGTCTCCCCCTAACCCGCTTCCCTTCTCTGGGAATCCAGTCAGTTACCCTTAATGACCAGCGGTTATCCTGTCTACGCGCTACATGCCCTGCCCATGTCCATTTCTTCTTCTTGATTTCAGCTATGATATCCTTAACCCCCGTTTGTTCCCTAATCCACTCTGCTCTCTTCTTGTCTCTTAAGGTTACACCTACCATTTTTCTTTCCATTGCTCGCTGCGTCGTCCTCAATTTAAGCTGAACCCTCTTTGTAAGTCTCCAGGTTTCTGCTCCGTAGCTAAGTACCGGCAAGATACAGCTGTTATATACCTTCCTCTTGAGGGATAGTGGCAATCTACCTGTCATAATTTGAGAGTGCTTGCCGAATGTGCTCCACCCCATTTTTATTCTTCTAGTTACTTCAATCTCGTGGTTCGGCTCTGTGGTTATTACCTGCCCTAAGTAGACATAGTCTTTTACAACTTCAAGTGCACTATTACCTATCTCGAAGCGCTGCTCCTTGCCGAGGTTGTTGTACATTACTTTCGTTTTCTGCAGATTAATTTTAAGACCCACCTTTCTGCTCTCCTTGTCTAACTCCGTGATCATGAGTTGCAATTCGTCCCCCGAGTTACTCAGCAATGCAATGTCATCGGCGAAGCGCAGGTTACTAAGGTATTCTCCATTGACTCTTATCCCTAACTGTTCCCATTCTAGGCTTCTGAAAACCTCCTGTAAGCACGCGGTAAATAGCATTGGGGAAATTGTGTCCCCCTGCCTTACACCCTTCTTGATTGGTATTCTGTTGCTTTCTTTATGAAGCACTATGGTAGCAGTTGATCCCCTGTAGATTTCTTCCAGAATATTTATATATACTTCATCTACGCCCTGATTCCGCAGTGTTTGCATGACGGCTGATATTTCTACTGAATCAAACGCCTTCTCGTAATCTATGAAGGCTATGTATAGTGGTTGGTTATACTCTGAGCATTTCTCTATTACCTGATTGATAGTATGAATGTGGTCAATTGTTGAGTAGCCTGTTCTAAATCCTGCTTGTGCCTTTGGTTGATTGAATTCTAATGTTTTCTTTACTCTGTTAGCAATTACCTTTGTAAATAGCTTGTATACTACAGAGAGCAAGCTGATCGGCCTGTAATTCTTCAAGTCCTTGTCATCTCCTTTCTTATGTATTAAGATGATGTTAGCGTTCTTCCAAGACTCTGGTACTCTTCCCGTCAGGAGACACCTCGTAAACAGGGTGGCTAGTTTTTCTAACACAATCTGTCCTCCATCTTTCAGCAGATCTGATGTTACCTGATCCTCACCAGCAGCTTTGCCCCTTTGCATGCTCTCCAAAGCTTTTCTGACTTCTTCTATCATTACTGGTGGGGTGTCGTCTGGGTTACTGCTAGTTCTTATAGTATTAAGGTCGTGGTTGTCTCGGCTACTGTACAGATCTCTGTAAAACTCCTCCGCTATTTTAACTATCCTATCCATATTGGTAGTTATTTTGCCTTCTTTGTCCCTTAGTGCATACATCCTACTTTTGCCTATCCCAAGTTTCCTCTTCACTGCTTTGAAGC
Source organism: Rhipicephalus microplus (assembly GCF_013339725.1). Taxonomy (NCBI): domain Eukaryota; kingdom Metazoa; phylum Arthropoda; class Arachnida; order Ixodida; family Ixodidae; genus Rhipicephalus; species Rhipicephalus microplus. The sequence continues at coordinate 8,186,079 of NC_051173.1, forward strand.
TTCCTCCGTTTTTCAGAGCGTGTTCAATTCTCTCCATGTTATACCTTTTTACATCGCATACCTTACGTCTAATAATCAACTTCGAAAGCTCTGCCAGTTCTATTTTGTCTGTTGTACTTGACACTTTCATGATTTGACGCTTCTTAATTAGGTTCTTCGTTTCCTGGGAAAGCTTGCCAGTGTCCTGTCTAACTACCCTGCCTCCAACTTCCACTGCACACTCCGTAATGATACTCGTCAAATTATCATTCATTGTATCTACGCTAAGGTTGGTTTCCTCACTAAGAGCCGAGTACCTGTTCTGCAGCGACACTCTGAATTCCTGTACTTTCCCTCTCAGTGCTAGCTGATTGATTGGCTTCTTGCGTATCAGTTTCTGTCGTTCCTTCTTCAAGTCTAGGCGAATTCGAGACCGTACCATTCTATGGTCACTGCATCGTACCTTGCCAACCACTTCCACATCCTCCACGATTCCTGGGTGTGCAGTCATTATAAAGTCTATTTCGTTCTTATTTTCGCCATTAGGGCTCCTCCATGTCCACTTGCGGTTTTCTCGTTTTCGGTGGAAGGTATTCAAAATCCGCAAACTATTGCGTTCTGCGAAATCTGCTAGTAGCTCTCCTCTGGCGTTTTTAGTGCCGATGCCATAATCTCCTACTGCCTGGTCTCCAGCCTGCTTCTTCCCTACCTTTGCATTAAAGTCGCCCATCACTATAGTATACTGTGTTTTTACCTTACTCATTGCCAATTCCACGTCTTCATAGAAGCTTTCAACTGAAGCGTCATCATGGCTGGATGTAGGCGCGTAAGCCTGTACTACCTTCATCTTGTATCTTTTATTCAGTTTAATTACGATACCTACCACCCTTTCATTAATGCTATAGTATTCCTCTATGTTGCCAGCTATGTTTCTGTGAATTAGGAACCCCACTCCCAGTTCTCTTCTGTCTGCCAAGCCCCTGTAGCAAAGGACGTGCCCATTCTGTAGCACCGTATAGGCCTCATCTGTCCTCCTAACCTCACTGAGCCCTATTATATCCCATTTAAAACCTCTAGCTCCTCGAATAGTACAGCTAGACTTCCCTCACTAGATAAGGTTCTAGCGTTAAACGTTGCCAAGTTCAGGTTCCAATGGCGGCCTGTCCGGATCCAGAGATTCTTAGCACCCTCTGCTGCGTTGCAGATCTGACCGCCGCCGTGGTCAGTTGCTTCGCAGCTGCTGGGGACTGAGGGCCGTGAGTTATTTGACGTAAGCATGTGGGAGGTAGTGGCCAGATACTGCACCAGGGTGGCCAATCCTTCTCTGGTGAGGGAGTGCGTTCTCGGCGGTGTTTGCCGGTGAGGCCGCACCCCAGGCCTCTTAATGCAGTTCCATCAACACGCGGATTTTTTTTTAATCCGGTTGGGAACTGCGCGGTACCGGGATTTGAACCACGGACCTCTTGCATGCGAGGCGGATGCTCTAACCACTACGCCATCGCCGCAGCTGTGCGCGATGGCCCACTGCGCAAGCCCACTGCGCAAGATCAATCGAGAAGTACCAATAAAATGGAGCATTTTTACTGAACTGAAACCAACTCAGCACTGTCTTCGAAGTGCTTTACGTCGTGCATGGGTATTAAGAGCAATTGGTTCTGTAATTACGACAAATGCGTCATCAACTAATAGACAAAGAGCATGACGTAACTTTGCAGAGGTTACCAGGTAACTGCGGCATCACCGGTGGTGAGCACGCAGACGATGAAGGTAAGAATGCTCACGAAAATGGTGGAATGAACCCCACTTCACTATAAAGAAGCGATGCAGTATTCAATATTATACTACGCTTGAACTGACTAGTGCTCCTTTTACTATAACTGGCGCAGCAGTGAGTATTGCGCGAATAGCATAGGGACGGCTTTAACTCTCCCATAGTACAGTACCGAGTACTCTAAATCGTTAACCACTTATTCTAAACACACATACTACGCTTGCCTATGATGTCAAAAAATGTATGTGGAACTTTCCTGGTTTTCTCCACACCGCAGTCTTAATCGCGCTGACCCATGGCTACAACCCAGAGATACAAAGAGAGAGAGACAGAGAGAGAGATGGGAAGCGGAACGGCAGGGAGGTTAATCGTAAAACAAGTCGACAATTTCTCTGGCCTATCCCGATCTGATCCTATCGTTATCTGTCGCATGTGGCGTGGGGTGTCTTTTACGAATGGGCAGACGCATGGGCAGACGTGGCAGTGTCGCACGTGGACATCGTGGCACTGATAAAACCATTGGACACGTTTTGTGTCCGGGCCCGCAGTACAGATCGCAGTGATAGTTCCTCGCAGCAATGTTTGCACGCCTCGACGACCTGCCGCTTTTTGAAAAATCAATCTAGGAATGCCGGAAAGATCGAGCTTCACACCACAAAGCGACGAAGGCGTTGTTGCAGTTCGTGCGAGCGACCCGCCTTATCGAATGATTGCGACGCTTATGTGTGTTTGTTGTGTGTGTTTATGCTTCTCTCTCTCACTCTCTCAATCCCTATTTTCTACTTCTCTGCCTCCCTTATCCCTTCCCTAGTGCAGGGAAGCAAACCAGGCGCTTGGGTTCCGGTTAACATTCCTGTCTTTCCCCATGTCGTATCTTTCTCTCTTTCGCCATTGCTATGCTCAGTAGTGCACCTTGTTCATTTTCTATGGCGCATACCCACCTTTTGGTTGTTTCTGCAATGCCGCGCGAATTACGGCGCTCTAAAATAGCTTTGCAGCTGAATGGAGAAAAAAAGATCTAGTTATCGAGAAAGACCGAAGACTTTCGAAGTCACTGCAAGCGCCGATCGCAGAGTGGAAAGGTGATCAACATTTCAAAGCGAAGGAAAAGTTTTTCAACCGTGTGCAGCTGTAAGTTCGCGATTAAACTTCAAACGTCAAACCTGTCAACTTTTCACCACGAATAACTTTACGCAGGCCACCAATTCTATACACGCCACACTTCCAAGCTATCGTGGCACGTCTGTGCCAGTATACAATAGCAAATCTAAAAGGACTCGCTTTCTTCTGCGTAGCTTTCGTCAATCGCGGGAAGCTAATTGAGGTCTTGAATGGAGTGAAAGATGCCGCCCTAATTTACAGCCATTCTTTTTCTTGTCTCACCGGACGGCTATAAATAAGAAAATAAAGCGAAGAGTGATTATACTTGTTCCGCTAGTGGCTACCGCAACACCTCGTCTCAAGCTCTCCAAAAGAAAACAACTTCCGTCTCTGTAAAGAGTGGCGTCCACAACGCTTAGCGCGAGCATGACGTTGCAATCAAACGTATGCGGCGACGGAGGAGTCCCACTTTGTGTGACATGTGCCTGCACTAAATGCACATAAAACTGGCCGTGTAGCTTTATTGCACGTGCAATTACGTGTATGCGCGAACGGAGGATGAACCCGAAATTAGCCGTTGCTATTTAAGGACTTAGTGAGGTAACTCTCCCGTGGACCCATTACCCGCAATGACACGGAAGTTCATCGGCCGAATAAGGCACGGAAACCCGAGTGACACGAGTGGTCCTCACGAACTTTGCGTGCACGACCGTCGCGGGCAGGCGTTATCACGGAGCACTAATCGGCGTCTTAGAATAGGCGCCCTGCGTGTGTGGCGATGACACCGCCGAGGACTTGGTATCATTTTGTGGAGTCTGGCTCAGATCACACACGACCTGCTTGTTGCAATCAATCGCAACTATGGCGCATACGTACATGCACTATATAGAGCCTAGATTGGGATGCATGTTTACGATTACGGGCATAATAGCAAGATAATGAGAAAGCAGTTGTTTACAGCAGCGCCTTCCTCTTCCTCTCTTTCCCTTAATCATATAACATATAAGCGCGCCCAAGCGCATAATTTTCGCAATTAACAAATGCGTGGCCAAGCAGCACGTTAGCAGCACATTTATAATACCACTGTTTTTTGCACGTACAATAAATAAAGCATGGTACGCATGCCGAACATAATTGTCTATAGGCGAGTAGGCGAGGGAGAAGCGCCACCACAAGTTCTAGCTGTGGTTGGTGCGACATATATTATGAATGAAAAAAGGCCAAACAGACCACGAACCTTATCATGGTCCAGTGCTTACTGTTACTATTATGCTCAAGGAAGGGAAAAAAAGGAAAACTTGCTGTTATCGTTACCTTATTTACAAATGCATGTCAGTGTATTCTTTACGTAGTCAATAAGAGGGCGTCAAATTAATTCAAGAAAAGTCTGCAGGTCAAACCTAATTACTGCTTGCTCTGTCATAATGTACCTTAATAGCATGCGTGTTAGGAGAGAGGAAAAGGAAAAAAAAACTACGATATGTGACAGAGGAACATGTAAAGGAGTCAGGCCTGTCCAGGAATATTTTTTCCGGAAGAAGCCATCTGTTGCAGGCTTTGAAAGACACCTTTTTATGTATGGTCTCGGTAAAACACACATCTCCATCCAAATATCGGGGGAGGGGGGTGCTAAGCGGGGCTCATTCCATTTCTCCTGGATACGGCCCTGATAGGAGTAGGCCCTAAGCTCAGCTGTTCTTCTACAGTTACATGAAAATAGAGTGAAAGCAGCCGAACTTGAATCAGTTCCTCCCAGATCTCAGAAGCTGTCTGATAAAAACCTTCCTGAGAGTCTTGCATGTCCGAATATATGAAGAAGTTACATCAGAGGCTCCCGAAGTCGAAGCTTTCTATTAAAAGTGTATCCACGAGAGCAGAAAACGAGGACGAGAATCGCGTGGAACAAGGCAGCCAGATTATTTCAATACCTAGCACAGGGCACGAAAAAAGCTTGCGTTGGGACAATGCCAGGAAAAGAAGTTAGGAAAGCTTCAGAGTTTGATCATATTTGTGCCTGAGAACACACACAAAAAAGAAACCTGATGTGGGGAGCATTCCCGCTGCTTCGTCGCATATTTCTCTCACGGATTTCCGGGTGGCAAGCCACCGCGCACCTCATAAGCTCATCTAAGTTTTGACTCATAAGATCAGGTTATAGGTGTTTTCATCGTCGAGCTACAATACGCTTGTCGCGCAAGCAAAGCAACAGATCAACGCCTTTACATGCGGGGCAGTTGCTAGAGTGTGTCGTTGTGTCCATGTTTGTCAGAGAATTTCGTAACTCCTAGAAGGCCGACCCGAACGAGCCGTTTAGTGAAGTGTCCACCTTGGCTTGCGCGGGTGGCGAAGCGATATCAATATCCGGGTCACCGAATGGTTTAGCACGAGAGCCTGCTATTTCAGGAGCTGAGCAGCCAGCCTTTCCCTGTCGTCGCACTTGTCGCGCTCGAAGGAACCGGAGACAGAACATGCACCTGTGCACGATGCCGGCGCCCCTGCCATGTTTCCGGCATCCCATGCAGTACATTGCACGAGACGCCGTATGGAAGGCTGCTTATATATGCATTACAGAGTACGGGAAAACCAAAGAAGTCCAGGAGAGCGCAGCATACGGAGACCAAACCAAACGAAGCGTATTTCACGCGTATTTCCGGTGCCGGTGCATTTCCACGTCATGACACACCACTCCAGGACGAACGCGTCCAGGCAATAACGTTAAGAAGAAAACCTGTGCATGTGGCATGCAGCCTCGATGTCAGCGCCACTGCAGCGAGAAATGAGCTTCCTTTTCTTTCAAAGTGAGGCTTCAATGTGTAGCAGTCGGGAAGCAGCGTTCACCAGTGGACATCAGGAAACACTATACAAAGCCAATCTAGACCGGCGGGACAGTGAAGGGCGATGAGTCGGGAAGACACTGTTATGATGTCCAGCGCTGTATCGAAGGAAGCAAGTAAAGACGTACAAGATTATGAATAAAAACGAGACCAGTGTTGTCTAACAATGAAACCTCTACTTATCAGGTGCAGGAAGCTTGACTGGGCAACAATGCCAGAATTAATTTGAAGTGCAATACTGTATGTTCAACTTACGCATTATGATAAACATTAGGTAGTTTTTCATATATATAGTTATGTCGCTGTTAGTAATCATCTTGCACTTCTTGCACTCCCGTACAAGCACGTTTTATTTTGTATACATACGCAAAAAAAGGTGTCTGCATCTATGTGGTCTTAGATATATTAAGTCTTGTCGTCTGCGATCTGTCGGCTCTGCCCTTCAAGCCCAATGTGGCTTTGGGAGGCCAGTTTTCTATCTCTGTGCTGCTTTCTCAAATACGAATGGAAGGTTATTATTATTATTATTATTATTATTATTATTATTATTATTATTATTATTATTATTATTATTATTATTATTATTATTATTATTATTATTATTATTGTTGCACTTACATAGCCGGGATATTCTGTCTTTTTGGCGCGGCCGATTAGTTGAGTGTTGTGCACAACCGCGGTATAGCCTCGCTGCGATTTGGTGCCATGCAAAATATGTTGTCTCGACACACCAGCCACATGCGCTTTTTGCGACCATCCCTATTGCAATTTCGAACGCATGCTTTGGCTGTGCCCTACTGTTGTGCGTCGCGGCGACCGCAGTCTGCGGGTAGCGGGGCCGATCGCCGTCGCTCCGTCGAGCCAAGGACTAGGGGAGAGAGCTTTGAGCAAACTTAACGGATTTATTTACATCTTTACACTGAGTTGTCGAGATGACAGAAGAGAAGAGAAGAACGTTGGGCGAGGCACTCCACGCCCTTTTTGTTGACCCCCATTCCCTAGGTCCCTAGGTTGGGGATCACTATATAAAACAATGCGGACCAATGGTGATGTGGCAGTTCCTCTCAATGAAGTACCGCCCATCATGTCTGTTCATAGAGGCGCAACACAGGCTTGCACATACACACACACCCTTGCCACTAGTCGCAGCGCTGCCGTAGAACAGGGAGGGGGAGAGCAGGAAGACGCACGGGCGCCTCGACTCCTTTGATGCCGGCCTCGGGCTGCGTTCCCACGAGGAGATCTTAGCGTGCCCTTTTTAGAGGTGCCAGGTTCGTGGAATCCTCCGGGGAGAGCCCTTTGACCAGCGCCGTCGTCGTCTGCCGGTTAACGCGCTAACGATGCGTGGCCCAGGCGGGAGATAGAGTGGCGGCTCCAAAACCCTCTTTGGCGACATTCCACACTGTTGGCGCCGCTGTCAATCAGTGGGCGCCGTCTCGTGGAGTCGGCCTCTGTTGCTTCCTCCGTCCAGCCGTGGTGAGACTGTCCTTTAGGCACTAATCCGGCGTGGCAAATCACCCGCTGGGTCAAGGCATAGCTTGATCGCTACAGCTCCTCCGCCGACGGGAAGATCTCGGACGTCGGGTACTATCAGCTGCTCGACGGGAGAAATCACAGTAACCGCAGTCTCCCAACACCATTGAAACCACAAGGACCAACCGCTAGAACCAGCAAGCGCCGGCAATGAGTTTTCGGCAACCACGCCGGTCTTTCAATTGTGCCACAATGCACCTACGCTTTTTTTAAGTGGCAACCACACTAATACTCTTGCTCATAGCTAAAAATTTCGATTACTCCAAATACCCCTTAAAATCATTACGGAAAAACGCCCCTCAACAGAACACAAAAGAAAGCAAAAGCAAAAGAAAAGCTAAAAAGCTCTGCTTAATGTGTCAACATTGGCGTTTGCGGAACCCTTCTTATACTTCACAGTGAAGTTAAGCTCCTGAAGCGCAAGGCTCCAACGTAGTAGTCGTGTATTCTTTCCCGACATTCGCGATAGCCATGTCAGTGGGCAGTGGTCAGTGACGAAGACAAAAGAAGTTCCGTAGAGGTAGCAGGCTAGTTTTTGGGTAGCCCACACAATGCAGGCACATTCTTTTTCCGAAGCACTGTAGGCCTCCTCACGAACAGAGAGTTTCCTGCTGGCGTACAACACAAGGTGCTCGTTCCCGTTCTCATCCTCCTGGCACAGTATTACTCCTAAGCCCCTGTTGCTGGCATTGCACTGCACAATAAAGGAACGATCATAGTTCGGTGCATGCAGTACGGGTGAGTTAACAAGAGCCGCTTTGAGCCCCTGGAAGGCGCCCTCCATTTCCGCACTCCAAACTACCTTTTCTGGAGCATTCTTGCGCAGTGCATCCGTTAACGGAGCGGCTACCTCCGAATACTGAGGGATGTAGCGCTGATAATACCCTGTCAGCCCTAAAAAGGAGCCGATAGCCGTCTTGCTTTCTGGTTGCGGGAACTCGCTAACCGCCTCTACTTTCAACTCATCAGGTCGCCTCCTGCCCTGCCCTACCACGTGCCCTAGGTACCGTACTTCGGCACGAGCTAGCTGGCACTTAGCCGGCTTCGCTGTCAGTCCAGCGTGCGTCAAACGTCTAAGGACATCGTTAAGATGGTACAGGTGATCTTACCATGTATTGGAAGAAATAGCAATGTCGTCTAAGTAGGGAACAGCGTAGCCTTCAGCCCCCTGTAGAACTCGGTTCATTAGCCTTGAAAAGCAAAAGGGGGCGTTCTTAAGGCCAAAGCTCAGAACTAGGGGCCTAAATGTGCCCGTCGGCGCCACAAAGGCCGCATACTCACTAGCTCGTTTAGTCATTGGAACTTGCCAATAGCCTCTTACTAAGTCCAAAGTCGAGACGTATTTAGCGGCGCTCACTTTTTCCACCAGCTCCTCTACGTTGGGTATAGGATAGGTTTGGTCCTTCGTGATCGCGGTAAGTTTGCGGTAATCAACGCAAGGCCGTGGATCCTTCCCCGGAACCTCAACGAGAATCATAGGGGACGTGCAGGTGCTTTCGCAACGTTCGATAAGCTTAAGCTCGAGCATTCGATCTACTTCTTTTTTCAAGATCTCCTGCTGTCGCGGGGCTAGCCTATACGACCTCGACTTCACAGTGGTGTCAGAAGTTAGCTCAATGTCATGAGTGATAACCTCAGTTCGCCCTGGCCTTTCCGAGAAAACAGTGATGTGTTCTGACAACAAGTTGCGTAAGTCGACTTTCTGCATCTCAGTCAAGCCCTCGGCCGGTGCTACGGCTTTCATGACATCGGTAACCTCCATTGATCTTCCAACCCCCACCAAGCCTGGAATTTCAGGTGTTAGCTCCTCCGTGCTGTTAAGAGCCAAGTTCCCTTTCTGCACTTCTCCCACATAACTCTTCATTAAATTGTGGTGGTAAATGACAACCTCTCGGCGCCTTCCTTTACGTTCCAGTGCGTAATTTGTGTCCGAGAGCTTCTTCACAACCCGAAAGGGCCCCTCCTATTGAATCTCCAGCTTATTTGCTCGCGAGGGGCGCAAGACCATTACCTGATCGCCTTCCTGGTAAGCTCTCAGTTTCGCGTTTCGATCGTAGTAGCTCTTGGCTCTATTTTGTGCCTCTCTCATGTTCGCCTCAGCAATGTCGCGAGCACACCACAGCCTTTCCAGTAATTCCAGAATGTACTCGACCACCGTAGGGTCGGTACTCTTCGACTCCCAGGTTTCGCGCAAAAGTCGCAGTGGAGACCTGAGCGTCCGTCCGTAAACCAGCTCCACGAGGCTGAAACCCGTCGCTTCATGAGTGACCGATCTCAGCGCAAACAGCATTGCCGGAAGACAAGCATCCCACTGATACTTCCTTTCAAAGATAAGGGCTCGCAGAACTCGTTTCATCACGGAATGACACCGCTCTACACTATTGGACTGCGGGTGATACACGAAACTGTGGATTATTTTCATTCCACACTTTTCCAGGAATCCCGTAGTGAGAACGCTTGTGAATACTGAGCCCTGGTCGCACTGTATCTCCTGAGGAAAGCCCACTCTCGAAAAAATAGACAGTATAGTGCGTTGACTACCTCTACCGAGCTTTGCTCCTTCATTGGGATCGCCTCAGGAAATTTGGTTGCTGGACAAACGGCGGTAAGCAAATACCGGCAGCCTGACTTTGTCACTGAGAGTGGTCCCACAACGTCTATTACCAGCCGGCGAAATGGCTCCGAAATGAGCGGAACAAGCTTAAGTGGTGCCTTTCCCTTCTCGTGCAGTTTTCCCACTCTCTGGCAGGTGTCACACGCTCTTACGTGCTTCTCAACTTCTTTGAAGCATCCTGGCCAATAAAACTCCGTTAGGAGCCTATCTTTGGTCTTCCGAGCTCCTAAATGCCCCGACCAACCAACTACGTGACAGAGATCCACAATGTCAGACCGATACTTAGCCGGCACTACAATCTGGTCGAACGTGCGACCTTTTGCAGTCCGGTAGTGGCGGTACAAGATGCCATCTTTGACAGAAAAACTGACATTCTACCTCGCCACCCCTTCCCTGACGATGTTCCAAATCTCCTTAAGGCTGGGATCGCTTTTTTGCTGCTCGATGAGCTCGTCTCTTGTCACTTTCCCCAGTACATTGCTTAGTGCTTTTGATACCGGCAACACGAGCAGCCCCTCCTCCGATTCCATTTCCACTGTATCAGTGCTATAGTCTGCTTCTCTGGCCCCTCTCTTTCTTTTTCAGTAGGCGACGGGATAGCAGGCTCAACTGCGCTGACTCTAGCTGGTGTTGCGGGACTTCCGGTAAAACTCGGTTCTTGCAGCTCTAGTTCGGCTGCTAACGCTCGTGCTTTAGCTCGTGTCAAGGCTTGTACTGTTCCCTCGTGAAAACTTTTCCCTTGTTCTCTCAGCAGACGGTCGGTCCGATTCGAGAACAAATAGGGGTACTGCGGGGGCAACTTTTCTGACACCGCCGCTTCCGTCTCCACTTCTCCGAACGGCCCTGTCAGAATTCTCGAGCTACCGGAAGACAAATGCTTCCATCTTCCAAAACTGGTTTAATCCATGCGCACTTGCTGTTGTAGTCTGCTGGGGCCACATAGTCCGGGTGCACCAGATCCATGGTTGCCCCACTGTCTCGTAAGACGCGGCACGGCTTTCCGTTCACTGTTAGGTTAAAAAGGTACGGACTAAGAAGCTCCTCGCTAGTGGCTGAGTCAGAAGTGTACGAAAGGGCTGGCCTGGGCCTACGACAGCCTACGGCAATATGCCCTTCCTCCATGCATTTGTAGCAAGTAGGTGGTTTCCGAACCTCAAAAAGACTCTTTTTGGAAGAATCCCCCGAAACTTTTCCCTCCTGATTGTTTTGTGATCCTTGACCACTTGCAGCGAAGTCTGTCTTTTTCTGTGCAGTCGTACCTGCGCCAGCTCCCTGCTTCGCCGTCCAAGGTCTCCCTTTATCTCCCGCTTTTGTTGGAGGAACCTCGTCTCTTTCTCCCCGGCGTGACGCGTACTCGTCAGCAAAGTCGGCCGCTGCCTGTATTGTTTTTACGCCGGTTCTATCTTGGATCCAGAGCTTCATTGGCTCGGAAAGTTTTGAAAAAAACTGTTCGAGAGCCACTACTTCAAGAGCTATTTCGAAGTTCCCAAAAGCATTGGCTCCTTTCATCCATTCTACTAAGTTGACCTTCAACTCGTAGGCAAACTCAGGATACGTGCTGCCCTGCTTCTTTGTCAGATTGCGAAACCGCTGGCGGAACGCGTCTGGCGAAAGTCGGAACCTCTTTAGAAGGCTATCCTTCACTTTGTCATAGTTGTCCGCATGCTCCACCGGAAGCCGCGCGATTACATCCGCTGCTTCACATGGCAGCAAACTTAACAAATTTCGAGCCCATGTGCTACGACCAAGCTTCGATTTTTCACCGGTTCTCTCAAAGTTCACAAGAAAGAGGGCCACATCTTGCCCCATTTTGAAAGGTTGCATTAGTTTAGATAAATCACAAAGATTTTGTCTGCCTTCTATCTCCACTCCTTGGACCCCTGCCATCTTCCTCATTTCCACTTCGAATCGCAACTGTTCTATCTCCAGTTCTTTTTGCCTTAGCTGACGCTCCTGTTCCTCACGCCTTTTTTGGCGTTCCTGTTCCTGTCGTCTATCCTGACGCTCCTGTTCCTCCCGCCTTTCCTGGCGCTCCTGTTCCTGTCGCCTTTCCTGACGCTCCTGTTCCTCACGCTTTTTCTCGCGCTCCTGTTCCTGTTGCTTTTGAATCTCGCTCCACATTTCTTTAATATCTTCACTGCTCAGATTCAAGCCATCGATAGCGCTAACAATTGCGTCTTTCTTCATCCCCGCATCTACTTCTGCTCCCAGCTCCTCCCCCAGAATCAGGAGCTGATTCTTCAACAAACGCTTCCAATCCATGACAGAGAACTAGTGTGGTGCAGCTCACTCTCTACCCAGAAGTTCCGTAAACAACTGCTTCTGTGGTAGCCTCTACCAGCGAAAAGATTGCACTTCTATCTTATCAGCCTGGCAACCAAAAAACCAAAGCCAGCACTCACCAGTCCACAGCTGCCAGTCTCCATGATCTCGGCGTGTTGTTCATTCTCCGTCCTCCAGGCTCACATCCAACCGCTTGCCATCCAGTTGTTGTGCATCGCGGCGACCGCAGTCTGCGGGTAGCGGGGCCGATCGCCGTCGCTCCGTCGAGCCAAGGACTAGGGGAGAGCTTTGAGCAAACTTAACGGATTTATTTACATCTTTACATTGAGTTGTCGAGATGACAGAAGAGAAGAGAAGAACGTTGGGCGAGACACTCCACGCCCTTTTTGTTGACCCCCGTTCCCTAGGTCCCTAGGTTGGGGATCACTATATAAAACAATGCGGACCAATGGTGATGTGGCAGTTCCTCTCAATGAAGTACCGCCCATCATGTCTGTTCATAGAGGCGCAACACAGGCTTGCACACACACACACACCCTTGCCACTAGTCGCAGCGCTGCCGTAGAACAGGGAGGGGGAGAGCGGAAGACGCACGGGCGCCTCGACTCCTTTGATGCCGGCCTCGGGCTGCGTTCCCACGAGGAGATCTTAGCGTGCCCTTTTTAGAGGTGCCAGGTTCGTGGAATCCTCCGGGGAGAGCCCTTTGACAAGCGCCTTCATCGTCTGCCGGTTAACGCGCTAACGAAGCGTGGCCCAGGCGGGAGATAGAGCGGCGGCTCCAAAACCCTCTTTAAACGACATTCCACACTGTTGGCGCCGCTGTCAATCAGTGGGCGCCGTCTCGTGGAGTCGGCCTCTGTTGCTTCCTCCGTCCAGCCGTGGCGAGGCTGTCCTTTTGGCACTAATCCGGCGTGGCAAATGACCCGCTGGGTCAAGGCATAGCTTGATCGCTACACTACCCACAGCGCAGCACAACTGAATACCCAAGAGGCTTGGCAGGAAGCACTCACGAGCAACGAATACAAGCAGCAACTACAGGTGGTCCAGAGGGCCCGGGACATCGCTACAAGCCGGCTGCCAGCGCCATCCTGGGGGAGCCTCCCGGTTGAATTAAGGGTCGGAATGGCCCTTTCTCAGCCTCCTCAGGATACGTTTAAACAAAGTCAATCTCACTCACTCACTGCCAGTGTTATGATTGTAACTAGCTGCTATAGTTCATGGATCTAGACGTTATTACATTCAAGTGAAGGTTATTGGATTATAAATTTAACGGGCATTGCTGAATATTCAGTAATAACGTGCTATGTAAGTCTGTGCGTTGCAGTATCCAACAAGACGTGTTTGCAAATCGGTATATGTCCAGTCTCGTAATCCTGCGATGAAAGAAAGGTAATGGGGGCGGAATAATTCTGCGTGCCCTATTGGCGCCAATTACCGGATCACAAGAACTGTGACCTCGAATTTCTACATAAACGGCTTGGTATATTTCGCTTTGTGTTCAACATTCCTATGAGTTTATCCGTGTAATACGCCACTGTCGCTACAAAAGCAGAGAGCCAAATATTCTGTAGGTTGAACAACTTATTTAGTTTCACATATCTAGGTCTCCTTACAAGGCATGTTGGATCAACAGAGTGGTCACATTGAATTCTTTTCTGCTTCGGTGATCTGGATTGTACCATTCGTACTCATTACTGTATTGCACTTCCCGCAAATAATCACTGAACTGAAAGCGTTACGAGTATTCGTGAATGACACAGTTTTGCATGTGTTGCAGAAGCGTGCATCACCGTGTTTGCGGATTTAGCACAGCTTGGGTTGTTTCGTCCCCGTTGACGCCTTACCTGCTGCCACGCCGACAACACAATGCTCACCCGGTCTCTTCATCTCGTTTTCGCATTATGGTTGTCGCCGCTGGCTGCTCCTAACATAAGCAGAGCTGTTGAAATTCACGCTCTGCTTTTCCTCAGACTCTCTTGCTCGTTTCAAAACAACTCTTCGCTCTACTCGATTTTCTCAACGCGTTTTAAATTTTGGCGCTATCTACTGTGCACCACATGGGCTCTGTCGCGCTGCAATCTCCACTTTTCTCGCGTTTACGCGCCTACCTGGCTAGCTTACGGCGACCTGGATCCGAAGGGTTTCGTCGCCTTCGAAACGCGCAAACGCTGTTGCAACGTATAAGGCGGGTCACTTAATACACGCTTGCCCACTCCCCACCAAGGCGCATTGCATTTTGCCGCAACAGTCAGCCCGGCAGGGCTGTCGTCTCGCGCACGTGCTCAAACTCAAGGCCAGAAGATTCGACCGACGAGCAGCCACCTAGGCAGCACTTTTCTCCCCTTCCTTCCAAAGAAGCAGAAGGTGGGTGTGTTTGGTCTTTTCGTTTTATTTACCGTACGCGCGTCACATAGACCCCAGTGCGCGCGCGCGCGATAGCGGCCGTTGTGAAACGAGCCGGCGGCGGCACCCCGAAGCCCGAGCAAGCCTGTGGCACACTTCCGTAGCGCGGTCGTTGAACGGGGTCAGTGGTTCTTTGTACTCGACGCCGGCGAACGGCCTTCACACGATCACGGGACGGCAGAACAAGTTCCGTCGGAACGCCGCGTTTCGCCGCTGACCGCCGCTGCGTGTTCGGCGATTGCGCGCTCGTTTTTTTCCCCCGCCGGGCCCCGGCTGCCGATGCCGCTCACTTCCGATGTAGAGCAGCGCGAAATGGGCGGTTGGGAAGGGAGAGCTCGCGCTTATCCTCGGGCTCCCCATCCACGTAAACCAGAGCCTACTTCAGAATTGTCTTGCCTCACCTGCGGTGAAACGGTTTCGAGAAAAGCCACGCTCAGCTGAGCTCGTAGAGCATCCTGCTGTCTGTGGCGCAGGACGTTCACCCTCTAAATCGGCGGTTTCGTCATTCCCACTCAGCCGCAGCGTCGTTTTCACTGAGAGGTCAGCGATAGGGGTAACTGGATCGGGTAGAATAGCTGGCTATCCGGCGACTAAACCACCCGCGTTATACCATTGTATATATGTAGTAATTGTCCCAATTCGATTTCTCCGCATCTGCAGCATTGATATTGAAGTTAAGGAAATAGAGTCAAATAACGCGTCAAGATAAGTTGAACTACTCATCATGCCGTATGATCAGTCTGTACCGCGATGTACCAGATCGCTACAGACTTTCACGTCTCGAGAAAGAGCGTCCGAGTACTGCAGTGTAGCTTTTTAGAACAAAGCTGTCAGTGAAACTTGAAACACTCGCTCATTTGTCCTTTCTTTCATTTGCATATATGCAGTGTCTAGAAAGGTTGAACTCATGAATAAATGTAGAACATTGTCACTTTGGCAGCCACAACTTACTTTAAGCAATCAATGCAGTCGATGAAACCAGTTGTCCGAGTTGAACAGAATTAGAGAGGCTCAATGTTCTTATTGCTTATTGTTGCTTATTCTTATTGCTATTTCTCCATTTTCCACATACTCAAGCGCGAGCTGTAAGCTGTTCTGAGACCCGCGATACACATTCGATATATTTGGTTTAGTTGGCTAGGTATACACAGATTTATTGAAAAAAAATATCCCCGTGACGCTCGGACCTTCTCACTAACAGGATAAACACTATAGCAAAAGAATGGTTGCTAAGTTAAGCATGAAGTCCTGCTACATGTGGTTTATAGAGCAGTACATTGGTCATCGTCGATGTTAACGCTCTTGACAATTCACAAGGGCTTTTGCGCAAAACTTTTTTCAAAAGCGGGAATGAACTACCTTCTCCTAAGTCCCATACAAAAGCAAATAATAATAATAATAAAAGTATAAAAAATTGTGACAACAACAACAAAAAGCATTTTCAATGTCTCATTTAAAGATTCGATGCTGTTAAAACATTTTTGCTGCAAAAGAAAAATTTTTTCCGCGTCCATGATTTTCTTGAGTTTATGGTAGTCATCCAAAGTCCGGGTAAGGGTGCACTGTAAGCTCCATGCTACAAGGACGTACAGTAAAAGGGAAATTAAGCTTGCCATACCAGACTACCCCAAGAAAGGTCGTAGCCCACAGTGCAGGATGCGACATCTGTACTCAGCGATGTAGCGAGAAATTTTTTTTCTGGGGGAGGGGGCCACCTCCTTGATTTCGGGATGGGCAACACCTTGAAATGGTCATTTTTTGCTCGCTATACCATGGCACAAAAACAATTTGGAGGCAGGAGGGAGGAGGGGGTACGGAGACAATGTGCCACCTTTTGGCTACGCCACTGTCAGAACCGGATGAACGGAAATTAGCATTTCTGCTTCACTGGTATGCTGGATTCAGGCTCACACTGAGACGCTGATGCACCGACTGAACTGGACAGTCCTTCCGATTTTTTTGTTTCTTGTTCTATACTGACTTGCTACCACTTCAAGAAAATTTTTTGTGGCGTACTGATTTGGACGAGAGATGCTTACCGCTGGTAGATATGACTGTTGTGGAAACGTCCTTGGTGATGGCGAATAGAACAAACTCAATTTGTGTACGGCAGGCAATTCGCGAAGAATCCTTTTTTTATACCGAAAGAAAAAAAAACAAAAAATAAATTATCTATGTTGATGTTCAAATTATAACATAGCCTTAGCTCTAAAGTGAATAACTTAGCTTTAAAGTACGATCGTCCACTTTATAAAACGGAGTCAAAGCCGGTGTCACGCATCCCCAATTATTTTTAGGTCTCGCGGCGACATATGCTTTGTTGATTCTTGTTTATTTGCTTGCTTTATGGTCGTTCATACATATGCCGATAAAATGCATTCTTTTCTTGCGCGTATAGTGTCATCCTTATGCCTTCTGCATGTAATATATTTTATTGCTTGATTTCTGCATTTATGTTTGCCGCGTCAGTTATTTTTGCACATTTGCTACAGTAGGAGATCCGATTTTGTTCTCCAACCATGGGACCTCTGCCTGTAAACACACATTTTAGAATTCCTTTAATGTGCAGACGAACCAACTTCTGAGTTCCTATTCGTTTGTTTTTCCCTCTGTCCCCGTTCTCGTGTGGTGTAACATCCTTCGGATCATTTTAAACTAATAAAGTTTGCATATGAAAGCAATCATCAGAGAATGGTTCGCGAAGCGGTAACGTCAGGGTAACGTCGCGTAGTTGTCATTATTAGGTTTCCCATCCTTGCCTTGCACCACGGGCACTTGTGGCCGGAATGCTCATGACGATATAAAACTCGAGACGAAAGCAGCATCTCGTGATTTGTTTGCTCTTTTCGGTGCCCGAAGTGCGTCGCACGCCTCCGAAGCGAAACTGCATGCTTCCTGTCGCAGCCCATCATCGCTTTCACCGACAGTGGACGCATGAGCTAACTCGGTTTACCTGGCCACGCAATGGTGGCTTTCCACCGCCCTCCCCTTCCTTTTCCGACGTCGACGTGTCTCTAAATGGAAGGAAGCGCTGGCCAAGCATTCCACACTCTACACGCTTCCGGAAACACTGACTCAGTTCCGGCTTCCTGTTCCCGTTGCACTGCTAAGAGTTGATTCACCTGGCAAGTAGGTCTGGAGCAGGTCCCGTCAAAATGCGCCCCTCGTAAGCAAGCAGCGTGCCGACTTGAAAAAAGGCGCGATTTGTGTATCGCCTATGCTGTGAGCGCTCGGGCCGGTGTGGCAACCTGGTCAGGTCAGCCGCTGTCAAAGTGGATGGAGAAAAGCACGGCCCCTCTTTTTTGTTGCCTACTTGACCGAGCAACCTCACTTTCTTTCGGCAGGTCAGCCGCGTGAATGTGACACTGACCTTGGGTGGCAGCGGTGCGTAGTTTTGTGCCTGCAGAAGTACTGATGTGTGCGGTTGGGGCAATAGGTCAAACAAGCGCAAGCCTTTGTCAGTGATGACGTAGCTGAGAGTTTCATCTACATACTGTGCAGTTTCATATGCACACTTGTCTTTGTGTTCCCGTCAAGGGTTTAGACAGGTGAAGAAAGACCGAAGCTGCAGAAGGCATTTCGTGTGGGGAGAGCAAACAGAGAAACCACACTGCTGATTCAGTGAAAAAAAAGTGACAAAAAAACTATGGGACAATATCGCACGGGTTGATGTCTGTATTTGTAAAATGCCACTTCAATGAACACGACGTGAATAAGAATTCTAGATGAATCAACCTTGGTAAAATTAAAGGGCTGCACAACACTTCTTCAGCAGATATCAAAAAAACATCATTTATTGACACTTGAAGCGGCATGGAAGCTTTTCAAGGTGCAGTCCTGTATGTGTTGTCTTTATTATTCTTCGTTCTCGTAATATTTAGAAATTGTGAATAGTGGATATGAGCGTTACGAATGTTATCAGTGAATACGAATGTTAGGTTTCCGGTTTAGTACTGTAGTTGGAGACTAGGCACCCTATAGTGGTCAGTGTATAAGGTGCGCCGACCGTTGCAAAACATACAGTTAAGTTTGCCCGGGGTAGTGCTTTAGGAGGTCTACACACGAACGACGCAGTACCCGGGTTGTCGTATGCTGTGGTCACTTGTTGTAACGCAGCCAAAACTACAAATAAAAATAGAAGAAAAGAACAAAAAGCCAGCGAGAAATGGAGATATAAAATGAGAAAAAAGAAAGAACTAAATAGAAATAAGGAGAAAAATTTCAGAGAGAAAAAGAAAAAATAGATGAGGAAAGAAAAAAAAAGAGAAAACCGAAGAGAACCATCAAAGAAGGCTGCCCAGCTCTGCACTTTTCTCAGGCCTGACACCAAAAGCGCGAAATTTTTAACAGCGCAAGCTTTTGTGAGATAGAAACTCGGGTCACGCGCGTCGCCACAGTAGTCCACCGCCGCTGCCGGTGTCCGTAACTATTATAGCAAAAATAAGATACAACCCATAGTACCGAGGACACAGTAGGGCTGGAGCCCGGGTCCGCTGCGTACCAGCCCAGTATTCTACCATTGAGCCAAGCTGCTGCTAGGGACTTGTTGGTCAACTTGCCTTAGCCAGGCTTGATGTTGGGAAATCGTGTTAATATGAGTAATAAAGCGTTTCAGAACAGCAAACGAACAACCTGTCATCACACAACACAAATAGCGTAACGAGTGGGTCGTCCAATGCTCCAACCCACTACAAAAGAGTGTTCCGGATCACCTAATAACTGTGGCGCATAAGAAATTCAGGCATAACTCTTCATCGTCGTCAGCCACTGCATGAACATTTGGCACAGAATTCCTTGCAAGCGTTTAACGGATACTACGCTTCTCAGAAAAATGACGAAGGATAGCATATCGAATGCCGGCCAACAATCCAGAAATCATTATTAGTAATGCGGTAGTGGGTACACAGCAAGTGTGCTTGCAGCAGTTACCCAATGAGTGTTTAAAAAAGGCTCCGAAAGGCCGCTCTTCTAGCTTTCGCTGTGACGGTGCTGCGCCTTCCGCACAGGCCTGGCATTGTTTTGCCCTCATGACGAAAATAAAATATATGAATGCATTTCTGCAAGTCCTGTGAAAAGTTTCACAGTCATGAAATACTTCGTTGTGAGATTAATGTCGTTACGTATCTTGTTCTCTGTTTCTATAACAGCAAGCTCTCCCGTACAAGCCCTCGTGCCATGATAAATGCTACTTTGGGCGCCCGCGTCTTCCATGCCATTTCTGTTATTGGGCAAGGAGGTAAATGGGAGGAACAGATCAAAGGTCAGTGGTTGTCGCGTATGGAAGGGAGCGTCAGCGTAATATGACAAACGCAAATATACCTACGCTGCGCGTTACATTCCTGATAGCAACTTGCACTCAAACTTGTGTTTCGGCGGCGAAGCTCATTGGAGTGTGGGTCGGTCCGTCGTATTAGTATTAAGTTATAGTAGTAGCCCCTTCTAGTTTAAGAAATGCTCACTAGATAGCGTTGTGTGTATATGTCCTTTAAAGTCGCTGGAAATTGTCTATTGAATAATCAAAGGGGTTTAAACTTGGTAATATCTACACGAGAAAACAGCATTACTAGATGACGTTCGTAGTTTTCGCATGAAAATTCACACCATATCCACGGTGGTAATGATGATTAGCGGGGCGAAGCCTCCGTGCGTGCGTTCATCTGTCCGTCACAGACAAACAGACGGACGGATGGATGGACGCTTCGCCCCACTTTTCATCTTTCACTCCTGGGACGTGCTGTGATTTTTTATTCATAGCAAGAAATAGAACCAACATCACTTACAGCACTTCTTAAAGAAACGTCATTTTTTTTGTAGCATTACATCATGAAATAGACTTTCCAGCAAACACTTAAAATGTGCAGTCCCTCTAATCAGATACTTGAGGCATTCATAGTAACAGAGCGTAAGTCATCTATTCAGCCCAGTGACGTGTTGAGAACGGGATGGCTGTGTATTGGGTGCCGTCGTGTACCGACGCAGCTACAAGACTTCGTTCGCTTGCACGTGACCTCACACTGGTACAGTGGAACTCAACAGACTTCACAAACGCGCGCTTGCATAACTTGGATCCCGATCTGCAGCTTCGTCTTCCCCCAAGGATATCTCGAGCTGAGGAGACTCTTCTATGCCACCTGTAGCTTGGAGTGGCCTTCACGAACGCACACTCTTATCTCACTGGAATGGCCAGCTCTGCTACATGCACTTACTGCAGCTGCGAAGAAACCATCGCGCACCTTCTATGTGAGTGCACCCATTTCAACATGCAAAGACAAGAACTCACTGCAGCTCTGGATAGACTGGATGATCAGCCTTTGTCGGAACAAAGGATTCTGGGTCATTGGCCGAGCCCATCCTCAGCCCAGAAGGCTTTGAAAGCTTTGCTGCGCTTTTTGCGGACGACTGGCCTCAGAGACAGACTTTAGGGCCTTATACTCTTTTATGTTGCCTTTCCTTTGTCGCAATTTTTTGGGGGGAATTTCTCGCTCTCTTCGCAACCTTTCTTTTTAACATTTTTTATTCCCCTCAACCCTTTCCCCAGCACAGGGTAGCCAGCTGGTCTAAGAACTGGCTAACCTCCCTGTCTTTCCGCTTAATCTTTCTTCCTCCTCCTCTTCCAGTGACGTGTCTAGCCTAACCTCCCTGCCTTTCCGCTTAATCTTTCTTCCTCCTCCTCTTCCAGTGACGTGTCTAGCCAACATTAATGTATACGATCATCTTGAAAGGGCGTCATTTGCATACTCTGTTATAAACCTTCGTTGCACAAAAAATAGAGTGAACTTTAGCATTTATAATTTAATAGTCTTTAGCCACACACTTCATAACCACGCTAAACAAAGAAGCAGGTGACCACCATTGTGTCTTCTTCATTCGGTGTCTCGTCGTTCGTAACGCTGAACCCCCCCCCCCCCAACTCGTCCAACTATCAGTGCTACTGGACAAGGAAACAGACTTTAACACTTCTTTATTAAGCGAAATCTACACGTTTAAGTACTCCGAGAAATACACTTTCCTTTCCAATCCAATTCCCGAAAATGCATCCGAAAGCGAACCTCATGGAATATACCTCTTCCTGCATTGTCGATGACTTAACAATTCTCTAGCTTTTCCCAAGCATCCGGTGTGAACTGTTTGCAGTTCGTTCTGTCTATCTATGCTACTAATATAATGTGAAACACGACCAATGCTTTCTCCGTGGTTACTCTATGAATGCAACGTTTTGCTAAGCAAGCTGCTAGGTTCATTAGTAACGTATACCGTTAACAAAGCCCTTTCGCAGAAAATGATTCATTATAGCCGAGCTGTGTGAATAACTTGCTTTTGGTCAAAGCTAGAGTATCTTCAACGTGCGAGCCATTCATTGGCAATGAGGCCGACAAAAATTTTCTTCCCCCTTACATGACTATTGTTGCGACCCGAACACGTTTCCACGGCGACATGATTTACTTTTGCTCATGATAAGATGACAAAGCGTTCGCATCAATAACCAATAATAAAAAACAATGCTATCGCTAAGGGATGATGTTACAGGTGTAAGAAGAAAAGAAAAGGCAGGTTATGACACACGGCGTCGCAAAGCACGTGGTCTTTTTCCCCAGTCAATGACCCCATAGGTGCACATTACGCAACATCTCTCAAACGGCGATGATTGAATCTAACCAGAGCGAGCCGCCGTATGAGTTCCGCGCTCACTGTGCCATGACATACAATTAAGGAATACGCCGACCTATCGCAATGAGCCCTGCTCACGTCCGCTATTATGTTCCGGTTGGACAGTGACGCAAGCGCCGGGCCGCGTTTCGTATCCGAGTCAAGGCTGCCCGCTCCCGATGACGCCTACCCGAGAGCTTTCGAGTGCGCACCGCTTGGGTTGAAGGGACTGGTCTGCGAACGCTGCTCCAGTCGAGAGCGATTGTTTACATTGGAAGGCAGCTATTGTTATAACGAAAGAAATGTACAATGCATCCACAGCCATCACGTTCATTCATTAACAAAGCGATAAAATGCCAATAAGGAAATGCGTGAGGCAGGGAGACATGATCTCTTCCACTCTATTCATCGCGTATTTCCGAGAGGTTGTCAGGGATATAGATTTAGAAGAGTTAGGGATACAATTTAATGAACAGTTTCTCATTAACCTCTGACTCGCTCGTCACATTGCATTGACGAGTAACTCAAGGGACGAATTACAACTCATGATTACTGAACTGAATACGGGAAGTGGAGAAGTAGGTCTGAAAACTAATATTCGTAAATCTAAAGTAATGTGCAATTAATTCGGCAGAAAGCAGCACTTTGCGATAGGTGGCTAGACACTGGAAGTTGTAGCAACCACGGAGCCGAACCATGAGAGTGAAATTACGAAAATAATAAGGATGGGGTGGACCACATTCGGTAAGCATTCTCAAATCGTGAATGATAATCTGCCACTAACCCTCAGGAGGAAGGTATATAAGAGCTGCCTCTTACCGGTACTTACCTACAGAGCAGAAACTTGGAGGCTTGTACCGGTGTCACAAAGGCACTTTTATTCGCGATCAGGGTGACCAAGATTGGTTTTCTTGATCGCGATCAACTTTGCGACCGCTGCTACACGGCCCAAGCTAATCTGGTTCGAGCTTGGGTCGGATGAAATGCACCAAGTGGCACTTGCGTGCTGCAAAACATGCTACTGACAAAACTCGGCGTATCGGCATTTTTATTCGCGCAAGAAGCACTCCAACGCCAAAACTCTGCGTGCCACAACGAAAGTAATTATATAAAGCCATCATTCTATAGAGTTTTCCTTGCACTTGCCTGTATTGCTGTGTGAGATTCTCAATCTTCGCTTTCATTTCTGATGACCCCCGCTCGTAGCCATCCAGTCGCAGCGAAGCGTCTATCTTTTGTACGCGCCAGAGTTTAACTTGTGGCACCTCAAGTGTGCGAGTCGCTCCTGTCAGTGGTAAGTTCCTGTAAATTTAGGTCTCTTCAATCAACCACAAAGAGCGCGTGCATTGGGACGTAGTCAAGAGGTGCTCCGTCAGCTCCCACGGTACAAGAGGTGAACTAACCGCGGAAGGCAACGGTCGTCTGCTCGCCGTCTGCTTTTCCCGTAACTACATGCGGTCGATACGAATCATGAAACGTGTGATATTTCAGATTGTTCCAATTTAAACAGTTTAGAGTTTGATTTTTTATAAACATCTAGCTGTTTAAAGTGTTTTTACTGAAGTATGCTTGATATTCTTGTTAATTGTGCTTTCAACAAGCTCGGCCACGGTGTGCAGACGACAGCGAAATCGCGATTTCTCTGGTAGATCGCGATGCGCGGATCGCAATAGTATTGACCCCGATCACGTGCGATTGCGACTAAAGGTGACCGTGTAGCAGCACCTAATACGAATCATAATTAATCTGTACAGACACCGATCGCGATTAAAAGTGCCCGTGTGACACTGGTATTACAAAGATGATTCAACTTAAATTGAGGAAGACACAGCTAGCGAGGAATACACAGCGAGCGAAAATTATAGGGGTAGCTTTAAGAGACGAGAAGAGAGCAGAGTGGGTCAGGGAACATACGGGGCTTAATCCTGTCGATGGTACACCGTAACAATATCATAGTTCAATCAAGAAGAATGAATGGGCATGGACCTTTCATGTAGCAGGATAATGGCTGGTCTTTACGGGTAACTGAGAGCATTCCCAGAGAAGGCAAACGCGTAAGAGCGAGACGAGACAGAAAATAAGGTGGGCAGATCAGATTCGGAAGTTTGCAGGTATAATGTTGCAGCAGAAAACACCTGATTGGATTGATTGGCGGAACGTGGGAGAAGCCTTCGCCCCGTAGTAGGCGCAGTTCAGCTGATTATGATGATTATATTTGTTTACTTTACATCCGGGCGTGATAATCTTTACTGGTGATGAGGCAGCTGCTGCCTTCTTACACACCATTGCAGATGAATCATAGCCTGCAAGTCAAGCGTATACGATTGGCTTGCCCGGCCGCCGCTGTCGCATTTCAATGGCGGCAAAATTCTAGAGGCCCATGTACTCTGCGATGCAAGTGCACATTACGAAACGCCAGATGGCAAAATTTTCCGGAGCTCTCCACAGTTGTGTTCATCATAATCACATCGTAGTTTTGGGACGGCAAGCTCAAATAATAAGCGAGTATTCCGATAAGCTTGTGGAGACGGCGACTCGGCCATATACAACAAAGTGATTCTTGGCATGCCTATATTTGAATACCTGTGTCACATGGATACATTTGTTGGCAACCGGCACCGATCAGGGTTAAGCTTGATTTGGATCAAGCCCTGCTACACCATCACATCTGATTGCAATCAGGCCGAATATTGATATGCCTCCTATTGCTATTTGACTGACGTAAGGGCCAACGTCGACGCTGATTGTAGTTTGAAGCCTGAAGCAGCGACCATTTCATCGTGATTAGGAAATTTGATTCAAGACGGCTTTGTTGGTGGTCAAAAGTTTCATGGCGACATCGGTACGGAATCGCACCACCCTTCGCCAAAGCCCGACGATAAGCACAGAACACCTGTTTATTATGGCCTGTTTTATCGTATTGCATTAATAATTTTTATGTCAATGTGCCCAGTTGGAACCCAAAGTTATATTATTTGCGAGGTGTGTGCCTCAACCAAGTGCGATAAAATGTGAAAATGTGGTAGCATAGAAAGATTAAAATGCTCAATTTTAATCCCATCTAGAATGTGGCCATTATTTTCTATTACCAAGGTATAGAGTAACAGGTTTCTCTGGTGGTGAATTCCTTTTAAACGTTCCGGAGGTCTACATTCATAGGAGTGTTATACTGAGGCAATTCACGAAGCCATCATATAGTGTGTATGCATCCTCATCAAACGTTATGAAATATAATATGCGGGTGGTATGATAATGGAAGATTTCCATATTCCATGACATATCTCGAGCACCATTTTCACGGTTATATAACGTTACATTTCTGTACACAAGTTATTTTTCTGCCAATAGGTGCACAGGTAAAAATTCGTAGTTCAACAAGCGAAGAATGAGTTCTGTATTACTAAACACCAACCTGAAACAATGTGGCGACCTGTTTGTCATGCGTAGTGTCAATAACCTTCAAACTCAGAAAGCTTAACATTTAACTACATATGGATGAAAGGAGGGATGAACTTTTTTGTGGCCATTTAAGATCACCTAACATAATAACTATTGCCCCTAAAAACATCTAAAATGGTGTCGCAATATTCAGAAAAAAATGAGCTAATGGTCACAGGAAAGAGAGAACGAGGTTTCTGTGTCACGGACAACCCCAAAAAAAAAAAGTTATGCTATGTACAAAATACTCCGAATTAGGTCCTTGAAGCACATTTATTTTCTAGAATAGTATGCATTCCGTACTTTGTGCCTAAAAACAATCAACATCTTAACGTATACTACGACAAACTGCAGTGATTTAATTTCTTGTGGAACTGTGTGCTTCTGTGGGTGTAAATACTCTAGTTTTTGAGGCACATGTGCTGAACATGCATATGCTCGTGAAGGCACGTTGTGTCAGCATGTTAATTATTATCTTTCAGGGTTGTACACTGTCGTTGGTTACATGAGAGGACATCGCTACTACGCCATCGGCTTGTGACATTGTATCAAAACAAACAAAAAAACTTCAGCACAAGAGTAACAACTGACTGCACTTGGAAACAGGCCACTGATCTTCCTCCTACAGTTTGACACACATGCGATATGTTCTGGCGTTTGCTGTTTAGCTAGGCAATCTTCACGTGAGGGCGTGAAATAAGTGAAAGTTTTAAAACACCAACAGAGATGGCAGAAGCAAAAGCCATGCCGCAGGTAATTTTCCTTTCTGCATGACGACGACGACAACAACAAAAACAACAACAGCAACAACAACAACAACAACAACAACAACAACAACAACAACAACAACAACAACAACAACAACAACAACAACAGCCGCTTTTTTTACGTTTGGGAAAACATCTGACGCTAAAGTTGTCCCCAAAGTATAACTTCTGCCAAGCTCCATAATGGAGGCAGGGTTATAGCTTAAGAAGTTGTAATAGTCATTGCTGGAGTTATTACTCAAATCAAAGCTCACAGTTGTTTGCAATTCGACCTCATCGTAACATCGCCGTCGGGACCGGGAACCGAGCTCTGTAGCGTAGCAGCGCGACAAGGCTCGTGCTGAGGTACCACCCTGGGCATCGCTTACAAAAGTAGGCCAATGGCAGAGAACACTTCCATCCCAAAAGCTTTGTGAATTTGGTCCCCTGATATCAAGGTAAAAAGACGCCCATTTGCGGTTAGTGGGCAGCCATGTTACAAACAGCAAGAAAAACAAAAAAAAAACAAAGACAAGATCCAAAACTGCTATTCAGAACCACGTCGTTCGAGAGACAACTCGTGCAGATGCAACAAAAGCAGCATGCAGAGTGACAGGATGTTCGGACTATACGTGGGTCTCACGTGCACACTACAGCGTCGATCGTTCTGTACCGCGCCATGGCGCATTCATTGGGACGGCTCGCAGTTTGTGGACATAAAACCGTGCAGACCATGCCTCTCTCCGAAATCGCGAACGATACGTGCAATAAGCGTCCTCGAACCGGGTCGGGCGTGTCGCCTTCCTGGTACGCGTCGAGGAGCGGAAACGTTTCGCCAGCTGGTCCCGATGAGTCATCACTCATCGAGGGCGGCTATCTTTGGGGCCAGGCGCCTCTGCGGACTGCGGATAACTTTCACCTTTTCCTACGGGCGAGCAAAAGAATGCATCTTCGCCACAGGAAAGGTCGCCCGCACCGAAGAAGGGCCTCGGTTTTCGAATGTTTTGGTAATTCCGGAAGTATACCCACGCTGCCATGTGTCTTGTTCTTTCTCCCTTCATCTACCTTCCTGGGCTTACGTTCTTTCGAGTGTAAGGCAGGTATTCCCAAGGTCTCGTGCCACGCAGCCAGCCCGAATAGTGTTAAAGACGAACAGGTATATGTTCAACGTTTATGTCATTGACGAAACTGAATTGCGCTGACCAACAACGACATATATAGATGTAGAATATCGGATAATGAATACTTATGGAACATGAAATAACACAGTGCTTTCTAATGCTAGTCTGTTTTACAGCGTTGACTGCAAATTTTTTTTTTCGCTTGACGTGAGGTGTGACTACACTGCTTTCTGTCGGTAACCCAAGCATGAAGCTTAAAACTGCGCAAATGCCACCACTGAGGTAGTTTAACCGATACGATACTTAGCAGTCAAGCCTAATGACGCGAATTGATTGAACATCACCGATACGACATAATATTTGATGCGTGTATTCGAACACTCTGACCCACGATGCCACGAATAACTTCATGATTGGCAAGGTTGGTGGACAGGGACTGTCAGGGCCGGTTTTTCGTGACCATCGTTTTTGAAAAGCTGAGACGTTTTGAGCTTATCTGTGGAGCACGAAATACAGTAGACTTACACGGCCATTCATGTTTTCGCTTAAGGCGACTCGAAAGTCGTCAATCATTCTTTTTTAATTTTTTTCAAGTAATTGCATCTATCGCTACCCCCTCACCTATCCCCCCCCCCTGCCTCCTAGCGCTTTATGTCGCCTACTGATTGAAGAACTGCATCCGGGATAGGCCCACTTTTGAGCGAGGGACGACGACAGCCTTGTGAGGAGCTGATGCGGCGTCAGGTCGTGTGATAGTGAAGTCTTGTGACTATCGGTACGACGACGGCACACATGCGTTCACTTCAGCGTCACGCAACTTTTGACGAACTTTTAGTTAGCTCCTTTTTCAAAGATCGTGAAGTATCGTAAAGTACAGTCACGTCTCACCAAATCCCATGGCGCTTAAGCTGGTCGGGCATAGTATCGTCAGACACAACGAAATCTTAGGAAGTATTTTCTTGAGCAAAACATATGAGGCTTTCCCCTTCATGAAAAATTGTGAAAAATAAACACATCGTAGCCTGAAACCGATTATTATGTAGGTTTTTCTTTAAGCGTAAAAGACATGTCGGGTCAGAAAAGTGTCTACCATATTAAGGTTTAATGCAAAAGAACAATAAATATAAAGTAACAGGGTGTCCTTAACAATTATCTATACATTAAAACGGAAGGGGACGAGGAGGCAAGGGAAGGAAAAGCAGGAAGCTCAGGCACACGCGCTCCGGTTTCCTATATACGCTGCGGAAAGGATATTAAGGGATGAAAAGATAGCCAGATAAAAAGAAGAGAATATGCAAAAAAGTACACGTCAGCTTAAACTACATTACAGCATTCGACAGTAGTGGACGCAGGATTTCATGCGCGTAACGTTCCACTCTAGACCATCTTGTTATAGTACCTATTGAAGGCTTGCAAGCGCTGGACATAGAAAATCCAGTATCTGTCGCACGGACTCAGCGTATAATGGTTTCAGCCTGCCGGCAAACACGCAAAGTGTGCCCAACATTGATCGAAGCACTGTGAGGATTGACTTGTCTTCTTTTGGCAACTTGTCAGTGGTGGATTCAGGGTGCACTCTTGCT
Organism: Rhipicephalus microplus; assembly: GCF_013339725.1. Lineage (NCBI taxonomy): Eukaryota > Metazoa > Arthropoda > Arachnida > Ixodida > Ixodidae > Rhipicephalus > Rhipicephalus microplus. The sequence goes on from NC_051173.1 coordinate 8,215,132, forward strand.
GATGTGCACAGTGAATCTGCATGTTCCTTCGGCAACAGAGGCCAAGCTACGTCATGCCTTCCATGAAGTTCCGGTTTGTACTGCTCATGACCGATCTGTACGGCTGCGGCTTCGTCGATGTTGGCTAAGTAGAATCTACGGCAACCATACCTTTGAGTGTATGCTGGTTCATACCAGCCATGCATAGTCCGGCTGGAAAAGTAGGTGAAGCAGGTCGTCGAATGGGCGCTGGGGATGCAGAGACATTGGGTTTCTCTGATGAACTTCGGCGTCGACGGTACCGCTTTCTGGCAGTCGCAGCTGTCTTAAGATCGGATGTATGGTTTCTTGCCATTCATCTCAATACGGCTATCTCTCTCTCTTCATTTTCGGGCAATCTGTTGATGAAGCTTCGTGGAGTCTATTACAATTGCGATTTTTGAGAACAATGACTGTACAAATGTCCGCGAAATAGGGTTCAGCGTAGCGAGGACATACTCGCTCACCTTTGCATTCGCTACTCACGTGACCGAGCCCCTCCATCAGCAGCCTTAACCTCATGAAGTTACTTGCGTTCACTACAACAAGCTTAATACGATCAAACGTGGATGTAATACGATCAAACGCAAGTGTTTCATATTAAGTATTGGTGTTTGCATTTATATGTGGTTGCTCGTTCAAACCATTCAGATATCCAAAATACATTTCGTGTGTTCAGCTGTCATTTAATCTAAGACTCCCGAGTGTTGCCAATAACAATCGTAGTAGGTTCTCTATTTTTCATCAAGAAGATGAGTGAGGCTGGGAGAAATATGTGAGAAGCATGCTTGACTATCATCTGCTCGTCCCAGATCCTGCTTCCCCACTCTTTGGCGAGTTTACAGCACTGTACATCAAATGTCTTAATAAACAAGGTGAATAGACAGGAAGTGAGAGAAAAAGAAGACAAGATTATCAGCATTGCTGCAACTAATTTTTTGGGAATAAAATAATAAAACATTGCAATAGCCTATAGAGGAATAATAAACACTTAATTTTGGGAAATATACAGATCTACGAGAATGAAACTCCGGCAAACACCAAACTTTCTTCGAAAAGGTAAACTCCTGAAAACACCCTCGGAACTTCAAGAAAGAAGAGCACCGCAAACACGGAGCCTTAATTATTAGTCCCCTACACATGTCTAGCCGTAGAAAACAACAGGCAGTAATATTTCAGCTAGCAATGATATACTGACACGATTTTCAATTCTTGTAATACCTTACTCGCCGAGCCTTTCACACAGCACAGATCCGAAAGCCTCTTTTTTGTTCATTTGACGGACGCTATTTAACAGGCATACGTACTAACAAAACAATACAGTCATTCTCTCGGCAGAAATTCTACACGAATATGGAAAACTGGTTCTCTGTTTCTCCGTACGAAAAACCTCGAAACCGCGATCTTCAGGTTCTTGACCTGTGCTAGCAACTTTCCTGTGTCTCTTGAAAGAAGGGAAAGAAGCAGTAACTCAATCATATCAAACAAAATGACCAAGACACAGTTAGAGCGTCGCTAAAAGGTTGTGATAACACGCGCATTCGTCGGGCAAGCTTTGTGACACTTCACGCCACTTTCGCATTTGCATTGTCCTCAGCGTCGCGAGTGGGCGCCTCCAGGCGAGGTGCCATGCGTCTTGCAAGACCGCGAGATGGCATTAGTCACTGAGCGTTGCGAACTGTGAGTTGTGTCATCTGCCTCACGGGATCTTGGAGAACATCAACCTGGTTTGTCACACCCTCGCGCTCAACACTGAGCAAGATCCGCAGCGCTTGTCCCGTTTTGTAATTATTGATCTCGACTGGCAGCTTTGTTAGGGCGAAAGCATTAGATGCTCCACGAAATCGGAAATGCAAACATCGGCGGCGTCAGCAGTAAAAGTCCAGAATATTACGTAATCTCAGACGACGTTACACAGTTGTGGACGAAGGTGTTTCGTCACATCGTTGCTTGGTGTCACTGACCAGAAGTGAACAGTACTTTGAACAGCATAAAATGGGAACTATAAACTTAGAGCAATTGAACTGCAATGTGCAGGAAGGTAGGTGCGTGCAGGACGTAAATGGACAAAAAAATACAAACCACATACAAGAACAAAACCGAAATTCTCTCAAGTTGCACTTCATTAGGCAGTCAAACTTTCAGCAAGTATTATATCTTATTACCATGAAGCAACTTTATATAGAGGACCGGATCACATAAGAAATGGGGTGTTATTGAACGTAAAATTACCGCTTTATCTTAAGAGAGTCGTGAAATTATGTTTTTCAAAGACTGTCTGTTAGACTTTTTTTCGAGTGCTCAGCCATATGAATCGAGACGGAGCACATGAGAAAGCACGCCTGCTGTCTTAAATGGTGTAAAAAAGCATCTTCGACAATAGTAACAAAAAAAAGTCGGGTCTCCCCCCCATGCTGGGACGAGATCTTGTTTTAGCAAGGTGTGCGAATGTTTCGCAAGGACGTGGCTTTTTTTTTTCTTGCGTCTTCTGCGGAAGACGTTGTTAAGTGATGTCTGGTTGGATGCACTCGATGGAAAGATTGGCTCAGGCGAAGCGAGCTCCGACTAGGTCTGCCAGGTTTACCCCGTCTTGTATAACTTGCCCTACCCCACCTCATTTGTTGTCGTCAGCTACCAACCAACATGAGCATTTGCGCTTGCCGCTTCCGTGCATTTCGAAGAAACTCGATTGCATGCAGCACCACCTTTTTCGAAAGTCAAAGAAGACAGGACCGTCGCACTTCAACCGACTTCCGCCTCGCAACGGCAGCTTGTTTATCCACTTTAACGCATCCAAACGTTTACCACAGACGCCGTGAACCCTTACGGGTCATCGATAGCAACTTTCGACCGCGCACAACGACGCTATCCGGCAATGTAACGTCGGCGCACGTGACCACGGAGGAGGTGCCATATCATCTCGGCGAAGCAGCCGCCGTAATGATGACGTCAGGAAGAAGGGCCGCAGCGGCGAAATGGAAAGGGTCCTCCTGGTCGACGAGGGCGAAGAGAGGCGTGCCGTCGGGGATCTGATCTGGGTCAACGAGGAGAGTGATTTTTCGGCCCCCTTTTTTCCGGGACACGCAGTGCACAACCTTTCCAGTCGGGCCCGGATCGGAAGATCGCCGACCGCGTACCCCCAGTGCCTCTCTGATCTGCCCGCTCGGCGGAAGTTACCGTCTGCCGCTGCCCGTTGGCCCCCACCTCGTCGGACTTATCCCCCCTCGTCATTCTTCGCCTTATTCGCACGCCCACCTGTGCGCTCAACAGCAAACGGTGCTTGCTGCCTGTCAGCCAGCGTGTTTTGTCGTGCCTATATTTCAGCAGTTCATCTGCTTAACAACTGTCTGAAGAGAAAGATTGACACTCGAGTACTGGTCTCCGTCTTACTGTCGGGAAACTAATTGGCCGCTGTTTCGTTGAACAGCGTTAAGTCGTGAAGCAAGCGAAGCCAGCGAAGTCGTGTGCACAGGTATAGAGGTCGAACATCTCGGTACCGAAAGAAACGACTTCGGCCTGCGACGACGTGTGCTCTCGACTCCGGTTGTCTGAGATCTCCTGGTCTTCCGTGCTTCGGACAACAGTGAACGACAACGAGTTCTGGATTTTTCAAACCTGTGATCATTCTACACTCGCTGCAAGGGAAGCATCTGCCTGGGAGGTCTGCTTCTGATCGGAAGAACTCGCAGGTAAGCATATACAATATTCTAGGCGGCGATAGTGATTCTCAGTTTCCCCGGCAGCGTTCAGACATTTCGTTCTGCTGGCGCAACGGCATAAGCAGATGCTGCCATACATGAATCCAACAGCCACAAACTGAATTATCGCACATGTTCTTTTTATCATAATTTCACGCGCAAAATTTTAGGGTCGTATTGTGAATGCTCAACAGCCCTTGACTATTGCAAAAGTTCTTGCGTTATTGATTTTAAGGACGGGTTAACAACAGCCGGATACTAGATTACACAATTGACAGAATCAGGAATCAGGCAAGTCCAAACTAGAAGTAAACAGGTGAATAATACAAAGGCAACCATGGGCAGAACGTTTGTATTTGAGCATCAGATGAGGTCATAAGCTATTGAATTGCCACATTCACTATACACTTGTCTGGCCCTGAGTTTCTGCTTCCTGGTGCAGTAATGACTGAAGACCAGCTTTAGAGCATGACTACAGTATGCTCTTGAATGTTCTCGCTAACGAACACATTCCTTTTGTGTTGCTATAATAAGCTCAGTGAAAAAGTTCGGGAATGAAGATATTGGGCTGGTATGTTCTCATATGTGAACCTCAGCTCACGAGTTGGATTTTGACGTATGATGACAGTTATGTGTCATTTCAGCGCACACACCGTGCGGTTTGTAAGACAAATCTAACATAGACTTACGGTAAATTAAGATGACAAGAAATGCATTTATTTAAAATTGAAGGGTGAGCCTTAAAAAGTGGCGCAATGCGTAGACGGGATCGAACCAATTTCTCCACCTAAGTGACCTTACGGCGTTCGGGTGCTCTTTGCAGCAACTGTTACATAACGCTTACACACACACATATCACACACATATACATATATAACACCAGTTAAGAATATTCAAATGTTACTTTCATACTTCACTGTGCTAGAAACCTCCTCTGTTGAATCTACCTAATGAAGACCAATCTATAAAATGGGGCTATCCAACGTCATCATATGGAGTAAAAGACCATGAAGCAAAGCTTTAACGTGAAAGTGCTTGAAATATTGCAGATATCAGAAAGGTTTTGCCATGAGACGTGAAACATGCAGTGCCACGAAGGAGTTTTCAAGTTTATATGTCGACAGGGATCACAGTCAGACTATCATCGTTTCCTTTAAGACTTTTTTGCAGTTCTTCATTTCTAGTGGCAGTTCAGCGTTTTTGTCGCCGCGCAACCACCTATATCTGGCCGATGCCTTAAATGACAGAGAAAAAAAAAAGAACACCCACCCACTTTGTGATCTGGTGGTTAAGGTCCTCCCCTGCTGATGTGAAGGTTCGCGGGATCGAATCGGGGCCGCTGGGGCAGCATTTTTCATGGAGGTGAAAGTGCATGAAGCCTGTGTACTTAGCTTTATGTGCCCGCCAAAGTTCTCGGGGCCGCTGGGGCAGCATTTTTCATGGAGGTGAAAGTGCATGAAGCCTGTGTACTTAGCTTTATGTGCCCGCCAAAGTTCTCCAGGTGTTCGAAATTTCTGGAGTCCTCCACTACGGGATTCCTCCTAATCATATCGTAGCTTTGAGTTGTTAAACCCAAAGAAATATTATTATTCATCATTAAACAGCGCGACACTGAAATTCGCTAATTTAATGGCGTCATCTCCTTTTGAATAATACTCCAGCCTTGGTATTTTCAGAGCGGACGCATTTTCAGTGTTCGACATAAAAGACTCGATCGGCCCCACGTAACTTGCTTTGTAGTCAAAGAAGCACATGGCTGGCGCGCAGAAAGAATGTGTAGCGGGATGCGTTGCCGTTCTTGGCTACTTGAAGAAAGTGTTGTTGATAACACAATGAAAAAAATGCACGAATTTGTGATAACAGCGTCGTCAAAGTAATTGCAATCACTTTTGGTAGAGCTGCATGGTCCGTACAGTCTATTTTTGTGGAAGTTCGAAAATGATTATGTCACTTCCTTCCGATAGCTGGTACTGAAATTACAACGACCACACATGTAGGAAGAATGCCCTTCTTATCTTCAAAAAAAAAGAACAATGAAAGAAATAGTAAGAACATAAGTTTTAAAGGCGATGTCGCAAAAATCATCGATAATAAAAGAACGCAAGTTCAGGAATACAGCGTCGAAATGAGTAGACGTTGGAGAATTTTAATTAGTAAAGAGTGTGTCCGCAAAAAGAAAGGGGGGGGGGGGGTTGCAGACATTTTCTGTAGGCTACGTAAAATATTTATTTCACAAAAGTAGCACCCATATGTCCCACTTATCTCTGATATGATTGAGACGACGTACCTCTGCAAGCCCTGCCGATCGACTACCTGTTGGTTGTAATTTTCTTGTGGGTATCTTGTCTGTGGCTTTCACCTCGTATAACGCTGCCATTACTTAACAAACATCTATTCGTCAGAGCTAACTATTAATGATCTTTCTTTCTTATTTTCTCTCTGTCTTTCTTTATTTATTACGTTCTTTCTTTCTTTTTCTTTCTTATTTGCATTTTAGCGCAAGTCGTATGGCCCAGGCGCGATGACGTAAGGTTCGGTATAAACGTGCACTCTTTCTATCGTGCACAGCCTAAGACCTAGCATTTACCCTATTGGCTGCAGTTTTCCGGAACATCTGAGTTCAATGTGGCCTCAATTACTTTTTATAAAACTATCACTTTACTTGGGCAGATTTGCCCACAAAGAATGCACACGGGTGACTGGGACTAATATTGTGTGAACAGTTGTCAAAGTCCTAAACGCAATTATGTATCTCTAATCCATCACGTGCTGCTCATGCATTCCGATGTTTTGATTATGAGGATGTGACTGAATGTGTTACAGTCTCTGTAACCTGCCCGTAAATTACAAGGAAGTAATCACTGCAGCCCCACTCTAAGCTTTGTGCCACTGTCACCAATGGAGCGGAGTTAAAGGCTGACATCTGCATTGATAACCTTGAGGGGGTAAAAAGAGGGAAAAAACAGCACAATGCGTTTTAAATGAACAACTAACACGTCTTAACATAGCCGGCAAATGTACGAGCTTGCACAAAAAGGGTGCGAATAGTGTAATTATAGATGAAAAAGGTTAATAGTTTTTAATGATGCAAGAGTCTTTTCTGGCCAATGAGTGCCAAAAACGCGTAAATAATGAAGTTACCGTGTTACTTCAAGTCTGAATGTACTACGGTTATACTAATCTCTGAAATAGGGCACCACATATTCCAAGTTCAACTGATGAAGTATGTCATGGCTTCGTTACCCTGTCGCGGTCGTCAGGTGGTATACGTAATACTATACTGATCGTGTGCGATAATGTACAGGTAGATACTCATACTCCCACCTTCAGCACCATGACGTCGACGAGAGCTGATGAATAGAAAAGTACTTGTTTCATGATTTCTTCTCAATAATCTGCATGCGTTGTAGAGGGTATTGGTGAGAAGAAACACTTACAGGTGTATGCATTCTGAGTTGAATTTAATGACGTTACTGCTGCCAGCAGTGTGCTATACAGAGACCATAATTAGGAATTTTTTTTCAATAAGAACATCAGGAAATACGCATGCTCATGCATTTAGCAACATTGGGTATCACTAGTCCATAAAATGCAAATGAGGAAACATATTATGTTCAGTTCGCAAGTTAAGATGATCGGAAGACTGGAAGAGGAGGCAGTATACACAACGCAGTCAGCGGCAAATAATTTGACGGCAGACGTTATTTGACTGGGGCAGTTTATTATTACGTTCAGAGAAACAATAGTGATTCTAGTACAGACTCATGCAGGGACATCATATATTAGTGCAGCCATGAAAAAAATTCTATTAGTTTGCCGATATGGGCCGATAGTCATTGATAAACAAATAATCCATTGAAGTGCATTAGAATCCAAGCTTTGTTTACTGGGTTGAAGGAAAGGGCCCATGTGAAGGTGTATCGAAGGCCGACGTAAGATCAATCAAAACGCAATTCTTCAAGCGTATATTTGTTGCAGAAAATATGAAGACAGGCTACAATTGGAAACTATAAGATGTCCACCATTAGCAGTAGGCGCGTTAAATAAAAGCACTCGTCTTAAAGAAGCAATAAATGTGTCTTGGCTTGTACTCATTCCATATTTCGCAAAGGCATCTTCCTAGCACGTTTCATCGCCACCATTCTAAAAGGTGTTGTGTCTTCGTTGAGGTACAGTTATAACAAAGTACAATGAGCAAGTCCTGAGCTATGAAATGGGTTCCCGTTGCATACGCCTGAAAGAAGCTTCCTACACTCTAAGAAGTAAAGGAGGAAAAGGGGTATTGAAGTTGCTCTTTTAGAGGAGCAACTAATCTGCCACACCCATTGCACAATTTCTGGAGTAACTGCGAAAGTATAACCGCGCTCTCACGGTTCCTCCTTTCAAAGTGCTTTGATCCTTTTCAAACAGGCCTTTCAAAGTGTTTTGATTGATATGTGGGGTTTAACGTCCCAAAACCACCATATAATCATGAGAGACGCCGTAGGGCTCCAGAAATTCAGACCACCATGGGTTAAAAACGCGCACTTAAGTCTGGGCACAAAGGCCTACAACATTTTCGTCTCCATCGAAAGTGGCCTTTGATAGTGCGTGCAGGCATTTTACTATATGTACAATTGATGTGCACATTCACATTCAGAAATAAGTTTTCGAAGTATGAGCAAACACACGGGATTCAAACCACTGACCACTCAATCAGCACGGGCGCAAATACTAATCACTACACCGCACCACGCTACGGCACCATCTGAAAAGAAACAGGCTTACGTAGGCATTAAGGGGTCATTTGCACACGGCACGAACGTTCCTGCAGTTACTCCATAAATGGAGCGCTTTTCTCCTCAAGGAGGAAATTGACCCTCCTTGCGATGCCGTGTGCAATCTTTTGCGCACATTTCGTCTTTTGGAGGAGCCACGAGCTCTTTATGGGCTAACCCCGGACTTCCTCCGGAAAACTTTTTATAGGGTATATCTTCGCTTCTTCTTTTTACTGGCTTCGTGCCGGCACTTGACTATATTTATAGTAGCCTCATAGTGGAGAGCTTTGGTAATCAACCCTGAGGTTTACAATGGCAGTAAGAGAAAGCACCAAACGGTTCCGGGCTATACGAGGAAAAACGTTGTGTTTTTTTTCTTTGTTACACAAAATAGGTAACCTGGTGTTTTGAACCTACGTGCCTGCCACGATGGCTGCCCGATGCAGAAAGAGTGTCTACTCTCTCTCTACCTCCCTCTCCTCGTTCACCGAAATAATTGAGAACATTAAAAAAGTTAATGATTACTTTCCGCGTCAGTAGAAATTAGCTGCAGGACAATATAATCGTGAGAGCCTCTTTGGAGTGTGTCTGCGTATGAGTGCTCATAACTTTATTAAGTGGTGCCCTGGGCTTGCCAGAGAAAGGGGGGAGTATTTCTTAGCAGCATCCCCTACCCCCACCTTCTGTATGTGCTTGCACTGAGGCCGTTACCATCAGGATGCAATGCGAAAACGAGGCAATGGGAACTGGTTGATCCCACTGCTACAATATTAGCACCCCTTTTGCTACTGATGCAACCTACAACACGAATGGCAATTTTTTTTTCGTCTTGTACACCTTCTCGCAGCCCACAGTAGCTCATCATCATCATCATCTTCATCATCATCATCAGCCTGACTACGTCCACTGCAGGACAAAGGCCTCTCCCATGTTCCGCCAGTTAACTCGGTCCTGTGCTTGCTGCTGCCAATTTATACACACAAACTTCTCAATCTCATCTGCCCACCTAATCTTCTGTCTCCCCCTAACCCGCTTCCCTTCTCTGGGAATCCAGTTAGTTACCCTTAATGACCAGCGGTTATCCTGTCTACGCGCTACATGCCCGGCCCATGTCCATCCGTAATGATGCCCCGCCGCGGTGGTCTAGTGGCTAAGGTACTCGGCTGCTGACCCGCAGGTCGCGGGTTCGATTCCCGGCTGCGGCGGCTGCATTTCCGATGGAGGCGGAAATGTTGTAGGCCCGTGTACTCAGATTTGGGTGCACGTTAAAGAACCCCAGGTGGTCAAAATTTCCGGAGTCCTCCACTACGGCGTCTCTCATAATCAAATGGTGGTTTTGGGACGTTAAACCCCACAAATCAATCAATCAATCATCCGTAATGATGAGTTGCAATTCGTCCCCTGGGTTACTCAGCAATGCAATGTCATCAGCGAAGCACAGGTTACTATGGTACTCTCAATTAACTCTTATCCCTAACTGTTCCCATTCTAGGCTTCTGAAAGCCTCCTGTAAGCACGCAGTAAATAGCATTGGGGAGATTGCGTCTCTCTGCCTTACACCCTTCTTGATTGGTTTTCTGTTGCTTTCTTTATAGAACACTATGGTAGCAGTTGATCCCCTGTATATTTCTTCCAGGGTGTTAATATATGCTTCATCGACGCCTAAATTCCGCAGTGTCTGCATAACTGCTGATAATTCTACTGAATCAAACACCTTCTCGTATTAAATGACGGCTATGTATAGTGGTTGGCTATATTCTGAGCATTCCTCTAGTACCTGTATAATAGTATGAATGTGGTCGATTGTTGAGTAACCTGTTCGAAATCCTGCTTGTTCCTTTGGTTGATTGAGTTATAATGGTTTCTTTACTCTGTTAGCAATTACATTTGTAAATAGCTTGTATACTACAGAGAGCCAGCTGATCGGCTTGTAATTCTTCAAGTCATTGTCATCTCTTATCTTATGTATTAAGATGATGTCAGCATGCTTCTAAGACTCTAGTATTCTTCCTGTCAGGAGACACCTCGTAAACAGGGTGGCTAGTTTTTCTAGCACAATCTGTCCTCCATCTTTCAGCAGATCAGATGTTACCTGATCCTCACCAGGAGCTTTGCCTCTTTGCATGCTCTCCAAAGCTTTTCTATCATTACTGACTTCTTCTATCATTACTGGTGGGGTGTCATCCGGGTTACTGATAGTTCTTATACTATTAAGGTCATGGTTGTCCCGGCTACTCTACAGATCTCCAAAACTCCTCCGCTATTTTAACTATCCTATCCATATTGGTAATTATTTTGCCTTCTTTGTCCCTTTGTCAGGGACAGGGTAGCTTGTCGGTGTAAAAATTAGCTAATTTTTTCTATACTTCCGTTTATATTTTTCCTACTCCTCCTCGTACATATTTGCTTTAAACGTTACATAAATATGCCCCATTTGTAATCGTAAGAACTTCCTCAGCGCCAATGTGAGTACCACGCATACTGAAGACGAAAGGTGCGTCGTTACTGCCTTAAACATTACTTTTCGATAAGTAGTGATGTCAGAATCTCTAGTCAAGTTTCCCTCAACAATCGAGTTTTCGATTTGACACTTGTGGCAACAACGCGAGTCCGCATGGTAACGCATGGTCACATTTAAAAAGCACGGACGGCGCTTTACGTCATGAAAATGAACAAATATGGTGGAGGTCTATGCATGCCCTGTCTGAGTGGTACAGTGATGGCTGTGCTTGAACTTCGAGCTTGTAATTTATTAATTAAGCGTAAACGAAAACAGTATGTATATAGTTATAGTAATATGTTAAACGGAATAAGCGTTGGATTCGACATCTTGACTTGTGTGTTTAATAAAGTGTCAACTCTGTGGTCAACGGGAAGCAGCAAGAATGGAAGACGAAAACACCAAGTTTTGAAATTTCATGCGCCAATGTCACAATGTCATCATGGAACATGCTGTGGTTGTGCAACAGCTCATCGCAGTCGTACAGCAGCTATTAGATGCCTATACGACCATTCTCTACATATTCCGCATTGTTATGCAGAAGGGCCAGTCACACCTTCAAAGTTCAGCTGCCTTTGGATTCAGGTGCAAGTTAAAGACCCCGAGGTTCTTCAACCAGTGACATAGCCAGGGGTGGCGCACCAAGCACAAAATGACGATTTGGTTGCCCCCCCCCCCCCTTCAAATGAAAAAAATGACCCCCCCCCCCCTTATCCTTCTCGACAAAAAATTTCTGCCTACGCCTTTTTCTTTGACGTTCGGAGCCCTTCGCTGCACCCATAATCATATCATGATTGTGGCAAGCGAAACCCCATAAATTATGCGACGCTTCAGTTAGCGTAGTCTGCCACATTCTTGACTGTACTGGTTGACTGTACGTTTGGTATATACTGTTAAGGAAACTTTGTGAGGAGTCAACGTCCTTTCAAACAATGAACACCTATAGAAAAGATTAATTATACGCATGCTGAGAGCGGTGTCTCATAGCGCCAACAACAAGCTTCAAGCAATGCAGCTGATTAACATAGTTACCATATTAGTCACTTCGGTGGTTAACCAATGGGGTCGAACAAATGATAAGATTCACTTCAGCGACATTTGTTGTTTGTCCACTGTTGATCCCTTCCCGTCCTTTACTCCTTGTGAGCCACTTTTGCGTTTGTATGGCCAATTATGGGAATAAAATAATTGAAATTCGAGCGCGGCCTAAATTCTTCGGAACCACAACTTTTTGCCGAAGATGTCTTCTGTCACCTCATTCTGATATGGAGAAAGGTTAGAATAATCGTGAATGTACAGCTTTGAGCAACAATACAACAATATCTAACCAACGTTGTGAAGGTCAAGCTGCCGGCGTTAGATATTCTTTAATCGACCCCCCACACTCCCCCGTTTTTTAGATGGATTCAGGTAACGTAAAGAAATGCTTAGAGGTCACATGCAAAATTTGATGCATTTGAACTCTTTGAAGCTTTTGAAGAATAAACAAATGCGCATTTGAAGAAAAAAAAATTATACCCATGGCTGATAGCGCATTGTTCGTGCAGATGTTCAATACGTCATTTTTATAAAAACTTTCAACAGAAAGGTTGCAAAAAATTACTGAAAAACGAACACATAAAGTTTACTACTTCTAATGTTCGCGATGAAATCAGACATTCAAATTGTGTGAATTGGCGCTTTCTAAAAAAATATACCGGTAAAAAGAGCTAAACTACACAATCTTATTTGTTGGATATCATTGCGTCCAATAAACGAGCTCTCCGAACACACTGCTCAGCCACCACTGTGGCTACCCATTCGAATTAACTAGGACTGCATCAATTAGGTGCGTTCATGTATCCCCATTCGTAGCGTTTAAAGTACCGCGATGTCTGTTGGGTTTCGCTGATGGAGGTGGAGGTTTATTTTTTACTATTATTTACACCACACGACCTCCTTTTCAAAAGAAACCGACAAGATTTCCTCCTTGACATTTGTTTGTTTGTTCAGTATTTGCATAGTGCGAACCTTCTTGTGTTTGACGCGCACATTTTAAACAGATAATAATAAATTTTCTTTTCTTAGTCATGAAATAAGGGAAGGCGCTGACATGGTTCGCGTGACCACCTTAGCTTCTTCCATGGTGAGTCCTCCCTTATCCCAACTTGTCAGCTCATTTTCGGGTTGTTCTTCTCTCCTAAACCTACACTTATTTTTTGATAACTAATGTTGCTTTTTTTCATAACATAGCAAAGACTTCTGGATACGTATACTGAGTGCTTAACTTTGCGTATGGGTGCTCACCACAGGTAGTTCTATGTATACCACGTCTTTTCTGCCTTTTTATTTAGCTTAACTCTCATACTATAATACAGAAATAGGCAAACAAAAGGATCTTCCGGTAGGTAACAACCGCACGAAGGACAAAACAATAACCGATTGGTAGCCCTCAAAAGAGGCCGAACCAGCGTGCAATGGAAAAAGAAAAAAAACATTAGCGCAGATAACTGAGGTCCTGCCGAAAATAAAAGCAGTTTGCCAGAGTTGCACTGGCTTCTCGGGTGACTTATGCTAGAAGAGCACCTGTCAAGGAATATTTTCTGGTCTCCACTTGGGACAAGTTCCTGGAAGAGCGAAAAGACACTAAGAGGTACAAAGCTGAAGTGCGGGGGTGGAGTTCGACTGAGACTGCAAGCGACGTCTTATAGTGTGCGAGGATCCGCGTCTCGTCAACTGTGAAAACCACCGCGGGGCTTTCCGACAGGCGCTGCAGGCTCTGGAGGCCCCCCTTAGTACGCCTGACCCACTTGCCGTGCAAGGCGTCGTCGTTGGACGACCAAGCAGTTTGGGAGGGAAACATTGAGAGAGAGACGAAGAGAAGGCACTCAGTGACGAAAACGAGACGCCGGCTCCCGCAGTCGACGTGTCGTCGTTATATTCGACGCCGTAAAAGACAGACCACACCGCCCCGCCATGATTCCTGGTACCCCTCTCCGGTCTTCGCTGTTGCCACTCAAAATAGAGGTTAAGACAAAGAAACGCAGTTAAAGAATGAACTTGAGATGCCGCAAGAAAAAGATGGAGAGGACCGCTAGGGTAGCGGTGGAGTTTCAGCTGAACAGATATAGGTCCTGCGTGGCAAGCAGTCTTGTGAATACACACACAGGTGCGCCCGAGTGTACACTTAAGGCTTAGTGGTGCCGGATTCTTTCTTTCTTTCTTTCTTTCTTTCTTTCTTTCTTTCTTTCTTTCTTTCTTTCTTTCTTTCTTTCTTTCTTTCTTTCTTTCTTTCTTTCTTTCTTTGCCATGCACACGCACGCCCCTCACATTGTGAACCTGTATAAAACAAAAGGCCGGCTGCCCACGTATTACAGCGCCAGCTGTGAGCGTTAAATATAGTCCCAGAGACCCGCAGCCACTGGTCGTTAGATATCTGATGGCGGTGTGCGCAGTCCGTAGACGCTAAACGCGGAAATAGAAGGAGCTTACCAGCGCGCTAACCGGAACAAGTCGTGCGTGCAGCTCGTGTACCGATCCGCACCGTTTTCGCAGACCTCGCCGAAAGGATCTACGAGAAGTGCTCCTTACCGCATTAACTGGTGCCACAGATCGAATAAGGGGTCATTCGATCGTATAAATTAGGTGCAGGTAGAGCGTAATTGCATGCTATATACTTAGCAAGTCTTTCTGTCGGTCTCATAACTCTTACCGACACGTTTCACAACAGTTGGCCTGACACTTTCGTTAATGTAATAAATCCGTCTTCCTTAACTATGGTGTACTAATATTCACTAGAAAGCCTGAGTGGCGATTCAAAAACGTCACCGCAAATTACACGTTTTCTTATTCGCTGTGGGCCACATTGCCGAGGCAAGATTTCTGTGTTCTACAAAGTTGCTTCAGCCAATATGGATGTTCAGAATGTCACTTACTCACTACTTATGCATACGTATACTTTTGTACAAGTTGACATCACACCGATTTCTTAAGCGATTTTCATAGTCCCGTCTTTCTATCTTTTTTTTTTTTTTTTTTTTATTGGCGCTAGTATGCCCTACGGCATCAGTTAAATAAAAAGGAGAAGTTTTGTTTCCTGTATGAAGGCCAGGAGTTGTCGATGCAGTGGACCGTGCGTCCAGCGCGTCAAGTCAGGTGGTCGGCCGGGGTGGTGGTGAAGGCCGCGTAGGTGGCGAGTGCGAGCCTGGTGAAGGCCCGGGCAGGTTCCCAATAGGTGATCAAGCGTTGCCTCTGTGGCTGGGGCAACGCAGAATGGGCACGTCGTTGGGGGAGGCTGTGCACCAGATGTCCATGTAGCCCGGATTGCAGGAGTCAAGGCGGCGCCCACACGAATCCTCCTGAGCGCAACCTCCTCTCGGCGAGTTAAGCCGCCGGGAAGGTCAGATCCACGCGGAGGAATGAGAGCACGCGTGGAGCGCCGGAGGGTTTCTTTGTGCACAAGCAAGCTGTCCTTCGGGGACAAACGAAGTAGAGGCAGCGGGTGTTGAACAGTCGCTGGATGGCAAGCGGCATCTGCTTCCACTTGAGCCGGTGCAGACCGGCGGGTCCACAGAACGCGGACAGGACAGGCACATGAGTGGATCAGTCGGTGTATATCGGAGGCTATATCGATGGAGCTGGCCGTCTTTCTATCTCGTGCATCAGTTTTTTTTTTTCCTTTAGAAACGTCCTAACCGTGAAGGGGGTAATTCAGACGATGCATAAATATCATTTACTATTTGAGCTTAACTTATGGTTCTCCACCGTTAACCTAATCGTCACGAATTGAACCTTACTCGAATTCCGCGCCTCTTTCCCTCGTCTGAGGTCTTACGCCTTGTGCGTAGCGAACTGGGTTCCGTACGCCGCAACTCTTAGAAAGTCCTTATGTGAGCATCTTCTAAAGAAAAACACACAACCAAGGCAGCGTGCGCACTCGTTTCACAACAGTCTATCTTTAGACCTTCAGACCTCATCGATTTTGCTAGTGTCCCGTTTCGGACCAAGTCGAGGGCTCGCTCGAGTCTCGTCACAACTTGGAACAAAGCAGCTTCCGCCAAGAGAATCCATTGCCTTTTCTGTAGCCGTTACGTAAAGAAAAAACATCAGTATTCACTCAGTGCGTACGTACACGAACTACGAGCCGCTTCCGTGCACCCGTTGAGCGCAGGCGATAAATAGCAACCGCGGCCGCGAAGTCCAGATATGCGTGTCCAGCGGCTGCCCCCGAAAAGTTCTCACTACTCCGGCTTGCTTTGTATACACGCTTAAAGCCGTTAAAGACACGCAGCGTAAGTTGCTCGAGTATGTGGTAGAACAGCCGCTGGTTTCGCCATAGGAAAAAAAAGAAATTATTCTTTCGAGACTCACGTACGTGAATATTTGGCATAATTGTAAGGTGAAGTGAAAGCATCGCAGCACAAGAAATCATACAAACGTACCAACAAGTCTTAACGCCAACCTTACTAACGAACTTAGTTACCACAGGATGGCCGACTGCTCCTATACGACGATGAAACCTGCCATTGTGGTCGGTGATTAGCGCCAAGCCAGCCCCCAAGCATCCCTTAACTGCGCCTAAACGAGTATTTTCTTGAAGTGACAGAAAGCAGCAATATTTTCTGGTGTTAATCCACACACCCACACGATTCGCAGCGCCAGCAGAGGCAATAGACATGGAGCAGAGGTTTTCATGCGCTTTGCTTTTTAGAGGTACACAAAGCTCATGCACATTCACCTTTGTCTGCCACTTCAAGCGGGTCTCTGTTTAGGAAATGGTGATATGTATCGATAATTGGTCGTCGCGGAGACGCCGTAATGCGAAAAAAACCAAAGTGCACACTACTTCCCCTCTATCTACGACAGACCTTTCGATTGCTCAGGTTGAAGAAATTGCACGCAACTCTCAAATTATAGTGGTGTGCTACTGTAATTGAGATGCCAGCAGGCGAACACATTACGCAAGTACCAATGGCTCTGCGGTCTATTTAATCGAGAAAGGACACAACATGATGGCTTCTACGCCACCATGGCATAATCGGCAATGAAAGGGCTGATGAAGCTGCCAGTTCAGTCTGTATAGACAACAATCAAATAAAACTACCACAACCTGGAACTTACGCTGCGTGGAAGCTCCGCGGGCTTGTTCGCCGATGCACCACGCTGCAGTGGAACGAGCCAAGCTTCAAGCACGCACAGCTGCATCCACTAGACCCAACTCTCAGCCTTCGAAGTCTTTCAAGACTTCGCCGAAGTGGCACTGCGCTTCTGTGTAGTTTATGGTTAATGACCGTCGCATTTACCTATGCGCGTGTGCTCCGCATAGCAATGGTCGACATCGCAGCCTGCGAACATTGCGGCAGTGATGAAACGATTAAGCATATTCTGAAAACAGTACAACCCACAGTACTCCTCACAAAAACAGCTGCTTTACAACGTGTTCGATTAGTTGAATGACCGAACTCCCTTGGAAGAATTAATCCTGCGCCATCGACAAGTCTTAACGTCACAAAAGAATGTTGTACAAGCGCTTTCTGAACTCAAGTGGTCTGTCAGAGTGGTTTTGATTGTAAGTTCTTTTTTGTTTCGTTTGCGTTTCATTTCTCTCTATATCTGTCCACCTTCTAATCCCTATTTCTTCACCTATTGACAGGGTCGCGAAGCGGTTACTAGTATCAGCTTAACTTCCCTGCCTTTTCTATACATCTATTCATCTCTCTCTCTCTTTTATCGGTGATTAGCGCTGCTCTCCTTCTCCGTCTTTAATGGAAGATCCTTAACATTCACATGCAACATATATCGTATGCAGCGTGCTTCGTATCTTGAGAGGGTAAGCTGAAGGCTTTCCGGCTTGCAGGGACCTTCGCCACCCAGCCGATTTAATGAATTCGCCCCGCTTCCATTTACACTTGGCGAACGCACCCAAGAGTCGAAAGGGTTCTCACATCACAAGTTCAAGGAAAGCCTTCGTACGGTGTTCGATTGCATGAGAGTGGTAGTACCTTTCTTCGTATATTAAATGTGTATACATGTCCGCAAGGGGGACCGTGGAAATCAATGACACCTTACTTCCTGGACATGGTGTCGGAACACACACGTGCTATCACATTTGGCAAGAGAACCCGTAATGGCACTTACGTGTCTCACTGACCCGTTTTCGGAGGCTTAGAAAAAGCCTTCTTCCAGCAAGCCTTACTAGCGTATAGATTTCATGGTAAATCGAACATCAATCGATTCGAGTATACTGCTGCACTGTATTTCTCTATAGCATGTTCTTTTTTTTTTTACGCTGGGCATCTGCATCACAGTCAGTTTCGTTGTTTATGAAACCGCACACGCAGTGGAAAGAACACAATATAACCACTCGGTGATTTTCGGTCGAACGTGCTGCCTCAGTTGGCTTGGTTTTAGGCAGTTACAATTCTTCTCTTTTAATAACCTCACCTCTTCCCCCAGCGCAGGGTAGCAAACCGAACGTGCGTCTGGTTGACCTCCCTGCCTTTCAATTCTTCCCTTCCTTCTCCTCCTCCTCCTTCCACGATGATCGTTATGTAATCTTTATCAGCGGAATCCTGTATTATACGATCAACAGCCAACCATGGTTCCAGAGTCGAACAAGAATAGAAACTAGCAAGGCAGCAAACAAACGCAAACGCTTTCAGGAAGAAAAACAGCGATGAAGTAACCCGTGCAGCGGGGCAATGCGAAGGAGAGCCGCAGGGAGAAAAAGCGAATGCCGTGAACGGACGTAATAGGAAGACGGGCGGCGATAATTTCCAGGCGGCTATGCCGCTTTCTTTTTCCACAGGAAACGGGCACTGCGCAGCCCCGGCGTCTTTCCTTCTTCCTCTTCGAGCTCTCAGGTATACGTCACCGACGAACGCTGGCCCGTGTGAAAGAAGCTGCCACGTATGTTTCCTTTGGTCGAGGAATTCGTAGCGGTGCACGAAATGAAGTCATAAGTGGGCCGAGGCTGGTTGGCATTGTGGTGAAAGTTCCATACCTGACTTTTATTTCCGGGGTGGCGCGAAAGTTCGTTCAACTTGTTTTCCGGCCGTGAGGCCACCTTCGGCTGGAGGTAAAAGGAGTTGCCGAAAGGGCACCTCGATCCCATCTCACAATTCTCTCTTAAACTTGTTATTGCTGAAACACTGATCCCTGGTCCAGCTTGACTTTGTAAACTGGTCGACACTGGGTGAGCGTTTTGCGGAAGGGCATAGGTCGATGACCCTGTTACTTTATTTACTTTCTTGGGAAGTTCTCTCTTGACAAGCAAGTGGTTTGACCGTTTCGGAAAGACTACCCCTTGCGATGAGGGCGGGACAAGTTCAAGCCTGAGTTATAACGCGAATAACGTAACGTACATGTCACCAAAGGCAAAGAAATGATCTTACAAAGAAGACACCTCATTGTAGAGTGGCCTTTAGATTAGGATAGGATGGACAGAATAGATATCATACTAAGAACTTGAGTCGAAAGGAATGAACGTTAGAGAAATACTTTCATTTGGATGAGAGGGTACATACTTAGCTGGAGAAACACAGCGGAACAAGAGGACGAAGTAACACAGTATTCAGGACAACCGCTGTAGACGTAGAGGTGATATTTCACACCGTATAACGTTATTACAGCCTATCTGGCAACTTTGTCACCTCTTTTAGGGGCGAAGCTCCTTATAGCGGCACCTGTTCGTCCCTCGTAGTCGTAGTAGTAGTCGTAGTGTGTAACCAGTCTTACATTTTGACCTCCAAGGTGGTGCCGGTGAGAGATTTTTTCTGTGCGTTGTTGAACAATAAAAAATTGCAGCATGCGCGTTAGCTAAAAGCCGAATTCTCCTGTCTCTCAATCCCCTTTAGCAGCCATTGGCATGTACATTGAGCACTATCTGACAAGAAAGGGTTGCTACGTTATATACGCTGTGCGTAACCTCCTTGGTTTCAGAAAGGTTTAGCAAGCGTTGGGCCGCAGTGCCATGAATACAGAGAACTAGTATATACCATGAACTCGAGGTGGTTAAAGGTGGGAAGTAGACACGAAGCGCAAGCCGTGAGAAAGTGTGCGTGTGCCTCCTCTCGTTCAGTCCTTGGAATGTCCGCTGGATGGCGGTGCTTCTATATGAGGAATATAAGATGAAAACATGCGAGATGGTGGTACTTGTAGTGTTGAATAGGTGTACGAACGGACACACAGACAGATGCATGGACGGACGCACGGATGGCTGCATGGACGGATGGACTATTGGACGGACGCAGGAGCGGATGCATGGACGAACGCAGGGACGTACGCACAGATAGACGTGCGGACACACGAACAGACGCACGCGCGGACGGGCGGATGGACGAACGGGCGGCCCCACAGACGCACGCATGGATGGACGGAAGCAAGAACGAATGGACGGACGAATGCTTCGCCCCACTTTCCACCATTCCCTCTGTGGATATGCTGCCATTTTTTTCTATTAAGGGCAGGTTGTCTTCAGCAATTTGTGTTCTTTTGTTTGACATCAACGTTGTGTATTTCTCCGTACCCAAGATCACGAAAGCACCGCAGCACTTTGTTCTTTTGTTTGACATCAACGTTGTGTATTTCTCCGTACCCAAGATCACGAAAGCACCGCAGCACTTTGTTCTTTTGTTTGACATCAACGTTGTGTATTTCTCCGTACCCAAGATCACGAAAGCACCGCAGCACTTTGTTCTTTTGTTTGACATCAACGTTGTGTATTTCTCCGTACCCAAGATCACGAAAGCACCGCAGCACTTTGTTCTTTTGTTTGACATCAACGTTGTGTATTTCTCCGTACCCAAGATCACGAAAGCACCGCAGCACTTTGTTCTTTTGTTTGACATCAACGTTGTGTATTTCTCCGTACCCAAGATCACGAAAGCACCGCAGCACTCGCATGACCTTTCGGAAGCTATACTCACCTATGCACCATCTTCGTAAATACGTTTTGCATGAACGCCTCGCCGAGATTCACGTAATGGACGTCATTGAAGCGTCGGGACGTGACGACGTAAGCGTTAAAGAACAATGCGTATATGCGGTCGTATCGCCGCATCACCAGCGCCAGAGAAACGAACGCGGCAGAAGAGTTTCGGAAGAGCGTTTGCTCCCCTCCCTCTCGCGTCACAATTGGCGGACGCAAACAAAAGGCGTTTCCGGATAAAACGAACCCGGTGAAGAAAGGGAATACAAACACTTCTCCCAGAGAAGTGCGAAGAAGGGAATAAACAAGAAATAAACAAGAAAAAAAAAACAGGGCGTAAGCAGGAAACGTTCTTCGTGCGGCCGCTATAAAGTGGCTGGGCTCGAATCCAATGTCGCTTGCGGAAGTCGGAAGCCCACCATTTCCGGACGCGGGGATTTCTTCGCGCGCCCAGCTGCTAGCTGCAGGCGAACGCGTGCGCGGGTTGGTGCCATGCTTGGCCCACACTACAGCCAAGACACGTACGCAGAGAGAGAGAGAGAGAGAGAGAGAGAGAGAGAAACCCGTTGAGGCGTTCTCGGTCGAGTACAGCGCCGCGGGACTACCGTTAGGGGCCTCTTCCTGCTATAGACTCCCGAGGAAGGAAAAGAACCGCCGGAGAAGGCATTCGCGGGGCCGATAAGATCGGATGCGTGCCGCAGCCACGTACGCGGACCCTGCAATTCGCTTTTCATTTCCCAGCCACCTTTAAACGAACGTCTTACGTGTTCCTACCTGAGGGTCGTATATTGCAGCCATCGGTTACACCACGTTGCACAACGAATAGGATAAACCGAGGTGGAGAAAAGAAAAAAGAAGCCGTTGGTCTCAGCAGGAAGGTCGTCCAGTTGCGCAAGTGTGTACGCCGTAGCATGATATCGTTTAGTGTCAGATGTCCACTTTCCTATATCTTTGGGTGGTGCGTAGATAGAGATTGTCTTGCAAGGATGTTTTCGTTTTCTGAAGATATACGCGCGTCATTCTACATCCGCTCCACCTGTTTATGAGAGAGCTGTATCTGCACTTTTGAATTCATCGGAAATGAGCGACTACCTCTATCTACACTTGAAAGAAACAATAGTGTTTACGTAAACGCATACAGAACCTTCATTGGCGAATTTAAAAGCTGTTTTCTTGTCACCATGAAAAAGGGAATTCAAGAATTGCCAAGTAGGATTTTGACAAACTTTCATACAATTCTACTCAAGCTGGTAGGCGGTGGAAGGTGGACGAAGCCATGTAATACATTTGCACATGTAGCCTACATATTTCAGTGTTTTCCATGTTCTTGGCTCTACCCATAAGTATCACCAAAAGGTGTATATATACTCTCAGACATACCGTTTCCTAATTACCGTCTTCGAAGTAACTGGAAACATGTCTATCTCATCATAGTCGTTCTGGTGAGTGCGCAGTGCTGCCTTCGTGTCCTCTCTGAACGTTTATGTTTTCCTTTTTGTTAGTCATCCTGTAATGCTGGTAAAGCGTGTGAGTTCACAGACATCCCCGTGTAAAAACATGTCAAAACCACAGAGAGCCGATATATTACTTCTGTTGATCATTTCAACATTCATCTAAACATGCAGATGACGTGACCTTCCTGTAGGGTCAGGAGTTCGAGCAGCTGTATATATATTAAGGTTTCGCACTTCTGTGTGGTATGCAGTGGAAGCTGACTTGACATAGTGCGTGGAACTATTGTGTACGAAAACATAGCTTCCATTCAATGAGCTATAACATATTCACGAAGCGCGTCCAGGAAAGCAGTCTGTGGAAACAAAATTATTTGTGTCTTGCGTGATGACTGATGATGTAATGTAGGGAGAACTGAGCAGTGGATAATAAGAGTTATTCGAAGGCAACGCGGTGAGAAATCGAAGCCGTCGTTCGTGAGTTATCGCATATCTTGGAGCATAAAGTGATTCCTTTAGCTGAGATGTCAGCAGGCATTGCAGGAGACAGAAGAGCACACAACTTTATTAGACTTAAATAGAACAACATAAAGTACAAGGCTGCACTGGCAATAGCTGCGTCTTTCAAACACAGGACACACTACAAATTATCACTGAAGCAGCGCTAAAACGCGTAGACCAGGAGAATCAAACAAACACGTAGGACGAGCGTTGCACTACAAGTTATATCCTGTCGCACTACAAGTCGAATTCGATGATGGTTCATTGTGCAAAAATTATACTTGTGGCAGTACAATTATATTGGAAGCTCTACATAGCACGAAAACGTATGCTAGACCAGAGTACCTGTTCCTTTAAAGGCCACCTGGCTAAAGACCAGACCATCTGGGTGCGAATTCAGAAAAGCTTCAGTTTCCTAAGTGCTCCTTGTAATTGGTCTGCTGGCTTTACTAATGGCATGCTCGGAATCAATATTGGCATAAGCTTTTTCAGCAAAAAATTGTCTTTAGGCGATGTTTGTGAATCCTATCTCTGACCCACTCACAGTGGTTTCGTTGCACTGTTCGCAACATCCAGTTCCGCGTGTAGGCAGGCTTCGCTTGAAGCGCCGCAATTCGATGTGCGTGCTTGCAGGGCACGATGCGGGGGCCAGAATGGCATGCGGTAGGAAAACGCGCGTTCTTGCCCAGTAGGTTGGTTGAACCGAGTAGGAGCCCTTTAGAAGGAAACGCAGCAGGGGACCTGCCGGAGAACAACGAGTGTGTCACCTCGGCATGAGCCACGCTGTCCAACGTGCCCGTGTTTACTGCGACGAGCTGGTGCGTTACCTTCGACAAGATTCATACCGAGTACTGTCTGTTTGTTCGCGAAGCTAACACCCGTTATACGGCGCACTGAACGCCGTATTCACTCCATTTCGTGGTCGTCACTAAAACGCTTCTAAGCTTGGACACCCACGCAGACGTCGCCTGGAAACGAGTGCTTCTCCTAGCAGCTTTTCAACTCTCATCTTTGGGTCGGACCAAAAGGGTGAGATCCCGTGGAGGGCGGCTTCGTACTTTTTCGAAGATCGTGTTACAGATAAATATTAGGATAGCTCAATTTACGTACAGAGGTTCAGACCACATGTTCGCAAAATATTTTCGGCTAGAACTTAATTAATAATTCGCGCGCTGTTCCTGAGGAGTAGGGAAAATTCGCCATTTGAGAATTTCAGCTATTCCGAACGTTTTGTTCATTGTAAGAGATCTTATAAATATAAAATATTAGTTCATTTGGCCGAAAATCTTTTCTGGGGAGTTTATATTCTCTCCATTCTCTATGTTCGAACACAACGATGTGGAAAAATGACTCACTAAACTGCCGCTTACTGTTTCATGCGAAACGGGCGGCATGAACAGATATACACGTGCAGCACCAAGATATGTTATGCGTAGTAGGGTTGTAGAAAGTTCCCAAGCCACGCTGCCATATGATTACATGGAATAGCGACCCGCCAACCACTGTAGACACTTCATATCCACAAAGCTATCTCAACTTACCATGCCTGAAGGTTGAAAACTAACTTAGCCGGATCAGCTCTGTGCCCAATTTATAAAATTACTTTTTATTACGCCAATCTAATAGTTATCTTTTTTTTTCTTTTTTAATGTGATCCAGTCTTGGCTTTAATACATAATACTTTGCGTGTATATGTGTATTACATGTGGGCCACAAGACTGCTCTTAAGTATTGGCCCCTAATGACCAACAAATGGCATTACTTATGAATGGCGTGTTCTTAGTGCTTGCTTGTACACGTCTTAAAACTTTCCTCGTTGTTAAGCGATACTGGTGTTTCTGGATTACGTTGATCGACAATAGCATAGTTGGTCTTACTTAAGGTACTCTATATTGGCGATACTGGTAAGGGTAATGGTAAGGGTAAGTGGTAGACAGTATTGCTGTTTGTGTTTACAAAGAACTGTGTGATGTCTTACAGTGACGTGTCTCGTTGTATGGTCAAACTAAGACGATCCTATATTCCGCAGCGCAGTTCTGAAGTATAGTAAAACAAAAACTAAAAAAATTTCAAGCGGGGATTACTCATGGAAGTAAGTAGCGTGTGTACGAAATAGTAAGGCCAATAGCACTGAGTGTAGCTTAAGGCTAAATCAATAGACCAATAGTCAAAACCGTAGAAAAATGGTCAGTAACGCGCCATGTTTATGAACCTATACGGGGTATATAGTATATAATATTTATAGCGCAGTTACGGAAACATTGAGTTCAAGCTTGCTGTAATGCAGAAAGTAAAGAGTCGCAATCAATGGACGAAATGTAATGTGTCTCTGACCTCCTTGCGGCTGTGAGAGGCTTTCGTAAAACTCTCAACATCTAAGGCTTGTCCTGCCAAGGAGCGCAATAACGTTCCCTCGGTGCTTACATTTCAAAAAGACACGTACAAAACACAGGCGACACCTAAGACGTGGGCTACGGCCTCTACTGTGAATTGTATAGATGTTTACACTTTGCTTCCCTCTTTGCGTCTCCAACCAAATACGCTTAATGAAGAGTCAGTCTTCAATGATGCAATATCTTTATGTCATCTATGTCCTTCACTTCATACGTCCTAATGCGTTCTTAAAGCAGCAGAAAGTCTCGTTCCGAATTTTTACTGTCATAAACGTTACATCTTCTGGCTCTGCCGTTCGCTCTCAAGCTAGAAATGCAAGCTTTTCCTTTTTTTCTATGGGTGGTTTCCCCTTTACGACGCGCAGGTAAGACGACGAGTACGCCCACTCGAGAATAATCCGCGTAATTCGGGACTGCGTAACATGCCAAGGCTCTCAATGTGTCTGAGCGTTCGTACAAGGCGACACTTTAGCAGGAGCGCCGATAAAAACGACCCAAGGACAAACACGCCAGCCAACGAAGAAAAAACAATAACACTAATCGTTACGACAACAAGCGACGCCCTGACGTTTCTTCTGCACGTGGGGCAAGGTCGACGATGCGAAATGAACGGAGAAGTCAACGTCCCTCGCTCGTTACGTAACCGTACTCAGAGTAATCACACCCGGGGGACGCTATGGCCGCGTGTCAAGGTCTGGCGGCGACGGTGACTGTAGGATGTTGCGTGCGCAACAGTTGTGGGTGTGTGGGCCAATGCCTTCTGGTCTGCGCTACTCCCAAGTGCAAGTGACTTGGTGCTGCATTCAGTTCAAGGCGAGGGTGCACACGTAGGAGGCAGTATCTAATGAAGCGACGCGGGCTTCTATTGTCTCGTCATGCATACACAAAGGCGTACGCCTGCACTGTCGAGCTACCGTACGCAGAGAATTCCGAGTCGCCCGTAGGCCTTCCCGATACAAGTGCGTCAAGCAGACGTGCAATTAAGCCACGGAAACTGTAGGGTACATTAGTGGCTCTTTTATATTTAAATTTTAAAGAATAGAGGAGAGAGGAAATGAAATTGGACAAATAGTGTGTTTTCACGCAGGCGGAAGGCGGAACAATGTATGCCGAAGAATGCATACGACGTTATTTCGTGAGCTACCACATGCAGCGATTGTCTAACTATGTCATCTCTGGAGCTATTTACACGTGTGCTAGATTTATTCCTTGCCAGACAGTCATATGTCGGAAGGTAGGTAGGTGTTATAACACAGGGACATCCCACTGCGTTATACGTACGTACCTCCTTATTCATACTGTACATATTTGTCTCATGCATACTGTACATATTTCGGGGAAGGTGCAAGGTGTAGCAAAGCACTATTTAAAGCTATAATTCTCATTATTGCGTATTAATATCAGTAGGATACAGCAGTGGTTGAACAGAAGTTTCGTGCATTAGCCCACTAATAGGCACCAACAGATGTTATTTGTAGGCGCCGCTTGGCCGCCCTGTTATTTTGTCGAGTAGATCTCAATGTTGGGAATATCCACAACGGGTAATGTGTGAATGCCTTTTGTAGAAATTGGGGAAGCAGACCTCGGATTGTTTGTCTAGTGGTCAACTGCCTAGCGCCAGGCTGAGGCGTTAACTGATAACGGAATGCATTGGGACTAAGTTCTTCCGCTTTAGAAATGTAAAAATAGAAGAACGAATGCATGCATTAACGGAGATATTAGGGCATATGCGTCCTGACAACAAAAATGATTTTGATTTTATGACTAAAATGATGAGCAAAGGGGTGTAAACAGACAGTGTCAGGTCAAACTTTGGTTGTAATTACAGATTCAATTTTCTGTTCCCTGGCTCTCTATGTTAGTTTAGGAAATGTCGCTTCTCCCACAGTGCATATACTATGAGGTGTGATGAGCTATGTAGAACAAGAACGTATTGACTTATTTGGTCGTTTCATTAACATGCCATACTTCGCAATTTCTTCAGCTATACCTATGCGTGGGCGTCACTGAATCAGAACCTTCATGATCACAATATGACTGATTACTCTACATGGAGAGTTAATTGGTACACTCTCCAACGATTTTCACTATTAAACATTGATTAATTATTCACTTATCTTCCTGAGTTAAGAGGATGCCTCTGGTAAAATTTAGGCGATTTAAAAGCCCTTGATAACGATAAGAATTACCATGTTGTGGAGGCTTTGAATTCATTGTCAAGTATACGGTGGTCAACGTTCGATCTCACCTGGTTTGTTAATGTTGCCACACGCGATGTTAGCCTCGCAGACCTGGCCAGCAGTTGGTGTATTTGTGAAAAGTGTCCCAATATTTAAGCCTACCCAATAAACATATATTGCACGCTTGTCATGGTTTACATTACAGTGACCATTGCCTCCACTCTGTACGCACTGCCACAATTCAGAGCTTGCAACAAGCAAGCATTCCATTCCAATTTCTTTAGGTTAATTCGTGAAAGTGCACATTTCGCCGTGTCATAGTGCATTCGCACTTTCATAGTGTGAACTTTTCAAGTTGGCAGAAACGAGGTCAAGTATTCTTGAATACCAAGCTTTCGAAACTTCAGTACTCGTGCGCATTCGAGAGCGTGGATCAGGGCACTTAACGACGCAACTAACCCGACTATTTCTATGCCTGCATGTGTCTCGGCAGGAAACAGGTTACGTATTGCGAGCATCCATATATCATGTCTTGCGTGTTCGCCATTAACAAAATCAAATACGGGAGCACGAGACCTCGGGAAAGATCCCGGAAGGGCTTACGATTATGGCAATCGCTGCAATTACTCTTGCTGTTCGCATGGAATTAGGCGTGGCTCGAGAGATAATTGGCAAGAGTTCGTGGCAGCATGGCGCCCGGTTGGTTCTCCTTCGCCTCTCTCGATCAATCAAGCTATTTGTACGGTCGGTTCACTGGGTCAACCAATGCACGTACGGGTATTTTGTTTATAGATTAGAAAGCACCTAACTAGAACCAAGAAAAAAAGAAAGAAGTATAAATACAGCAGCAATCGAAAATGTAGAAAGCTCTTTTAGAAAAATTTTTCGACGAGGTCAGTTGTTATCTCTTTACTAATATAGGCGATAAAAAGCAATCGCAATCATTATTATTCAATGAAATAAATCTAGAGCACTATCTTGTGTCTTTGCGGTGCTTTTCGAAGTGGCGCGAATATACACAAATGAAGTAAAACACTCTCCTTCGTTAGTTGGTACATAGTTGCCGGATGATGAAGGCACGGCAAGAAAACTCATATTCATGTTGTGTTTTGATGTCGTGCTTTTGTTTTCTGGAATATAAAAGTTCTTTTCCTTAGCCCCCGCCTGTGCACGATGCAGTCAACGTGCACTCTTTTCATCCTTGTGCTGTGGCGAACTTCCTTAACTTTTCAGGCAAACACGAAAATCCCGAAAAACATTCGTGGAAGGGTAAGGCTGCCACAGTGCACCTTTTGTGTCATTCGTATTGTTGACGTGTGTTTTGGGTTTCATAGTTTACGATATCGTTTCTTTGAACTGCTATTCGTGATGGTTACAGTTCTCGTTGGGTTGAGTAGAATTAATTTTACTTGCTCAACAGTTATGCCCGGGGCCAATGTGCCAACATGATACTTCAAGTATAGTACGCTACAGCACGCCGCACACGTTGAAATAGTGAATTCTATACATATATATTATGTATATTCAAAACGTAATAATCGGACTGTGTTTCAAAACATATTTTTGATAACTTTTTAAAAATATACACTTTCTAAAAAAAGTCATGGTATAGATGTTATAAAATCAATATATTAACAAAGTTGGAGAAAGCCCAGGTAAAGAGAGGACGCGTGTGATGTTCTATTAGTTACTACTGCTAATCTGGGCGCGTTTAGCGTATTGGATACTGCCACAGCCAAAATATAAACATCCTACTGAATCTCGTGTAGTGTCGTATATGTTAAAAACATTGACATTGCATGACCACCCGCCACGGTTTTGCGGAGCCTTCCTCTACAACATCTCTCATAAACATATCGTAGTTTTCGAACACAAACCCCGACAGTTGGACTCGTAGTCTGAAGACTAATTACTGTGTAACATTTGGCACAGCGAAAAACATCTCCCCGATCACCATCGTGAGATGTGCGTTCTTTCTAACGACACAAATGAATTCCGGGGTGCCTGTGTAAACGAATCTATAGGAGGAAGGGGCGCTTCTCCTGAGCAATCACTGGTACTTGTCGTTCAATATCAGATCGTCCTTCTTCGTTTACCTATAGCTCAACACCACGCGCTCAGATGCGATCGTTTTAGCTTTGTGTCCAAGTGCCCATGAAAAGTCGGCGGCGGCGTTATCGGGCCCCTGTGCGTAAGACATGCGGTAACTCTAGCAACTCGCGGTCCGCGCGCAACCACGTCCGCTCTCCGCGTTTCTCTCCTGACACCAATGCCAATGGGAGCGTGAGTGTTTTTTCGAGCAGGGCCGTTGGGGCCACAAATGCTTCCTTCGGCTTGAGTGCGGCTCAGCTGCGTCTTCCCGCCTCTGGTGATTAACGCCTGTACGAACTCGCAGGAAATCCTCGCACTCTGCGTGACTCCGGAAAAGAAAACAATCGACTTTATCGAATGCGAAGTAGTCGCGCACGTGATAGCGATAGGGTTTGTTTGGACTTCCAACGCCGGATGAGTCGCATTCATGTATGGTAATACAAGCAGCGGATGTTCAGAGCGGACCGAGATTGTTACGTGTGCACCTTGTGTCGGGAAGTTAAACAATGCTCAATATTCGTACCAAAAATTACACAACACGTTTGTTATCCCTCGATTGTTTTGAACGTTCATCTCACACGAAATATTCGCACGCAATGTTATTGAGAGCTAACAGACAATGAAAAGAAGGAAGCAGACGAAGGTAGAAGGTGTGAAGATTAACTAGAAAGACATCCGGTTGGCCACCCTACTCTGAGGCTTTAGGGAATGGGACAAAAAAGATGAAAATGAGGGAAGAAAAGGAAAAGAAGAGGGAGAAGCAGGCAGTAAATTAACTGCAGCGCGTAGAACTCCACCGCAAGTCAGAGGCATTCACACAAACCCGTCGTCCTCAAAAAGCACAAGAAGGCTTTTCCTGCTTTGCGGGCTGTTGAAAGTTGTGGACGTTGGTGTAATAGCACCTGCACAGAAAGTGGCCGATCATCCAGTCGCCGCAATGTGTTGGCAAGTACTTGTCTCTCTGAGGCAAATCAAGGACAGTGACTAGGAAGATGTTCAATATTTTCATCGGTGAAGCATCGTATGCCGCACTCTCAGTTATTCCAATTAACGAGGTATATGCTTTCTTTAAAGGAACTCCCAGCCAAAGGCGATAGAACATCGAAGCTTCACATGAATTTAGGCTGGATGGAGGATGAAGTTGTAGTGAAGGGTCAAGTTCATGTAGTCTGGTACGTCGTATGCTTGGAGTGTATTCGTCAACTGGCCCGCAGTCTCACACTCAGTCAGTGTGAGACTGCGGGCCAGTTGACGAATCTGCGTCGCAGCGTCCACTCTTGAAAGCGGAATAGGAACGCTGTTCGCTTCCTGATGTGACGCGCTATCATTGCCGCTACCACAATGCCCAAGTAACCACTGATGTAAGGTGACGTCGTGCCCTTTTGTGTCAAGAGGTGGTGAAGGTTCACGGTTTCACATGTTGACTGGACGTGGAATCTGCATCAGAGAACTGACCACCGGCACTGTAACGCTGGTTTTGTATGAGAAAACAGCCCATTTGCTTGGTCTTTCTTCAGAATGAATGAATTCCAGTGCACTACGCAGAGCCGCGAGTTCTGTCGCCGTGGACGTCGTCACATGTGAGATCTTAAAACGCAGAGTTACCTCTTGTAATGGTATAACCACTGCTTCACCAGAACTGTACGACGTAGGCGTGGCATCCGTGTAGATGTGCACGTGGTAACTGTAGGTCTGGCCCAGTAGAAATAGACTCAGTTGTTTTAGAGCATGTGTCGGTAGGTCTGGCTTTCTCTGCATTCCTAGGATCATTAAGTAAACTCCCGACCGGCTCAAGCCCCAAGTAAGAAGCAGTGGCTTTAACGCAGATGCGTACGCCACAGCAAATAATAAGGTGGGCTTGCAGAAAACGGCACTGTATGTTGTGCGGGGCCTTTCAGCAGCGAGTCTCCCCAGGTGGTGGGAAGGGGTCCTGGCATAATGCCCGAGATGCAGATGATGATGCCAAGGAGCGTATAGAGAATGTAACTAATAGTAATAGTAACCTGAGCATTTAGAAGAGAACTTGTACAAAAAGATAGCTTGCCGTTATCTTGCAGTTTTCAGAAGGTCTCAGCTTCGGTTTCAGCCAACGATAAATAATCTTTTCGTCCACCTTTTTTTTGCATTTGAATTACAGGTGATGCTGATTACATCCCCTTTACTTTCCTTGGCGTCATTGTCCGTCAATTCTTATTAACATTACGCCTAACAAAGAAAACGAACATTTCAGTTTCGCTTTTCTTCCATTCAGAGCGAGAGTGTCATTCTGGGCGACTTGATGCATTCGAGTAGTTCGCGAAGGACTATTAATTAGTTAGCCGCCCAACTCATAATAAGATTACTTGCTACTTCACGCCACCATGCAGAAAAAGAGTTCGACACTTGCCGTCATGGCTACTGACAGCGATGCACTCCTTGGTTTATATTCACCTATATAACCTATAATGTGGACGGATGGGGGAAGGCCGCCGCTGTAACACAGTTGGTAGAGCATCGTACGCGTAGTATGAAAGACGTGGGTTTGGTCCATGCCATCGGTAAGTTATATATGTTTTCATACACTTTCTTTGCATTTACATTACAATACCAATAATTCTAATAACATCTTGCATACTTTCGTTGCGCGATTTTTTTGCTATTTTTCATTAACACTGTGTCTAACAAAAGAAAACGAGCCCATAGATTTTCCACTTTTTTCTACAATTGGAGTTACGTTTGTTTGAAGATCTTGTGAGATGTCTAGGTAGCTGCGAGGACTTGAGCTGTCTGCGTGGAAAACTAGCCTTGTGTCTCAATGCTAAAACACTTAGAGCAAAACGCTTAAAATAGAAAATTCACACTTTTATTGCAAGGGCGAAGCAATGAATGTGATAGCAAGAGATTTTAATTGTATGAATAAATACAAGCAGCTAAATATATTCAGCGGACCGCTGAAGCTCTGAGAAAGATGCTTGAAAAGAACGCACAGGTATAGACAGGACAATCGCAAACTAACAGTTGTCACAATTGTTACACCTTTGTGTTTGAACAACGCGCTGCAGGTATCGACAATCCGGAACCCAGTGCTGTTAGATATTTATTTTTCCTTTCGATTGCAGCCTGTAGAATGACCCCTACCCGTTTCCTGCCACATGGTGGCGTGTGACTCAATGTGCGCCTAAAGCCACTGTTTTATGTATGTCCGGTATTTTTAGACCACGAGAGTGTTTTATGCCGGGGTTCAACATGTCTTGGATGATGCACTTCCGTCACGGAAGTGACGTTGAAAATTAAACTAAGAGTTTGCAAGAAATGAACCACAATGCAAGCATTTGTCACACGGAATCAAACCAGCAACACCTCGATTCTCAACGCGCGGCGCCAGCCACAACGCCGCAGAGTGTACGTTGCCAGGACTGCTAACGTCAAGCCATTTATATACACCTACATCGTTTGTCAGTCCTCAGAGATTCGAAACACTAGCGCGTTCTCGTTATCAGTGGCGAGATGGCGCGATGGACTCGCATTGGACGCGCTCTAAAGTTGGTCTCCTTCACAAAGCACCACACGGAGTGTGGTCTCTCCTGCACGTGGTTATCAGATTCGTGATGAAGGTCACTTCGCACGCTGCCACGACCGCGTTAACGAAAGGAGCGCGCTGCTGACACACGGCGCAGGAAGAATTGTGACAGTTGGCCCTTGTCCTGTGTTTATTTGTGCGCTCGTTCTGAGCGTCTTTCTTTCTGTTTTAATAGCGCGCTTCAATGGTCGAGCTGCGGCAGTTGTTAGTCCGCGCTAGTCCTGTGTACGCTCATTTCGTGCGTGCTTTCTGCTTCAGGTGTGCGCTGCAAGTTTCGCGCTGCTTGCCGTTCTTAACGTGACTTTGCAATTTGTTGCTGTTCCTGAAACAATGTACAATAAACACTCAGATACCTGTGTAAAAACACGTTTCACTTCGTTGTTATACCGATTCCTATGAAAGGGGATCAGCCACGTTTTTTTTTTCGTTTCACATCACAATGTCTACAGGAAGGGGCCACTTTTACGTGCGCGTTGCATGGGCAGTTTTTGAAATAGAAAAAAAATGTATGAGCATTGCGTAATATCAAACACGTGCACGCTTCTGCGAAATATGCGTCAACATGTCCACTAATATAAATTACTATCTGAAGTTTTACGTCCCGACACTACGATATGAGTATGAGAGATGCCGTGGAGGAGGGCTACGGAAATAGCAATCTTTTGGTGTTCTTTAACGTCGTTCGGTAACATCGCACCATAAACGGGCCTCAATAATTTCGCCTTCATCAAAATGCGACAGAGCAGTCGGAATCGAGCCATGACCTGCGGGTCAGCAGCTGAGCGCCGTATCCGCTACGCCACCGCGGTGCACCGCAGCTAACATAAACCTATGTATGTACATTAAGAAAAACATGATCGCCCAAAACACGTGCTCGTTGCCATGATGGTGAGTCAGCATGTGACATTTTACAAGCATGAGTACGTGTCAGACGTACTTACCCCTCCGCCCTCACCCTTGCTCACGAAAGGGATGACCCTCGCACTAAATGATTATTCAGCGCACTCAGCACTCAAAGAAGTTTCATTACACTTCGAAAGCACTTCTTTGTCAGGAACAATTTTTTTATCTAAGAAAAATGAGCACCAAGGTAAACAATGCCTAAAGTTGTACATGAGAAAGCTATCGATAGACCACAAGTTAACGTGTTTCCATCGCAGTTTCGAAGTCGAGCCTCTGTTCTGATTAACGTGAAGGCATAAATACGTAAATATCAATACAAGCTACATTACATCGACAATTACCTTTAGGCAGATCGATTTTTTTCTTTTTTGCTTCTTTTTCACATATAAAATATTGTACTCTGATGCATACGAACGACGTTTGGACACATATTTGTCCAAATAATTCCGGCAGATACTGCCAAAGTAGGAAACCAGGAATATCAGAGATTCTTTGTGCCTAATGGTTTCGCACATCTAAAATTGCTTTTGTAGTTTCCTGCCCATACTAATTATAAAAGTGATTTCTCAGCCATCTGTGGCTTTGAAATGTGAGGCACATACTCCGGTGCTCACTATGGCAATGGTGTAACAGCATATGGTTTAGCTACAAGAATAGAGAGCATTCGCCTCTGTATACGCTATTTTCAGAACCATTGCACTAAATGAACTGAACTGCCTCAAAGCCTACCTTTAAACTAGGAGCCAAACAGCGAGCATGAGCGTTAAAACATGTGAGAATGTGGGCGACGTGCTATCCCCTTACACATTTACAGGCACGTCTCCTTTTATTAATCGGATGACTCTGACACACTACAGGACAGCGATTTGACAGATGGGACATTTACACTTGCGTGCGAAAGAAATAGAACGAAATCTTTGTGCAATTTCTGTGCTGCGTGTACAGACATCACCAAATTTTCTTGCCCCAAAACATTGAGAAAATCGGTAACTTCCTGTAACGTGCTTTTCAATGCAATTTTCGTATCGTTCGTGTGCTTTGAGAAACTTCTAAACTGCACATTGAAAGTACATTCCCAGCACATTTTCTAAACTATCATAACTGCTTCTAATAATGTTGTGTCAATCTATTCATCCATGTATAAGAATCCCTTTTCCTTTCAATGTGCATAATGGGGCTGGCCTATGTTGCTGTTATAGGTATTCAACAAAAAGCTCAGCTAAGCGATCATCTGTCTTGTCTATCGATACTTAGATTAAACTTAGCAGAGGACGAAACAAAAGTAGAAGGAAAAAGGACGATCGCAGTTCATCCTGTCTACTTCATCTACTTCTGTTCCACTCCCCTGCACAGTTTTACTAGTTTACATATCATACAAACCGAGCCTAAGCAGTATAGCGATACAAGCGTATCGCGATGGTATCTCCGAGGTACTTTGGAATATTTCCCTATCGAGATACATTTGCAAAATATATTTGTATCTCGGTAGTGGAATACTTTTGCAATGTATCGATTGTGTCGCGATACAGTACAGGACGTGGGTATCTCGTTACTTTTTTCCCAGAAATTAGCTAACGTGTTTTAAAGGGGGAAGGAATACTTTTTTTTTGTCCTTTTCCAAGCAAAGGACCTGTACCAGTCGGCAACACAGTGAAGGTAGTGAAGGATTTCCCATATACACAGAACGGTCCATGAGGGAAATGTGACTGGTGCAGCTGATGGCAGAATCCCGGAAGGGACATTAGCATCCTCTACCCGAAAAAGTATCTGACTCTCAAGGCAGGCATCGCATCCCTATATTTGTTCACGCAGAAGGCCATTTCGAGAATTCACGAGTGTCTTAAGGCTGACTGAACGCTGCCTAAATGACAGTCTATTTGAAAAGTTACTGTAGTTTAAGCACAACTAACGCAGCAACCTTGTATACAACAGACCTCGAGTCTAGAATTAATATACACTTTTTTAAATGCACTAGCTGTCTTTCCCATGAGATTCAAGCGATAGTCTTTCCTTGCAAGTAGCAATGCATTGGAACATATGTCACGGTATAATCCTTCACCCAGTAAATGTCTGAGCGGAGCATCAGCATCTTCGGAATCTAAAAGTCTGCCAGTATTGTATCTGTATCCATGTAACTGTATTCCGGAGATATTTTCGCTTTTTTATATTGTATGTACGAAATATTCCGCTGCGTCAAAGACAACTGTATCTCATTATCTGAATGTGAGGCTTTCAGCCAAGGTATTTTTATATCTGTATTCCAGAATAATTTTTCAGTATCTCTGTTCAGCCCTGATACGAAAGCACTTTACTGTCAAGTCCGTTCAGGAAGTCAGCAGACAGAGATAGATGTCACTGTAGCCTTGATCGCAAAGTCTGTCTGCCTGCCAGTCGTATGTTTTTATTGATTCATTGTAGTTTTTGACTACACAAAGCGACATGGGCCATTCGAAGCATTACGTTGTCCGTTATCCATAAATATGCCCCCGTAAATCAAAAAGTCAGAACAATTTATGAAGTGGGCTTCTCCAAGCAAAGCCTAACATTGCTGTGAAACCAACTTTGACGAAGCTCTTCTAATTTTGTTTCATAGAAGCACACGTTGGTGGACTAGCCGGTTCAGGCCCAATGAAAAAAAACAAAAAAAACAGAGTTGGTATGGCTGCGTTGCGCATATTCTTTGCGCCGAACGGCCATATTTCTGGTGCCTTATTCAATGAATCCCGATTCAGCCTTCTCCCGCCAAAATTTTTAGGCACCGATTTAGTGACGACTAGGCGTTGCATTCTTGTGCCATTGTACAACACTTGGACATTTTGCCTGACGGAATGCTTTGCTTAACTTTAGGACGACCTTGGCATGCGATCTAGTCGTAAAATGTAGCCTAAACTGAGATGGCAAGCACACGCGTTCACTGACGTCCTCTTCATTTACGTATATCACACAATAAAAATATACAGCTTGATAGCAAGAGCGATACCATCGTAACACAGAAGAATGTTTCTTGGGAGGATTTGTCAATGAAGTTTTCGTTAGGGTGCTGATGAAAATCGTCGTTTACTCGTAATCTAAACTTGAATTGTTGTTTAATGTGTAGAAGCCATTGTACTATTTCCATAGTAGCATTCTAAATTGGAGGGCCAACAAAAAAGGCGGAGGAGGGGGAGAAGTTGACGTTCTGGAAAATCGCGGTGAATGACGTTCTGGTGGCAGTGGTGCCACCGATGCCAGTCGCTATCGAGCCTCCACCTATGCAGCTGCACTGCAATAAAACGTCCACTTGGGGCTTTTTGACGGACTGCTACCGCACTACACCAACAAGAAAGGAAGCAGACTGCAGCCTTTGCCACGTAACTACAAACGCACATGCACATTTTCAGGTCTTCTTTTTTTCTTTCCCTTTTCTCCGCCGACGTCGGAGCATGCATGCAATGCTCCTTCTTCCTCAGCAACGAGAATCCCAAGCATTTGACGAGGTGGGCTTTCCCTTTTCCACCGCGACTTCCGCATTATTATCATTAGGCGAGCGCTCAGGTTGCAGTGCGCGGTCAAGCGCATGCAAGTCGCCGCCACACGGGAAGCCCATGACTTCCCGGTCGTCGCCGTCGCCGTCTCCCCCACCGCGCCGTCTCCGCAGCCGACAGACCGGCTTGCCAGCTTCCTTCCTTCCTTCCTTCCTCATCGCTTCCTTCCGAACGAGCCTGCAAGCACCGTACGAAACACGCGGCAAAGGCGGCCACCCTCTTTTTTTATATATACCCCTTTCGAGGTACGCTACAGCTGGTCGGCCAGCCCTCGAATGCGTGGAAAACAAAAGGAGCGCGCAAAATAACGAGCAGATTACCCGGTCGCTCTCACCATCACCCTTTGCGCGGCGCGTCTAGTATGCAGAAATGGCCCATTGTCAAGCAGTGCTAGAGTACGTGTATATGGTCTCGCGAAAGAAGAGG
This sequence comes from Rhipicephalus microplus, assembly GCF_013339725.1. Taxonomy (NCBI): domain Eukaryota; kingdom Metazoa; phylum Arthropoda; class Arachnida; order Ixodida; family Ixodidae; genus Rhipicephalus; species Rhipicephalus microplus. Next base: position 8,253,040 of record NC_051173.1, read on the forward strand.
GTGAGGGAGGAACAACCGCGCGGCGTGAGCCAAAAATGGATGGAAATAGCCAGGCCCCGCGGCCTTTCTATTTTTCTTCGAGTTCACGCTCATTTTTTGTTTGTTTGTACCGTCCCATCCTTAACAGTGCTGGTACTGTTCTGGCACAACAGAGAGAACAACGTAAACAAAAACGACAATGAAAGAAAACATTAACTGGGCTTACGTCTATATCTCACGGTGGCGGCGCGTCAAGATGCGTCGATTCAGGAAAATACGAAAATCGACACATAAACGACCGCTGTGGTCAAAGCTACACAGGTAGTATGTCAATGTATATCAGTATACTGAGAATAGAAAGGGTGGAGGGGCGTATTCTTCCCAGCATAATGAATGGGGTGCTCGTTCTCACCCGACCAAAGGCAACAGCGGTCGATCGAGCAGTCGCTTTATGCGTCCTTCGTGGAGATTTCGTGTGCCCTAGGAGACGCATGCAGACACGAAATGCAGGCCTTGGAACCGGACCATAATAACGACAGGCGTCCGCGTCCGTGCCTCAGAGATGTTTCGGCACAAGCTCTTCTAATGGCAGACACCGCGGCGCGTTTCCATGTACGTCTAAGTGCATTCACCGTCGAGTAGGCGGAGCATAATTGCTCATGACTCGTGCGCTAAGAAAGCTTGAGCTTCATCCCAGTTCGCCTCATTCCGGATGGTAAGGCCACGATTGCGCAAGCAAGCATTTAAAAACGTGGATGTTTTCTCGTTGATGTGCATATATTAATTGCTGTCATAACTCTCTGAACACACCTTCAACATTGAAATATTTTAATAAATCAAAATATTTACACGAAAACAGCGCCGCAATCAACTCTCTGGGTTGCGTAAATGCATACAAGGACAAAGGCGGAAAAACTGACAAATTCTGCATTGTATACCTGATGACGTGATATTTGTGGCGTTTCAATACATCTTTATTGTAATGTTGTTGACTTGTTGCATTTTGTTTCATTTGGTACGCTACAAGAAATAGCCGGGAAAACTCTAAAGCCGGCACCAGCGCACAACTTCTACCATTTTGTAATGTCAATAAAAAAATAAAGCAACAAAACATAAAAAATACGGACTGAGCAGGAACTATAAACTACGAAGCTTGCCTATTGACCGTTGGAAAACTTCCCACACATATTCGCTCAATGTTGTGCCGGAAGACACTGTTAGACTGAAATAATATGTTACATTATCGGTTTAACGGTGTAGGTTGTTCGGCATCTGTCGTCTCAGCTTGCGGCTGCATCTGTACAGAGCTGATAGACGAAGCGGACAGGGCAACGGTGAGTTGAGGCAACATTTCTGTACAGTATAAGCAACTGCGTTACATATTGGGCCCTTGGGCTGACCGCTGATTGGGCTCGCACAGAGGTGCCACGATAACATGGGATTTTTTCGGTTGCCCTCTCTTCTTCGCGCACGTCGGCGTGCGCACGGGGGGGGGGGGGGGAGGGCATTGACAGCTTTTTACATTAACATAATAGGGTCGGAGGGGGGGGGGTGAAGTCAGTCTCATACATTGGTACGATAGGAAGGAGAGAGGGGGTGGCACGGCAACGAACTTTCGCCGCCCCCTGAAGGGGAACCCTGCACACGCCTGCCTATTGTCGCGCAGCTTGTTTCTTTTATAGCCCCTGGGAAGGAAAATAGGAGGAAGGGAACGGCAGGGAGGTTAACCAGCCTATAGGTAGCCGGTCTGCTACCCTACGCATGGGAGGGGGATGGGGAGATGAAATACTGAGAGCAGAGAGGGAAGAGAGATAAACACAGCACATTCGGCAGCGCATGCGTGCACACTCGGCCATAGGATGTAGCCCCTGGGGTTTCCCTGGATCAGCCAGTAGTTGAAAGCCTACAATCAGGAACCGCCATCGGTCGCTGACTAAAATTAGACCCGCGGATGAGAGCGCTCGCTGCACGTTGCGTGAGGTTTTGTCGTCAGTTACGTCAGGCGCACCGCAGGTGTTGCCGTGGATTGCACCGGACTGCCGCCTCGGTTGACGCCCGTTGCATCAGGCTTGTACCGACACTGATTGCATCAGCCAGTCTAACGATCTTAACGCCATTGGCATCAGACGTCCTACCAACCTGAATACATTGCCGAAGCAAGGAGGTTTGGTTTGGAATTCCTGGCATAACAATGTATGACGTGGCAGCAGAAAGCGCAGGACCGAGTTGATTGGCAAAACATGGTTTTTGCCCTGTAGTGGGCCTAATTATGATAATTATGAGGATGGTGATTTCTGGAAGGACGATGATTTCCGGAATTTGGAGTTTGTTTTGTTGCTTGTTTTTTCAAGTTCATATTGCTGACTCGTGCTAAAAGGTGGCTGTGGGCCTTTGTCAAGCTGCCTCTTTCGGAGAGCAGCTCTTACCTACTGCTATCCTTCATCAAGCTATTGATGAGAAATGCAGATTATTATTATTATTATTATTATTATTATTATTATTATTATTATTATTATTATTATTATTATTATTATTATTATTATTATTATTATTATTATTATTATTATTATTATTATTATTATTATTATTAGAGTATGTAGGCCTGTTTTAATGACTGTGCACTGCCTTCTCAGTCATGTCTAACTTTCGCGAGCAGCTCAGTTTACTTCGCATCGAACTTATTAGAACTGTTCAATTCGCTGTCATTTCCCTAAACGGATTACGGTTCATCATTGCACGAGCTCGCATATACTATACACGTACGTAATAGAATTTCCTCACATGCGGGTCACGCGCACCACCTGTACCGTGCGGCACGCGTTCACGCAAGCGCGATGCAATCGCTGACCTGAGAAATGATAAAAAGGAAAAGAGAGAAAAATGGGAGATGCCAGGAAGTGAAAGGGGGAGGAACGAAGGCTGGAAAGGCGGAAATGCGTTTCCTGGAAGAGGATGCACGCATAGTCGATTTCCTAATGAGCATCTGCAAATAGCCCCAGTGGACACTGTGCCAACACGAGGAAGGGCCCGGTTGCACGTCGCCACGAGACCGTGTCGACTTCAAAACAGCGAACGACAAAATCGTCATATCCGCGACACGAAGAGATAGAGAGAGAGAAGAGGGTGAAAGACAGAGGGAGGCGCGACTGCATTTCACCGATCCGTTCCGCCGCTCCTGCTTCCTAGCTACAGTCCAGTCTGCAACCTCAGGAAGAGTGTATCCAGCGTGGTGGTATTGTGCTTACTTTGCAATCATGCCGTACACGTGGGGGAACCGTGTCTCCAGGAGCCTGTCGTTCTACCCCTGTACGTGTTCATTGAGTTCGCCCTCCGAAAGCACGTCGCGAGGCTGATACGCCTTTGCCACGCTAGGAGGCGCAGCGTTCGTGCGCAGTTAGCGCGGAGAGGACGGCCATGCGTGCCACACGCGGCAAAAGTGTGTGCCTGTCGCCCGCGCAGTGCCACGGAGAAAAGACAAAAGCCGCCGGTGGTCTCCGTAACCGCGTACGATTATGCACGCTATAGCGCTATTTCGCGCCATAGGCGCAGCGTGTGTTCACGCTGCGCCTTCGGGAGCGCGGGTAACTGCCTCGCCGCATCGAGAAGACGTGCGGTGGAAGCGGGAAAATCCTGCGTCGTTCGCACATGATCAAATGTGGGAGAGGATGTGCGCGTGCGGAGGCGCGGCCAATCATGCTCACCGAATTCATTCCTTCAGGACATCACGAAAGAAGGCGATCGTTATTGCGAGCTCAGAGAAGGAAAGAGAGAGAGAGAGAGAGAGATAGGCACGAGGAAACACTCGTTCGCATCGCTGAATCAAGATATTAGTCGGTCTGACAGCTGTTGATGAGAACATACAGTTGCAATATTCTTAACGACTGGAGGAAGTCATGTCAACACCACCTTCCCGCACTTGACTGGCATTGATCAGCTGTGCCTTTTAATAGTGGTCTATCCAATCTTAAAGGATGCGGAACGAGTAAGAGATAGAGAGAAAGAAGTAAGATGCATGTGAAGAATAGGGTGGTTATCCAGACGGCATTTCTTCATTTAATAGGGTGTTAACGTGAGTGAAAATAAGTAGGAAAATAAAAAGAGGTGAGCTCAAGACCACGTACAGCGGTGCCAAGCAGCGGCGATGTACTATATCAGCAATGACATTTTGTTAGCCAAGCGCATGGATGTCCATCCGGTACAACACTGTGGGCACCGGCCTTTTCAGCGGGTTTCGCGTCGGTGGGCGTCACATATTTATGTCTTTTCGCATATCATGGGCAGCTAAACTAATGCGGGGCAGAGTTTCGGGGAAACCGCACGTGTCACATGTGGGGCTGACGGCACTTGCAATTACTCACCGTCCTCATAGTGGACGCCAGAGAGGGAACATGTGAAAATATTTGGTTTGTACAGACACTCGTTCAATTACTTTGAAGTCCTCAGTCGGCTAAACTCGTTTCTTAACGCGTCTGTATTTATGCCTAGAGTTTGCTGAAGCCTCGATACTAGAATTAACGGGATAGAAACAAGGGGGGTAGTGGAGAAGGACCCTAGTCTTAACCGACGTCTCATATATCCTTGTACTCCTTTCGGCGAAGAACTGGCCGGGCCCATCTGCTTCCGAGAAGTATCCCTTGAAGGGCTGCCAGTAGCCTTGTGCATCGGTTGTTACTTCTATTTGATCGTCAGTTTTTGGTCGCTTAGACAACACCGCCAGTTCAATATGCTGATTATTGGTCGCCTAGTGCTTAATTCACATTTCATTCCCCTTTATTTCGTCTCAGACCCTTGAATATTTGCTGCAGGTTTGATTCGCTTTCGCATCCTCATTGCCTAAATATCCTTTAATTCGCACTTCTTTCAACTTTCAATGACATTTGATTCACCCTATGAATTATTTCTTTTAATCACTTTTCATACCCTTAATAAATAAATAAATGCATTATCTCCTCACTTGAGCTATTTGAAGCTGTCCTACCATGCCCTGCCTCCGTGTACGGTACAACTATCTTTCTACACCGTTCATGTGCGCACCGCCTGGTGAGCCATCTGAGGCTTTTTCCTTGTTTCAACTTCCGGTTTTGTAGCAGTGTACAGAGCTAACCTGCCTCTTTTTTTTTCTTTGAAATTGTGACCTTGTATGTATATTTCGCTACTTCCCCCCTCCTTATGTAATGCCCATCAGGAGCCCTTAAGGAATAATAATAATAAATGATGACGATAATGATGATGATGATGAACATGGTGTATATATGAGTTGGTATATACTACGCACAACAGCAAGTTGTACAACGTGGTAACCTAGGTAATAAACACATGTGATATTCAATGATAACAAATATAAAAGGCAAATGTACAAGGCGTTCCACTTCAACAGGGCCAGTGTATTTACTCATGACACCAAAAGCAGCGCATGCGCGAAGTCGCTACAGAACTTCCTCACGATAGAAAGCTTGTAAGCAGAACTAATCGTGTGTACTAAGACACCCCGCACAAGATACCATGACAGTGCCAATAAAGGCATCGGGCAACGAATAATGCAAAACTACCAGCAAGAAATTGCGGCAGATTTTGTTTACCTGCACCCGGGCTCCAGTATAGACCAAACCAAGGGCCACTCGTAAAATCGTAAAACACATGCCTGACTTTAAGCAGCTTCCCGCTTCCTTTTCTCTTTTCAATCACCGGCTGCTATATATATATATATATATATATATATATATATATATATATATATATATATATATATATATATATATATATATATATATATATATATATATATATATATATATGTGTGTGTGTGTGTGTGTGTGTGTGTGTGTGTGTGTGTGTGTGTGTGTGTGTGTGTTTGAAAATAAAGTTATTGCATAAGTACTGATACACTCCCTCCCTTAAAAAAGAGGGGGGGAAAGATCACGACTTTGCAGTCCTGCAGGATAACACGGGAAGACGATAACACGGGTCTAAAACGCAAATGATCACCTAGCAACAATAAAAAGCAGCAAACGTAGATTGTTTCTTTTTTCAGCTGCAGTGAGCATCTGTCAAGAAAAGAACAAATTGCTGGATATAGCTTTTACATTCATAACACTTTTTTAGCAATAGAAAATGGCCCGTTCCGTGGAACTGACGTTTACTTCAACTTCACCTTCAGTTCAGTCGTTTGCTCAAAGCGGCATAAGCCAGTTGATCTGTCCTCTGATTGATTGATATATGGGGTTTAACGTCCCAAAAGCACTATATGATTAAGAGAGACGCCATAGTGGAGGACTCCGGAAATTTTGACCACCCGGGGTTCTATAACATGCACCCAAAAATCTGAGGACAAGGACCTACAGCATTTTCGCCTTCATCAAAAATGCAGCCGCCGAAGTCGGGATTCGATCCCGCGACGTGCGGGTCAGCAGCCGAGTACCTTAGCCACTAGACCACTGCAGCAAGGCGATCTGTCCTCTGTCTAGTCCCCATGTCCACATCCGTGAACGGGCCATGACCAACTGCGAAGCGTAAATAACGAAAGGAAAAAGAAGGAACCGTTACGACAGCGCTTTACGGTAACGGTACCGCGGCGTCCGTGGTGAAAAGTGAGAAGAGTTTTCTCCTCGCCTCTGGAAGAATGCCATGCACGCATAAGGGCCGTAGTGGCGGAACAAACGGGCACACCTAGAAAGAGGGTCACAGCGAACTACACGCGAAGCACATGTGGTAGAATAGAACCCGCAGGCCAGGCAAGAATGGCGGCACGAAAGGGGAGAGTCCGTGCTCTGCAGCGCCAGCAGCGGCGCCCGATCGTTCGTCCGCTTCCTGGAGTCTCTCACGCGTGAGCTAGAGCACACAGAGGCCGGCCATGACGTCAGGGTCGCACGAAAGCGAATGTCGAGCACGGGGCCACGAAGACCTCCAAAACCGCGTGACCGGTGCAGGCGTGGATGTGGAGATGCTCCTTCACTTTAGCGGCGAGGTAGTCGTGGGTTAAGCGAGCGGGCTAGGCCCGGCGTAATGACCTCTCGTGACATCCATCTTCATACTGTGATCGCTCCATTCAACGTACGTAAAGTGCATCCAGACGCAGCTTTGTGCAGCGTAGGGATGGTTTCAGACAGACTCAGCTGAGCTGAACAACAACGGCTGTGCTCTACTTCACCGAAAGCTATACCTGCAGCAGTGCCAGGGTGACGTCTGGGTACCCATGAGCTTTTTGGGGTTTCAGGCGGCCGCATCAGAAAGAAATGTCAGAATGAGACCGCCAGAGCAGTACTGCGTAAAAGGAAATCGAGCTAGAACGGACTTACAACGTCCTGCTTGCTGAAACTAATGACTTTTCACTCTGGCCCATGCCAGATTCGGCCGGAGTTTCTCTGAAAGATTTTTCTTTGAAAGCTTCAGAACTGATTAAAAATTGTACGCAAAGGCATACAGATTCGCCTTTAACTCCCTTTCTTTTCATCATTTCTGCCTCATTTGTTGAAGAGTAGCCAACCAGACATTGAATATTGTTAAACGCGGCTTTTATTGTATTGCTTTTCCTTCCTTCACTCTCTAGTTTCCAGAATTCTAGGGTCTGTGTAAGCTCTGCTGAAAGCTGGTTCATCCCGTACGTAAGTCCTTGAGCATCGGAAAGATGAATAAACGAGCACTCAACACTTTCTTGTGCATCTACCAGCACTATACATAATGTTACCTTAGCCTTGGGAGGAGTACAAAGCTTTTTTTGTAACCCACTACAGGTGGCTACTTCAGTCGATGAAGAAACCGCGGTTAATCTGCCCGGATCCCCTAATTCAGGGCGACTGCTTCTGCCCGCCCAATGATACGTTTCCGCTCATCTGTTTCGGAGCTGGGCATCAATGCCTCCCGCTCAATCGTTGCGGTGATGTACAAGAGCTGTGTACTATCACATATATGCATTCTGGGACAGCCCTATAGTATATAAACGAGGATGACCCGGGCGGCATAGTACAGCGTGCACTAAAGTTTAAAGAATCAGCATAAAAGTACTTGGTTCGCAGCTTTCGCTACGTGGCATGCCATTACTACTATGGCTAACACTCATGCTAGCCTAGTTGAAGGACAGTTGGCCACACATGGGAAAACATTCGTTATCATCCGCCGCGTTTCGTTGGGCGAGAGATCACAAGTGGGTCAGAAAGGTCTCGGGGTGCCCCACATGGTCATCGCGTGGTCCTGAAGAGCGGGTTTCCGCGTGTGTTCTTCAGGGGCGGGCGACTATTTTGGTCAGTCAGAGCCCGCTGCGGGGGTTGTTTGCTGGGAAGCTTCTTTCTCGGCAGCTCAGTGAAAGAGAAGGGAAGATCGCGGAGGCGGGAGGCGCCTTTTCTTGTGGCACCATCAAGAGAGGGTGGTAACTGCCTACAATACAATAATGGAGCCTATCATGTCGACCCTCTTCCTGATTGGAACATTCTTCTCGCCATTGTTCCTCGTGGCCGTGCGTGGTAATTTTATTGTACGCTGCTGCAACTGTGCACAATACATCGTAAAATGACGTATAAAGCGGAAATACGGAGCGACCAAACATTGTACTCCTCCTTTCCATGCACCAGTGATGGGAAGAGAAAACACACTGCTAAAAAATCATAAGTATTTGGTTTTGCTCATCCATAGAGACGGCGTCATACAGTGCTGTTTAACAGGATGTCGATATTTATACTCATGTGAGAAAATGAAACAATGTAGAACACGAAAAAGGAGCCACCTGATATATTGTGCTCGCCTTAACGAAGCTAAAACTAATCAGGGAAGCTCCACAGCAGCGTCGCTCATGGCCAAAGTTTCGCTTCGTAGTGCAGAATTATATCATTTGTGCTTTCCGAACTGGAGATATTAGCCCCGAGTGAAAATTCATTCACCTGCTCTTAAGGAACTCGTTCTTACGGATGTGTCTTCTGACTGGTAGCGCGCCTTTGTTTCTTTTTTTTTTTCGACATCGGCTACTCCATATACCACCTGTCCATGACGAAGCAAACTCTCTGCTGCTATATATTACCATTAGCAGTGGTAGCTTCGCTTGCAAGATATCGATGTGTAATTTGCTGAAGAATAGTTTACCATATTCTATGAAGCGCAGGGTGGTTATGTGAAAACTGAGTTTCATAGAAAACTGTGAACATCCTTACGAATTTTAATCGCGCTCAGAGCCGTTTCTATTATGGCCTCAATACTAAGTCAAAGCTTCTTCATCTGAAAAATATGTTTGTACAAGCCCATCAAAACGCAAAGTTATTTTTTAATCTTCAAATGATACTAATTAGTAATGGTAAGAAAAGACAAAATCACGTCCTTGCTCGTGCACTCTATAACTACGCACGTACATAGGCTCCCGTTTGTCCATCAGTGCGTGTTCTGCACCCTTGTAAATAACGCTCAAGCTCAGTTCCATTATATGCAGTCTGACTTTTGTAATTCGAATCGCCCGAATACTTAAACACACTTTTTAAATTCCAAAGTGTGTTCGGCGAAAACCTGTAGCTATTTGACTGACGCTGCCATCTCTTTTTTAAAATTCTTTTGCACTCTTTATGCAATCACGTGATTGCTGAGAGAGTGCGAGGGGGAGAGGCCATAGCTGGCACCAATCCAGAGAATGAAAAACCATGGTCATTGCGAGTGTGAGGCCTTAAGGGAGTTCGTCTTAAAACTACATACATATATTTCATGGCGTGAGCCTATAACTAACGTTATTTTACTCATGGCACGAGTACGGAGTGAAACTTTCGTTCCTTCCAAGCCCTCTTGGTCTTCAGAAAATTGAAACCCTTCTAATAAAGAAACAGGTGTGAATTAAATCGGTCGTCTTTGTTTCAAATTAAGAAGTAATTTCAATGCATGTGATGTCGTAGCATACATTTAAGACAAATGTCGATTCCTATCATGCTATCTAATGAGAATTATTTGAATGAGTTCATCGACAATGTAGATGCTTTTTTGGGGGTGGTGGTGACTAGCGGTACGTCGCGGAGCAGATCTCGAGCACGCACTTCTTTCTGCATGACCTCCGAGATCTGCTTCCGCAACGCGACTCTAATAATACTATCTGGGGTTTTAAGTCCAAAACCACGATATGATTATCAGAGGCGCCGTTGTGAAGGGCTCCGGAAATTTCGAGCATCTACGGTGTTCTTTAACGTGCACTAACATCGCACAGTGCCCGGGCCTGTGCTATCCCACCTTCATCAAAATGCGACTGCTACGACCCAGGGTCAAACCCACGACTTTCAGATCAGCAGCCGAGCACCCTAGCCACTTGTCCACCGAGGTGGATTCCGCAGCGCGACGAAACACCCGACGAATGCAGCAGGGTATACACAAACGCTGACGTGTGTGTGCCCCTGCCAAGCACAGGACCGTATGCTGTCGGGCTAGTTGGTGTGTAGCTTTTTCAAGGTTTACACACTACTCAGCGAATGTGGGTCGGTGTCTTGAAGGGGCCATTACACAGTCACCCAGCATTTGTGGTTTCCAGAGCAAACTAAAAGTAGAGGTTCTGACTTTGCATTTCTAGATAGTGAGCCACGAAAGAATGATTCGGTGCAAAGCAAGCAAGTCAGCGAAGTTCCCCGCTCTAAATTACACACATTGCCGACAACTGCCAGTTTGCCATGATGCGTGTGACATCATGTGCTGCAAGAAGCGGAGCCGTCGTTTTTTACCAGAGTTCAGCCACTGCAAATCATTCGATTTCAGTGCCAAGTTGAAGAAAGCTAAAGTATCTCGATTTTGCATGCTGTTCAGCACGGAACCATACCTTTAACCGGAGAGCAGACACTCGCGCAGTCAGATGCTTGTGACGTCATGACTCACGAGTATGTCAGTGTCGTCCTACTGTCGGGCCATCTCACGCGCTTTTGAAAATATTCAATTATAGATTAGACGCTCCACCGAATGCGCTAAAATTTTGGCAGTTTTTGTTTTTGTGACAGCACGCGGATCAACACACATAGCACGCAATATGATCGAAAATCAGGTGTCATGGCTTCTTTAAATGATTTTAGGCGTGACTTCGATTATATTTTTGTCAATGCTACCTATTACCGCTTCTCACGAGGGCTTTCTTTTTTTACGCAGAATCACCACAGCGAGGCTGCTGTAACTGGGAGCAGCGACTGCATCGAACACGATGTCCACAAATAACACGACCGCCGATGCAGCGGCGGAGGAGGAGGCCCGCCGACGGGCGAAGAAGGACCGCAAACTCATCAAGAAGTTCGAGAAGGAGAAGGAACGCATGCGCCGTGAGCTGGCCATGGTGGACGAGTACGCAGATCCCATCAAGGAGTTCCTGCCGCCAGAGGAAGAGGAGGACGACGACCTGCGCATGAAGGCCATCCAGGCTTTGCGAGAGTGGGTGCAGCAGCAGCCGCACTTCGTCAACTGCAGGACAGGTACGCGTGGTCTCACTCCGGGTGTTCACCGCTGTCTCAATGGGACAAAGTGTAAAGCAATAGATCTGAAGTCTCAATGAGTATAAGTCGCGATTGCATTCTTACAACACCACTTATTCTATATCACTGAGCGCACGCTGAGAACAAGCAGTGGCAGTCCATACACAGCCACAGTGGTCCCACGGGTCTGTACAGGACATCGAACAACACTCCGCAACCATCGCGCATACTCTGTCGGAAGCATATTAGTGTCCACTATGTGCATCTTTACACGTCTACCTTTGCCTTAGTGACGAAAGTTAAACCGAAAGTTTTCGATCCTTCAGTAGAGTTTACCAAGATTCAGACAGTGAATGTATCTCAGCCTTGGCAAGATTCAGGTGCTATAAATGGATATCATTCTTTTGTTCTTGGCAAACACTGCTGAAAGGTTGAAAACTGTCGGTTTATGGTTGCAAAACTTTCCTTTTGTGAGAATTAACTCTTTAACATTCAGCGGTCACCTTTGCTTACCGTGTTTTGGATGCGACGATTGAAGGTATGGACATTTTTTTTTTGTATAGAGGTGTCTCACGTTCACTTCGATCCCAATTGTGTCTGATCCGGTTGTAACTTCTTGACCATGATTATCTCTCTTACGCATGCTGCAAAAGAGAAACAATCTCTGCCGAAAAAGTTGATCCTGACCAGGTTAATTGCATTGTGAGAACCAGTGCAGCATATGACACCTGCACAACAAAAGATTCTAGCTTCCGATCTGAGCCTGCACATCGAAATTTGCCCAAAGTGTGCGCGTTTGAGTAACCGCGGCTTCATGCATTCCGTTTCTTCTTCCGCTGACTCGCCAAGTACTTATATTCAAAGAAAGATACTCTTTATTGCACGTTTCGTAGCATTAGACAGAGCGTCTTAACCAAAGAAAGATCCATCATGCTCAAACTGAAAGCTATAACTGTTCTATATAATATCGCGCCGTGATGATGATCTTGTTGCAGTGGGACGTTTCAGACTGTTATCGTTCGCGTTTCTTTTTTGCGGCGGCCCCACAAACGCATAGGGTCTGCGCAGCTGTCAGAAGAAATAATACTGATTGGCGCGATGCAGGCTTGACGTATATTCCACTCCACCTGGTGTCGCACCGCCAAACAGTTGGCATAGAAATAACTGTACGCATTGAGACAGCTCAACGGGCGGAAACAGTACTTCACTTCCGGAAGGCGCTTTTCACCAGGAAAAGCTGTTTGCTTTTTCTGGTGAGAAGCCTCCTGTTTTAAGAGCAGTGCTTCACAGCTTACTATAGGTCGCAACGGCTTTTGTACAAGGAACGACATCCTTAACGACACCGCACTGTCCGATAGAAACGAAATACTATGTAGTACTGTAACGAGCGTGAACAGTATTCGAACGTCAACGGGGCACTATTCGTAATTGTTGCGCAAGTCCTAAATCCTCCAGCACCTTAAACACCAGAAGGGACGGCACTTCCTCTTAAAGGTTATAAGAAATGTGAAGGCACTAACAATTGACTAACCAAAGTTTTCTTTCCGAAAACGCACTTTTTCTTTGGCCAGCAGCCATCGCCAACAATGCTTCGAACGCAACCTTTTAGCTCTCTTCTGATATAACCATGAAAGCGTTAGAATTTTAATGAGTAGTAAGGAACATAACTGCATTTCAACATTTCTTACTGGCATCGCGTGTGTTTAGTTTAGCTGTGACAGTGCGTTGTTGTCACTCAAAAACCGTTAAGATGCTTTCAGAATAGGCCCACTTAAGGGCTGGCTGCACCAGACGTAAGTAGTAAACCGCAGCGAATATTTGGGTACGGTATTTAACAAAAAAAAACCGAACGAATAACACAATTCTTGAGCAGACTCGCCCACCGCGCTGAGTAGTATGTTGTTAATCCCTATCAGTAAAAGCACCTAACACCTAGTTCGTATTCAAATAAGCAGAACGTACGTGCCATCTTGGGGAGCCTAACTAAAACAGATGACATTGTTCAAACGTGTTTTTCCTTCATCTTCTTGCGGCCGTGGGGAAACATTTGCCTTGCAATGAGTGGAGGGTCACGTGACCTTCTTTTTATTGGTGCCAAATTTTCCAGTGGGAAACAGTTTTCTGGAAACGCAGACATGCGCGATAATTGGCGCGTAAACAAAGAGAGGCCGCTGGGTTTCTAAGTTTGGCGGGAATACGGGCGTTCGCACGAAACAAGGGCCGGCATGTACAGCACGACTCATTCACGCTAATAAGTAAACATAACGCTTATTTATATTCCTGCATACCTGCGGCTGAAAACGGAATGGCGCCGTTGCCGCGCGGTTCCACGCCCCTGCTGTTCCTTTTCGTACCATTTCCTGGCTCAGCCAGGCTAGATCACAGACAAAAAACACGTCTATAAGTGCGCCCTCCAAAACACCGCCCGCACTCGCCGCATCTGTGGGAGCTCATTTCCTATACTTTTTTGCTCGCTGCTTGCGAAGCTTGCCATATATACGCTTTGGGGTGTATTTCTAGGGCAGGTGGCCGAGTACCCGCCAGGGTCAAGTGTACACTCGGCGTACGAAAAAAAGCGAGGGTCGTGGTGAAGGAAGCTCGAGCACCAAAGACTGCACGAGCGGGCTACATGATTGCCCGTCGTGTGCATCCGTGACTCGAATTCACGACCCACAAGCTGTATTTGTCTTTTGGACCTATACGAATGGGGCGTCGCTTGCTATCGACATGGTAGCACGGTTTCCCGGTTGTGATTGGCGGGTTTAATCCTTACTCTAAACGCTAAACACTATCATTTGAACGTGCAGGGTGCAGTTTTTTTTTTTACTATGCACGGGGCACGAGCCAGTGGCATGCATCGCGCTTAATAACATATCATGAGGCGCACCCTCTGCTTTGCTACACTATATATGTTTGCAAGACAATTTCACATCCTAAAAAGAGTGCAGCCTACATGAGCTTTTGTTTTAGCCTTTTATCACTGAACAAAATGAAGAAAAAGATGAGTTTAGACATTCACACGTGAACGCAACCACGTGATTTTACGGTTGCTGCAGACGAGGGAAGTCGACGTTGCAGTCGCTGACGAATGATGAAGTTTCCCGCCGGCAATGACAGACTACTTTTTATGCCCAAAGTTATGGAAGGAAAGTGATAAATATAAAGCCAATAAACGCTCCGAAGTATTTTGAGCCAGCATGTCCTTCTCTACAACAGAATGAAAGCTTCTTTTATTTTATTTATTTTTTTCTTTTTTTTTTCACAAGGTTTCTTACCTCCGACTTCAATGTCCCTGCATGGAGTAGGTGTAGGTGTATTTTTAGGTCGCTGAGTCTTGCGACCTAGCAGCGTTCGTAAGCGCATTTTGTAGATGTATTCTGGCTTTAAAAATACAGGCAACACATTATACCGTTGTCAGTTGTTATTCATGAACTGCTTATTGTCTTGCGTTCGTTTTACAGTGGCAAAAAACAGCGTTGTCTTTTTTTGTTTTTTCACGTCTGCCGTAGTTCCTGATTGATGTCCGTGTATGCAATTTATTTTAAGCTTGTTCTCCTACCAACTAAATTTAGGTACTTGTGGATATAGAACGCGGCCTTTTGTGTTGTGGTTGGTAGCTTAGAAAACTTTCTTTGGATTGAGGACCACTTGGCGGAGCTGTTACCGGTATTCATAACTTGCCTATTTTCTCATGCTCGTTCTCTGAAGCTTCACGCCAGTTAGGATCGGCAAAGATACACAATTACTGTCGTCAACAACAACATGACGCTGCTGACGAGTGTCTCCGTGCGCACGACCTCAGCTACAAAGGCGGAGACGATGACCATAGCCTTAGCCGTAAAATTTAAAGAGCGTAGAGGAGAGTCATCAATTATTTTATCCGATTTCCAGGAGGCCTGCCGGCTCTATTTAACTGGCCACCTTCCAGCAATGGGGCTCAAGCCGCTAGGACCCAAACTCACTCACCACCATCGCTTGATCTGGTGCCCGGGGCACGCTGGGCTCGAAGGCAACGAAAGGGCGGGCGCTCTAGCTCGCGCGTTTTGTAATCCGAGCTAAGAATATCTCTCTGTCAATGACCATAGCAATTTTACATAGAGAGATTCTCGTTCACCAGTGCTTCACGCGGCAAAATGTAGAAGACCTCACAAATTTTTTATGGGGAAGAGGCCGCCGACCTTTGAAAAATTCAGACAAATCTATTTCCCCATGTAATGAAGTCACATGGTATACACACAATGCTTTGTGCGGCCGTGTGTCCGTGGTGCAGCAGTAGGCCGACTCTCTACCACATCTCGTGGGGTTCCGATCGTAAACCAAGTGACTTAGCCAATTTTCTCGGCAAACCTCCAAAACCTAGTGTGGAGCAGTGGGAGGCTCAACTCGCCAGCTCGGACCCTGGAGTGCAGCTCCTCGATCAAGTCCGGCGGGCGGCTAAGGCCAGTGGAGACTTGTACACAAGGCCGCAACCATAGAAGCTCCAAAATCCTTCATTTCCTTTTTTCTTGAATAAAGTTTCACTCTCACGTCACGGACGCATTACGAAGGTAACAGTAACTCGTTGTCTATATCCATAAAGCAAGTGTTCATATTTTTTATCTTTACCTGGTTTCAAGTTCGTTATTATCATTCACTCAAAGGTTTGAAATACCCCTTCACCAGCGCTCACGATATTCTTATGGGCCGCTACTATAGTGTTCGTTTGGGTAATCAACACTTAGCCCTACAAGCTGTTCCGCGAAGAGATCTACACAACGTGTTCTTCCTAGGCCACCTGTCGCTTTACAATTGAAATCGTAATAAATATTACCCGCAAAGTAGAAGTCGTTGAAAGAAACCCAACACGCACAGGCACAACAGACAATAATGCCAAGGAATGTATAAGGGAAGTTACTAGAACCAATGTAATGTAAATAAGAAGAAAGAAAAGTTGGTGAAAAAATAACTTGCCGTGAGCAGGAATCAAACCTACGACCTTCGAATAACGCGTTCGATATATATATATATATATATATATATATATATATATATATATATATATATATATATATATATATATATATATATATATTTATTTATTTATATATATATATATATATATATATATATCTGTCTACCGCGTCACTCATTCTGTAGTCATTGAATAACTTTATTGCTGACTCTGTATTTTTTTTTTCTGTGTCGCAGATGACAAATTCCTGCTCAGGTTCTTGCGCGCACGCAAGTACTGCATGAGCTCCGCACAGGAGACCCTGGACAAGTACCTCACGGTCAGAACGCAGTACCCCATATTCTTCAAATGCCCGGACATCTACGATGAGTCCCTGCGTGATCTCTTGGCGAAGGGGTGAGCGGTGAACACCGACATTTGTGGTTGTATGCTCTTGCAGGAATTTTTCGTACATACATTCGAACGCGGAAACAGCACCCGACTCGGCATGTGCAGTACGTGAGCGATACTGCTTTGCGCCATAGGCAGCTGCAGCGCTGAACAAAGGTTGAATTTTCTTTTGTCGAAGGGCAGAATAAACGTCGCTAGTAATCTGTGCACAATAAACGCGGCAGAAGTGCGTAATCTGCCCGCGTAGTAGGTAAATTCTTATTACAATCGATGCTGTTGATCAGTAGTATTCATTTCCCGATTTTCTACCTTATGTGCACAAATGCAATTTATGAAATCAGGTTTTCACCGCAAAGGCAAATAAACGAATGCAAGAGCAATAAGTTGCAACGTTGTGGAAAGGAAGGTTGGCAGCTAACTCTTTTCAATCTGATGTCGCGTTTCACTATAAACGCTGGGGTAAGAGAAGGCGGCCGTTCCAAGGAGAGATGCTTTTTTTTCGCACAGTCTATTCGCGTTGAGAGTGCAATACGCAGAAGGACATACGAGCCGTCCGCTGATGACTGCCGATTGTGACCACAAACTCCAATCAAAGTTCACAGCTGCTGCCCGAGCGACAACCCCCTACTCATTTATTCATGCTCCTTCAAGACAGGCGGGGCGATTCCTATCCTGTTTTAGCATTCAACGGCAAGTCTAACATGTGGAGGGATGTATGGAA
Source organism: Rhipicephalus microplus (assembly GCF_013339725.1). NCBI lineage: Eukaryota > Metazoa > Arthropoda > Arachnida > Ixodida > Ixodidae > Rhipicephalus > Rhipicephalus microplus. The sequence goes on from NC_051173.1 coordinate 8,270,483, forward strand.
TGCAGCCTGAGTCTCACGAAGATGGGAAGACGGGTTGGCTTGTTTGATGTCTGCTTGAGCAACGTGTGACACCCTTGCTGGCGCGCTTTTTTACGAGGGAGTAGAACATCAGATGTACGGGGGATGTTATCCATGACGGAACATGACGGCCACGGCGACACCGACAGCAAAAGTCTGTTGGATGATCTGCATGAATGATATCGCAATAATAACAGTATCATACAGGTTCAAGGGCATTCGCAATGTTAATCAGCAGCGTCCTCGTTAATCCTGCAACTATTGTGTTCCTGGAGCATGGGATACACGGGTACTTTACAAAAAAATAATACATTTGCAACAGTACATGCAGGAAATTAAATTTTATATGTCCGTTTTCTTTTTGCCATCTCCCTTGCACAGGTACTTCTTCCCACTCTTCGAAAAGGACAGTCAGGGGCGCACAGTCGTGTTTGGATTAGCAGGTAAGTGCGCCTAAGTCGTGCGATCGCCTGCCAGCTCGGTCAGGCATGTAACACTTGCAACTACATCATCGTCTCCGCATTATTCAAGTAACACTGGCTTTATTCACTTGGTGACTGCCTTTTCGCGCATCTTCTTTGCGCACCGTATTTTTTATATTTGACGGTGATAATTTGTACAACCATTCCATTTGAAAAGTAATGGCAAGCATTAGTAATCACACAGCCCATTCATCACCTTCTTGTGTTACTCCAACTATCTCAGTCTAGCCTCCTGACTATCTCTCTGTTTTATTATATACAAGCTCTTGTTTTCACGATCAACTGATACATACGCCTAAGTGTCTCTATATCAATTAGATGAAGCATCCTATGCTACCACGTGACGAAACAAGAGGGTTCTCAGAAAAGGCTTTCGTGTGTGTTCGCTTCTTTTTTCACCTCCTACGTAGGAATCTCTTCATGTCAACATAAGCCAATTAGCGCATCAGTCAATCTTCGTTAACTCGTTTTCAGGTTGCACACCGCGAACATCAGGTATTCTCTCAGATTCTGTAATATGGCCCCCTTCGTTACATATTGAGCTTCAGATTGCAGCTGAACAATAAAGGGGGAGCTATTTAAGCGTCACACTTCTGCATCACTCCTAGAGATTGGTTATTCTTTTAAAGATGAAATGGAGATAGGTATGAAAAGAGTTGGGGAGGGGTGTCGTTCCTAAGCGATATCTGTGATGAGGACTGCAAATTATGTTTGATCATATGGTCTCTCCGTTGGCCCCTAGGTGGGGGCCCACCCCAGAAATCTGTCGGAAATTAATAAAGTCTACATCTCTCTATGTCCACTGCAAAGGAGCACTTGTCCACCGTGCATCAAGAATTTCACAACGTGCGAGCACAGTGGTAACTGCTCAAAACCGTGCCCTCGATTTGAGCAGCTGTACGCGGAACAGGCAAATAAATTTTTATTATTTGCGGTATGGAAATAGCTAGAGATATTTGATAACAACGCAACGCCTGGTTAATGTATCATGCACACTATGTAGGTAAACAAGTACGACAGTGACAAGGCGCACGTAACCCACATATTTTACACTTATCCGGTTGTGAAAACCCCCTTGAAGAAAAGAAATGAGCTGAACGCGGTATTAGAAATTCATTCCATTAAATGATGGCTAAACTAACTGAACAAGTAATGCCTTGTGGAAAACATAAGCCAATTACTTGGTCCCGACAGAATGTTCGGAGTACTTACAATTTCATGCGAGTAATCTTTTATGTAGGCTCAATCGAATACCAAAAATTTATCCATTTATTCAAAGATCGGTAGGTTTGTACTAATGCGTGGAAGCTGGTCGATCCTCACGTGTTTAAGCTAACTCCATATGCCACTATGTTGTAGATGGTTGTTGTTGCTGTGCTTTGATATGTCGTAAGTAGGTTTGGTACGTTTAAAGTTCCTTGACGGTCAGTCATCTTCAATGTGCCAAGCTTTGCGCGTCTCAGTGCAACAGCTCCCTGAAATTCTCGCCTGCATCCCTTACCCATCTGAAAGCAAATATATTCAAAACATCATATCAGTGCTACCCTTTCCCTCACCCTCCAAAGTAAAACACCATGAATACCCCCCTCCCCCTAAAAACGTTCTAGCGCCACCCTTGTGTGGCATTGCAGCTACCCGTGTTTGAATCCCGTCTCGCGAAGAATTTTTTTTTTGGGGGGGGGGGGGGGGCAAGGATCTATTTTTCTTCTTTCAGATTTTTCTCTGTTTTTCTACTCGTTGTCTCACCCACCAGGATTACTACAGGTCATGCCGGCGAACTCTTTATCTCTCCAATACCTTTCATTCTCCACTCGTTATATCTGTGCCGATTTGTCTGGTCACCCCTATTTTCTTCAATTCTTCTGTTCATAACCGCTTAGAAGTCGGCGCACGCGTACTTGAAGCGAACTGGACAACAATGAGGAGGGAGAAGACAGTGTGTGCTCGTGCACGATGAAGACAGTTCTCGGTCCCTGCAAACATTTTGCGCCGAGCTGGAGCCACTTCGCTGTTAAAATAGTGTAGCTTTCTTGCCCATAAGGTGCCCATAACACGAAACGGTGCTGCGTGGAACAACGGCAAGAAAAAATTAAATTTGGTTTTCTTGTAACGATAAGGTACCGCCACTGTCTCTATAGGGTGAACTAAAGCGTAAAACTTACGCAATGGCGTTAAAGAGCTCGTTTCGCAGAAGTTCTGACGTCGGCGTCGGTGTAGTTGGTTGTGAGCGAAAAATCATCATCTTGTGTGTTACCGAAAAATTGAGAACGGTGCAAACAAAGTAGATAAATAATAAAATATCCTTAAGCAGAGCGGGGAATGAAGCAGGCCTGTTTGGATCCAACTGGGGATCGAACCAGAGTTGTTTGCGTGGCAAGCGGATGTTCTGCCACACGGACCCGCCTCTGCTTGTGCAAACGGTGAGAACTTTTTTCCGCTTGAAAATGTAGTGAAAGTAGCTTTCATGCTTCACAAACACACGCGTCCTGTATACATGTTTCGCAATGCAACATAAAATATTGCAATAATAATGCGTGGTACAAGAGTACATTGCTAACGGGCGTCAGAATATGTGATTATCATAATGGCTCCGTGGTTGAAAGCCGGTACCCCACTATAGAAAAGGCACACACGCTACTGCACCTATTCCCCGAAGGCCACGTATAGTTGGTGCATAGCAAATTCGAAAAGGTTTCATGCACTAAGTGTTTGAAGTACGCACTAGAAACAACATGTCGCTATTGCGTTCAACTCCTAAAGGCGAAGCTTTAGTGTCCCCAAATTATTTCTAGGTCGCCGTAGATTCGAAATAATTTCAATGACTGGGATGTTTTACTTGCAACCACGGCAGCAAAAGTTGAGAATAAAGAAAAATGCCTCTGCTAAATAGGCTGTTATCGAGCCATGCGTGAGTAGAAGTATAGGCTATGCAAACGCTACTGCAGTTCTTGCGGTTCATTGGCCTTTCTGAAACTATGTATTATAACGCACTTCCTGGAAGTGTTTATGTGTTTACTTCCTTTTTGGGGGTTGTCTCCCTCAGCATCTTCTTTTGAACATCTATTTACCCAACCAGTAGCAAATCGTAAACAAATATGTCATTAACTTTGCTGTTTTTTTTTTCATCTCTCTCTGGCCTCTGAGTATGTGTAGTATGCGCGAAAGAATAATGCTCGCTAAAGACCATGTGGTGAGGGCAACTGCGACCAGGGTTGCTACGAAGCGCCTAGTGAGAGTGTGCCACATGGTACCGAAACCTTGTCAAGGTATGGCAACAGTGGAGGGCATGTTCCCCAAGAGCCATCTCAAAAACAAGCACCTACAAGAACGTCTTAGCTTAGCGTCAGAGGAAGCTGGCTGGCTTATGCTATACTTGCCTGGCATCTTGCCCGCTCCTAGGATTCCTTTCTTCCTCCACGACACTCGCGGTTGAAAATTTTCGATTGAACGTTTCGAGCACTGTCGAAACTTCAACATACACCTTCCTCGGTGTTATCGAAGCTGGCGTTGGGCACTGGGTCCACCCCCCATCTCCTCAGACGGAAAGTCAGCTGCGCTGATACGAGTAGCGTCAAGCGGTATTCAGTTGTACGCGGAAACTAGTATGGCGCCAGTCTTCAGTCGCGAAAAATTCAAGCTTGCGTAGTTCCTGCACTGAAACAAGCAGCATCGATATGAGGCACGTGATTGAGATAAGGCGAGCACTGAGCAGGAACAGGCATTGAACCAGCTGCCTAAGTACATCTAATTCTACAAACCTTGACGTTATTATCTCCGACGTCGATCTCGCACGCTTTTCGCAGCCTCAGAGCCAGCGCACCGAAGCTTCTAGCAATATGTGACCTGAAGGGCAGGGGTGAAATAGCGCCGCGTGGCGTACTGGCACAAGCTTAGACGTTTCGCGCAGCTCGTTGAACCTTCCCCACTTTTCATTCAAGCCTGCATCCGGCGGAGACACTGACAGAGCATCAAATAAAAAAAAAGGCGGAGGAGTGAAGATTTTCAGGCCTGGCGCCACCATTGCTTAGTTAAAGCTCAGTCAATTTGTCCTGTCAATGCTGCTGGGATAAGGGAGCTTGAGAAAATTGATACACATTGCTGAATTGGGAGCTTAGGGTGAGGGCTGCAAGTGACAGCCACGAAGTCACACGATAACGTGAACAGTGCCCCTGCACTTCAGAGGGTGCTCTTACACGACCATAGTGGACATTTCCGCGATGAACACGGTGCGCTAGATCACACCGCCGCCGTTACCGAGACTATAATTTTCGTCAAGCCCGCAAGTTGCACATAACTTGCTCTAATTGACTCCGAAGATACATTTTTTAAGGGCGATAGTCTTTCTTGGGGACCTTCGACGCAAAAATTTTGGTCTGTCTGTCTGTCTGTCTGTCTGTCTGTCTGTCTGTCTGTCTGTCTGTCTGTCTGTCTGTCTGTCTGTCTGTCTGTCTGTCTGTACATTTGTCTATTTGTCCATTCTTAAAGGCATCGGGTACTTGAAACGGCCGACCCTATCCACAGCGCCCACCTATGTTGCTCAAGGTTGAAACTTCATGCTTGTGCAATTGTCAATTAAAAAAAAGCAATTACTGCGCATGTCCGGGGCACCATAACGATACGTATATATTCTGATTGTGTGTCTCTTACTAGAAAAGGCATACATAAGGAATTTTAAGGAGCGTAGCGCTTATCACGCTGCGCTGACCATGCAACGCTTGCACGGAAAGGCGAGTGTTTCCAACGCTTTGCTAAAACGAAACGGTAGTGGCACCTACCCGTCGCCTTGCGTTCTACACCTTATCACCTCTGAGGCGGGCGCGCACATCCGTCTCTGAGCTACGCGCTTTCTTTTTTAAGACAACTGCCAGATGGCGCTTATGTCTCACGTGTGACGTGACTTGATGCGCTCGTTCACCTCCGCTGCACGCTCGAGGCACTCTAACGCAGCGCCTCCAGTATACCATTCACCGATTTTCTCGCGCAGAACATCAAATAAATGTCTCTTTCGCTTTCTCCAGACGCAAGATTATCGTCTTTCAATGGCATATGCACTGCACCATGCAGATCCGGGGCCAGTTTTTTTTTTCTTAGGGCTCACTCAGGTTCATAGAAATTTTCACTCGGATAGACTACCTTGAGCGATACTTGCCAAAATTTACTTGTCTTTCGTGAACTCTGACTCACTGGTAGGTCCTAACCTGTGTGAACCCGAGTTCATAGACTAATTAGTGAGTTATAAAACCTATGTTTTTAGAATTTAGGAAAGTACTTAAACTTGTTGCCTCTTTCTCTTTCAGTGTCATTCAAGGTAGTCGCACCATAATGCCAAAAATGCGTTCGCTCACGCTGTTCTAGCGTCCATATTTCGCGGTCTATCCCAGAATCTCTAAAACAGAATGGCCTAACCTTTTAAGGGCAAACCTCATTATGGTCTAGGGCAGTGCATAGCCAACACAGCATATATCCACAGACAGACAGACAGACAGACAGACAGACAGACAGACAGACAGACAGACAGACAGACAGACAGACAGACAGACAGACAGACAGACAGACAGACAGACAGACAGACAGACAGACAGACAGACAGACAAATGCTTCACCCCATTCATCATCATTATTCACTCCATCGATATGCTGTGAATTTTTTTTTTCATTTCAGCGTCTCATTAACTAGAACAAAGGCCCGGTGTACCAACATTAGCAAGTTTGTTGCATACCTGTTTTTTGATAATGATACGTGCATTCACGACAACGATCAGATTTATTGGAGCTTGACGTGAGTCAGGTATTGAATTGGCATAGAGAGAGAGAGAGAGAGAGAGAGAAAATTATTTTGAGGAGGATGGAGAGGTGGGCCGGAGCTAGTACACTCTCAGCTGCTACTCTGCACGAGAAAAAAAAAAGCAAACAAATATGATGAGGTATGATGATGGGGACAGGAAGGTGATGAATATGTGCAATAGTCACGTATAAGAATAATTTCCTTACAGGTAAGACCAACTTACTGGACAATAAGCTCAACCGACGTGAATGTGTAAATCTCCACAAAAACGAAATTGCCGTATTTCGGTGATGTCTGGCCTTAACTCATTTTACGTGAGAAAATTGTTCTAAGCACGAATAAACTTGTCAGAGTTTACTGTAGCAAACTCGGACAACTAGTAAACACGAGGCCTTGCACATTTCATAAATGGCTAACATTGTGAACTTGCGCAGGTGCCCTGGAACCGCGCATCCACAAAACAATCGACATCTACCGGGCGTTCTCAATGAGCTTCGAGGCGCTGCTGGAGGATGAGGACAACCAGAAGAATGGCCTCACCTACATCCTTGACGAGAGCGGATTCAGGCTAAGTCACTTGGCGCACGTCAACCTTAGGGATGTCCAACGAGTCATGATCAATGGCGAGGCAAGTGCTCCTCTCATTGGTAGAAAGTTACCTTCTTTTAAGGTGTAGGTGTGTACTTAGATCTATGATAAGCACTAGTGTCGATGAGTCGCGCATCTCCTCCGTCTACATTGAGAGCTTCGTAAACAATAGACGAAGGGGAGGGTGATTGCGCGCATTATTAGCTTTAAACGCTGCATTAGATGAATTCCCGTCAATATTCGATTCGTCCTGGTGCTCCATCGTTTCACTTTATTCCACGTAGTATGAAAGTCCTCAGCCCATATTCTGTATGCAGCCAATTCATCCTTGCATCATTGGATTGTTCTAAGAAGTGCTACATTGCCTATAGTTATGGAGGAACGCGAGCTGTGTTACAAAATAAAACAGCTTTGCATAATTTCTAGCCAAACCCTTTTGCACTCTAATGATGTAGCACACAGTTATGATGCAGCGCAGAGTTTTGCACTCTAATGATGTATAGTTGCAAGTTATGATACAAAATGTTCAGATATCGCTATCCTATAAATTTTCTGGAAAGTTGTTCGTTGTACGAGAAGAATCTGCCTTCTTCTGGGAAGTACCATTTACTGCAGGAAATAACTGTTTTACTGAGACCCTAGGTTCTAACTGTCTTCATAGAAGAGAGGTTTGTGTCATGTTGGTCCAGAATTAACAAAGAATTAACCATCAAAACAGCTCTTGTACAGCCATTGAAAAAACGTCCCTTTCTATAGGAAAGTGTGCTCTAACGACATAACTATGAGTCATACGCTACCAACAAAAAGTTTTTTTTTCACGGCATAAGCACTCTCATGCAAAAATTGATGTGCTACATTCATAACTAAAATCTTCAAAATATATACACACAGAAATAGCATACATGCAGGGCAGTTGCTGTTCTGCGTACTAAGGCTTGTTTCGCAAGTTGCAATACGCCATCATGGAGTACCTTCAGCAAGAGCAGGGGTGCGGCAACACTCGATGTGTCCACGGTACCCTAATGCGCCAACTTGAAGATGCCATGGACCAACTCCCTCATATAATTTAACAGGAACGAGTGACTTCAAGTCTCTGACGTATATTTTTCGTCATACCTAGGTTATCTAGATATACTGACTTAAAACAAGATGAATGTGGGGCTAGCAATGAATTCTATACAACAACCAAGCCTTTGACAGAAAATCAAAACATAGCCACTTTCACTATCGGGCTGCGAGCAGTGCTCATACAAAGCGAGAGACACTTGAGATTTTTTGCAGAAAGGACATCTCTTAGATACGGAGCTCAAGAAGGATGGATGAAAAAGAAGAAAATTGGCTTGTAAGTACGTGCGACAGGACAGAACATCTGGAATCTACAATCGACAACCTTCAAAAGTACTGGTTTTGTTGCACATGATATGTATAGAAATGTTCCTGTGACAGGAAGGTTACAAGGTAAAAACTTACTCAATCGAATCTACACAAATAACCTCTTACACCAGTGCAGCCTCAGATATTTACCGCATGAAAGTATATCATTTATTTTCTAACACTAAAACAGATCCATGACAGACCGAACATGGTGATACTTCAGACCCTGGCACGTATAACAACAAAGTACCATTCTTTTCAGGAGTTCCTGTTTCAGAAAAATGGCCAATTGGTTGGATTCATTGTCCAAACAGGGTAGAACATGAAACAAGCGAGAAATTTCAGTACAGAAGCGCTGATTTACAGCTAACTACACTTTTGAAATGAAAAAATAATGACATTATCGATGGCGCGCTCAACCTACTAAATTTAACAAAACATCCAAAGCATCATCACGCTTTTTCCAGACATGTTATCCCACGTTCATTAAGCGGGATCACCATGGCGCTAAGACATGGATTACTATTTTCCCAAATAGATATTGCTGCAGCCGTTTTTATTTGCAAAAATTTATTCTTTATTCTTTATTCATCAGATAACCCGCAGCACCCGAAGGCGTTATAGCAGGGGGGTTACATCAATAAATGACGTACATCTCCGTTCACCGACACAATACAACTTTGTTCACACATAAATAACTGAAATACATTTTCGTTCACACACATAGCAGAATTTTGTTCACACACAATATATCTTCGTTCAGGTTACATGGTGTCACAGAAAGGCTGGCTGCTCTTCGTCACTGTCAAGTTGCACATCTGGATAACACGCGACAATTCCAGCAGGCCCCTTAACTTCTTTTGTTGTATACTCTAGGTTGCGTGTGTAATTCTATATTTTCTGTTTAAGAGAGGAGCTTTTCGGGGTTTTCACTGCGCGGTATAGTGCGAACAGAAATCAGCATTATCATCAGCCGGTACACGCTTGCTTCATCTTCTTCAACTTCTGCTTCAACTCCCACATAACGTGCACGAATTTGTCCGACGTGAAATTCTGTGGCTATTATGAGCGAGTCAGGTATGTAAATAAAAATTATGTAAGGTGACGTAAGAACTAGTCACGGGAATAAAATCACGTGACATTCCTGAAGTTGTCACACGTCTAAAATCACCTAACATCGCGCATTACAGCCGCGTCAGCAAAATCGCATAACACCACCTAAAACCAGCCACATCACTAGCAATTTATTATTATCGCGTAACATTTAGGAGCCTAAAAACCACGTAACATCATCGAACTAGTCATGGGACTAAAATCATGGTACATGCCATAACAACTGATCACATGACTAAAAATCACGTAACGTACGGCAACATGAATTAATGTAACTAACATCACTCAATAAGTGTTCATAGGACTTAAATCATGCAACACCGCATGACAGCTGTTTCCCGTCTTAAACCACGAAACAAGTAGAAAAGTGACTAAAATGACGTATCATAACATGGTGTCTAATGATATGTTCCTGCCAAAACCATGTCACAGCTAGTTGTCTGGCCTGCTCCTTCAAAAACCACGTAACAACTAGCCACGCTTAACACCTAACGACTAGTCGCATGACTCAAATCACATGAAGTCATTCAACAGCAAGCCACATGACATGTTGTCGCCATGAAATATGTAACAGCTAGTGACATTACTAAAATCACATCACGTAACAGCGTGCCTTGTCACACGTTCCCGCCATAAACAACGTAAGAGCTTGTCATGTGACTAAAATCATGTAACCCCACGTGATTGCTAATAACTTGGCATCTTCTCGTTAAAACCAAGCAACACGTAGTCATGTGACATGTTCCCGCTAAAAACCATATAACAGCTAGTCGCGGGACCACAGTAACGTAACAATTTCTAACAACAAGCCACGGGACCTAATCACCTGGAATCATATACTTAGTCACATTACTTCTTCCCGCCAAAACGACGAGAAACGTATACGTAAGATGAGGAACCGACCGAAACTGGATAAGAATAGCCAAGTCTAGCCATACTTGATACTTCTAGCAAAAAGTTAGCATCTCTAGCAAAACTTCGCTATGTTCAACATCAGCTCTGTTGTAGGTTCCAGCCACAAATGTAAGCGGCATTTTTTTTTTCATTTGAACGAAATATACAGTTATCAATCAGCTCTCGCCTTGTGCAGTTTTGCCTTTGTCAGGTTCGCTACACTGTTGAAGCCTGAATCCTGTTTCAACATCATCGAGTACATCCTACACATCCCCCTGCCATCTGTATAATACTCACTAACGCCCGTTGTCTCCGGCTAGTTAAATTACAAAAAAACTTTGCTTGTAACGCATGAAACGTAACAAAACATTCCCCCTTCATAATATCGATTGATGTATAATCACGGGAACTTAAGCGAGCACAGCACAGCTGTGCTTGTACTCAAGCCACATGTGATGCCATACACCGAAAGAATATTCAACATTCTTGAACGTTATTTCTTGACGTGAATTAGCATTCACGAAAAAGGAGCGCCCTTTTATGCACTAATTCGTGCCCACAAACAACGTTCAACATACCGTGCTAACCAGCTCCAAGATGTGTTCTTAAACTATGCCGAACCATTGTTGATGTAAATATAAAATGTTGCTGCACGGCGCACAGATTTCTACTTTTGTTTGCTTTTAGATAACCTGCCAGAAAGAAACTAGCGAAGCTGTTGTCACTGTGCTATGCCAGCGCACCTAAACAATTTACAAATAAACGACCAATGGGAAAACACAATTTTGTTAGATGCACCATGTCTCCACAGTTGAAGTGAACTTGATGTTGTTTTCTGACTGATTATCACTTGCGACTTTGCGGCATCTTTCATGCTGCCCAAACAAGTAGAATCGTGTTTTATGTATTAATACTAACGGTGCATGATCACTGACCACAGCTGCTGTGCCGCCTGCCTACGTTTCTCCTCCGCAGAAAGGCTGGCCGATGCGCCACAAAAAACATCCACTGGGTGAACGTGCCGAGGTACATCTCGGCCATCTACGAGCTGGCCCTGAGCATGTTCAGCCGGAAGCTGCAGAGCAGGGTATGCAGTTCACTCTGGAGCCCACTCAATAACAGTGATCTCACCTCATTAACTGTGTCACTTGCAGATGTTTGTCCACTTCGAGGTATCCAGTCTCCATGAGCACATAGCCCCCGAGATCTTGCCCCTGGAATTCGGAGGGAGCATTCCGATCAAGGAGATGGCAGGTAGGAAACCAAGTGTATCCACAGATGACACAGTGTTTAACATTTTTCGACCGGAAGCACGCAGAGACTGTCGCATTGGGCGGAGCTCTAGTAGGATGTCATGAAACAAATTTCATTCTGACAGCTACAAGTATACATCTTTGCCACCTTCAAATTCTTCTTAGACGTTGCATGCTTGTTCACTTCAAACGTCTCACTTCCCGTGAATATTTGGCATTTCATACGAATTTGGGCCACGCTGTTCCAGAAGTTCGTTTTAGAGTGTCTTTTTTTTTTAATTAGCCGATCCAAACAGCCAAGGACCTGATCAAGTTAAACCTGATTTGTCATACACTTTCATGGGCATATAAAGTAGACCAAAGCCTTATGCTTGTGCAGAAGCCCTCTGCTTCTGCACAATGGTGAACAATTGAGAGGCCGTAGTCACTGCTCTCTTTTCTTATTGTTTTGTGATTTCACTGAAGCAGTAGTTTACTTGAGCAATTTACTTGATAAAGGTACTGTTTACAGGGCAAACATCAGTGGGCACAGCGGTGTACCTTACGCGAAAATATGGTCCTAAATACGCATTGTAGTCATTTTTACGACAAGGCTGCAGTCTTCAAATAAAAAATAAAAAAATTCAAGAGCAGGGACGTTCGGTTTGATATTAATTGTTGTGGTTTTGTGTCCCACAACTACTGTATGATTATGAAAAATGCCGTAGTGGAGGACTCCGGTAATTTCGCCCACCTGGGGTTCTTCAACGTGCACCTAAATTTACGCACAGGGGCCTCACGGACGTTTGCCTCCATCGAAAATGCGACCGGGATTTCATCCCGCGACCTGCGGGTCAGCAGCCGAGTGCCTTATTAACTAGACCGCGGGTCAGGGATGTTCGGTTTGCCCAGTCGCCCTAAGTCACACTCTCATAAATCAGTATTTTAACCATTGCCTGGTACGAGTAGCCAAGACCATAAAGGGTAGAGAAGAAAAGTGAGGCAGGCTACTTTTGCGCTTAGCGAACTGAGGAGTGCTTCCTTTGTACCTTAATTTCTTGTAATAGCTTGGATTTGCTATTCTATTCTGCATTAAGTACATTGTGCTGAAGAGGTTGTATGAAAAGGAATAAGCGCACCTGACAGGCAGGCCAGCTTTATGGCAGGTGGGCATATATTTGTCAAAGGCACATTGTCAGTTGGCGGATTACTGTTAAATCGGGTTAGTCGTCATCTCCGACATTTGTTTTAGATTAAACACATTGCTGTTCACGTCCTTGCGCCACCAGCATCTGGCCGTCACTCGCCTCTTGATTTATCCCGAGCCTTACCTGCCTTTGCATACACCTTTGATCATGTTCATTGTCGTCATCGCATACGAGAAAATAGATGGTTGATCCCTCCCCATTTGAAATCGTTGTAGCATGAAAAAAAAGATACATCGTCACAGAAGTAGTTGTGCGCGGACCGCGCGCAAGAAATGAGTATGGCAATGATGCAATTGTACTCTAGTCCTATATTGGTATTTCTCAGCGTGGCATCTACCGAAAGCGTAGTAAACGGGGGAGGCGTTCGCATAGAATATGAGGCATGTTCTTGCCATTTTTAGCATTACCGCTGGTGGTGCATCGGCTAGTGTGCCCGGCTCGTATTTTCCCGAACCAAGAAGTGTTTATTTCCATGATCGCGACCAAGTGCCACGCTAAATGTTTTCTTATTTTTTTTCTCTGTGACAGGTTCACTTGCATTCTTAATGACGTCATTTCCGTCACGAGAATGACGTCATCAAGAATTCGCACGAAGAAAATGCACTTGTGATTTCCATCGCGGAAGTGACGTCGAAATACTGGCGGAACTTAGAATGAAACGCTTTTGTGTTTAAATAGTGCAGTCTTTGAGGCACTGAGTTCTCTGCATGTGATCCTTTTCCTGATAGGAGGTCGAGAGGCCTTGTTCTAGCTCGTTATGCTAACAGTAAATCGCTTTGTACCCAAGCGGCCTGGATCAAGAATCTCGAGGAGAAACGGGACCTGCTGATGTCTCTCGACCATATGGGCATCGACGAGAGCAAGCGGCCCAAAAAGGAGAAACGTCAGGGCTACAGCCTCATGAGGCTATGGAACAGCATCACGCGGTTAGAGGTCTACTGATCGATCACCCGCCCTGGACTGACTTCACACTGACGACCTCCAGCGCCACAATATTGTGCTATAGAAATGTGGACACGCGCGCCCACACTTTCTCGCTCATGCGCACACCACCCTTTTTGTTCTTTGTTTGTTTGTTTCGTACTTGCGACACTCCTGCCTCACTGCGGGACAGCCACTCAGCCAATGCAAGAAAAAGACGCTTTTTTGTTAATATCGGATAATAAACCCACACAACTTTCTTTTTTCACTCCGCACTGTTAAAGCAGCATTTTATAAAACCTCGCCTGGGAATCTCCGGACCTCGAAATGGTAAGTACAACTCAAAAAGGCCACAGCAAAAAGGTGCAAAGACCAGATAACCATCAGAATGGTAATAATAACGAGAATAATAATAGCAGCTATAATAATAATATTAACAATAATAATAATAATAATAATAATAATAATAATAATAATAATAATAATAATAATAATAATAATAATAATAATAAATTAGCATGTAATTGCCTTGCAGTGTCAGTAATGTTTATGTCACTGAGATTACAGTGGTTGTTGAAAAAATGAGTTCAAGTTCAGGTAATCGTCATTATTCTTATTGCCAGACGACACTTGTTCATACAGGCTATTGAGAAATAATGATACCTAAGTTTTTACGTCTCAGAACCACGATGTGATTATGAGGGGTGCCGAAGTGGATGGCTCCGTAAACTGTAACCACCTGGTATTCTTGAAGCTTTAGCGTGCACTGAGATCACATGACCCTCCAGCGTTTCCCCTCCACGAAAATGCGACCACCGCGGACGCAAGGGACACTGTGACCTTCGCCGCCCCACCACCACGGCGGGCAAGGCTAGTGAGAAGAAGTCAATTGTAATTTTTGAGCGACGTGTCAGGTCAGCTGGTTGCATCGTACAACGAATCAACACTGCATTGACGACAGCATCGTGCATGAGCATCGGAATCAACGCGAGAACGTTAAAGAGGTTGCTTCGCAGAAATTCCAGTGTCGGCTTCGCTGTCGTTGGTTATGAGCTGAAACTTCCGTTGTTCGGGAGGGAACATTCCAGAAAGATGCAATAAGTGAAAAATCACAGCATATCCACGGAGTGAATGATGATGACTGGGGCGAAGCGTACATCCATTTGTCTGTTAGTTCATCTGTCCGTCCGTCGATCCGTCTGACTGTCTATCTCTCCATCGGCTCCTATCACACTAGAGCACGCATCGGACGGACATACGGATGAACGGATGGATGCTTCGCCCCACACATCATCATTCACTCCACGGATATGCTGTGAATTTCTTATACGAAAACCACTAACGCCAATTAGTGACAATATTTCTAAGGACATATACACACAATGCCACCTTGTGAGCAATTCTTGAAACTAACTAGAAGTGGCTACTACTACAACATACTACTACTACTACAAGGGAATGACCCACACCCCAAGGAACTTCGCTTCTAATAATTATCATTGGTTCGGATAGGAAATGAACTCAGGTCCTCTGCACGGTAAGTATGGGTGTTCAAACAAAGACCCATGCCTATGCTTGAAATTGTTCCGAAAAAAAAAGAAAAATTGATAATAATGTCGTGTTGTGCGTGGATGTCTCCTTGACGCATGTAATAAAGCGAGGCGGCAGGGCAGAATCACCCCAGGCGTTAGAACGTGTGAATAGCGCAGCGAGTAGCGAAGCGAACTTAAAGGCCCAACATTAACAAGGCGCTCAGGCACAATTCTGGTTATCAGCTACCGCATCGTGAAATTTTGCAGCTATGCAGCTGCGCGTTTTGCCTTACGGACACGCGTAGCGTCTACTTAAATCGCCAGTGGAAGAATTATGGCGTAGTGGGCACTTCGCAATTGTACTTGCTGTAGGCATTCCAGGATAGTTTAAATGTCATATTTTAGGTACACATATGTTCGTTTACTATAACGCCGTGGTTAACGTTGTCACGAAAAAGTGAATCCACGATAACGTGTCAGAAGGTGATGCGAACTCGGATCAATTACGCTATCGTGTTACGCTACTCTTAAAAATGAAGCTCAAGTGGCCTACAATTTTACTTTTTTCAAACTACCCCCGGAGGTGCCATGAAATGCCGCATTGTTGATGGACGGGCAATTCGTTTTTGTTGCGAATATCATTTGTTATCGTATAAAAACTAGCCAAAATGTTTATATCATCACTTCATAACTATTGTGTAGAATGCTAAAGTGTAAATTGAAGGTTGCAAATTGGCGCAATACGAAGTAAAATGACCAGCTTCCCACATCGGCGTCTGCCATCGGCGTACACAAGAGTGATGCGAAAAATTATCGTCAGCTGATTACGCCATCATAAAGTCAAAAGTCACTAAAATTTGTGAAGTCATCAAAACATCCGTATGGCGTCATCTCAAGTGACTTCACGTGATGTCATCACATCATCGTTTTATCAAACATGGGCCGATCTCAGTGGCAGCGCAAGACCACAGGTGAGGTGCGACCACGTTCAGCTAAGATACGCTCCGCATTTAAAACGACTGCTCGTGCTGCCCAACCATTCACTCTTCAGTTTCTTGATTGCACACCATGACGAATATAGCGGGAAACCATGTAATTCAACCACATGCGAGTACCCGGTTTGCCACATTGAAATGTGGAATGTGGTTTGTGAGAGCGTTGCCTGGCAAATGTGCTTCACCGCATTACATTGCGTTGGTTCCACAGTATCACAAAAGTGTCATGTGGTAAAGCCCTGCTTAAAAATGGATTATTACGCGGTTTTATATTGTTGGAGGTTGGATTGCATAGCCGAGCCATTGAAACACACTGCTCTTCAGAACGACAGCAAGGGATTTTGGTATGAGAGAAAAGAGTTCCTATATATTCTCCCTAATACGTGCACTAAGTATGTACACTTGCACTAGTCCACTCTTCATGATGGTACCTGGTCATTAGAGGCAGCAATTGCTATAAGTTAGAGGAACCCATAAGTATGATGAATAAAACGCTATTTTGAGGCTAGCCATTCAACAAACGATAAATGCATTGAAAAATTTGAGCGGTGACTTCAAAAGTGTAGTTGTATAAATTACAAATGATTGAAGCATGGCGACAGGCACGGTATCTTAGTGAAAGATGGGAACATAAGATAGGCTGCAAGCTTGGCGTGCTACGTCAGATGAAAATGGTACAAGAAGTTGCTTGGTATGCAGTTCGAGAATGTATTTTTAACAACGAAGAGAACAAAAAAGAAAACGTTATGAGTACACGCCATAACGCGTTAGCCCATCATGTTTTTAAGTGTTTCGCGAACGTTCTTAGGTGATAGGGACAGAGTGACACAAATTTTAATAAGTATCAAGCTTTGGCCACGATTCATGTCTGCTTGTTTCATATTTCCAGTGCATTTGACGTCGCATAAGCATAGGCACGGCCACTGAATAAAAAAATGTGTTTTATCCAGCGGCCGTGGCATGGGTTTCTTTTTTAATCTGTGGACCTGGGCTTGGTTGAGGCATTGATGCGTGGGGTCTGTGGTAACACATGTGGGCCTCATAAACGGGTGCGTGCCACAAAAATTGGGTAAATCCCATGACTCGCTTTTTGTCCACTAAAAAAGTTCGGCAGATCCGACGTACCTGGGGATTGACGTTATGCGAAGCACGCGGAGGTAAGGTGACCATGTTGCAATTTTTTTTATTGAGCGACACGTAATGAAATGACGCTAAATATACGTGTAGAAATGTTGGACGCACAGACATATGCTGAATAGTTGCAGATGTTTATATGATCAGTTGTTTGCACTTGCGCAACGATGTCAACTGCAACATGCGCATTAGCAACACCACAAGCCGATATGAAGCGCTGATGCTCGCGAAGATGCTGGCCGTGAACCGTGGACACTGCTACATAAATCAACTTCAGCTCATGGAACCTAACCACAATTGACCTTAACCCGACGTGACGGCTGTATCAAAGGAGTATATACGTAATGTTTATAAAATTGGGTAGGCAGCACTGGAACTACTTTTCACGTTTCACGAAGATTAGCGTCTATTCGAAAAGTAGGTCCGAGACATGGCGTATCTCTGTGGTATAATGATTGACTGCCATGCAGAATGCTTGGGTTCGATTCCTGCTGGGACCCTGAAATTTTTTATTCGCATTCGTCGGGGGGTCAACGCTGCCTGTGTCAGTTTTTTCTCAACACTGACATTTACTCTGCAGTGTGTCTTCGCTGGGTCGACGCTACCGACGTCGGGTATTGCTCAACGCTCACGCGTTAAAATTGCCCATGTGTGTTCTCGTCATTCCTGGGTAGATACCAAGTGTCTATCACCTGTGGCACACACCCGCATACCAGTGGCACATACCCACCCGTGGTTATGTGCCACTGTCTGGCGAGAAGTGTTGGACGACGTACGCGATGGGATTGCGACATTATTCCTGTCTTGAACAGCGCGTTACATTCCTAAAACGATCTTACCCTCCCACGGTGATTTTGGTTCATGCCAAGTTGAGGGGGGGGGGGGGGGGGGGGTTGACCACGAGAGTACCAAAACGTAAGTGTCTAGATAGATAGATAGATAGATAGATAGATAGATAGATAGATAGATAGATAGATAGATAGATAGATAGATAGATAGATAGATAGATAGATAGATAGATAGATAGATAGATAGATAGATAGATAGATAGATAGATAGATAGATAGATAGATAGATAGATAGATAGATAGATAGATAGATAGATAGATAGATAGATACGCTCAAAGTCGCCGAAGTTCGCTAAGAAATGCTTCGCATTTAAAATTAAGGCAACCATTCGCCCCACAAATGCGTATGTGCCACATGAATCCGCGTCTCGTCATTATCATAAACACCTTTGTGTCACAAATAAAGGTAAGTACCACAACACAAAACGTCCACCAAAAACATGAAGGCAAATGGAGCGCACGTCTAAAGCCACAACACTGTCACGTGATACTTTGCGGTTATAAAAGGTGGTGGCTATACGATACCACCTCAAAGCTTGACAAAAGGTGGTTAATTAAAGCAGTGCAACTACATACAACAAAACCTCAGCGATATGCATCTTTCGGGTCATGAAAAATATTCGTGTCATCCTAAATTGGTGTAATCCTAAACACTCATGATTAGTACGCAACAAAAGAAGGCTGGCGTACATTTTCCTTTATTGTTTGTCAGGACCGCAGCATTGTCATGAACAGCACTCACAAAGTCTTTTTGTATGTCAGTGATTATGCTACTAATCGTAAATATATTACCCGTGTAATTTATGAACCAGATGTGCTGTGATCCGTGAGAGCAAGTAAGCCCTTTCAAATCTTATCACGCCTTTTTTGCAAGACGACAAAGCACTGCGGCAAAGTTGACTTACAAAGCACTTTGCTCGCGATAGATGAAGGTAAGAAAGTTTTTCAAAGCGCTGTCCTTTGTTTCAATTATTCTATTATCAAGGTGGTGTTGAGGGACATTTTTCGGGAGATTTACGGCAGAAACCACTCAATCGCGAGGGTTTATGCACAATCAGGAGTCACCCGTGCGAATAGGAGGGTTGGCAGGGGTTCTCGTCCCCAACAATCGTTCATGTTGACGTTGCGAGGCCCAGCTGCTTCGCCACGACCGTCCACTTCTTTCAGTCCTCGTCCACCTTTCATAGGAGGTCTGATTGCGATGACATAACTTGCATCAATGTGGCAAGCACACGTGAGCACAGTACAACTATGCCACCTCGTGCACAGTAACCCGCCTCGAGGCAATTGCAAAAATTGCAATCCCAATGCCATAATCACAAGGCTAAGGCACACGAAGGCAAACTTAAGCCCCCAAGATTCGCGCACACAATCACGGAAGCTACGACGCGCTGCTGATTTGACAAACTGCAGGCGCAGAGCACAGGCTCGCACACGGCTTCCGAGGCCCGCGCGTGATTACCTCGTCCTCTGTGACAGCAAGGGCAGCGCTTGTGCATACCTGGGCGGTAGCGTACGTTTGTATCAAACGTCCCTGGGTGAAAAGTGGTTCGTAACAACCGTACGATGCTACGACACAGGCTAATAGGCCTTGGCCGGGACCAAAGAACAATTCGCATCACCACGAAATACGTACGAGTCGTGATCGTGCCACCGAGGTTTTACTGTATATGAAAGAATTGCAAAGCATACAAATGCAGTAGCCTGATGAAGGGAATGTCACGAGCCTCAGTGCCCACTATCGGAGCTGGTTGGTGGCTTTTCTGTCGCTCTCTCTCTAATGAAAATATGAACCAAAAATGAAGAAATGACGAAAATGAAGAAAATGAAGTAAATATGAAGAAAGAAAAGTGGGTGAAGAGATAACTTGCCGTGAGCAGGAACCGAACCTGCAACCCTCGAATAACACGTTCCATGCTCTACCACTGAGCTACCACGGCGGCTGTCTCCCCAGCCACTTTATTGCGTTTGTATGTGAATTTAAACCTGGGAGTGTCAGTCAGCGCCACCTGTAGCCATGGAGGCGAGTGTGGCACACACTTTATGAGCCTGTCTTGCGTCACGTAGCACGTGAACTGATTACGCGCTGGCAGCTGACCAATAGTCCCTCGTATACAACATAATATATATATATATATATATATATATATATATATATATATATATATATATATATATATATATATATATATATATATATATATATATATATATATATATATATATATATAGGCAACCCAAGTTGGTTGTTAACGCATGATATTTTGGGTGTATGTATACACGTGTATATGCGCATTAGATATGCACCGTAAGACCACCATTGTGAATAAAGCGAAGCAGTGTCTCGTAATATCCGTTATCATGTGCTCTTCGGTCAGAAGTGGTCGTGTCACTGTAGCAAGGGCCGAATTACGGCAAGTGATAGGATCATTCGTGATGTACCCCTTGGCATGTCCATACAAGATTGTATGCATCTGCTTCCCCCACTGGAATAGAGCAGTTCACATGCGTAGCGCCACAGACCACCTACCACTTTGGTAGCGCCCCGCGGTAAAC
Source organism: Rhipicephalus microplus (assembly GCF_013339725.1). Lineage (NCBI taxonomy): Eukaryota > Metazoa > Arthropoda > Arachnida > Ixodida > Ixodidae > Rhipicephalus > Rhipicephalus microplus. Next base: position 8,291,163 of record NC_051173.1, read on the forward strand.
GCGACCAGTTCAATGGTTTCACGTTACTTGAACGCTATTTGTGTACTTACAGCTGCTGTTGGCTTGCTCACTTGGTTGTGTCGCCCTCGGCTGCCATCCTACGCGCGCATGCCGAAATATATGTAAACTTGCAACGATATGTGATACATACCTATTCGCAATGTGCGTTCGAAAAGCAATGTTGCCTATATATACGGTTACCTTTTTTGGAATGAACATTGTTCCAAGTTAGCGCCTGTCCCATTTTTACCCATCCGTGTTTTTTTTTTCGAGTGCTAAAAAAACTATGGTATGACGTACTAATATGCCCAAAGCGCTACGTTACTCAACCTAAAATCAAGCTTCGCTTCAAGTTAAGGTTTCCCATAAAATGGGACCACTCAGGTCGAAGCGGACCGTAATTAGTGTGCCCGCTTCACATATACGTAAAACCACCCTTCCGTAGTAGACTACTGATCGTATACATCTCTAACACACGTGTTGCTTGGTGAAGGCCCAGCCGAAACATTAGCCACTTTTTATACTACGCTCACACTGACCCAGAAGCACCACCGATGTATACTAAATATTAAACTGTTGCTGACGCTTAGCACGCGTGCAAATTTTCAATTTCTTTACCAGGCTACAAAGACTAGTGCTTCACTGCAGTACAGAACTGTGCTGTGGTAGACTTACACAAAAAGTACATCAGCTTTTTTTTTTTTTTCATCGGTCTCACAGGATGATGCAGACTCAGTATCATGATCTTAAAAGCTGTGCGAAGCATCATTATTCTACTTTAACCATTATGGTATGTCGTTGATGAAACGCGAAACTCCATCACATAACAATTGTGATGAAGTGATGTTCTCAATGTACCTCCTCCACTTTGACATGCTACTTCTGGCCTTTGAAACGACGTTGTCACTGTCGAGGCTCATTAGTCATGCGCATTAGTCGGCTGTTCTACAGCTGTTGTATAATGTGCAAAGTACTACAGCTAAAGGTTCCCCAGCCACAACGTCAATCACGATTTCCATATAACGCGGCCTTGCAGGGCTTTTCTTGCATTTACGATATGCCACCTAAGCAATACTTATGAGCCAACAAACTGAGATAAGAGACACACTTTCGAAAGTTAAAATTTAGACACCTTTTTTTGAACATGTGTGCATACGCACGTGTATGTATTTTAAGCAATGTCTTTAATAAAATCATGCGAATAATAATGTAACAATGTATACACCCAGGTTATCAATCTGTTCGCTTAAGGTTCGACGTTCAAATAGATCTTGAGCACGTTCTAGCAACCGCGCGAAATGAAGAAGTCACTGTCCGCGTGTTCGTTACAGGACTTCCCAACTTGTAAGCACGGAATGACGTACTAGATGTATAATCCTGTATCGGGACACAAGCGGGGGCAGCTCGCCCTCAGCATAAATTGCGTTTGCTGTTTCGTCAACGATACGACTCTAGTGGCCCCACCTTTCCTGGGCTGGAAGGGCATTGAGCAGCTATAGGTTCTTGCGCAGCCTTAAGTGTTGCACTCTGTATGAATTCGCGAGACTCATAGACGATAACAATCACATGAGCCCTAATGCATTTACACAACACGGCCATAACTCGCTATCGATGCGCAAGGCTGTGGTGGTCTGGTATGAAACGCGAAGTCACGATTCCGACTCCCGTCTGAGGAGCTGCCCGACTTTATTAGGGACTCAATGAAAAAAAAAAAAAAAGACTGGTGTGTTTAGAAAGAGATGTTAACGATTTAGAGTACGATGTACTCAACTATGGGAGAGCAGAAAGCCGTCCCGTTACGCTTGGCTCCTACATTAGGGAAGTCTTCCACCGAGAATGGTGTACTTATATTTGATTAGACATTAAAAACGTCCATTAGGCCAAATTATGTCCGCCATTTCAAACTGTAAGTAATGTTTTGTAGCACTAAAGACCATCAGTAGGAGTTCATATTTTAGGAGTTTTTGTTTCTATTTAATTCGAAGGGTGTTACTTTGAGTTTATTTTATGGGAAAAATTCTGCGTTTACCGGAGTTTATTTTTCATAAATCTTCGATTCTCTGAAATTCTTCACTTAATTTTGCATTATAAGATAGTGCATTGTGGCCTTACGGAAAACTGTTTCCAAAGAAACTGCGTTGCATTGTTTCTGATAATCTAGCTTCTCCATTTTTTTATAACTGGATGCTTAGTTACTTTGTTAACGAGGCTGTTCATTTACATTGTTTAATAATCACCTAAGTATCTATTCAGGGGCAGGAGCCAGTCAAGTCAAGTCAAGTCAAGTCAAGATCCTTGACGATGTGGCGCATACCCACGCTGGGGGATTGGCCAAGAACCGATAGTTTTCAAGAATTTCTTGTTTAATAACAGATTAAAATTAATCCACTTACGAGTCATAAAAGAAAGATGCAACAAGACAAATGTGATGGTTGGATTGCAAATAATGTGTAGTGTAATGCAATAAAGCGTTGTATTTGATTTAATATGAATTTGGAAATTTGAAAATCTACCGAACAATGATTTCAACACTTAAACCTCTTTGAACTTTTGACGAACTCCTGCAATGCGTCAACCATCTTCCCGTCGCTGTGGCCTAGACACAAAGCCCCGAAAGAAAGCACATTTTCAGTGTTTAAATCTATTCCGAGAAGGTGGCAAACGGCTCCTAAAGTGTTTTTACGTAAGACAGAGAATCTATTACAATAAATGAAATAATGTTCAGTTGACTCATTTACTCCACAAACAGGACAATGAGAGGTGGCCGCCATTCCAGCTCTGTTTAAATATAAATTTAGCTGTGGAATTTGACAGTGCAGTCTAGTGATTGCGACTTCTGTTCATCGCGTTTGACATATTTTACTATTCCAATCGTATACCGAGTGCTTGAATTCTGGTGTGGCTGTTAGTGAAGGTGTAGAAAATTCCTCTGACAGTTTCCTTCTTAATCGAGCGCCTATCAAGAATTTCGATGGCAGTAATACATCAATAACAGGCCCATTTAAAGATGACTTGGCCAACGCATCTGCCATTTCATTCATATAAATGCCCTTATGTCCAGGAACCCAGACCAGTTTGACGAGATTGAGATGCGAGGGAACTAATGCTTTGAAAGCGTTCTGAGCATGCGAGTTCTCATCTGCAGTAAGGGAGGCGCATACTGATAGTGAATCTGTTAAAATTATTGCGGTTCTTACTGAAGCAGTTATTTTACAGAGAGCTAAAATTATCGCAAAAAATTCTGCTTCAAATATGGGCACATAATCGGGAAGGCGAAGCGAAAAGGACTAGTCTAGGGCAGGAGAAAAAATACCAATTCCACATTTTTCTTCCCTTTGTGATGCATCAGTTGCTATGACTGCTTGTATTGGCGTATGTTCTAGGTAATCGCTTAATATAGATTCTAAAAAACTGAGCGGCATCAATTTTGAATTTTCGAAAAGATATCATCAAACTGTAATTTAATAGCACTGTTATTGGTACTGATTAAAGGAACAGCATCAATTTGAACATCTAAATCATCTAGAAAGCGCTGTATAACCAAAATTTGTGGTATACGAGATCTCGGCCAGTATTGTCCAAAAAACAAGTCAGGACGGTCAATAAAAAGTGTTTCTAAGCGCCTTACCGGCGATTCATAGAGCCTAAGAAATGACTGTGTAGCTAACAATTTAAAACGGGTCGCAAGTGAGGGAACCCTAGCTTCAAGATACAAGATCTTGATTGAAACAGACTTGGGGAGACCTGAGCAGTCTCAAGGCTTGTCTCTATATGACTACCAGAGGATGTATCTTGTAGGCACGTGCCCCCGCGTATAACACACACCCAAACTCAAACACTGGGCGAATGTACAAGGTGCTCCACTGTCTATTATACCAGCCTCTCTCATCTTTTTTATGAAAAATAACACAAATTATTATTATTATTATTATTATTATTATTATTATTATTATTATTATTATTATTATTATTATTATTAATTTTATTATTATTATTATCATTATTATCATTATTATTATTATTATTATTATTATTATTATTATTATTATTATTATTATTATTATTATTATTATTATTATTATTATTATTATTATTATTATTATTATTAATAAATGAAGTACTATCTGAACATGAAAATATGATAATCCAGTAATCGAGTTAGAACATTTTTTCTTGTTGTAATAGACGCAAGCATACTTTACAAGGTAACTATCCATGATGGAGGTGCACTCACAGCTTTGAAAACACCATTGAACGTTCAGAATGCCCTTTTAAAATGGCAGCTTTCAAGGATAAATCCGAATTGTAAAAACATTTTACCCGGTAATGTTTATTCACATTTACTTTGGGGAGGAGGAGGGGGTTAATCCATAAACACGGAGTGCTACCGGCAACCGTAGGTGAATCCAGATGAAAAAAAAAAAAAAACACTGAGATATGAAAACTACAAGTTGCCGAAAATAAGACAAACGTGTTGTGTGTGTGCTGGCGACGCGTCTCGGCGTACCGTGAAACGAAGCGCCAACATGGTTTCCTAACCTACTCGGAAGAGAGCAGCACTTTAGCCTTACTGCCCTTGTGTTGAGTTTATAAGATATTCTGAACCCCTAAATACCGTTATCAATTGGTAATCTAGTTAGCAATTTTTCGCAGAACTTCAACATCTCTAGAGCATGTCAATAATATTGGCTGCGTAAAAGCGCGATTTCTCTTTGATGCTGCCAAGGAGGCTATACTGAAACTTCTGGCGTGGTGGTCCCGCATACGCGCCCGTATATCAAAGTGAAGCCGCGGCGGCCATATTGCTCAGGGCAAAAGGAGGCGGCACCTGCTTTGTTGCGCCGTAATGATCTGGGTGCTTACAGCCGTGTGTTTGGTCATAGGTGCAAAAGCACCTGTTTATTATTTTTAAGAGGCGAGGGAACGTGGGAGGGACTTTAATGCACATCTGCTTTAATTTTTCTTTGACACTTGGCGTTTGGAGCGTCTTAAAAAAACGCCAGCGCAGCATAGTCGCAGCGAAAGCTAGTAGAGCGGCCTTTCAGAGCCTTTTCTCAACACTCCTTGGGATGCTACACTGCTGGGTACCCACAGCACCATAAATATAATAAATTTTGTGTAGTAGACCAGCATTCACAATGCTATCCTTCGTAATTCTTTGGAGAAGCGTATGCAGTATCCGCTACACACACTTGTTGGAAATCATGGTGCATTTTTTTTTTATGCAGGGGCTAATGACGACGAAGAAATATGCGCGAAGTGGTTAGGCGCCACAGTGAAAAGCTGATCAAGAACAAGTTTTGTAATGGGTGGGAGCTTTGGAAGACCAAGTCGTTACGCAATTCGCACTGTGTGACGCGTGGCTGTTCCTTTGATGTTCTAAAACGCATTATTACTCATATTAACGCGATTCCTTTCCTGACATCAAGCCTGCTTAAAACCAGTTTGGAAATGAGTTCCAAGCATTGGTGCGGCTCAGTGGTAGAATACTGGGTTGGCACGCAGCCGACCCGGGTTAGAAAGCTATTGTATCATTGGCATGTTTTTTTTTATTTATTTACTGGGTTCATAGGATCAGCGTGTCTCAGTGGTAGAATACTGGGCAGGCCCGCAGTGGATCCGGGTTAAAATCACGATGTGTCGTTGGTATTTTTAATTTACCGAGTTTTTTTTTTTTTGTTCGATACTCGTTACGAGTGGCGGCGTGGTGGCGGCGGACCACTACGGTGCCTATATATATATATATATATATATATATATATATATATATATATATATATATATATATATATATATATATATATATATATATATATATATATTGCCACGAGGAATTGTTAAGGCGCAGTACAACGCAGACGTTGTTAAAAGAGGAACGCTGACGGCATCGCTACGACTCATGAAGCCCGCCGGAAGGCACGAGCCGGCCCAGCCTGTGCACGAGCTGCTACCGAGCAGCGGAAAAGAAGAGAAGAAGAGGACGACGAGCGTTCGCTGCTTTCTCCCAGCTACTGTGTAGTTCTTTTGGCTTTGGGCACAAGTTCGCCCTTATTAAACCTTGTAAATAGGACGTCCCGGTTGTGAGGTTGTTATATCCGTTACATTTTCTGGTGGAGGTGCTGGGTACATGATTCCGAGCCCCACGCAAGAGCGAAGTCCAAGCACTGACCAGCCGCAACCAGTGGAGCTTACACCGGTGCACCAACGAGTCAGCCGCCGTATCCGAGGAGAGTTGCCAGAATTTGGGCCACTCCCTTCTGTATCAAGGGCATCGGTGACGGAGACAAGCGCCGCCACCACCATGACGAGCCAAGTTACGCCGGCACAACTCATCGTAAGCCAACCGGTCATCCCAAAGGTGTTTCATGGTGACCCATACGAGGACGCCGAAGACTGGTTAGAGCATTTCGAGAGAGTGGGAAATCTAAATCAGTGGAACGAGGAAGGCAAGCTGCGTAACGTCTACATTGCGTTGGAAGACTCTGCACGAGTGTGGTACGAAAACCACGAGGCATCTCTGACGTCGTGGCAAGAGTTTCGGCGGCAGCTACTGAGTACGTTCGCCAACAGTGATCGCCGGGAAAAGGCGGAAGCAGCTCTCCGCACACGGATTCAACGAACGAACGAAACTGTCGCGATGTACATCGAAGACATGTCCCGCCTTTTCAAGCGAGCTGATCCTGGCATGACGGAAGACAAGAAAGTGCGCCACCTCATGCACGGGGTAAAGCAAGAATTGTTCGCGGGACTCATCCGCAATCCGCCCCGTACTGTTGCTGAGTTTCGGTCGGAAGCAACAACCATCGAAACGACGCTTCAGCAGAGAGCCCGACAGTACAACCGCGACGTAGCCGGTGCATCCGCAGGAGTCTACTCAGCAGGCGTCGTGGATAATCTTGACACATTGCGCGAGCTCGTCCGGTCTGTTGTCAGGGAAGAATTAAGGAAACTGCAGTCACCTGATGTCACCCCCGAGCTGTCTCTTGCTGAAGTTGTCCGAGACGAAATTCGACAGGCCATGCGGGAGCCGCGGAGTGATGTGCCGGCGACACGACGGGCGGTAACGTACTCCGAGGTGCTCAGGCGACCTACTCTGCACTGTTCGCCGATCGAGACACCAAGTACTTATGTGCAGACAATGCGCAGCCCGCCTGAAATCGTAGAGGCAACACGCACTCCACCTCGTGCGAGAGAGATGATGCCACGGAAGAGCGATGTGTGGCGAGATGCCACACGTAGGCCCTTGTGTTTCCACTGTGGAGAGGCTGGCCACCTGTACCGATTCTGCCGATATCGTCAAGCTGGTCTTAGGGGATTCGCCATCAATGCACCGTGTCCGCGAAACGGCGAAAGACCTTCCGAGATTGAAGAATACCTATGCTCACGTCGGGAATTTGACCCGCCTCGTCGTCATCAACCACGCTCACCATCCCCTATGCGCTACCGCTCGTCTAGCCCACGTCCCTTCCCAAGCACGTCTAGGCAGCGTTCGCCTAGCCCAAATCCGGGAAACTGAAGAGGGCGACCTGTGGAGGCGAGGCCGCTGGCGACTTGGGATGTGAAGATCCTCCACTGCGGTACGAGCCTGATAACGACGACTGTTTCCAGATAAAGGAGTGCAGTACAGAGAAAATTACTTCAGACTTGCCGTTGGTGATTGACGGACTAGAGCTCAATGCTTTGATCGATACTGGTGCGGATTATTCTGTGATAAGTTACGAATTAGCGAAGCGACTCAAGAAAGTTCTGACCGAATGGGGTGGACCTCAAGTACGTACTGCAGGTGGTCACCTCATAACCCCTTCCGGCCGATGTACCGCAAGGGTCATGATACGGGGCTTCACTTACGTCGGTGACTTTGTCGTCCTGCCTGTGTGCTCGAGGGAAGTGATACTGGGAATGGATTTCCTACAAGCTAATGGTGCGATTATCAATTTACAGAGGTCGAGCGTGTCCTTTTCGACGGAGCAAGCTTTAAAGGTAGCACGATCAGATGAACGATGTACCACTCCACTGCGCGTCGTCGACGATGATGTGACTGTACCGCCACGGAGCAGTATAATGGTTCTCGTGCATAATGATGCATTCAGCGACTACGAGGGTGTGGCGGAGAGCAACGTGGATGTTTTCTTGAAAAGAGGCGTTTGTGTGGCACGAGGGATTATCCAGCTGCGAAACGGGTGCACAGACATCCTCTTGACGAATTTCGGTAACGAATTCCAGCACATCGCAAAAGGGACGGCAATAGCGTTTCTTCATGAATTCTGTGAAGTGACAGAAATATGCAGTCTTGAAACGACGTCACCGAATGTGAAACTTCCATCTGATGCCTGCGACACAATATACGTAAATCCTAATCTTTCAGAGATTCAACGTCAACAGCTATACGACCTCGTGCGGGAATTTGGCAGCTGTTTCTCCAACAGTTCAAAGGTACGGCGCACGAGCATTACAAAACACAGGATCATAACGGACGAGACAACCAGGCCGGTATGCCAGCACCCGTATCGTGTTTCCCCTAAGGAAAGGGAAGTCATCAAGAAGCAGGTACGAGAAATGCTTGAAGATGATGTTATCCAGCCTTCTAACAGCCCGTGGTCATCTCCCGTGGTGCTTGTCAAGAAGAAGGATAACACGCTACGGTTTTGTGTCGACTACAGGAAACTGAATGCTGTGACTAAACGGGATGTATATCCCCTTCCACGCATCGACGACACGTTAGATCGACTTCGGTGTGCCAAGTTCTTCTCATCACTAGATCTGAAAAGTGGATACTGGCAGATCGAGGTTGATGAACGTGATCGCGAAAAGACTGCTTTTGTTACCCCGGACGGACTTTACGAATTTAAGGCTCTCCCGTTTGGTCTCTGTTGTGCGCCGGCAACGTTCCAACGCATGATGGACACTGTGCTTTCCGGATTGAAGTGGCAGTGTTGCCTAGTGTACCTAGACGACGTGGTCATCTTCGCGGCTACATTTGAGGAGCACATCAAGCGCCTTCGGTCAGTGTTAGAGGCAATCCGTTCGGCAGATTTGACAATCAAGCCAGAGAAGTGCCGATTAGCTTTCGAAGAGCTTCGTTTTCTTGGGCATGTCGTCAGCGCCCAAGGTGTTCGCCCTGATCCTGATAAGACGGCCGCCGTCGCAAGGTTTCCGGTGCCAACAGACAAAAAGTCAGTACGGAGATTTCTAGGTCTATGTGCGTACTATAGACGATTTGTGAGAAATTTTTCAAAGGTCGCAGAACCCTTAACGAGACTTACGAGAGAAGATGTGCCTTTCCAGTGGCAAAACGAGCAACAAAGCGCCTTCAACGAATTGAGAAAGAGGTTAGAAAACCCCCCGATTCTTTCTCACTTTGATGGGACAGCCGACACGGAAATACACACAGATGCCAGTAACATCGGCCTTGGATGCGTTCTAATACAGTGGCAGAAAGGTGAAGAAAAAGTGATAGCTTATGCCAGTCGGACTCTAACAAAAGCAGAGACAAACTATTCGGCCACGGAAAAAGAATGCCTTGCCGTCGTCTGGGCCATCAGTAAATTTCGGCCGTACCTATATGGTAGACCATTCAAGGCAGTCAGCGATCACCATGCGCTTTGCTGGCTGGCGAACATAAAGGAACCATCTGGACGACTAGCAAGGTGGAGCCTCAGACTGCAAGAATACGATATAACCGTCGTATACCGATCTGGCAAAAAACATACCGATGCCGACTGTTTGTCACGGGCTCCTACAGACACACCACTATCAGAAGAAGACGACTTTCCGTTCGTAGGAATTGTCGAGACCACTCAAATAGCCGAACTCCAACGTACAGACAAAGAATTACTCCCGCTTATCGAACACCTGCAAGGAATTGACGTACAAGTACCCCGTATATTTTCTCGAAGCCTCGCATTGTTCTGCCTCCGAGGAAACGTTCTCTACAAGAGAAACTTCAAGCCCAACCGCGAAAAGTTCCTGCTTGTCGTTCCAGCAACTATGCGACAAGAAATACTTCGAGCGTGTCACGATGAGCCCACATCTGGACATTTGGGTGTGACGCGAACGCTTGCAAGGATCAGTCTCCATTATTATTGGCCCAAGCTACTAGCTTCAGTGCAACACTACGTCAAAACATGCCGCGAGTGCCAAAGACGAAAAACACCACGTTCTAAACCAGCGGGCCTTCTACAACCTATAGATCCACCGAAAGCGCCTTTCCGCCAAGTTGGAATGGACCTCCTTGGACCCTTCCCGACATCTTTACTCGGCAAGAAATGGATCGTTGTGGCCACTGATTATTTAACTAGATACGCCGAAACAGACTCTTTGGAACGAGGAACGGCAGCAGAAGTGGCCCAATTCTTCGTACACAAAATAGTCCTGCGACATGGCGCTCCAACGGTTGTAATCACCGATCGCGGAACGGCTTTCACGGCGCAACTTTTGAAGTGCCTGCTCAACATGACTCACACTGTTCATAGGAAAACCACTGCATATCATCCTCAATGCAATGGCCTGACCGAACGCCTTAACAGAACTTTAGCGGACATGATATCCATGTATGTGGATGTCGAGCACAAAAAGTGGGACGAAATTTTACCATACGTCACTTTCGCCTACAATACGGCTGTGCAAGAGACCACCAAAATCACCCCATTTGAACTAGTTTACGGTCGTGCTGTTACCACAACACTGGATGCTATGTTACCAATAGACCAAGATGACTACCCCCCCGATCTTGACGACTTTCTACAAAGAGCGGAAGAAGCCCGCCAGTTAGCAAGATACCGAATACGCCACCAACACCGCATCGATGCCGACCGCTACAACCGAGGAAGACTTGACACGCGATATGACGTTGGCGACAAAGTGTGGATATGGACTCCAGTACGACGACGAGGCCTCTCCGAAAAACTCATTTCACGGTATTTTGGCCCCTACGAGATCGTACAGCGACACAATGACCTCGTCTACGAAGTCAAGCCTGCAGGCCACCTGCATTCGAGGCGACGCAATCCCACGGAGCGTGTACACATTGTACGGATGAAACCGTACTACGACCGATTCCAAACCTAGCCACCCCAATACCTTGACGTACTGCAACCTCATTTTTACAAACTTGCACACACAAAAAAAAAAAAAAAAACAGCCTCATCGCAAGCATCGGGGCGATGCCGCTTGAGAGGGGGGATAATGCCACGAGGAATTGTTAAGGCGCAGTACAACGCAGACGTTGTTAAAAGAGGAACGCTGACGGCATCGCTACGACTCATGAAGCCCGCCGGAAGGCACGAGCCGGCCCAGCCTGTGCACGAGCTGCTACCGAGCAGCGGAAAAGAAGAGAAGAAGAGGACGACGAGCGTTCGCTGCTTTCTCCCAGCTACTGTGTAGTTCTTTTGGCTTTGGGCACAAGTTCGCCCTTATTAAACCTTGTAAATAGGACGTCCCGGTTGTGAGGTTGTTATATCCGTTACAATATATATAGGCAGGCATGGTGGTTGAGTGGCCGTAATGTTGCATATAGTCAAGTAGATCCTCCGTGAGCGGTCACAACGTGGTTTATTTCGACGTTTCGATCTAGAGTCTGGCCTTCATCAGGATTAAAGGTACAATTTGTTGGTGCTCAGCTTTATACAATCTCAAATCAGAGGGAAAGAGAAAAAAAGACAGGAAAAAGAAAAAAAAGAAAAGGAAAAGAAGAGAAAAAAGGAAAAAAGAAAAAAAAGAGAAAAAGAAGTGGAAGGTGGACTCCCCCCGGGCGCCCCCCTTCCACTCTTCCTTCCACTTCCACTTCATCTCTCTCCCCTTTCTCCCCTTCACCTTTCTGTTGTCAGCGGTCTGCGTATGCTTCCTTTCACTAACGCATTCTTCCCGACCAGACGGCACCTCCTGGCTCTGGCGGTTCGGTAAGGGGCAAAAAAGAGCTTTTTTAGGAAGTTTTAAGCCTTTAACTACTCGGCACCCCGTCAACATTTCGTTGTAGAAAGAGGGGTGCCGCGTATTGCGGCAGAGGCTGGTAAGCGGGCGAAATGCGAATTCCTTGCCCGCTTCTGGATTACGCGTGCAGTAGGGGCCTCCCTACTGCACGCATCAAGATTAAAGGCACTGCGCCCTGCTCGCGACCAGGTTGCAGAAATTAGGTGCCTTTTCTCATCTTCTAACCACTACCACCACCTAATCTTGATGAAGGCCAGACTCTATGCCGAAACGTCGAAATAAACCACGTTATGACCGCTCACGGAGGATCTACATGATTATATATATATATATATATATATATATATATATATATATATATATATATATATATATATATATATATATATATATATGTATTTACGGTGCATCATCGACAGGAGCAAGCGTGGCACTTAGCGAAGATGAAGAAGACGCCTGTGCGTTAGGCGCTTGCACGAGAGGCAACTCAGACATCTTGTTCGGCTGCCGACTCTCGGTGGACGCTGTCCTGTAAGCCAAGACCTCGCTCCGTCACATTTGGTGGAAGTGCTGGGCAACCGCCTCGCAACGGAACTTCGCAGCGGCCGACGTTTGAAGGGTCATTCCACAACGATGACGGAGAGTACGGCGTCTGCATGTGCTCCTGGTGTTCCTGCGGCCGGAGATGATGCGGTAACTTCATCTCCTTCTGCGACCACAACCTTTGTGCTCGAACCCCCGCGGGATCCTGGCACGTTCAGTGGTTCCGGTGATCCAGATGAAGTTGACGTTGAAGATTGGCTGGCAGAGTACGAACGTGTGAGTACTCGATACCGATGGGGCCCGACTCTTATGCTGGCAAACCTGTTATTCTATCTTAGGGGAACCGCCAAATTGTGGTATGAGAACCATGAAACAGAACTTGTGAGTTGGGCAGTGTGCAGGGAGAAAATGCTAGACCTGTTCGGAAAGCCGATTGGAAGAAAAATGGCCGCGAACAAAATGCTCGCGTCTCGGGCGCAGACCTCGACCGAGTCTTACGTCTCCTATATAGAAGATGTGTTGTCGTTGTGTCGCAAAGCCAATGCCGATATGCCGGAGGCTGGCAAGGTCGGGCATATTCTTAAGGGGATTGCGGATGACGCATTCAACCTCCTCATCTGCAAAAATTTTTCTACAGTGGACGCCATTATAAAAGAATGTCGGCGCTTTGAGCAAGCGAAGAGCCGGCGGATTAACAGCGTGTTCACCCGCCTTCCGAATACGGCTGCAACATCATCTTGCAAAGACCGTGCAAGAACACAGCCACCACCTCTAAATTCATCGGATCAGGTGACCCGAATTGTACGGCGCGAACTTGAAGCCATTGCCTCTGCTCCGGCTCACACCGCTGCAAGTGACACCACCCCACTCACTGCTAACATGGTTCAAGCCATCGTCCACCAAGAACTCGCCAGCATAGGTATTCCCTCGGTGTGTGCTTTGCCCAGCCCGCAGCGAGCTTCATGGCGTACACCCTCGTCCTATCACGAGCAGCAGTTCACGGCCCGATCTCGCGACCCTGCGGCGTGGAGAACCATCGACAATCGACCAATTTGTTTTCATTGTCACCGTATCGGTCATGTCGTCCATTACTGCAATTACCGCTGGTCCTCGCCACCTCGGACTTCATCTCAACCTCACTACCGACAGGACAGCACCCGCTTCGCGTCTGCCGTGACCTTCTCCGCAAAACAACTACAGAAGGTTCAACAGCCGATCTCCGTCACCGCATGGTCATCAGTCGCGTTCGCCTCCAGGACGTCGCCAGTCGTCTCGCTCACCGCAGACTCGCAGGCCGTCATCTCCATTCAACCCCGCTTTTGCCTACCCGGAAAACTAAACGGTGCAGCGCCCGGAGGTGACGCTGCATCTTCGACTCCCTCCACAAATCCTCTCTTGACGCTTCCGACGAGACAAAATTTGTTAGACGTTGCCGTTCACGGTGTGCCTATTTCTGCCCTTATAAATACTGGAGCGCACATTTCTGTAATGAGTGCGAACCTTCGCCGACGCCTACATAAAGTGCTCACGCCTGCCGCTTCCCACAAACTTCGTGTCGCTGATGGGAGGACACCTGATGTTCAAGGGATGTGCACGGCCCGTGTGTCCATTGCTGGTCATCCTACATTAGTTCAGTTTGGCGTCATTGAAATGTGTCCTCATGACCTAATACTCGGTTTGGACTTCCTGTCACGTCATTCTGCGCTCATTGATTGTGCCACTGGTGCTCTTCAGCTTGAACTGCCGCAGTTTACCGATTTTCCAGCAGACTATTCTCCCCGTTTACGCTCTCGTCACCACGTTCGCTTGCCTCCGCAAGCTGCTACATATGTCACTTTGTCGTGCTCACGTCATGTGCCCGACGGTGACTACCTCGTCACTCCTATAGTCGACGTACTGATGGCCCGAGACGTCGCCCTTGCTCACACTGTTGTCGCCGTCGCTAATAATACAGTGGTTATACCACTACTCAACGTGAGTCTCTTGACTCAAGTTATTCCGCAAGACATGTCTTTGGCCACCCTATCTCCACTTGACAGCTGCAACGTTACTGTTTTGGACACCGATACTACATCCCCCTGTCTTGGCCGCAATTACACTCTGCCTGCAGATGACATTAACAAGATGATTGCTCCCGACCTCACTGCAGTGCAAGCTGCCAGCCTCCGTAGTCTGCTAACATCATATAGAGACGTTTTCGACTTTGACCACCGCCCTCTCAGCCAAACAACTGCAGTGACTCACCGGATCAACACTGGTAATGCCAGTCCTATACGGCGGCGTCCATATCGCGTATCTCACAAGGAACGCCAAGTAATTCAAAATGAAGTGGATAAAATGATTACTAAAGACGTAATAGAACCCTCATCCAGCCCCTGGGCCTCCCCAGTCGTGCTCGTTCAAAAGAAAGATGGCAGCTGGCGCTTTTGCGTGGACTATCGCCATTTAAACAAAGTGACCCACAAAGATGTCTACCCTTTGCTTCGGATTGATGACGCCCTCGATTGCCTCCATGGTGCCCAATACTTTTCGTCTATCGACCTTCGATCCGGCTATTGGCAAATTTCCGTCGACCCCATGGATCGTGAAAAAACCGCTTTCGTTACGCCCGACGGCCTCTACCAGTTCAAAGTCATGCCGTTTGGACTGTGTAATGCGCCGGCAACTTTCGAGCGCATGATGGACTCCCTTCTCCGAGGATATAAGTGGTCCATCTGCTTATGTTATTTAGACGATGTCATCGTCTTTTCGCCCACCTTTGACAGCCATATAACACGTCTGTCAGCTGTTCTGTATGTTTTTCGAAGAGCTGCTCTCCAGCTCAATTCTGCAAAATGCCATTTCGGACGTCGCCAAATCACCATACTCGGCCACCTTGTCAGTGCCGATGGTGTTCGACCAGATCCCGAAAAGGTGCGAGCAGTACAACAATTTACTGAACCACGCTCAACCAAGGACGTCCGAAGTTTTGTAGGGCTATGTTCCTATTTTCGTCGATTTGTCCGCAACTTCGCCGACATCGCTCGACCGCTTACTGATCTCTTAAAGAAGGACGTTCCCTTCGCATGGGGTATAGAGCAAGCGGACGCCTTTTCGGCTCTTATCCATCTGCTGACTACGCCACCAGTACTGGCCCATTTCGACCCAGCATCACCTACAGAGCTTCGGACCGATGCCAGTGGCCATGGAATCGGAGCGGTTCTTGGCCAACGACAGCACGGGAAGGACCGCGTGATTGCTTACGCCAGTCGTCTTCTTTCACCTGCCGAACGGAAGTTCTCCATCACTGAGCGTGAATGCCTAGCTTTAGTGTGGGCCGTGGCGAAATTCAGGCCTTACCTGTATGGCCGAACTTTTTCCGTTGTTACGGACCATCACGCTCTTTGCTGGCTGTCATCGCTAAAGGACCCATCTGGACGTCTTGGTCGCTGGGCGCTCCGTCTGCAAGAATACTCATTCGTGGTCCACTACAAGTCGGGACGCCTCCACACAGACGCAGACTGTTTGTCACGTTATCCGGTTGAAACGCCCGACTTGACAGACCTTGATTCAGACCCCTGCGTTCTCTCCATCCACGCTTTGGGTGATATCTCCACCGAACAACGACGTGACCCGTCGTTACTCTCCATTATCGAGCGTCTGACCTCTGCTCCGACAGACCCTTCCGTTCGCCTGTTCGAACTGCACGACAACATTCTGTACCGTCGCAGCTTCAACGCTGATGGCCCGGAATTACTACTCGTGCTTCCCCATCACCTGCGTACCAGCGTTCTCGAACAACTACATGACGTACCTACAGCCGGTCACCTAGGCGTCTCTCGTACCTACGATCGTGTGCGACGTCGCTTTTTCTGGCCCGGACTGTATCGTTCTGTGGTTCGCTACGTCACTGCTTGCGACCGCTGCCAACGCCGCAAGCGCCCCTCTGTGCTACCGTCTGGCCTCCTACAGCCCATTGACATACCAACGGAACCATTCTTCCGTGTTGGCCTTGACCTGTTAAGCCCGTTTCCTACGTCCACCTCCGGAAATAAATGGGTTGCAGTCGCCACAGACTACGCCACACGCTTTGCCATCACTAAAGCACTGCCGACAAGCTGTTCCACTGACATCGCTGACTTTCTCTTGTATGAAGTCATTCTTCATCACGGCGCTCCGCGGCAGCTGTTTACTGATCGAGGAAGGTACTTTCTTTCACGTGTTGTGGATGATATTCTCCGTGCCTGCTCCACTGAGCACAAGCTTACCACCGCTTATCATCCACAGACAAATGGATTGACCGAGCGTCTGAACCGAACGCTGACGCAGATGCTGTCAATGTACGTTTCGCCAGATCACCGTGACTGGGACAAAGCACTCCCCTTTGTCACGTTCGCGTACAATTCTTCACGGCACGACACAGCTAGTTATTCGCCGTTTTATTTGCTATTTGGCCGACATCCAGCATTACCATTTGACACGCTCCTTTCTTCGGCTGCCCCCTTGTCTACTGAGTACGCCAGCGATGTCGTTTCTCGAGCCCATGCAGCCCGTCAGCTTGCCCGTGATCGGCTGCACTTGTCGCAAGCGCAGCAAAAAGACCGCTATGACAGTCGCCACCAAAGCGTGCACTTCTCGCCGGGGTCTCTGGTACTTCTTTGGACACCAAAACGCCAAGTCGGCTTATCAGAGAAGCTACTATCACACTACCATGGCCCCTACAAAGTGTTACGACAACTTAGTGACGTGAGCTACGAGATCGCACCCCTAAACAATGCCTTTTCGACCACCTCACTCCAGACAGACGTTGTACACGTTTCCAGACTGAAACCGTATCACCCTCCTCGTTCGTCGCCGCCGTACTAAGCGCCGTGACGGCGCTTCCGCCGCAGGGGAGTGATGTTACGGTGCATCATCGACAGGAGCAAGCGTGGCACTTGGCGAAGATGAAGAAGACGCCTGTGCGTTAGGCGCTTGCACGAGAGGCAACTCAGACATCTTGTTCGGCTGCCGACTCTCGGTGGACGCTGTCCTGTAAGCCAAGACCTCGCTCCGTCACAATATATATATATATATATATATATATATATATATATATATATATATATATATATCTGTGTGTGTATGTGTATATATATATATATATATATATATATATATATATATATATATATATATATATATATATATATATATATCTGTGTGTGTGTGTGTGTGTGTGTGTGTGTGTGTGTGTGTGTGTGTGTGCACAGCAGCCTCACAGCAGAAGTAACCAGTGAGGTCATGAAGGGAAAATAAAAGTCTCACTTGCACAGAATCATAAGCCCCTGGCGAATAACAGTTCAGCGTGTGCAAACTTTTTTTTTATTAGGGGGGGGGAGTATTCGTTTTTCTCGTACTCGTTTGAGAAGCTCTGGATATTCGGAGAACACCATGTTTAGAAAACTTCCAATCTTTCATCTGATAATATACTCTGCTCCATTATCTGGTCAATGAAATTCCGAGAAGTCTTAATGTATTTTAAAACGCCCCATTGCTACGATGACTTACCGTTCTTTTTCGGCTGTTAACTGTACCTTGTTCGCGAGTAATTCAGTTTTCGTTTTGTCTTGTTTTTCACCTGTACCTCTCCTTTGTGGTTGAAGTTTAGGGCTGGCGGGATTTTGACAGCTCCTTGAATGAGAGACGCTTTAGGCGAAAGTGTATTTCCCTGTCTCTTCAAAGGGTCTCGTTTTCTTTTTCTTCCACATAAAGAGAGGCATATCGCAACATCAGCAATTTTGGCATTTGGAGCGTAGTGCTCATGCAAAAGTAAGAAACTAAAAATCTGAGAATTGTAGAGCCGGTGCTACATTAACTACCTTTAAGAAACGAAGAGCTCACTTGATTAGGCACACTCAAGTACTGGCTTTTGTAAGTGCGCATGGAAACAATGCAAACACGGTAGTAATGTTACAAGTTTGCGTCTCATTGTTTACCCTGTCTCATCGAAGCAACCTGCTTCAGCGTGTGTACTGACCGGAGGCAACATGGTTGTGTCGTCATTCTTTTTTGGCGCTTAGTCTTCTCGCCGCAGAGAGCATTCTTATGTGCCGCGCAATATATGACGTCTTTGGAAACCTGAAACGTACAAAAAATTTTCTTAGTGTTTCTCTGCCCCCGAACGCAAAAGGGAAACCTATGCATTCGCGAATGCAGTCGTAGTCGCGAAAATATGGGAGAAAAAGTTAGCGATCGAAGCATGCCTCATTATGGTCGAAAGCTGTGTCTGCAGTGTCCGCTTCACATGACTTGCGCCGCCAAATTCTACCCAAAAGCCCACCATCGTCGTATCGAAAATGATCACAGACGTGTTATAGGCACCACACGCAACATTACTAGCACTAAGACAACGCGAAAGCCACGTACACTGCAATGCGCCCGTCCGTTCTCTGCCCTGAGCAATATGGCGGCGGGGCGGCTTCAACCACGGAGCCTCTCTGCTACTCCAGAAGGTTTAGTATAACCTCCTTGGATGCTGCTTTTAGGCGTTGCTACGAGAGGGTGCTGTTGAAATTGCGTGGTGCGAAAAGCTTGCCATCTCGGATGTTACGTTGTTTGTCCAGTCCAAGTGTGGTAGCACCTTTCAAGTGTAAATAGAGCGGGAGATTTGAACATTTGAAATTAAGAGCAATGGACGCACGGGCGGAAAAAAGCTTGTTAAAAAAACACCTGCAAGGTGACCGGCCCGGGATCAGTCCACCATGACATTATCTGTGATGAGGCATAGCCTTTCCACCACTGTCTGGGCCCGCTGGATCGCCCACCGTTGATAGTGCAAATATGAGCTAGTCAGCGAACTTAGCCATCGCTCCTCGAGACGGTCTGGTCCTATATTGTTCTCTGGGTAGATTACCGGAATCTGTGTGCATTGCCATAGAATGTGTGCCATGCTCTATCTCAATCAGCACTGAGCATTTAGTCCGACTTCTCCTGAAACTTACTTTCAGTGCAGCAAGGTCTGCGTTGAAAGGGGCTAAATTTGTCGGAAATTAAAAAAAAAAGTCATACTCTTTTTTTTTTATACGCTGAGACGCGTTATGCTGCCTACATTGCCTATAGCGCTGAGTGACATGAATAGCCTTACATCATACTGCTTTTTGGCATTGCACAATGAATACGGCAGGCACAAAATCACCGAGTTTGTATGGACATGCCCTTTCACAAAAAAATTTCAATAACGTCACTTCACAGCTTGACGCTATATCAGGCAAAGCAAAATGGCAGACGCAATGCGTATTGTGCGATGTTAGTAAACATTAAAAGGACACTAAAGGCAAATAGCAGTTTGTCAGGGTGAAATCTCAATGTATTACAACGTCTAAAACGACATTATTATTAACAGCAGTGCCCTACTTACCGAGAAATTGACATAAGTGCACGAGAACACATGCACCACGAGTAAGACATTCGCAAAATGATTCCAATGACGTCAGACTTACCACCTACAATTTATCACTAGTAATCGAACTAGCTCCACTAAATAACCTTCCGCTTAAGAGACGTAATAAAATGCTGCATTCGCGCAAAAAGAAAAAGAACCGCCGGACTTTACTTTGGGGAACGGCGAGAGTGTTTCAAAAGTTCACTTTCTGCCCGGTTCACTTCGATCTCTCAAGGGGGTTTAGGTCAAACTGGACAGGTCATGCCATCTAGTGGGGCCCAGTTGAAGCAAGCACGCGTGCCATCTCGGAGGCCATGATAGAAAATTGTTTAATGGCCGTTGTTGTTGCTATGGCTCCCGCTACTTTCGTTCTGCTGATACTAGTGTCCGTGGCCGTGCAGGAAAGCCAAGGCGCGTTGTGCACGGCAACAGTGATGGGAAAGGTTCCACTTGAGGTGGGTAGTTTGAAGTGTGCGATGCGGACCACTGAAACGTGATTTCATTCTAAAATAAGCACGTCCTTGGCGCAAAAGTAGCACCACGAGGTTTCGGGACTGCTATTACAGTGATCAACATCGACTTAATATTTGCCTTTAATGTCTCTTTAAACACCAGATAGTACCAATCTATGGAGTCCTCCCTAACGGCGTGCTTGATAATCGTATCATGGATTTAGGACGCAAAACCTGATATTATACTTGCTGCTCAACAGTGACTTACCTAATACGTATACTAACATCGTCTTTTGGGATAGTAGTGGATGCGCAGTTGTACTTTTCACAGCACTCGGCACTGTGTGGTGTACTCAATATACACAGTCGGTGCTGTACTGTTGTACATTGAACATGAGCGTACAAAGTAAAGTGGGCGACACCAAACTTGTCAAAAAAAAAAAGAACTTGTCGCCACGTTACCACTGATAGGAGACTATGTGTTTTCTTGACCAATCCCTTAAAGCTGGTATGTGCCATGGTATCCAGGCTACAAACAAACAAAGGCAGCTTCACTCCAGTGGTGTCAAACCTGAAAGAAAGGCGGAGTGGAGCAGCCTTGATTCGATTCCTTTATAATGTGGCACATAACACTCTGGGGAGAATGGCCAAGAAAGCAATGCGTAATTTTTCTATAAGCACTACGACAATGCTTCCGAATTAATTTGTAGTAAACGAACATGAATAAAAACTAAAATACAAATAATGTAAGAAAAGAATTAGACAACGAAAGAGAGGAAGGAACAAAAACAAAAAGTGAAATTCGGAGATATCGAGCTAACCACACGGCTATGTTTACTTCGCCCAACTAGCCTTTTCCGATTCCCTTCGCGTTTCTGCGACTTTCCTCTTCCCTTCCCTTTCTTTTCTCATTTTCCGTTTTTTCTATCTTTTTATCTCTTTATTTTTTTTTCTATCTTTCTCTTGCTTTCTTTCCGTTTTCTATTTTGATACGTGGTTCAGCATGCGTTACGCCAAGCGAAGACAGCATACGACAGCCCGAGTTCTTAAAGCACTCCGCACTTAGAAGTGCGATTTTATATGGGTGAAAATGAAGAACAGCCCGGGAGTGTCTTATGAAACACCATAGAGGTGAGTGAGAAGCCGGTATAGTGAATGCCTTAGGGGGCTTGTTGAACACGAGCTTCTCATTGAAAGGGCTCCAGATTTTGGAGTAATGCCGTGAGTATCATTTCCTAGCACGCGTATACACACTCTGGCAGAAGACATTATGAGTTGTAAATATTGTCATCAAATATAAAGAAGGTTCTGTTTTGCTCTGCATAACTGCATAACTGCATAATTTTCAGGCGTCAGTGATTGGCTCACATCACTGAGAAGAAAAAACCAAGGGTTGGGGGGGAGGGGGTCAGTAACGTGTTGCTTCGCGGTTCTCATCACTATCCCTCCAGGTCGTACGTGACGTTTTTGCACAACTGTAAGTTCCTCTGTTGCACTATTGAGGATAGAGGAACACGCTTTGTTGAAAACCTGTATTTGGTTGAATCCGTAAAGCCAATTACGTAATTACTTAATTGCCATAAAAACGACACAATTAGGAAACGATTATTTGCACGACTCTTAGAAATAACATTTTTATAACCTGGTGATAAGATACACTTGCAGCGTATTACGCATTTTAGTGTAGACGCGAATTATGCGGCAAGCGTGCAATGTTGTTCCTTCATATACTGTGGCTCAGCACCAGCTGAGCCGCCTAATTTAAAGGTGTTTCCTTCTGTACAAATTGATCCACGCCTACTACGTGACGGAAGAAATGTTGCGCTCGTCGCATGCCCAGAGGTGTCCTGCTGTAGGCTACTCTTGAAAACGAGGATCCACACTGAAGTATATATGAACGATACCTCACCTTCTCTTTAAGTCGGACACCTGGTGCAAAGAACATTGCTTGTCGCGGAAGATGAAGAACGTGGTGTCGTCATTCTGCGATGGCCGCGTTAGCTCGTGGCGGCGGAAATGGATCCATTTTTCTTCACGTACCGCCCATTCGCACGCAATCTGTGGCTAAACAGTCCGCGTGGAACAAAGTTACTGCGAGCGGCCTGCCCAGCAATCCATCACCGCTGTGGGCAATGAGGGGCGTTGTAGTAAGAGGAGCATGGCGTTACTAGGTTGGTGCAAGGAAACCACGTGTAGGCATATACACCTGCTATCTGCAAGGTTCCCGGTTCACCGGCTAAGCTCAGAAGAGCCAGGCGAGCCAGGCGCGTTTGTTATGTACAGTCTCAACAGGTAAAAAAAAAAATTGCACAAGCCTTCAATGGCGCGGGTCGCAAACTCATGACACGCGGCATTTCGCTCACAAGCGCGCCAATAACGAGATTGCCAAGAACATTCCATTTGCTAAAGAAGGGGTGGGTGGCAGACCCGCGGAAAGCAGCCCACCTTGCTGTTGGCTCATCGGAAAGACCATATCTTCCAGAAAGGCACGCTCATTGCTTATCGGCAGATGTGGCTACGCACATGACTGCTTTAAATTTTAGATGCGGAAGCATCTTATACTCGCGTCTTGTAGTGCGCCGTCCGCGCCATCCGCGCCATCCGCACAGCTTCTCGAACATTCGACAGCTGACGCGCGCGCATGCGCCGTCGCGCCGTCGCCCACTCTTCCACCATCTGTGCATCCCTTCCTCCTCTACACACCGCGTTCGACATCTACAATTCTCCTGATTCTCCAGTGGACGCGCATGTGGCGTCGCGCTTCGAGAACATTCAGCAGCTGACAGTGCATGCGCCGTCGAGCTGTATATATACTCAAGGTCGGCGCTCGCTCGCTCAGTTGCCGCTCGTCGGTTGGTTTGTACGGCGCGTCGACGTCCAAGGTCGCGGTGAAATGAATTCCAACGAATCCACAAACACAATGATCGACGTCCCTTCGACCAGCGCCGCCCTTTCGCATACGTGTGTACGTGTTCACTCATTTAACACCTGCTCCTACCACCACGTTAACCAATTTAGCCATCGACCCAAGTAAGTCGCAATTTAACACCCCATTTCACAACCACGTTAACCAATTTAGCCATCGACCCAAGTTAGTCGCACTTTAACACCCCGTTAACCAATTATATGGTCCGCATCCTCCTCAGTGTTCCCCCGAGGGAAGCTGCGGGCAATTTTTTTTCTTCTCTTTTGGGAGTAGCGATAATGGTATTTTCATCGCAGTTGCTCCAGAAGGAGCCGTTTGCTGCAGTACTGTTTGCCGGCCACCCCTGCTTTAGCAAATTGAATGTTCTTGACGCTTCCATATCCGCGGGCTGAGGAAAAACAACGCCACGTGTCGCATTCTTTCCGCTACGGCAACTAGTCACGTATGCCTTTTTTTTCACTGATACTGTTCCTAATTTATCCTAATGTGGCTCAACGAACGTCCCGTTGGGCCATTAGCTTATAATGACAATGATGTGGCGGTCAAATCGGTTGACGGTCCAGTCGCGGCCGCAAGGCTTTCACGCGTACCAAATGAAGATACGTCCGTGTGTTTGGATTCATATGCACGCTTATTGATGACCCATTCTCTGTGTGACATAACCCACACGCGAGAAAACAGGCGCACGACTGAAGTTATAAGAGCACCCATGTATACACCGCACAATTGAATCATTGATTGGACAAACATTAATAAAATATATTGCTAAACTCAATCAATAAGGCACCATGCCTAATCCACGTAGCGCATCGACATGGATCGGATAGACATTCGCAATCCATTTACATTGATCTCTTTAACATTACGCAGATACGGCGTTGACATGGGCGCGGTTTGACAATAAACGGACACACGTTCGTAGCCGACTGCTAAGCCCCTAAATTTTCAGTCATCAATTACAATACAAAGAAGACGAAGTGTATCTTTGTTGGCTA
Source organism: Rhipicephalus microplus (assembly GCF_013339725.1). Lineage (NCBI taxonomy): Eukaryota > Metazoa > Arthropoda > Arachnida > Ixodida > Ixodidae > Rhipicephalus > Rhipicephalus microplus. The sequence continues at coordinate 8,315,409 of NC_051173.1, forward strand.
CCTATGACTCCTTTCGTAGATGGTAACCGAGTTTATTTGAACGGACCTCAACGTACAAGGTCGGATTACCTGTTTTCGTTGTTAGGGCGTCTACGGTTTCACTGCGTTTACAAAACGGCTTACATAGTCTTTTTTTCTTTTTTTTTTTGAGTCACCGCATTCCGTACAAAAAGCACCTCTGTTTGTTTTTATTTTTTTCCGTCTTTTGCATTTCGTTATGCATGTCACTGCGAGCGTTTGTATAGTCTCTCGTGCTTCTCTTTCTTGCCTTGGCTTACTTTCTGCAGTCAGGGCGTGGCTTCGTCCACAGAAGCCATTGAATGGGAGTTGGCTGTGCATACACACACCTGGCGTTTACATACGACAAAAAAGATACAAGAGCGAGGCGCGTGGAAACAATGAGTTTCACCCAGACAATGCTCGTTGAAAGCTTTGTAATCTTACATCAACATAATTTTTTTATTTATGTAAATCTTACTTTATCTTTGTGTAGACTGCCTTCATTCGGCTGTGGGGCCCGCCGTAGCGGACCCGTTCAAGGCGTACTGCTGCAACATAGGAACGAGGTCACCAATTCCATATCGCGCAGAGGTGGCCGCCCTTTTATTGGCATGGTCTTTTGTGTTCGTGTTTAAGTGCGCGGTAAAAAAAAAAATTCCTAGCTATCTTGAGTCTCTCAGTTTGACATCTGTCACATATTTACACTTTCTTCTAAACGACAAAGTTTACGAATGAAGAAATTGATTACTGAACCATTCTTAATTGAAAAGCAACCGATATAACTAAACCATCAGCCCAGGTAAAATTTCTGTGCAATTTATGAAATCAGCTCGCCTTCACAACTTTATGTCTCATATTATTAATCTTCCTACCCTCAATATAGTTAGGAGTGTTGCCATGAAAGTACTTTCTCATGTAAATAATTCTTTTGCCTGATTTACGCATTCAGGACAACTCAAAGAGCGGGCTAATCAGTATGAACTCCTGTGTTATGTCTCTCGGCGTTTGAAGCAGCGGCCGAAACGCTTCATAACAGCCATCGTCTATAGCGTTTTTATGAATATTGCTGCTAAGGCATGTGCTAATTGTCGGGCTACGTTAATTGTGTCACATTTTACTTTGTTATTTGTTTTCTGGTGTATGTTAATGTGATAAGGAGCATATTGTTGATCGTCATAATACCCTATCATGACTTCTGCGCAGCTGCGCTGCAGGCTATCTATCTATCTATCTATCTATCTATCTATCTATCTATCTATCTATCTATCTATCTATCTATCTATCTATCTATCTATCTATCTATCTATCTATCTATCTATCTATCTATCTATCTATCTATCTATCTATCTATCTATCTATCTATCTAGCCGCCTACGACCTTTAGCTCTCCTCGCCGTCCCGATAATAGTATCGGGGGTAAAATGAAGGCAACCTCATCCTTGACTCAAGTGCCTGGTAGTGGCCTCGCACGTCAAATTCCTGGTGCCTTGGTGTGTTCCTTGCTTTGCCTGTTCCATCGTGCGCCGAAGTAAATCTCAGAGACCATACCGAAGAAGGCACGTGACTGAGATCTGCTCCGGTAGGTGTCACAATAATCCCAGCTGATCACAAGAAAAGCGTCTTCCCTTGTAATGATTTATTCCGTGAATTTTTGTTAATTGTTCTGACAAATCGACCACCTTTGCGTCAAGTATTTTCTAAGGATGGTCCAACATTATATGTATTAAATATAACACTTGACTTTAAACACAACCACTGATTTGGTACTACGTTTATTGACACACATTTTCGTACTACCCAGGAAACCGGAAAGCAGGGCTCGACCGGAAGTGCGTGTAAGAGAAACAAGAGTGTCACTTGTTGCTCCTACCCCTAGAAGAAAAAAAAAAGAAAAAGAGATAACACGAAAACAAACACACTCTCACAGCATCATACAAAACAAGCGCTTTATTAAAAAAAAAACATTGGGATGAGTTGCAGCGGGGGCACCTAGCGTGCGAAATAATGAACAAGAAATATAAATCCTCTTTGAATTAAGCACGGGCCGTTCAACGTCATAAGATGGCGGCTAACCATTTCACGGAACTGCATAACAACGCAATATAAAAGAAATCAACCTAAAATATCAGGTAGAAAGAAAGCTACAGTCACACACTCGCAAGCACCTAGGCTATGCGTGACAGACACTCCGAGAATTGAATATCGCACGGGTAATACATGGCGTGAGCAGTGAAAAAAACATTACGCGTAAATAACATTATTCTGCTCATTCGCTCGCTCAATTCTAAGGCTGTAATTCATGTGTTATTCGCGAAGACACTGCGACACACCGAGTGTCACCCTGACTGGCACACTTTGTCTATATAACCACAAATTCTAGCCGCGAACTTGAAGTGCAACCTTCCATTCCTACCTGTCGAAATCGATCAGGTTGAGTACAAGTACTCTGCTGCTGCTCAGATGTGACGCCCTAACAGGATAACACTAAACACAGGGTGGCCAACAGAAGCCAGGGAGCTAAGCGAGCGAATGATCGTCGACACTTCAGCAATGCTAAAAATGGGATTCGTTTAACGCTATAGAAGCATAATTGAGTGAAACAGATTTCGCACGTAGAATACTAAAAATAAATAGGCTTCAATAATACAGAGACAATGAGAAATATTGTACTGTTAGAATGGTCTCGCGGCATAATCGCTTTGTTAAAAGCACTCAAACACGGAAGCGCCCTCAGTGAACACCATGCATGACAGCAGGTATACGAGTTCCATCTCTGGGCAGAGGCGTCGAGTAAAATACCCGCTGCTCATTCTTGCGATTCGTGATGGGAAACTGTGTTTGCATCGTCGCAGAATGAGCGGCGTAATCTCGCGACGCACACACAGCGAAGCCTCATGCAAAGAAACAATAAACAGAACTTACAAACGCAATATATATAAAGGTCACACAGCAGCACCCACTGCGGCAGGAAGCTGCCCACAAACAAACTCAATGAATAATGTCGATCGGCATCCACTCTATTTTATAAATAAGAATCAACTTCATAAAGAGATAAAAAAGACAGGTTGTACTCTAACAACAATGTGCGAAATCGAACACTTCGAATAACACACCACGCCAATGATCCTAGTAAGCATTGAGAAATAAAAAAGGGAAATCAAGTAAAGAGAAATTCTAAAAGAAGTACATAAGGTAGAAAATAGGGGGATACATTCCCTAGTTAGTACAGAAGTTATTCATGCAAACAAAATATTAATTTCAAGATATATAGCTTGAAGCTTTTGTCAATGTAAGCTTGAAATAAATTGCACTGGTATACCAGGGTTGTTTCAGGCACTAGGTGTTGTCTGCATATAGTGTTTACCGGCGCCACAACACACAGCGCGACTCCTAGAGTGCGAACCGAGACGTGAGTTTCGTGCACATCTAGATACCTGTACATATGTCTAATCATCAGCCCATATCGAGATATATCAAAATGAGAACAGGTAAGGAGCGATCAGGCAGCTATTGTGGCTAATTTCAATGTCTAATTAGAAATGTCTTCTTAGTCGGTTGCAGGTTGCTTTCTTTTCATTTTTTTTCCATTGGGTGTTTTAGAATTCAAGTATTGTGTAATCTGATAATACTGCAAAAGAACAATAGCAGTAGCGAGAATAGCAATTTTCATTGTTAATGTATTATGCAGATTGATATCGCCATTGATAACGCAGATGCTTTTACGTATTCGCGTTTGAATTTACATCGGTATCGGATAACTTCGCAATGAAGCTTTTGTGTTCATCGTGATAAAAATGTGTACACGATCAAAAGCCTCCTTCTGTTTCTTCAGTTTAGCGCTATACAACGAAGCCATCCTTACTGGAAAGATAACAGAATAGGATTCGTCTGAGACAGAATAGGATTTGGGAAAATAAAGAACCTCACATACAAAACTTGGACGAATATGTTTGATATGAAACTATTGAACACACAACGTGCTAGTGTATATACACATACAGAATCAGCCTTGAATATAGCTGGCTTTGTACATGCGTGCACCAAAGAAAAGTCAAAGAGAAAGGTTGTCAAGGCTCACGTAATACAGTATAAAAGCGGTATTTTCGCACAGGTAATGTTCGTGGAACAGGTAAGAACTAAACAATAACGCTACACAGAAACAAGCCTGCCAGAACCACCACTGTACAGCCAGCAGGCTGAAACGTCGCGTGAAATATAACCTACATCTTACCGATATCTTACCGACTAACAACCAGGTAATAAGAACATGTCATTACCGATGTCACAGTTATAGATTCAAGAAAAGTGTACCACTGTTTTTCAAACACTTATAAGTGTTTTTCTAAACAACTAATCATATTTATCTTTCAGAACTGAACTTCATGAGAGAGGTTGAATACGCAGACGTATAGTTCCCTCGATTTGGCATAGACTGCTCACTATCAGCACCGTTTCCACGCATTTCTTTGTTTCGCACAGATGTAACAGCGGGCCACATGTATGGGAAAGACTTCCTTAACTGAAAATCTGACAACAGCCTTGCCTGAAATAGTGCATGGATACCAGAAGCCCGAACACTAACCCTCTAACTGCGACGTGTTCGTTAAAACCATGTTTCACCGGAGGGATGGCACACGTCATGTCAACAGGTTCACTGCTTCAACTTTTAACAGCCTATAGTAAGTGTCACGCAAAGTTGTTGGCAGTTACTTAGTCTACCTCATTCTCTTAGTCTTGCTCCGATACCTTTGCCTGCCCGTGTAACTGGGTTCAGCTCAGTAGGTGTGACATCTGTCACGCTGCTGCTACAGAGCGGGCGTTATCATACACCCCCGTACAGGTGGTTTAGCTCACGTACCAACCAAACTACTGAGACCCAACAGTCTACATCCGTATCGGTGGCCTTTGAAACGCACGGGAGAATAAGTTAGGAGGGCCAGCGCGCTTAGTCCTTGTAAACGGGCAGTTCAATGGTTCTGTAGCCTCCGTCCTTGGTAGCCTGAACGACGCGAACGCGAGGTCCTTGACTCTTGGGACGCTGCTTGTTGATGATGGACTTCTTGAAGAACTCGGCGGGCTTGCGGCGGCGCACCTTCTTGACGGTACGGGAGCCACTTGTTCTGGCACTGCCATCGCTCGCACTTCTCGCGGCGATGCCGCGGCTGCCTCCGTACTCGACAGCACCTGGGGACGATCCCTGCGAGACCACCACGGGAGTCAGGACGGGCACGGCAGAGGCACTTCTTGCGACAGTGCCGCGGTTGCCTCCGTACTCGACGGCGACTGGGGACGCTGCCTGGGAGGCTACCACTGGAGTCAGGACGGGCACGACAGAGGCCGGTCGCGCGGCCACGCGCCGGAACGATGGCTTTCGAAGCACTGGAACCTGTGGACACGACGGTCATGTGTGAAAGGATGAGCCTCTGGATCATACTTACAGTTTGTCTGCGACATTCTTTGGACATTGCGAATGAGTAGTTACTCCCATATTGTGAGCTAATTACCTATGATCATTGGCAAACAATGAACAAGAATGGGTTATTTATTGCACCTAACCATATCAGCCAATATGTAAAAGACATTCATTAAAGAGAAAAAATAACAATGAGGTCAATCAGCTACCGCTACAACTCTCATTGTCTGTCAAGAACTTCAGAGTACAGATCTAGTCCATAATGTTGATTTGATGCCTGGTGGTGACGTTTGAAAGCTGTCGAAATTCAAAACGAAGTTAGCTCACAGCCCACATGGCTATAATTCCTGGAGTCAGCCACTGAAGCCGGCTAGGACAAGCTGCCATGCTTAGATTGACTGCGTTTACTAATGCTCTTAAATGGAAATAATACTAAATATAATAATTCCTGGAAATAATACTAAAGTCTGCGCTAACGTACGCTGTACAATATCTGTGTTTTACATTTATGACTACTGAAATTTGACATCATTATGTTGCTTTTGACGATGGCGTTTTGACGCCGTTCACCCAATTTCAGCGAAGGCATTGAAATGACTCGCAGGGGTGAAACACTTGTCGGCAGCGTACGCAAGGCGAAGTCTATCTAAAACAAAATAATACGCCAGCGCCAACTTCATAAAAGTACATGCTGCCCCTCTATGGTCGTTTCTTTTTTCATTCTGCTATTGTTCAAAAAGCGTAGAGAGGGGCGGCGGTATGAGGTCATGGGTTTGCATACCTGCTGGGAGTAAGCCTGCTGAATGGGGCCGTGTCTCGCCGATATCTCGCCGATTGGGTAGAGAGAGTGGTGCACGGGAACCTTCCTTAGAGGTGCGGCCACGAACGTCGGCGCTGCAGCCACGAACGATGGTGTCGCCGCAACGGTGGCCAGGTGCTGCGCCTGCGTCAACGATTGGGAATTCAATCGGTGGCCCTCATGTTTGTTGCGTCGGGCGCAAATAACAGTGCCGGTTCCACTCCATGCTCAATCGGCGAAAAATTTGTGCGTTGTTCATACTCCGAGTTTCGTCGTTTGGTTCCCAACCGAGAGTTCTCGTGCGCTACACCCAGTGGCTGATTCATAAGTTGTGGGGGAAGTAGGAGGGGGGGGGGGGCACAACGGCGATCGTTTTCTATTCCTAAGCTTGTGTAGGCGCGCCACAGCCTTTCGTCCACTTCTAAACACCGATTAGGACCAATTAGGGACGGGGGGACACTGTGACACAAATTAACTGTACCTGAAATGCGATGGGGTTATTGTGATGATAGTGACTATTAAACAAAATGCCCCCCCCCCCTTCATTCCTCGAATACGAAAGCTTGATTCACCCCCAGCAACACCACACTCGTGGGCAGTGTTTAGATCAAATGTTGAACGATTTGGAGTACCTCATACGCAACTACGAGAGAGCAGTGGGCCGTCCGCAATTGGAAGTTTCTAGACATGTTTAGAAAAAAGTTAGTCACAGACGTCAATAACATTTCAACAGCACATTTCATTCTTAGGCATATATTAACGATGATGACAAAACAGACTCAATTTACATGAACAAGGATGCGTTTGGAAGAAGTGGTTTACGATTTACAGAACTGGGAACTGTACTATGGGCGAGCTGAAAGCCGTCCCACGGGCTAAGCTGTATAGGAAAAAATGTTTAACGATTTCGAGTACTTCGTACTCAGCTGTGTTTAGAAAAAGTGGTTGACGATTTAGATACTAAGTACTATGCTCAACAGGAAGAACAATTTAAATACTGCGGCAACTTACCGCAAAAAGCTTGGATCTGGTAATCCTGTAGAAATGCGAGCCTCAAAGGTGCACCGGTCTCGTGCTTAATTGTACGCAATGTTTTACAATAGCTGATGCCCTTTCGACCGTGAGCTTGCCAGCGATAAGCCGTCATTGATATGGCATCACGATCTTTTATCTAGATTATCGAGTTGGCCTGTAATTTTAAGTTGCCATATTTTATTAAAGCCTGAATTTGAACGCGTGACTCTTCTTGTGTCCTGTAGCAGCTAAAGTGTTGTGCTACTAAGCACGTGGAACGCTACACAATGCCCGGAATGCAGGAAGTAAGAAGTTAAGAGAGTTCATTAAGCAAAATCTACCTTCTACACTTTCTTCTCGTTCGATTGCATTGATGATGAATTACCTCAAAGCTTTCTCCACCTTAAGTGGTTTCGCACTGCCTCCGAGATCGGAGGCATGCAAGGTTTGCCCAGCCCTATAGTGGCTTCGCCGTGGTATTCCATATCGGCCCATCCCAGCTGCCATGTGACTTGATGAAATCATCGCCATGTCATGTGACGCCATAGTGAGGTTGGAAGACATCTCACATTTTGGCGACGTGTAATTTCACGGTGATGTCACACAGTGGCGTCATATTGGGATTTTTTAGAAGCGAAGGTCCTTAGAGACGAACAATGTACCATGTCCGTCGGCATGACACGCTTGGCACATACCCGCTCTATAGTGGGTATGTGCCACTGGGGATGCGAGACGGCGGTACTTGAAGAGTTCACTAGATGGACGCAATGATGGACGCACGGACGGAGGACCACACAGACTGTCAGACGTACGTACGGATGGATGGATGGACGCACAAACGAAGGGACAGACGCATGGACGTACGTACGGACGCGCGGATGGTCGCGCGGATGGACAAAGGCAAGAACGAACGGACGGACAGGGTGAAGGCCAATTCGCTCCACTCATCATCATTCACTCCGTGGATATACTGCGATTTTGAACCGCCCGTGTTGACGCTGACTCCGCGGACGATCACTTTTCGCACTTGACGAAACCTCTAGGGCTATCGCTTTTGTAAAAGACGAAGCACGTCAAGCAGACAGATGAAAAGCTCCGCTTGCGACCCTCCCCCTCCCTCCTTTTTAGGGGCGAAGCTTCTTGAAGCGGCATCCGTTCGTCCCTCGTTGTCGTAATCGTAGTCGTAGTCGTTGTGTGTAACCAGTCTTACCTTTTGACCTGAAAGGTGGTGCCGGTGGGAGATTTCTCCAGTGCGTTGTTGAACTACAAAAAATTCGCAGCGTGCGCATTAACTAAAAGCCGAATTCTCTTGTCTCTCATTCCTCATTAGCAGCCATTGGCATGTGCATTGCGCACTATCTGGCAAGAAAGGGTTACTACGTTACACTCGCTGGGCATAACCTCCTCGGTTTTAGAAAGGTTTAGCGAGCGTTGGGCCACAGTGCCATGAATACAGTGAACTAGTATATACTCGAGGCGGTTAAACGTGGGAAGTAGACACGAAGCTCAAGCTGTAAGAAATTGTGCGTGTGCAACCTCTCGTTTAGTCCTTGTAATGTCCGCAGGGTGGCGGTGCTTCTACATGTGGAATATACGATGAAAACATGAGAGATGGTGGTACTTGGAGTGTTGACTAGATGGACGAACGGACAAACAAACAGACACATGGACGGACGCATGGATGGCTGCACGGACGGATGGACGCATGTACAGACGCAGGGGCGGATGCATGCACGAACGCAGGGACGGACGCACAGATGGACCTGCGGACGCACAAACAGACGCACGCACGAACGGGCGGATGGACGCGTGGACGGTCACACAGACGGACGCATAGATGGACGGAAGCAAGAACGAATGGACGGATGGATACTTCGCCCCACTCTCCATCATTCACTCCTTAGATATGCAGCCATTTTTTTTTTCGATAGGAAAAAGGCGCCTGACTCTCTTGCTTATAGTTAATATTCGCACAGCACCATCTTTACTGGCCTTCTGATTTTTGGTGTGCGTCATCGCATAATGTTTTCGTAATGAAGCAGAGCTGGCTTATGTTTCCCCTTATCCAAGAGATGGCTGTAACTTTTTTTGTTGTTGCAGTTTTCTACGACGTGTGCACACGAGGATACCTTTTCTATGCTTTCATATTTGAATAACAAAGACCGCTTAAAAACAGGTTGAATGTGGCTGCCAACCACACAACTTTTTAAGAGGCTGTTGAGATCAAATGGGTGTGGCCCATTAATTTGCCCATTCGTTACCAGGGAGAATTAAAAATCACAGAATATCCACGAAGTACGTGATGACGAGTGGGCTGAGCTCCGGGGGATCATTAACCGTGAATTCCCCCGTACATTGCCCACTCGATCATGCAAAGACGTGAGAACACGTGCGTCTTTATTCATAATGAAGTGCACTCCATGACCCCAGCTGTCGAAAGAGAGAGAGGGCGCCGCGCCCCTAGCGGTCTTCTTTCAAGCCGCAGCACGCGCCAAGAGTAATCGCTGGCACCACCCCCCTTCTACCGGGCGCTTCCAGTACTAGCGTGTCACACCGACGGACAGGGGACATGGCACGAACCTAAGGAGCTTCGGCCCTAAAATGCCCCTATTTCACGCAGCATGTCCTGTTAATTTATGACCTATCCACCCCCTTCTCTTACTGCGTGGTGTCTCTCGTTGCTTTCACCTGTTAAATTTGATTGATATGTGGGGTTTAACGTCCCAAAATCACCATATGATTATGAGAGACGTCGTAGTGGAGGGTTTTGAAAATTTCGACCGCCTGGGGTTCTTTAACGTGCACCCAAATCTGAGCACGCGGGCCTACAACATTTCCGCATCCTTCGGAAAGGCAGCCGCCGCAGCCGGGATTCGATCCCGCGACCAACGGGTCAGCACCCGAGTACCTTAGCCACTAGACCAGCGCGGCGGGGCTTCACCTGTTCGAGGGGCCCGAAACATCCGTGGCTGAAAACCACCTCCGAAACAAGAAAACACCCACATACGCATTACAATGCGGTAATGACCACGCGTGACTCGCTTTATGAACCCACCTGCTGCGGCGCCACCAGGCGGTATTGGTGCGGCGCTGCGGAGGCCGCACTGGCGATGTGCGCGGCCGGCGGCTGCTGCGACTCGATTCGTGCCGAGGCGGGCGCCGAGTCCTGCGTGCCCGGCTCGTTGGTCTTGACCCAGGCACGGAAGCCGCGGTGGTCGGCCACGTACTGCACCTGCCGGAACAGGCCGGCCGCGTCGCGGAACCCGTACATGCCGGTCTTCACGCCGTCACCGGCGTCCTGCTCGTGCCTCGACTGACGGTTGCCGTACTCGTCCTGCGTCTCGTAGCCGAACTGGTACGGCTGTGGGGCGTAGACCTGCGCGAAATACAGAGGTTAGAAAGCGTATAAGCCACAGGCCATCGTCGTATAATAGTAAGTTCGACGACGCTTACATCAACAGGTTAGGGCATATGTCAGAAGTTCCTATAGACAAATAAAGCTTAAGTGTAACTTCTTGTTGGGCTAGTTGGTGCATAATTTAAGACAATTAGACGACGCCAACGTGGTATACGTGCTGTGTAATTTTCTCGGAATAAAGCTCACCCATTGAAATAGTAAAGCTGTGGTGCCTAACGGACGAGCTAACACCTGAGTAAATACTTGTTATGCTGTTAACGTTGGTTATGCTACTATTTACACGCTACGCATAAACACGTGCACTGGTTCCATGCGCGTAAACGAACATTACCTATATCATTAACAATCACTGTACGTTGAAGAAGCGAAACTCAATTCATGCCAGACCGAATTCACGAGTTTACAGTAGAATGCCTAAATTAAATTGATTTCACAGTTGATGAAGACATTCATTGTCCAACGCTGTCAACACAGGCCTAATACATTCAGGTAAGCTCATTTGCAAAATTAGCAGCATGGTCCCGGCCCAACATACCAGGTGACTGCTCCGTCCCTATATTTACCGAAGTATAAGAGTCCGGAAAACTAGCCTTTGTGTGCAAAGCGAGCCCTGAACGAATACTTCGAATTTCGCCAAGACGTGACATTCGACGCCAGTTATAACCATACCAACTAGCTCAAGCTGCCACGCTTCTAAGTGATATTCGACCTTGTCAGCCCCTATAGCGAGTTATCTTTCTTCCCGACCTCTGACTGCGCCACCACATCTTTTACGCGAACGAATGTGATTCATTGCGTCACCACTGAAGACGATGAGGAGATGAACAAGCGCGTTGTCTTCGAATCGCAGAACTCTGCAGACATCCGACACTTTTTCGGGTGACGCGATTCACCTTGAAGTCCGGCTGGCGTTTTGATGTTACGTTTCGGCCACGCTCAGCACTCAATGGGGTTGCGAAACACAGCCGGATTCGATGGAATTCTCGCATTGGCTCGTGTGTAGCCTGGAAGTCCCAATCGGAGCGCGAGAAACGGATCGTCTGGTTCAGGCAGAGTTCACGAGGACCGAGAGTCTAACTGCAAGCAGCTTGTACAGGTCGTCGAAGCACCAAGCATCACGACTGGCGGGACACCATGACTGATCCTGAATCCACACGCCAGGGAAAGCGTGCGCCGGGTTTATGCGTCATCGCACGTTATCCACGCCGCTGCCGCAGCGTGCAAGACAGTCATAAAGAGTCCGTACACGAGAGTACGCGCCTTATTCCGAGAGTCGGCGAGAGGCGCGCTGACGCCGAAACACGTCGTGTCGGCGCTGGTATGTATTCTCGATGAACAATAGGGCGCGCCACTGCGGACTCATGGCGTGTCTTCCTTCCTCTTTCTTTTGTTTTTCTCTTTTGTTTCAACAATATGCGCACCAGTGTTACATCAGCGCTACGGTCAAGACGATCCGCATACCGTCTCCACGCATGAACTGCGCGCCTTGTAAGTGGATATCACTGCGACGCATTCTACATTGTGCAACAGTATACGTGATCCGTGCGAATGATGCATGCACACGCTCAACGCTCAGTGCGGAGAGATTGCTGTACGCAGTGTATGACGACCTCGAACCAATGGGTCTGTGCCACGAAATGGTTGTTATTGCGTCTTTTCTTGCGTTTGGCGCTCGCAGTTTGTATTCTCCGATATTTCAGGCGGAGAACTCGAACTTCTCGTGATTCAACAGATTTCACGAGATATGGCGAGACCAAACGAAACTTCGCGAGTCCTGCTGAGACACGGCGAGATCTTGTGAGACACGGCATCACATTACAATCAGGGCAAACTCACATGACTTCATCAGTGACGCCACTACCAAGATTTTACCGATGACATGACATCGATGACGTCAAATAACATGATCGCTTCGTGAAAAGCGAGCCTCTCTCAATGGTAGCGCTTCAGCAAGTAATACGTCGCAGCAGTAAGGTGGCTACGCGTAGCTTGACCGCTGACTCGAAGGGCGCGGAATCGTGTCCCGGCCGCATTTTGATGGCCGCGAAGCATTAGAAGCCCATGCACTGTCATTTGTGAGCGCGTTTCCACCAGCCCAGGTAGTAAACATTTCCGGAGCTCTCTAATACGCCATCACTCATATTCATATCCCAATTTTTGGACGTAACACTTCAACAGTGTGCCGAAATGTTCAGGGGTAAACGGGTTATTTAATGAGCGTCGCGTGAGATTGAGCCCCCACATTCGCCCGTCCTCTTTTTAGCGTCAGGTAAAGGGTCCGTTGATCTTATTTATGCAATAATCATTCTCGGTGTCCTGCAGAGCTCGCTGTGACATAACGAGGCACTGTTTTGGGGCAGCAACAAGCTCCAGACATCTGATAGCCATATCCCTGCTCGGACGACGTGACGCGAGCGCGCAAGTCGACGAGTCAGTGTCCGGCATGTGCGCTGCACTGTCACGGACAACGCGGAACTGACCCTCTTAGTTCTCGAGGAAATTCGTGTGATAAAAGGCTATCCCTGACCGAAGGCGCCTGCCTACCACGCGGACACATGGACGCATCAGCAGGATGTCCGTGTACACACCTATAGCCACAGCATGATGAAAAAAAAAAAAAACTCCCGAAATCCTTATATCTGCTTATCACTCCATTCTCTTTTTTTTTTTTTCCTTAATGGTAGCACTCCATTCGCGTGAGTCTCACCCCAAAGCATGTCGATGCGAGCAAACCGAAGACGCTTTTTTTTTTTCGTTTTCTTCTTAATGAATTGATTGATATGGGGGGCTTATCGTCCCAAAACCACCACATGATCACGAGAGACGCCGAGGTGGAGCGCCGAGGAAATTTCGACCACCTGGGCTTCTGTCCAAATCTCAGCCCACGAGCGTATTCACCTCCATCGTAAATGCAGCCGCCGCAGCCGGGGTCCGATCCCGCGACCTGTGGGTCAGAAACCAAGTAACTTCACCACTAGACCAAAGCAGCGGTGCTCTCTTTAATGGAAGCTACAAAATAGAACAGTCTTGCCAGGCGCCTTAGTTTGCTCTCCAGACCAGACGGCAGAGGCCGCTGTTTTCACCCGGATATCGCTAAGCCTTCGTGGTTAAAGAGCTGATGGCAACAAAGTTGCGATGCGATGTAAGCCGATACGGATTACTTGAACCATATAACTTGAACTTATTGTTCATTAAAATATGCAGGTATGGAGACATTGAGACGAGTAAAGCGTGGTTTCGGTTATTTCTCCTCGCTTGTATGTCGAGATTGGGCACCAAGGTGAAAGTCTTGGCAGTCTTTAAGTTGATTGACTGATTGATTGATATGTGGGGTTTAACGCCCCAAAACCACTAGTGATTATGAGAGACGCCATAGTGAAGGGCTCCGGAAATTTTGACCACCTGGGATTTTTTTTCGTGCCCCAGATCTGAACACACGGGCCTACAACATTTCCGCCTCCATCGGAAATCTAGCCGCCGCAGTCGGGATTCGATCCCGCGACTGGTCGTAAAGTTAAGAAGAGACTGGATATTACCAATTTATTCGCGTGGATTTTAATGATTAAACGTCCTGAAGAAGCTCCAGGTATTAATGTTACTGGTTTTGAAAGGAATTAGCGAAGTCGCAACTTGCCATCACGTATTCGAATGGGCGTTGGTCACGGAGAATTTATAACAGCAACAATAATAATAACAATAACATCTAGGGCTTTACGTCCCAAAGCCTCAATATGATAATGAAGGACGCCGTAGTGAAAGGCTCCGTTAATATCGCCCCTCCCGTATTCTTCAGCGGACACTATCCTCCCACAGTGCATGGGCCTCCACCATTCCGCCTCCATCGAAGTGCGACCACCGTGGCCGGAATCGAACCCGTGACCTACGAGTCAGCAGCCGTGCTCCGTAACAACTGTGCAGCACCGCAGCGATCTGCGCGTGGAAAGTTGACATGCCGACACGTAACGTAATAGCGTATAGTCCAAGTGTCTTTGAGCGCCTTGATGATCATTTATCATCAGCAGCCAGAGAGAGGACAACTGGTGCGCTATTGCAACGTAGGGCCACGCCACGCATAGAAATGGGCAGAAAAAAAGGGAAGAAAGCACAAAATAGCGAGGAAGATAAATGAGAAAATAGAAAGAAAAATAGAATAAGCCAGAAGAGGAAGAAATAGATAAAGGGAAAGATAAGAAGAAAAAAAAAACGCCAGGCCCGCTCGGAACGCGCAGCACAGTCCCAGCGAAAGCTGAATGGCCTCTGTAGGGCCTATTCAAAACGCTAATTGGGTAACTGCTGCAATCACACTGCTGGGTAACAACTGCGCCATGAAGAATCATAATTTTTGATGTAGTAGGCCCGCATTCACTACGCTAGCCTTCGTCATTCTTTGGACAAGAGTGGTATCCACTATACACTTGTTAAGAATTTCGTGCAATTTTTCGTCCAGTGGGGGACGTCGATGAAGAATTATGCCTGAAGTTGGGCTTCAATTTCGTTTCAGTTTCATTTAGGTATCCTGCCGTCTGGTTCTTGGCCCATCCCACAATGTGGGTGAGCGCCATCTATCTGAGGTCATCAGCATCACCATCGGTATGCGCCACAATTCATAGGTGGTCAAGAACAAATCATTCTAACGGGTTTTACCATTGGACTGCCCACTTGTTACGCTATTCGCAATGTGTCACGCCTGGCTGTTCCTTTGATGTTCTAGAATGCTTCACTACTCATATTAACGCAATTCCTTTCCCATCATCAAGCCTCCTAAGGCCAGTTTAGAAACGAGTTCCAAGCACCAACCAGCGCGGCCCAATGGTAGAATACTGGACTGGAACGCAGCGAACCCGGGTTAGAATCCCATCGTGGGATCGGTGTTTTTTTATGTACTGGGTTGTTGTTGTTTTTTTTTGTTTCGGTACTGGGTTACAGACACCGGCGGCGGAAAACTACGGCGCCGCGCCACCCGTGTTCTGAACTCATAACAGCTTTCGCTGTAACAGAGTGAATAAAAAAAAATTGAAAAGTGAGAAAGAAAGAAATTGAGGAAGAAAGAAAGAAAAAACAGAAGAAAAAGAAAAAAGACTGCCCAGCTCTTCAGTTCCTTCACGCTTGGCATTGCTATAGTGCAAAGCTGCCTTAATTTTTTTATACTTATGGTAGGTGAATTTTTCCATAACTTTGTTTACAGCTAGGAACTACCACTTCGGTCGAGTCGCTTTCTTCTTAGTTTTGCGATGTTACGCGCCAAGACGACGTTATAATGACATATCACGCAATTTAGAGCGAAACTGTGAATTCATTTTAGATACGCGAAGTTCTCCAATCGAGATTTACTTATTTTTATGGACCAAACGGAGCTGGCCACCCGTTTGTAGTCGGATGTTTTAAATTTTTTTTACATCCACTTGTCTAAGTCTCCGCATTTTTTTTACTTCTCTCTCTTCTTTCTCTTTCTCCCCTGTTATCTTCCTTTCCTCTGTTTCTTCCCTCCTCCCGAAAGAGTGAGCAGGCGTTGTGGCCCTCCAGGTGGAAGTGGCCAGTTTGCTCTCTCCCTCTTTCCTCTCTGTCCTGTGTATCCGTGCATGCAAATCAAATAAATAAATAAATAAATAAATAAGATATGCAAATCGCACTAGTGTCTCTAGTATATATGTTGCACTTTATGATACAGCGACGAAAATGAAAGGAATGCGCTGCCTCGGGATATCGTTGTAACAATTATGTCCACAGCCTGGCAGTTCCTTTGTCCCCAGCCGGCCGTTTTCTCCCATAACCCTCGCCGTCGAGCTTGGCAAATTAGGCGTGCCGTGGACGCAGCGCGTTCCATTTCGCGGGACTGCACACCCACGGCACACGGCGGTGTCCCGCGCCCGTCGTCTCCGTACGCGTCGTCAATCTATTCTCGCATACTTTCCTCCCTCCTCACCGTTTTGCCCTACAGCGGAGCCCTCATTAGATTGTCAGCGCCATCTGCAAAGGGTGGGGAAAAACAAAACTTCGCAATAATTACGCGCTCACCCGACGGAGCAACGCAGCGTGGCAGAGAGTGCATGAGAAACGCTTGCCAAGACGCGCGGCTGCACCGAACCCTAAATCGCATGCACATACCACTCGATACGGATACCAGTACGTCCAGCGAGACCTTCGCGCGGTAGATTCATATATTAGCGCGCCCAGTGTATACGGCCGTCGGCCGTGTCCAAAGCGCACGCTTTCCGCTTGCCTATTTCGTTCTCTTGTCTCTCTCGTGCGGCGCTGTGGAACGCTCGGGCGTGGTTCTGTGAATGCGTAGACTGGCGGGGACGCATGTCCGTTTCGAATGCATACCTGCAAAACCCGCCACCTGCCCGATTCGCTCGGAGGAAAAGAAGGCGAGAACCAGGAGCAGTGCACTGTAAGGCGTTCGAGAATCGCACGTAAAGCCGGGGAAAGAGACAAGAGCGGGATTATACTGTTTGGCAGATTCCAGGGCTCTGTTTATGGTGGCGCACGGGGGCGGTGATTTGTGCTAGCGACGGTGCATGGTTACGTGTGCTTTTCTTTTCGGAGACAAATTCGCGGCACGTCAGCTGGTGATAAAATATATGTGTACTAAGCACGAAAATAAGTAAAGATATTTCCCGAAGAAACACAATGACCGTCGAAAGGTGTGATGCGGATTCGTTTAGTACCGTGTCGTAATTTCCCCTTGCCGATTTTCAGTGTCGGCTGTCATAAGATGCCTGCCCATAATAACACGGAAGTACTTGTTGCTGTACCATAGTTGGTACATCGTAATGAGGAAAAATTCTACACGCCTCAAACACCACGAAAAGAACGAAAAGAACGATGTCCACCATCGCTAGAGAACAACGATGCACTTGAACGTATACGCGTAAGACTTTTCATGAAAACACGCTCCCACAAAATCTTCACATGAATTTTCAAGAAAATGGGTTTTTCTATATAGTGCTTTTTAGGGGCGAAGCTCCTGTTTAGAAAAAGTTTATTCTTTCATAGGACGAAACAAACCTAAGAGACAAGCGTCTGTATAACAGGTACAATAACAAACAAAAGACAAAGCACAACATACACTACACATTTAAACTAAAGTGTCCAAGTCCGTAGCATGTCCATAGTCCGTTGTACTAATAACTGTACATATACTACTCCTTATGGCGTGGCTTGGGCGTCTCTCGTAGTACGCAACCACCAGTGGCACATACCCGAAATAGGTATAACATTTGACCTCCAAGGTGGTGCCGGTGAGAGATTTCTTCTGTGCGTTGTTTAACAATAAAAATAGTGCTCAATGTACATGCGAATGGCTGCTAATGGGGAATGAGAGACAGGAGCATTCGGCTTTTAGTCAACGCGCACGCTGCGATCCCCATTAGCAGCCATTGGCATGTACATTGAGCACTATCGTACAAGAAAGGGTTGCTACATTATGCTCGCTGGGTGTAACCTCCTTAGTTTTAGAAAGGTTTAGCGAGCGTTGAGCCGCAGGGCCATGAATACATTGAACTAGTATATACCATATGAATGAATTCGAGGTGGTTAAAGGGGGAAGCAGATACGAAGCGCAAGCCGTAAGAAATTAAAAGCTGAATCCTCCTGTCTCTCATTTCACATTAGCAGCCACTGGCATGTACATTGAGCACTATCTGACAGGAAAAGGTTGCTACGTTATACTCGCTGGGCGTAACCTCCTTGGTTTTAGAAAGGTTTAGCGAGCATTGGGCCGCTGTGCCATGAATACAGTGAACTAGTATATACCATGAACTCAAGGTGCCCATGGTTGAAGGTGGGAAGTAGACCCGAAGCGCAAGCCGTAAGAAAGTGTGCGTGTGCCACCTCTCCTTTAGTCCTTGTAATGTCCACTGAATGGCGGTGCTTCTATATTGGGAATATTTGATAAAAAGATGCGAGATGGTGGGACTTGGAGTGTTGAATAGATGGACGAACGGACACACACACAGATGCATGGATGGACGCATGAACGGACGCAGGGGCGGATGCATGAACGAACGCAGGGACGGGCGCACGAACATACGCATGGACGGTCACACAGACGGACGCATGGACGGACGAATGCTTCGCCCCACTCTCCATCATTCACTCCGTGGATATGCTGCCATTTTTTTATTCTTCTTGTGGCGTTTTAGGCGTCTAAACTTTTTCTTATAACACTATAACAACACATCTGGGCAACGCTTCAGATATTATACCTTCCCTTTTTTTTCTTCTCCCTATTCTTTTCCTTCAACTGGGGAGCTTGTAAAAGTTAACTAGACTGTTAACTATAGAGTAGGAGACTGCAGGGCACGTGAGTTTGACAAGAATTATTTTGTTTATGTATACAATAGTTTGCGTGTAATTTAGCCAAATTATAAATCGGGTGCTGTGCGCCTCTGAAAACATTCACATTCAGCAAAAGAGCTCGGAGACCTTGCTTGTCCGTGTTAAAATTTTCTCCCGTCACCGTTTAATGAGCCCAGTAGATCTGTTAGCGCAATGTTTGAGCCAAGTCTGATAGGCAACACGTATATCAGAATACTATCTGGTTACGGTAAGTGTTGCACCGCGGTAACCATGAAGAGGACCCCCGTCTAGCAAGTGTTGTTATCTCACCATAAAAACCAACACCATTTTCGTCCACTTTGTTGTCTCAAAACCACTTGCGATACCAAAGAGCGTGGTATGCGAGCAGATATATTATCTATACAGCATCTACTCCGGCTGTCTCAACTCAGTGACCATGTCAAAAGCGGCCTATTGCATATCTCAGATGAATTTATAAAATACGCGATTGGCGCAAAGCCCAGACTCTGTAAAAGGCGACACCCATAAAACTTACTTTTTGTCATTGACATTCTTAAGTGTGAAAAAAAAATTAAAAAGAAATGCAACCATTTCTTTTTTGCAGACCCGGATTTCTTTGACTTTGCCTACGTGCCGGTTGCAGTATGTTTCGGGGCATTGAAATGAGCGCGCATATCTACGTTAAAAAAGAAAGAAAAGAGCTCAAAGCGACGCCTTTGCCTTTGCTGATTACGTTCGCCGCGCCGCGTATGTCGATCGGAAGGGGAGAGAAAAAGCAACAGAACAAACGGAAAAGGCAAGTAATCGTACCGTGGAACTGGCCAGCAATCACTCGTATGCACTGTTTCCACTCGCTGGCCTGATTCAAGCGCGCAGCGCGAGAATTAATCGATGCAATCAGTTGTCTGAAACGGGCTTGTTAGCCCTGCCTGCGCATGGGACAGAGAGCTTTACTGTACGCGATGACCCAGCCGATACGCTCGCGGCAAGGTCTTTCTGTGTTTCAAGAACACGCCACCGGGGAGACACGCTGGAAAAGCCCGCAGGACAAGGGACAACCACCCAGCAGGGTGCCTACACCGGGCCACGTAATCGGTAACAATTAAATCTTGAAAGGGCACCCATTGTGCTTGGGGCTCGTTAGGCGAGTATGCGAGCTTGGGTGTCTGCACGTTTCCAAATGAGGTACGCGGCGCATGGGTTAAAGACATCTATCACATAAGCCTCGGTCGTGGAAGCGCACACACACAGACAGGCACTCAAACATGCTTGCACGCGTGCGTGCAGAAAGAATTAAAGCCCATGGGCCCTGTAGATACAGAGAAATGCTTGCACGGAGGTCTAGAGAGAGTGGTATGCAAGGACAGCGCTGGAAAGTAATATTAGTAGCGACCGCTATAACCACGTAAAAACATGTCATAACCGTCCCTGATGTTCTCCTGTTCTCAAAGTTCAGTTCAAGCAGCGAAGACATGCTGCAAGGCATTCAAGACGCATGCACCTTCGGTTGGTTTGAAGTGCCGGTGATTGGAAGCGCATGAAAAAGACATTAATAAGGTGATTACTTACCAAAGTCGCACAGTACCGTAGGAGAGCTAATCCAGGTGTGGCACAGTTGACTAAAACCAACACTTCGATTCGATGCCAAGCTGAACTTGTTTACAGCGCCACTCCAGAAAAAACAGGGCAGTGAAGGAGCAAAAAAGAAAGAAATGACAGCGCCGTCTTTTCTTTCTCTTTTGCTACTTCTCTGTCCTGTGTTTTTAGTGTTGCGCTGTAAACAAGTTCACAATAGATCCCAAGCAACTAGCCCAACTTACCGTCTTACTGCAATATGTCTCGATGCCATGCTACAGCGACACAGTAAATACCACAACTTGTTACTTTCTCTTACGTTCGTTTACCTTCGTTTTCTTGTTTCAGGTGATGACGTAAGTCACTCGAGTTTTGCTGACTGTTCAAAAACTCGAATTAGACAGCTTATGAATTAGTTGTGTCTCTGATTCATGTGAGTGAAGTCGATGAAACGCAGGATCCCCTAAGTGTAGCACTCACTCTGCCAACAAAGTGTAAAATGGTCAGATTCTTTTTATTGGTTCTATTTGTCCCTTATTTTCGTTTTAACTAAAGCGTGACATCGCATAATCGCAAAATGTGACGATAGAAAATTGCAAAAATATTTTCATCAGCCATTAAATTTTACTTCTGCACAGAAATCATGTGCATTGACGTTTGAGAAGGCCACAAATGTCATTTCACTTCAATTCTTTCTGTCAGGCTATCTGGCATATGCAGGAACCGCACTTCGATAGAATGACTTTCGAACAAACTAGTAATTTACACAGATAAGTCTCAGCGAAAAGCGCCTTGAGTAAAGCACGTTAGCTTCACATTATTTTTCATGGAGAATAGCATCTTGAAATAGATTACAGTATAGAAGGGACCATTTCGAAAGCGCAACATAATTCACTTAATAACTGATACACTAAATCAGCGACGAACCTCAGAAATACACGTCATTATAAAATCAAACGAAGCTTAATTTCAATATAGTTATATTCTTCCTGCAAGAATCTCCAGACTTTCTGACGTCGTTAACGAACATAGCACTAAAATGAAAAGCAAAACAAGCATATCATCCAGTTCTAACCGTACTTTGTGTACAAAATAAAATCTCAACTTTTGGATATGCACTACCTCGGCTATATGTCGTGAGTCTTCTCTCTTTGCTTAACTGCTTGTGTTTTCATCTTCATTGTGATAATAAGGCCCGGATCAACAAGCCAACGCGATCTCTATCTCGCGTGTTCTTTATCCGCTTTGTTCATTCAGTGTGCCTAATAAACAAAGCAAGCATACATTCGAAAAGCAATCTTCCACTTATCTTTTATCATGTTACAATTTTTGAGCCCTTATGACACGCGTGGACAATACAAAACCTTAATAAAAACGTGAGATAAGCATGACGTCGGTGAGATCAGAATGAGGAGAAAGTTCTCACCTCTTGGTCATCGTAGCCGGCTCGGGTTGAAGCAACCAGTGCGCACGCCAGAAAAGCCACCTGCAGAATAGAACAAAACGCTTAAGAGGGAATCACACAAGAATTTTATTAAAACTATCGACCAATCAGGCCATCAAACACTTGTAAGCTAAATGTCCATCATCGCTAAAGAGTGTTAGCTGGAAATGTTTTCATGTTTCGTAAAGGCGTGGGCCCGTGTCGATTGTGCAAAAAGCTTTCAGAAAAAAAAACGGTCTAAATAATGAACGCGAACCCCACAATACCAGGCCCAAAAAGGGCGGCAACCGAAGGAGAAGCTGACAGCTAAAGGAGACGGACAGAAAGAGATCGAGGATAGCTATTGCTCACAATCGAAGGGCGCTCCATCATGAGATCGCGTGCGACTGCATAACGCCCAAGCTTCGACCTATGAAAAGGTGTTTTTCTTTCTTTTTTTGTGTGTGTACCGTACTCCATTGTTGCTTCCCACCACAAGTAAACACCCTGCACTTTTGTGCGCAACAAAATGCACGATCGGAGATATTTGCTCCACGACGCATAATCTCGGGAACGCAATGGTCCTTTGCGTTAAAATAACGAACACACTGGCCTTTCGTGACTCGATCGATAGGGGTCGGCTTTACGTGATAGATTCTTGTCCAATTGCCAATACTTTCGAGTGCAAACATGAGTAGTATTTTGTGGATAGTCGAAATTGAGTGCACGAGACGGAAAAAGACAGAGCACTCGTGAGGCATAGCCAATGGGGTTAATTATATGCTGAGTCTGGTTGTGCTAAATGCGTCACTTGGTTTCTTATAAGCAGGAAAAAAATAGTAGCATGCGCATCGCCCGATGTGCTGGTGTTGGTGCTGCCTCCGTTAATGTTCACACTTCACAACTTACGTCATCTGGCCAACGCATGGCTGCGCAAAAGCCACAGTCAAGGATGTCACGAATACGGAACAACGATGCTCTTGGACGTATGCGCAACACTTTTCATGGAAACACGCTCCCACAGAATCTCCACATAAATTTTCAAACTTTTTATCATCCCCAGATAAATTTAAGAGTGAATGTACGACTGTGAATCTCGATTGGCCCTCTTTCCCTCAGGTAGCTATAGCTTGGTTTCGAAAGCGCAAACGATATACGGAACAACAGGAAGCTCAGCTATGGATCGTAATTGGTGTTTAGGTTGTCCTGTTTTCTTCCTTGCTGCGGCGGCTGCATTTCCGATGGAGGCGGAAATGTTGTAGGCCCGTGTGCTCAGATTTGGGTGCACGTTAAAGAACCCCAGGTGGTCAAAATTTCCGGAGCCCTCCACTACAGCGTCTCTCATAATCATATCGTGGTTTTGGGACGTTAAACCCCACATATCATCATTATCATCATCATCATAATCATCATCATCATCACTGTTTTCTTCCTTTCGTCCTGGTGTGCAAGAATTTTCTTCTTTTTATGATCAGACAATACAGCTCGAAACAAGATGCCCGCTACCGCCCTGCCACAGGCTGCCCTCTAATACGACCTCAATCTTGTTTGGAAGTCAAGAGCGGATCACTACCGGTTCGTCCGCAAACGTCAAACCGGCTTCGCCGTGCGGGGGTTGTCACCATCACGTTGTCGCATCGTCGACGTCCTATCGAACGAGCTGTCACACAAGCTGGATCTGTCCGAGTAGAGCTGCGCCCATGCCGAGCAAGTCAAGTGAACGGCAAGCGGCGTGCGGCTACTGTCAATCGCGTTGACACAAAGGCGTGCTGCACGCGCTGTGTACTGGACGCACGTGCACGCCCACGACTCTCCTCGCTTCAAAAGTTGAGCAGTCTTCTCCAGGCTCCGCATCGGCGAACAGATGCTCGCTCGGCGTGACAAGAACAGAAGCGCGAATGAATACATAAACGACAATCAATCGCGTGATAGCAACGCCCGTGTCAATGCCCTCGCGGAGTCTTCGATGCCACCACTCGGGAGAAACCGCTGTGCTATTCAAGCGATCACCTTAATCTATATGACCATTGCTGCCGCTGGTTCACGTTTTACAACCACTGACAATATAACGCGCACACGTCCTTTATTCTGACGCATCCAACTCGTGAAATGTCTCCTTTATATTATGCCTATTCACAGACTTTCCTTTGAGTCTAACCACAGCCGCACTGCATTGTTTAGGCACGTCCCCGGTCCAACATGTGCACCCTCAATGCCCTGTGCGACTTCACACGTAACTATAATGATAATTGGTTTAGTCTCAAAACCACAATACGATTATGAGAGGTGTCATGATGGATCGCTACAGAAATTTCGACCAAAGGGTTCTTTCACGTGCGCCGTAATCTAAGCATTCCACTTCCTTGTAAATTCGCCCACCGAAGCCGTGACTCGATTCCGCATCCTTCGGGTCAACACCACATTCACCAGACCATTGTGGCGGGTCGACACGAAACGAACATTCACCTCATCCGCCATTTATTTGTCATGTTTTTTAACGACTCCATAGCAGAGCCAAGTTCAATCATCTTGATGCAAGACCACCGCGCCGTGGTAGTCTAGTGGCTAAGGTACTCGGCTGCGTACCCGCAGGTCGTGGGATCAAATCCCAGCTGCGGCGGCTGCATTTCCGATGGAGGCACAAATGTTGTACGCCCGTGTGCTCAGATTTGGGCACACGTTAAAGAACCCCAGCGGGTTGAAATTTCCGGAGCCCTCCATTACGGCGTCTCTCATAATCATATGGTAGATTTGGGCCGTTAAACCCCACATATCAATCAATTGATGCAAGACCGCGGTCCGAAAAGAAGATTTTGGGACCTCGGATCACGGATTTGGACTTTACAAGGCCACTAAAACCCTCCTGAGCTACTTGAAGGCAACCGGACTAAAGGAGCGTCCACGAACTACCAGCGCGAGCTTGGATTGTGTCCGTTTTCATGACTGTTCATCTCTTTTTCTTCCTTTCTCTAGTTCTTTCTTGTATTATTCCCTCTCTCTCCCTCCCCACGTGTAGGGTAAGCAAATGAGTCTAGCTTGGTTAACCTCCCTGCCTTCCTCCTTCGTTCCCCTCTCCCTTCCGTCCTGAGTTAGGCGGTTTGTGGAATTCACGGAAGGTGCACAAAAAACTGTAGAAAGTAAACATGGCAGGAAAGCGTGTGTTTTAAGGACGTATAGGTTATACATTGTATGAGTGTCACTTTTCAGTATCACTTCTCTCTATTTTGATCTTCAGTTAGTACGCATTCCACGCTCATGTAATTAATTATTTTGCAACATTACGAGTACGATTCAAGGAGCGTGAAACAACGGTCGGAAGCCGTGAAATTCGAGACTGGCATGCAAAAATGTAGCAATACTAAATGATTACCAGAATTCGAAAGTGGGTTGCTCTACCCCGCGACGGAAGGCATACGAGGGGCTTCGAGCGTTGATTACCTATTGCAAAATACCTCGCGTGCACGCTGTCGGAACGGAGGACGCACGCCCTAGCATTTACGCCTTTCTTTGAAGTATTTTGTTGAGGTTTCTGACGTAAACGGAGATATGGCACAACTAGGGCGCTGTGTTCTCGAAGTTATTCTTCTCGAAACTAGGACGGTGTTTTCCGGAGTTTCTTATAAGGGAAAAAAATCGACGTTATTAGGAGTTTACCTCTGGTAAACCCCATATTATCCAAAATACGGGTTTAATTTTGCGCTTTACCTTGTTGAAATATGGTCTTATTAATATATACTTCCAGTGAAATTGCTTTACATTGTTGCTTATTACCCTGATTCTCTATTATTCATCTATTTTATCACTTTCTGTCTATTAACCCTGTTAGTAAGGCTGTTAATTGACGTGCACCGCTGTATATTCGCGACAGTGTACTTATGGGGTGGGGGGCAGCTATTCAAGCTGCTTCTTGGCCTTTTGTCCTATCATCGTCATCGTCTTGGCGAAAAATAAAGGACCTATAATTTTTTATTATTCTCAATACTCTGAAAAGTTTGATTAAATCATATGTGACCATAACGTTACGCGAACCCAGTTAGTGTATTTGAGATGACATAAAGGTTCGGCCACGCTAGAGACATTTTTGCTGTTTACGTACAGGTCGCTGACGGCTTCCGGTTTTGTGTGCCGACAATAAGTAGTAGCATTGTAACAAAACAAAATCGCCCCCCCTCCCCCAAGATAATCGTGAGGAAATGCGAATGCAATTCCTGCTCTGAGAGTGCATGGTGAAGTAATCTTAATGGCGTAAATTAATGATGAAACGAGGATTTGTACTGTAACCATTTATTTACACACTCATCAGCCAGCGAACAGTCGGAGGTGTGGTGCACGCTTCACTCCATTTGTATATACGTACGAGCGAGCGCACAGAACTCTGGGGCACAGGGAGGAGAGAGAGCGAGCGCCGAAGCACTAAACCTACCCTCTCTTACTCTCTCTCGACACACACGGGAGCTCCGCTGGGCTTCAGCGATGCGAGTGCTCTCATACGCCAGAGCGAGCTCTTCTTCTCCACTCACAATCCGCTACACCACTCGCACCCCCTGCCCCGGTTGCTAGGGGCGAGGAAAAGTGCGCGCACCCGCAGCTGTTGGTATGGGAGAGGGAGTGAGGGCGGAGAGACAGCACCTGTCGATGCGTGGACACCGACAGACACCTGACATGCCCCGACGATGAAATGCATTCGCATTTAAAGGAACACTAAGGTCAAATAACAATTTACGTCAAATGGAAAGCTCATTGTATGACAACACCTAAAACGACAATATTGTCAACAGTGCCATACTTACCGAGAAATTAAGGTAAATGCACAAGAATACAAGTGCTGCAGTTGGACATTTCCAAAATG
The DNA here is from genome assembly GCF_013339725.1 of Rhipicephalus microplus. Classification (NCBI taxonomy): domain Eukaryota; kingdom Metazoa; phylum Arthropoda; class Arachnida; order Ixodida; family Ixodidae; genus Rhipicephalus; species Rhipicephalus microplus. The sequence continues at coordinate 8,342,201 of NC_051173.1, forward strand.
ATCCCAATGACATCAGACGGACCACCTACAATTAATCACTAGTAATCGATCTAAGTGCACTAAATAAAGAACTTTCCATGCATCAAGAGACGCAATGAAATGCTGCTTGTTCGTTTCTGTTTGATTCATGGAAAAAACACCCACCGGACGTTACTATGAGGAATGGCACGAGTAGTTCAAAAATTCAGTTTTCGAATGGTTACGCGGGACAGGTGGTGCTATCTAGTGGGGCGCAGTTGAAACAAAAGCGTGTGCAATTTCGAAGCCAATGGAGAGAAATTGATCAATGGCTGTTTTTGCTGGTGTGGCTCCCACTGCTTTCGTTATGCTGCAACTAGCGTAGTAAAGCCGGGCAACTTTGTGCAAGGCAACAGTTACGGGAGACGAACCGGTCGGTCCGCTTCTTGAGGATGGTAATTTGAAGCACGCTAACCCAATGCGGAGCACTAAAACGTGATTTTTTTTTCAAAATATGCCCTTCCTTAGTACAAAAGCACCGCTACGAGGTTTCTGGACTGCTATTTCAACAATCAACGTTGACTTAATAGTTGACTTTAGTGTCGCTTTAAAGTCTCAGCTTCTAGCCCGCTGATATTTAACACTTTAGTGCTCATGAGTGGCCACGATTGGGCTAGAGGGGCTCAAGTTTGACCTCGGATTGGCAAAATAATTCACATTTATCAATGTGATAGCGTTTAAGAGTTCATTTTGAAGAAATTACTGTGTCATCATCGATGTCGGCATGGGCGTCACTGGTGGCGAGCGAAAAATCACCATCTCGCACTTGACCGAAAAATCGGGAAAGATGCAAATAAAATTATTAATAAAAAAGATCCGGGTTCGAGTGAGGAATAACCCAAAGCTTTTTGCGTGGCAAGCAGACGTTCTACCACGCAGCCACGCGTGTCCTTGAAAATACAGTCAATATGTCTTCCTATGCTGGGAAAGGCAGTGAAAATATTGTTCATGCCTTACAAACACGTATGTACTGTATGTAGGCTTCACAATACAGCACGTAATGTCGCAGTGTTAATGCGTGGTACCAGTGCACATTGCTATCGAATGTCAGACTATATGATTATCATAATGACTCCATGGTTTAAAGCCGGCCACCCATTCCAAAATGTAGGCTTAAGACCATAGTGGGTGCATAGCAAGTTTGAAGAGATTTCACGCACATAATTGGTCTTGTTTCGAAAAATGCTACTCGTCACTGAGAATGCAGCCAAATGCGAAAGCTTCACTGTCACAAACCACCTTCAACATTATCGACTACATTGTCGTGGTTTTGGGACGTTAAACCCCACATATCGATCAATCAACTGTAGTAACCCACAATTTAAACTTTCCGGTATAAATCATACAATAAAAATGATGCACTAAGTGGTTGAAGTACACACTATGGATAAGATATCGCTATCGCGCTCAGCTCTTAAAGGCGAAGCTTAAGGATGCCCAATTTTTTTGTTCATCTAAGGTACACGTCATCAAAAGAATTAGTTCCTAACTTTAAGCGCATTTCTTTTACATGGAAGCAGAAAAAAAAAGAGTTTTTTTTTCCTTCTGTAGCCCCACCTAAGCATCAATCAGGCTTTCCGCTTCGGCTTTAGAGTGTGATAACTGAAACTCTGTTTACAAAAAAAAATTTTCGACAATTTAGAGTGGTAGTGTACTCGAGTTTTGGAGAGCGTCAAGTCGTCCCGGTATGCAAAGTCCGAAAACCGGGACTTAACAAGAAAATTCATTACCATGCAACAAAAAGCATTGCAGCTAATAACTAAAAGGCCAGATAGACATAGACATAGCAATTTATTTTCTGTTTTTCGTGTATTGTGTTTCACTGCTACCAACTTAAAGTGCTACAAACTTAAAGTGCGTATTGTGCTTCAATGCTACAACCTTAAAGTGATGGTTCTTATTTATAATCGTATAAAACAAGATTTTGCTTCATTCAGCAATATGTACCTCACTCGTCACATTGAATATAAGTTACGAAGGACGTCACTTGTTTCAGCACGATCTAGAACAAATTATGGTACCCAAACACTTGACCATCAAATAGTAGATATATGTAACAGTTTTCCGTCTGTAGTAGAATTATCACAGATAAGCAGATCTGTATATCATTTTAAAAAGAAAGTAAGATTACTCTTCGATCCAGGATGAAGTGCTTGATGCAATATGTTTTGCCACTTGCGATGCATACTTTTGTTCACCAGGTTGTACTTCACTGCATTTCAATTGTTAAGCTACGCACATTGTTAGCTCCACTTGAATTCTGAATTATGATGGATACTATTGCACCTCTTCATTCTATAAATCTATTCACAACTTTATTCTGATGGACATATACACATGAAATGGTGTTTTTAGGTTTTCGTACTTCTATAGCGATATTGCTTCAAATTCCATGACTTCTCTGCAGTGATGCTAACGAATTGTGCTGTACTGGATGTTTTTCGCTTTCCTCACCACTGTCCTTGTTTTGGTTTTTTAGTTTTTTTTTTGTTTTTTGTTCACGAAACTGTTTTTACGAGTATATGTCTCACTCCTTTTTTTTTTGTTTACGAGCCGGGATGTAGGCCTAGTCAGGAAACAGTTTCGTCTGTTCCCTTTTGCCTCATCTCGGTGGAATGTAAATGTTGTGTACACATGCCAGAATAAAGTATTATTATTATTATTATTATTATTATTATTATTATTATTATTATTATTATTATTATTATTATTATTATTATTATTATTATTATTATTATTATTATTATTGCTATTATTATTATTAATAAATTCACCAAAAATGTTGGATGATTTACAGTACTCGGTACTCTACTATGAGAGCGCATAAAGCGGTTACTAATGAAGCTGGCCTCAATCAAAACAGGAAAGTTTATTGCATACTAGTAACAGCACTTCAGGTAAGTACAACTGTTTGGTGTAACAAAATCACGTCAGTGGCACGTACAAACAAGAGAACGTAGACGCGATGCAACTTATAGCACTGCAATACTCTCACAGATCACTAGTCACTCAAGAAAACAAAGAGAAAAGGAAACACAAAAAGAACTAAATTTGAACAATATCACATATCATTTGTGAGGAGAAGCAAGATTTTTTTTTGTTTTAGCCACTGAGTTTTAAAACGGCAGTATGTGTTTAGAAAAAGTGGTTAGCAATTTAGAGTACTTCGTCGTCTGCTATGGGAGAGCTGAAAGCCGTCCCATGGATAAGCCTCACAACGGAAGTGTGTTTAGAAAAAGTTTATTCTCTCATGGGACGCAACAAACCTAAGGGACAAGCGTCTGCATAACAAGCACAATAACAAACAAAGGACAAAGCACAACATACATTACACATTTTAACAAAAGTGTCCAAGTCCGTAGGATGTCCATAGTTCATTCTACTAATAACTATACATACACTACATAAATGCACTAATCACAATATGGACAATGTACATGATGATTGTGCAGAATTTACAAGACTTGGTGAAGATGTTAGAAAATATGTACAACAGGTATCAATATTCATAGAAGTTACATACCTTACAACGTTAGAATGAAGTGCATATACAGAAGAGCTCACACCCATATGAGACATACACAAACACATAAAAATAGTAAACACATACTGATTACATGCACCAATCAGACATTGACAGGTGACCTGGCTATAGGAACCAGGCCAGGTGGAAGACTAATCGAACGCGTCTGTCAACTACGGACAGAAAGCGGCACGACCATTGTCGCAGAAATTCTTCCTCCCCAAGGAAGAACAATTCCTCCGACAGAAACGATAAGAGTTCAGAGTAGAGGCGTTCCAGAATCGGAAAAAGAGCACGACGACGATGACCTGCCGCAACAGCTTCGCTCCTATTACGCCATAAACAAAAAGCTGCCGCAGATATTAGAAGGCGTGCAAAGCGACTACGCGAGCAGTGACCAGATGTTACAAAGCGATTAACACCTAGGCCACAAAAACTAGTGTTAACTGACTTCCAAAACACCTTTGCAATGAGACATTGCTTCAGCATTTGCTGGTTAGACTCCTTTAACGGGCAGTTAGGACAAGTGGAAGATGGGACCATGCCCCACCTCTCCAGTCTGTCCCGTGTTGGGAGTACTCTCCATTCAAGACGCCACATAAAGTCACATAGGTGACCAGGCAAAAACGATGCCGTTATCGCGCTCCACGAGACATGTCTTGATCGTGCTAGACGGGCTGGAGGAACCAGAGAAAGCAGAAGAGCCGCCGTTGTATCCACAATGCGGCTTTCAAGAATGTCCACATCGGGACAAACCTGCTGCGCGTGTCGATAAAATGCTACTGCTGTTGAGTAAAATGCAGGCACGTTAAGTGTTTGCGGTGCTGAATTAAGCCGTGAATCTGGTAGTAAATAGCGTAACTTGGTGCCTAAGAAATAGCAGGCAAGATCACGCGTGGGGCACTAATCACCATGCAACAACCTAAGTAAGAATCGTGGGGAAAGCAGCCGGCAGCGAACAGAAACGGATGGGAATGCGAATCCATCGCAGTTTTTCGGTTGCCCATAGAGCTGCTCGGCAAACCAGCTCTGTTCCACCCGACCAGAAAAAAGAGCCAATGAGGGATTGCAACGACCTAGTGATTCGTAATGGGGGCTGTACGACATGAGAGATGTACCATGCACGGCCGCAAAACACGGTCTGTGCTAAATACCTTCTATCGAGCATCGGTAAATCATACTCTTGTGCTTCCCGGACGTGTCGTTTTACATCTTCGACTACTGAATTCCACAAGGAGGCTGATATGCCGTAGCAAGTATAATCAAGCCCCAAAATGCGAATGGAGTCACTTTTTTGAAGACCAAAAAAGGGACTTAGGCAGGCGTCTGGGCAACCAATAAATAAATATCGACATTTTCAAAAATTTAATGCAGCACCTGAAATCGTGCCATACGTAGCAAAAAGTCGTAGGCTACGGCATAAACTGTCTTCATTCTTCAAATACTACGTGATGTCATGAGCAAATGCTTTCACCGTCACGGTACCACTACCTGGAAGAAGAAGGCCTCTAACGTAAGGATCAGTGATTAGCGATTGAAGGAATGGTTTGAGGCTGAGTACAAAAAGTGCAGGGGATAAAGGACACCCCTGGCGAACACCACGGGTAACCGGAAATGGCGCACTCTCTAAACCATCAAGAAACAACGTGCTGCGTATATTTCGGTATGCGTTTCTGAGAAGCTCAACGAAGTTTTGTGAGAAGCCAAATGCTGCCATTACGCTAAATATAAAGCTATGTTCCAGGCGATCGAATGCCTTTTCCTGGTCAAGTGAAACCAAGAGTCCGCGAGCTGATTTTGTTAACGTGTACGCAACTATATCGCGCGTAACAAAGGAGAGACTGTGGATTTCTCTTCCAGGAATAGAGCATGCCTGATGATGACCTATTAAGGAGGGCATCAGGCTTCTCAAACGCCAAGTGATAACTGCCGCAAAAGTTTTATAACCAACGTTGAGGAGCGTTACTGGTCGCCACTTCTCTGGGCGAACTGACGATGGGTCATGTTAAGGTATTAAAACAATTCGACCATCGCGAAAGCTATCAGGAAAATCAAAGTTCTTGAAACAGCGGCAAATAACAGAGGTGAAAAGAGCACCAATGTCGTCCCAAAACGTTAAATAAAACTCAACAGGCAACCCATCCGGCCTGGGGGCCGAGCCACGCTTCATGGAAGACAGTGCCTCTTTCACTTCGTCAGCTGACGAACTTGTGCACAGTTGTTCAGCTACTTCAGATGAAATTTGAGGGAGCCTACTTAACATTGTGGCTGTCTCGGTGGTACCGCGATGTGATGACATTGTCGTACGAGCCATGTTGGCAAAGTGAGCTAGGAAAACTGATTGATCACGTGTCGGCGGCAACGCAGTGTGTAAGAATCTGACAGTCGGAGTTCCTAGTCGACTCGACGAGTTGAGAAGCGAGCTTTTCGCAAAGCGTAGAGCCTCAGGGTGAGCACAAGGATTACGTCTGCAACACCAAGCAGCCGCCGTCAATGACGAAGCTGCAATGAGGCGTTGAAAACGACCCCTTAAATCTCACTGCCATGCGCGCATCAAGGGAGTTAGTCGATCAACCCGAAGAGCAATACGCAGCTTTGTGGCAGTGTCCGCTAGTTCTTCGGACGTACGGCGTCTAAGGGCTCGCCTTGCTACTGAGCAGTGTAAACGCCACTGTGTCTTGAGCGCGTCCCACACCTCCGGACCACATCCCAAAAGAGAGGCGCACAAGATTCTATATAAACTGGAGCGCGTACGCGCGTCGTGCAGAATGCGGATGTCAAGACGCTAAGGCCTCACTGATGATGAAAAGGGAAAGTGAGATGAAAAGGGAAAGTCACATTCGTCTAGGCTAGAAGGGAGTCCGATACTACTGTCGACTTCGAGGCTGAAGCTGCTGTCTGACGAATCAGATGGTGGTAGGGCTGCAGCGTTAACGTTGTCGCCGCCTCCAACGACCTTGATCACGGATTGCTTGTCGAGACGCGTCAGTAAGGAACTCCCATGGCGTCTTGCTACTTCTTCAAGAAAGTCACGAGCCTGGCTTTCGGAATGATCCAATGGGCTTTGCTCATTCGGTTTCAATTCTGCTCCTGGCGAGACACCAGTGCCCGTAGATCTCACAATGTCGGCGTCTTCTGGGCACTCAGCTGCTAGGTTTAACGATGAGTCCGGTGCCTCGGTGCCTACCAGCGTCTCTTTCTCGGCTTGCGCCGACGTCGAACATGGTATGACATGTTTGCCTGGGGCAGACGCGAGGTCAATCGTGGTGGCTGTTTCTATCGCTGAGATTGGCAGACGTGGCGAGCTCGGGTTAGCCAAGCTTCACACTTCTTCATCGTTTAATGGAGCTCTCAGAATCTGATTCTGGCGTTCTTCGAGTACAGCTCCGGGTTCTCGTTCAGCGGTTGCAGCACTGGCCAGTCTGGCTCCGAGCTCGAGCAGCCCGCGAGCCTCATCTTCTTCGTCGGGCGCACACGCGCATTCGCACTATGGTTTGTGGCAGCCTACAGGTAGCATATAACCCCCGTCGGCAAAGGCGCCGTCTCGGCGCATCTAGATGTCAAGATCATTGGGCGAGTGGTACTGCTTCAGGCGTGCGACGTGTACGATGTCGCTGGCCCTAGGGGTGGATGAAGACGGCGAGGCAGCAGGAGTGATTTCATAAGTGACGGGAGTCACCTCACGAAGCACTCTGTAGGGCCCTGTGTACCGAGAGAGCAGCTTGTCAGACAGGCCAACGTGCCTGGTCGGAGACCACAGCAGAACCAACGAACCGGGCGAAAAGTGCACATCGCGGTGTCGTTGGTCGTACCGACGCCGTTGGTTTGCTTGGGAGGTCAGAAGGCGAGCACGAGCGGTTTCGCGTGCGTGGGCGGCCCGGCTGATGGCGTCCAGAGCATATTGTGAAGTTGGAGCTGCTGGTAACGGAATCGTCGTATCGAGGGGTAATGTGGGTTCGCGGCCGAACAGCAAGAAAAAAGGGGAGTAACCAGCCGTGTCGTGGCGCGAAGAATTGTAGGCAAATGTCACGTATGGTAAAGCGATGTCCCAGTCAGAGTGATCTGAGGAAACGTACTTTGCAAGCATGTCAGTTAGGGTTCGGTTCAGGCGTTCTGTGAGGCCATTTGTTTGCGGATGGTACGACGTAGTGAGCTTGTGGCGTGTTGCACAAGAGCGTAGAATGTCCGCTATGACTTTCGATAGAAATGTGCGGCCTCGGTCCGTGAGCAGCTGGCGTGGAGCACCATGTTGCAAGATCACGTCGTGTAGAAGAAAATCGGCGACGTCAGTGGCGCAACTTGTTGGAAGGGCGCGTGTGATTGCGTAGCGTGTGGCGTAGTCTGTGGCCACAGCTATCCACCTGTTGCCAGCAGAAGACAGAGGAAAAGGGCCGAGTAAGTCCAAGCCGACGCGAAAGAAAGGTTCAGTAGAAATATCGAGTGGTTGAAGGCGCCCAGCCGGAAGCGTCGATGGTGTTTTGCGGCGCTGACATTCCTCACACGCCGCGACGTATCTTCTGACGGACCGTGCCAGACCTGGCCAATAGAAGCGACGGCGAATCCGGTCGTATGTGCGGGACACACCCAGGTGACCGGCAGTAGGAACGTCATGAAGTTCGTGGAGTACAGCCAAGCGGAGGTGTTTGGGTATGGCAAGCAGCAGAGATGGGCCGTCTGGATGGAAGTTATGCCGGTATAATGTGCCATTCTGGAGTACGAACGAGCGATAGGATCGGTTCGATGGGGAGGAGTCGAGGCGCTCAATGATAGCTCGTAGGGCTGCATCACGGCGTTGCTCGTCGGCTATGTGGTTCAGTTGAGAAACGGAGCACACGCAGGCGTCGTTGTCAGGTATGGTGGCCGATGGGTCAACTGGATAGCGAGAAAGGCAATCGGCGTCCTGGTGCAGGCGTCCAGACTTGTATATCACAGAAAAGGTGTATTCTTGCAGTCGCAGAGCCCAGCGACCAAGTCGACCTGTAGGATCTCTTAAGGATGAAAGCCAGCAGAGCGCGTGGTGGTCGGTGACGACGGAAAAGTGAGTGCCATATAAATATGGACGGAATTTTGAGACCGCCCAGACAAGAGCAAGGCATTCTCGCTCTGTGATCGAATAGTTACGCTCTGCAGGTGTAAGGAGGCGGCTAGCATACGCGATAACGCGGTCGTGTCCCTGTTGGCATTGGGCGAGAACGGCTCCGATACCGTGACCACTGGCATCAGTTCGGACCTCAGTTCGGGCAGATGGGTCAAAGTGGGCGAGGATAGGGGGCGTCGTCAAAAGTGTTATGAGGTGAGAGAAGGCGGCAGCTTGAGTGGACCCCCACGAAAATGGAACGCCTTTCTTCAAAAGATCGGTAAGTGGTTGGGCGATTGCCGCAAAATCTTTCACGAACCGCCTAAAGTAGGAGCAAAGTCCCACAAAGCTCCGGACATCTTTGGCGGATTGGGGTACTGGGAAATTCGTGACGGCACGAATTTTCTCAGGGTCCGGTCTCACACCAGAAGCATCGACAAGGTGGCCCAGCACGGTAATCTGTCGGCGGCCGAAGTGACACTTCGAGGAGTTCAACTGGAGGCCAGCTTTGCGGAAGACGTCGAGAATGGCCGACAGACGCTCAAGGTGGGTCTCAAACGTAGGTGCAAATACGAGGACGTCGTCTAGGTAACACAGGCATGTTGACCATTTGAACCCGTGTAGCAGAGAGTCCATCATACGTTCGAACGTGGCGGGGGCATTGCATAGGCCGAAGGGCATAACCTTGAATTGGTATAGGCCATCTGGAGTGATGAAGGCGGTCTTTTCTTGGTCTTTCTCGTCTACGGCAATCTGCCAATAACCAGAACGAAGGTCGATGGATGAAAAGTAGCGTGCGCCGTGGAGACAATCGAGGGCGTCATCAATACGTGGTAAAGGATACACGTCCTTTTTGGTGATTCGATTTAGATGCCGGTAATCGATGCAAAAACGCCATGTGTTGTCCTTCTTTTTAACCAGGACGACGGGTGACGCCCATGGGCTTGATGAGGGCTCAATAATGCCTTTAGTTAACATCTTATTCACTTCAGCTTGAATAATCTGGCGCTCCGACGCGGACACGCGATACGGTCGACGGTGAATGGGAGCAGCATCACCGGTGTTGATGCGGTGCTTTACAAGAGAAGTTTGGCCGAGTGGGCGGTCGTCAAGGTCGAAGATGTCACGGTAGGAAGCTAGAAGGCGTGCGAGAGCGGCTGATTGCGCTGGGGGAAGGTCAGGGTCGATCATGGGACGTATTGACATGTCGAGGCATGTGGCATCGAGTGGGCGACAAGGAAAATTGGGGCATGCGTCGGCTGCGAAAGTGGTGACGTGATCATCGGCTAAGGACCGCAACGTGGCAATTAGGATGCCTTCAGGGAGGACTTGCTTTGTGAAGCCGAAATTTATGACGGGTAGACGGGTCCGGTTGGAGGCTACAGTTACGATGCAGTGAGGGACGGTGACGTCACGTGCCAGTAGGACATCAGGAATCGGCGTGACGATGTAGTTCCCATCCAATACGGGTGAGGTCGTGGCGAATTCGGTGAATGTGAGGGCTTTAGGCGGTAAGCGGAGGAAGTTTGTGGCAGAAAGGCCGTGTTGAGGTTCAGGGTGAATATCCGGCTGAAGAGGAAGGTCTAAGCAAAGAGTACCAGCGGAACAGTCGATCAGAGCAGAATGGGTCGACAGGAAGTCCATCCCTAAGATGAGGTCATGAGGACAGTTCTGGAGCACCGTGAATAGAACAGGGATGTAACGGTCGGCGATGCGTATGCGAGCCGTACACATGCCAATGACAGGAACAGTGCCGCCATCGGCCACACGTACAGCTTCGGTAGCAGGGGGCGTGAGTACTTTTCTTAAGCGGCGACAAAGATGAACGCTGATTATGGACACATGAGCGCCAGTATCGACTAGTGCCGACAGAGAAATACCGTCCACGTGTACATCGACAAGATTTTTGTTCGTATGAAGCGTCAATGGAGGGTTTGGTTCAGACAGGGATGATGCAGCACTACCTCCAGGGGCTGCACTGTCTAGTTTTCCGTCGGGTACGATGAAAAGTTAGGCGGCGAGTGATGGCGGCGTGGCTGGGGCGACGGGGAACGACGGCGTTGAGGGGACGGAGAACGAGCAGGAAGGCGGCTGTTAGACGTGTCGAAAGCAGGGGCGGTACGGCTGGACGAATACCGGCGAAGATCTTCATATGGGCTATAAGGTGCGAAAAACTGGCTCCTATGTGGCGGCGTCCAGGAGGCACGGCAGTAGCGGGAGACATGTCCTACGCGGTGGCACCGGAAGCAGATCGGTTTGTCGTCAGGAGTTCGCCATTCCGCCGGGTTGCGAGATCGTGGAGCAACAAATGGGTCACGTCGAGGTGCATTAATGGGAATTGGTCTGGAGGAGGGGCAAGAGATGGGGCAAGCATCAGGGAACCCGCGGTTGGCGAATTCTTGTCGTACGACCGCCTGAATAACGGAGATCGCGGGGGTTGTCGGTATCGTATGTTCGAAAGAAGTGGGCTGAAGCGGCGCTGGACTTGCTGCTTCAAGTTCCCGTCGAACGATACGCGTTACACTCTGCTCAAAGGGCGGTGTGACGGTAGAATCGGAGCAGGTGGACGTAGCCGCCGTGTTTGGCAACCGAGAAAAAGGAGGGCGCACCCGACGGCTTTTTGCTGTTTCGAAACGGCGGCATTCCTGAATTACACGGTCGATGGTCGAGACGTTAGTGTACACCAGCAAATTGAAGGCGTCGTCCGCGATCCCCTTCAAAACGTGTCCAACCTTTTCAGCCTCAGACATCGCCTCGTCCACTTTTCGGCAAAGAGCGAGAACTTCTTGGATGTATGACACATACGATTCAGTTGGCGACTGGACACGGGTAGCCAGCTCCTGTCGTGCAGCTGCGTGGCGACCGGTCGGGTCCCCAAAGATGTCACGTAGCTTCTCCTTGAACGTGTCCCAGCTGGTGAGTTCGGACTCATTTGTCTCGTACCAGACACGCGGGGTTCCGTCCAAGTAGAAGAGAACATTAGCGAGCATCATGGTAGGGTCCCAACGGTGAGTTTGACTGACCCGTTCATAAAGGCGAAGCCATTTGTCGACGTCGAGGCCAGGTTGCGCAGAAAATGTCCCGGGATCACGTGGTGTTTGGACGGCGACAAAGGTTGTCGGAGAAGCCGCAGATGATGAAGCGGACGCGTTGTCACTGGAAGCCATGGCGGGAAGCTGGAGGATGCGGCCACTGCGGAGCTGCGTGGTGAGGACGGGGATCGTTCCACCTCCACCAAATATGTTACGTGAGTAACGAGACAAAGTATTGCGAATATATTCGAAAAATATATTTGCAAGAGCGGTTGCAGCACTGGCCAGTCTGGCTCCGAGCTCGAGCAGCCCGCGAGCCTCATCTTCTTCGTCGGGCGCACACGCGCATTCGCACTATGGTTTGTGGCAGCCTACAGGTAGCAATATGAACGACCCACAGGGCAGACGGTGGTAGGGTGGCTACCTCCACAACGTTGGCAGGGGCGGTCGCAACCTTCGCTTTTGTGTCCGTGCACGCCACCGCGACCACAGAATGGTGCTGTGCACTGTGCTCGATAATGACCACCAGAGCCACACCGACGACAAACACGTTGCAGACCGCGGTAGTCGAAGGTGACTCGATGACCAGAAACGCGAAGATAGTTGGGGACGGGATTTGTGGGACGCATTTCCACCGGACAAAGCGTGTGCCTGTGAGAACTCCGCGTCTGGCGCTCATGAAGCCAGCGGTCACAGTAAATACCTTGCCGTATGGGGACAAAGCCTGGACGAGTACCTCGTTGGAGACGAAGGCTGGTAAAAAAAGGCAGGCGACGTTAGTTACCTGCGGGCCGACGGGAACGACAGGGATACGCTCGCCACCGATGGTCAGGTAGCCAGCGTCGACGATGAGAGTCATGGAAGTCATGCTCTTGACAGTTACTTAGAAGTTCATGCCTCCCATGTGCTGAACGAAGTGTACCTCTGAGAGGCCAACTATTGAGGCCGTCACGTCGACGACGGTCTCCGGACTAGTCGCCGCAGGGACGACAACATCGAAGGCCTGCGCCTTCGAAGGCGTCCACGACGTCGATGGCGCCATGGCTAAATGAGGAGAACGTCCCTGACGTGGAACACGCAGGGACGTCAACAGGATCACTTCCCCTTCGTCTTCCTCTTCTTCCTGACGCACCAATGTGAGCGACAATGCCACGAAAGCTACCAGCACCCAGGGTTTTGTGCGTAAGCGCATCGTTGTAGCATTGGTGGGGACCAAGAACCTAAGCGAGTAGCCCGCTCATTTTGAACACTTTTCTCCCTGTTACTTGTCGAATATTTCAAAAGTATTTTCTTTTAAGCTGTACACAACATAAGAAAAGAGAGTGCTTAACTTCAAGCGTCTTCCTTTTATTTGAAAGTGAAAAAGATATTTTTTTTACTTGAGCACACCTTAAGACAGAAGCTTTCTGATTCGGTTTTAGTGATATTTGAAGTGACCTGAAGCCTCTTGCGAAGCACCACGTGCGGCTTAAATCTTGAAACCAAGCTAGAAGGCGAATACGCACGAGTGTAAATACTTTATTAGAAAACACTGATGCTTGTTTGTAGTAAAACGTTGATGCTTGTTGTAATTGACGCAGGCATACTTTACAAGGTTACTGATGGAGGTGCTCTGCTTTCGGTTGACGATTCTCAGTTTTCAAAATGCCCTTTGAACGTTGAGAAGGCCATATGAAAATTGGGGGAAATCATAAAGCTTATATAATAAATACGAATCAACAAAAAAAATTTTGCCGGTGTGCGCTTATCAGACTTTTTTGGAATAATCCGAAAACGCGGAGCTCTATACATAACATATATGAGTCCGAATCCCCAAAACTTCTCTTTCGTAGTTGCATTTTCTCATTAGTCAGCCAGTTTCATTGGTTATAGGTGTCACAATGCGACAAACTCTAATATTCTTTTTAAAAATTTTCAGTGCAAGACATTGTGAATGGTGGCCCTGGTATGCACACTTAACACAAAGAAAGAAGACTGAACGTAAAAAAGAAAAAATGCGCAGGTGGCTTTTCAAAATGTGCGTTCTCGAAGTATCACCAAAAAAACTGCCAATCAATTCGACTGGTCCACGCTGTTGCCGAGCACGATAATCAATTATTGGCAGTGCCCAACATAACGGTGACCGCCAGTGGAGACCTTCAACGGAGCCAATTGATTCAGACTTATTCGTATACGTTCTACCGCGGGGACCGCCAGCACTCAGAAACCAGCCGGCGACCCTTTCTCGGCGACACGATGCCGTAATTGCCCATTAAGACTCCTGGGTGCTTGGGAAATATACAGGTCATATTCGGGCAGTCCATCTACGTATAATTACCACAGAGGCGTTGTCGTTGGCGCTGATAATACCGTGCATTGTGACTTAGTCATGGTGCTGTGGACATTAGCCACGCCTTTAGGTTTTTTTAAAAAGATAGTAGGTGACCTGGCGGCACAGTGCACGCAAGACTTGCAGCAGTGTAGCAAAGATAACACTGCGTGCACGTACAAGGAGAAGCTAAACGAGCCCTCCAAAATGTGTGCTTCCCGCCTGTTTTGTGGGCTTTTATGTCTGTCGCCTCTGAATGTGCACTGCATCAAAGACTATAATGCCAATGGTTTCCCAGCTTTTCAAGGCTTTCCAGCAACGCTTTCAAGCCCGGAGTCATGTTCGGAAGGGAGATACGTATTGTAGTAATTTTTATATAACTGTGGAGAGCCTTAAGCGAAATAACATTTTGATATTATGTTGGCGTGTGATCTAGATCAAGCAGTAGGAACTCCAACACGCGTTCAGGAAAACACGGCATCCATTCTTGATCTCGTTTTTTATAGTAAAAGTTTCTCCAATGTATATGTATCTGTAGAAGACGGTCTGTCCGACCATAAGCTTGTCCTTTTCTCATGTTCTGTAGTAGATATATCTGACCAGGTGCCCTTACAGCGAAAAATGTTTAAAGACTTTAGTAGGGCTAATGGTGAATCTGTTCTCGACTATCTTGATTTGTCTTTCGACGGTTTTTCAGGCAATGATGCTAATTATCTGTGGAAAAAGTTCCGGTCGCTGTGTGAGTTTTGCCTCGAAAATTTTATTCCAAACAAAGCTAAAAAGTCAAACCACGGAAACGCTTGGATAACCAGAGAAATTATTCATTTAACGCGCAAGGTTAAGAAAACGAAAAGGCGGCAACCGAAAGGCCCGCTGCTTCAAAAGTTAAAAGATACACTTGCTAATAATATACGCGCAGCTAAACTTCATTACTTCTCGGTGACCCTGCCACAGTTCCTAAAAAGTGATCCGGCAAAATTCTGGCGCAAACTTCAGCCTAAGAAACAAAAATCAGTCGAATGTATTAAGCTCGGAGACGAGATTATTCGAGATTCTAAGCAAATCGCGATTGAATTTAACCGCTATTTCCACTCAGTGTTTTCTGACCCGTCCGTGTGTGCCAATTAAAATGATAACTGTATTAAGGTTGATCCAGATTTCATAACATTTGAAGGCATATTTGCCATGCTTCTTAATATCAAATCTAAAACATCATGTGGCCCAGACAACATCCCTAATGTATTTCTTCGTCGCTACGCCGAGTCACTCGCACGTTTCCTGGTTGAAATTTTTCGCTCGTCCTTTGTCGCAAGGCATTGTCCCGAAAGACTGGCTCATCGCCCGGGTGGTCCCAGTGTTTAAAAAAGGAGATAATGCCATCGTAACAAACTATAGGCCCATATCACTAACTGTGTCGTGTTGTAAACTCATGGAGCACATTATTTCGAACTACATTTTGAACTTCTTAGATGAGCGTAATATTCTGTCACCATTTCAGCATGGGTTTCGTAAGGGCCTTTCTACCACTACTCAGCTTATTACTTCTATTCATTCGTTCTCTGCTGTAATGGACAAATCAGGCCAAACCGACGTAGTTTTCATAGATTTCAGTAAAGCCTTCGACATAATTTCCCATTCAAAGTTAATTTTCAAGCTTAATTTACTCGGTCTTCCATCTACAATCGTAAACTGGATAAAAACTTACCTGCATTCCCGCGTTCGATTTGTAGATATAAATGGCTCTCATTCAGACTTCCTTCCTGTTAACTCCGGCGTCCCCCAGGGAAGTGTTCTGGGACCATTACTTTTCCTGATTTATATTAACGATGTAGTATCATGTGTTAAAGAAGGCGTTGAAATACGATTATTTGCAGATGACTGTTTGTTATCCAGCACAATTAATTCTTCTAATGATCAGCAAATTCTAAACGATAGCCTTGACGCAATAAATAATTGGTGCGACCTTTGGGACATGAAACTTAATATTGAGAAAACCGTATTTATGCGTATTACTAACAAAAAGCAACCATATGAACATCAGTACACAATCAATGGTCTTCCTATCTCGCGAACTGATAGCTTTAAATATCTTGGCGTTACAATTACTAGTAATCTAACATGGTCCTCCCACATTCTTAATGTATGCGCCTCAGCACGACGAAAACTAGGCTTACTAAGACATAAACTGAAAAATTCGCCTGCAAACATAAAGCTTCTTGCGTATAACACAATAGTACGACCATGCCTTGAATACGCATGCATAGTCTGGGATCCACATACAACAAAAGACATTGACAATCTCGAAAAAATCCAAAGATTAGCCGTCCGCTTCATTTACAACCGATACCGCCGTTATGACTCCCCGACAGAACTAATGCAGATGAATAAAATCCCTACTTTGGAATCTCGACGCAAAATGAATAGGCTAAAATTTCTTTTCCAATTATCACACGGGAATATCAGACTCGAAACATCGGCCTTCCTGACTCCATTATCATCGCGTCCCACCAGGAATTACCATTCTGCAAAGTTCTCGCCTATCACAGCGCGCACTAACAATTTTAAGTATTCTTTTTTTCCCCGCACTATAACCGACTGGAATAACCTCCCGCATGAAATTCTTTCATCTGACAATGTGCTGAAATCTATTGATCAAATGTTTGACTTGTAAATTTTTGTATTAATATTTTACAGTGTTTTCAAAATATTTTGTATTGTCCTGTTTATTGTTTTTACCTCGCTAAAGATTGTATAATTGTTCTAACGGCTCTGTAACACCCCCACTCCTGCTTGGGCCCATTTGTGGCCTGCAGTATTGTATAAATAAATAAATAAAAACATGCAGCTGCGCCACTAGGGACCGAGAGAGCGACCTTCAGATTTAGTTGAGGTTAAGTTTATGAGCACGTTAAAGAATCAAAGGTGGTCAGAATCAAACTGGAGTCTTCCACTACTGCGTGCCTCTCAATAGTGCATGTCATTATTACGGTACATAAGAAACTCAATTTCATTATATTGACTAACGTAATGCGAGATATCACATTGCAGGAGAATATATTTGCATCAACCACAATAGCAAAATCTACTTGGATCTATCCGTATGTGCGCCTGTTCGCACTTACTATAGCTGCCTTAAGTTCTTACATTCTTTCTTATTCGCTTCTCAAGAGTAACTTCTGCATTTAATATTTAGAGGCTTGCATCTACTTCCGATGTTCGCGTGCATTGCCAAGTACCACGACCATATAATCTCGATCCATCGAACTGAGCGTTAAACTCACGCACTTTCTGTATATCAAGTCAGTGGGGAAAAAACAACGGCACATTCTAATTTGTATCTCAAGCGAGTTGGCCCAGATAAACCAAAATGATCTATTTTGGCGTCGATCGCACCGCTGACAAGCACTATACTTGACACAGCGTTTAAATGCACCGAACGCCGAAAAATGGGACCTGCGCAATTTATATCGTAAATGTGCTGCACGTAAACGTAGGCCGGACGTTATCGATATCCTATTGCATTGCCCACCGGAAGTACTGCGCTCTCTTCCGGGTACGCTGACGCATGGCCCTCATAGTGTGAGCAAATGAAGTGTCATTTAAATAGTGCACAGAAGCCGTGAAACCAGGAGAGCGAGCAGGCACGTGATAGACTGCAGAGCAACATTGACATCGCCATCGATCTCGCACCTTGCACAAGTATATTTAGACAGCCTACGGAATGTTTGAAAAATAGGTTTAGCCTTGGGACATTCTACAGACTGTATAAATTTATTTTAGCAAGTTGCCCTGGTCGGTGTAATGAATGAACGTAACCACCCGTCAGTTCACTCGGGTAGGTCGTTTATACTCATTTATTATTTTCATTTCCATTTACTTATATATGTAATATAACTTGAACCAGTTTGTGCAATTCTCCTCAAGCTGCATGTCCGTTTGCCTGAGAAATGATCATGCTAGTTGCACATTAAGGCCGCTATTTATTGACGATTCTTAGACTCGGCTCTTCCATTGTTTTTTTCATTCACTTCCGCGTAGTTACACAAGCAAGGGCAATGTTACAGTCCACCTACAAAATGTTCTCTGTGGCTTTTTTGGAACTATATCCTAAGCTTCTAAAAACGTTCAGTTGACAAATGGGAGACAATCGACAAAACAGGAAGGTAACCCGAATATTCAGAGTGTTTAATACGACGTCAGTGGCAAAGACTGTGTTATAGACGTCTATAAATACAATATAGACACAAACAAGTACAAGTTTTACCCATGTATTTAAGTGCTACAATCAAATTTTAAGTACCGTAGTGAAGTGAAAGGCATCTTTATATAAGTAGGTGCATGTACTTATGACTGCTTCCGAAATTGGGGTTGACCACAGGAACACCCAATTCAATATTTACTTCACGAAGCGATCGATTGTTACAGTGTTGGTCTACTGAGTCCCTCGGCCTCAGCGGCTGTATCTCGATAGAGGTGGAAAGGTAGAAGCCCGCCTATCATGCAATGTCAGCATGCACAATAAATATCTCAAAGTTGTTGAAATTGTCCTTTTCTTTCCACTATAAGATACACGGCCCTTCCCTTAGCCCGAGTCGCTTTGGAACGTTAAGCGCTATAAAACCAATCCCATTCACGACGCTTCCAAAGAAATCATACGGGAAATCGATTTAGATTGGTCTCCGCCGGTAGTCGGCCTGTGCAGTACGCAGGCAGGAAGACCCCCAATCGTAGACAGTTACGATGCCAGTGGAGTAACATCGGGACGGCATCAAGCTCTCCCATAGTAGATTACCGAGTACTCTAAATCGTTAACCACTTCTTCTAAACACACAGGAAGACCTCCGTGAAAGCTGGCATGTTTGGTTCTCTTTGCACTCGGGCAGCGAACTCACACCGCTGTTATATCGTCAACCTAGATGTCCAAAGAAGACGCCAGCTTGTTTGATGAATCGCTTCACGTGCGCCACCACGGCCTTGCGGTGCTACGGGTCGACCAGTGGAGCGTGTTCGACTGCGCTCCCTTCCTTGGCGGTCAACCTCAATAAACTATCACTCGAGCGTTTCATTGGAAACATTTGGCCAGAGTGCAGGTATATTTATAGCGCGCATGATCCCTTTCGCACATGTCTATCTTTTCTTTTCGCGTTCATCTTTTC
Organism: Rhipicephalus microplus; assembly: GCF_013339725.1. Taxonomy (NCBI): domain Eukaryota; kingdom Metazoa; phylum Arthropoda; class Arachnida; order Ixodida; family Ixodidae; genus Rhipicephalus; species Rhipicephalus microplus. The sequence continues at coordinate 8,361,315 of NC_051173.1, forward strand.
TGTGTATGCCGCGTTAAATGGACGTTAAGACGGCAGCCTTCTATGTATAACTGAAAGTTCTGAAAATCACCGACTTAGGGTGAATGGACTCAATTGCGTACGGCATGCAGAGCAAAAAAAAGTGACATACTTTGTGTAATAATATATTTCTGATAAACCATCCGTGTGTAAATAAGCATGACAGCCAGGCCTTCTCTCACTAACCGAGCGTGAACAGCTGTCTTCCATATTGCATCCAGCCGAGAAAATGGCAAATCAAAGCAGTTGCTATAGAGTTATAAGCTGTGCTACGCTTTCAATGGACCGAATCAGAAACGACAATTCGCGGAATTGGCTTTATCACGCGCGGTACTGCCTGGCCCGCGAAGAAATGCGGCACACGATGTTCTGCTGCTGAAAGCCACGGGCGACCACTGGTCATACAAAAAAAAAAGATGAAATATCATTCGGGGTGGTGGGTGCAAGGGTACCGCCAAAAAGCGCGGAGCGCGTTTGCGAACGTCCGCGTTTGTCAATCAAGTGGGAGCGCGCGTAGACGAGGAAGGTCGCGCTTCGCTTTCTCCCCAGGAATCTAGGTCGTGGCGATTCGAGAACACGCGCGAACACACGCCGCTGCACACCCCGTATAGCCGCAGGAATATTAAAGCCCTCGGGGTAAGTGTTCGCTCGCGGGTATACGCCAGCACTGATCAGACATTCATTTATGCTGAGTATACTCGTGTCGCCCTTACATCTCATGCGCAAGTGTCTGGGACAGCTGTCATATAGCTCGCTTGCGAGCAGCCTTAATCGAGGTGTCATGCGTGTATCTCATACACAATCTTGCATCAAACTATACCATCGAGGACTGCGTGCTCTATAAGTAAACCGGAAGGCAAGGCACACAGAGGCGCGTGCTTCTGGGGTCTTTGCGTCCGAAACGGGGTGAGCCACAGAGACTCTAATCCAGTTTTGCGGTTCCAATGCATTACACCACACAGCAGTTATACCGCTGGGCACGATTCGGAAGTTTTGGAGATCGATGGTATCGAAGGCCAATGAAATGTAACGGTTTGCCTCCGCGGACAGAGCGTGCTCTGAGTGGATACGGCTCACTTGCGCTATCCGGGAACGATGAGAAAACACGTTGAAGGTTGTAAAAACGCTTGAAAGACGGAAGCCTCGCGTTAATTACGCAATAGCTGCGAAATAGAGCCTGAAACGAGGAACTGCAGCGTGAAGGTATATACACGCGTGGCGGTCGAAGGGATGGACTTCATTTACCCGTACACGTTAACTGGCGAACGAACATGGCGTCGGTAAACGTATTCGTGCACGCGGGAGTTACAAGCATCTATATACAGTTGGGGAAATTGGTTTCTTTGTTTTCCTGGAGACCTTTCGGTTTCCCCGATTCGCTTCTTATTTCGAGATGACGGGGCGTTCGGAAACGACATTTCAGGCCGTTCGTTTTCACTCAAGCGAGCGAAACTGATCGCGCGCGTGTTACATGACTCCACGTGCAATGATGCACACGCGACTTCGAAACGGACGAGTGATTTATACGCTGTTCACTTGCTTGCGTCCTTGCTTGTGTACTAGTTCTCTCACACGACCTCACTCCGATTCTAGATGGTCATCGCGGCTGCCATGCAGGGAAACACCGCGCGACGAACCTCCTCTTTGCCGCGAATCGTGCCCGACCGTTTTTTTGATGCAGGCGGAAGCGCGCACACTTCATTTTTTTCGCATCACGCCTCGATTCCCGTCGCTCGGCGCGAAACTTGGCTAAAGACAAGTAATTTTATATTACTGCTTTTTTTTTTCGGGGCAAACGTCCGGCTTTGGCTTCCGCTCACTTGTCCATCCGTTTGCCGGTATACTTCCAGGAAATGCTACGCATCTCTTCATTCTCGCCATGCTTTCTTCGTAATGTCGAGCACTACGGAAGAAAAAAAAAGATGTATATATCTCCATTATGTGCAGCGAACGCGTTTATATACTGACGTGGTGATGCTCGGTCCGTCACGAAGTAGGTTGAACTAGAAATCTCGCAGTGCAATATTGCTGCTTCTTGACGTTTTTTTTTTCCTCGCAGCATCTTCACGAACGAGAAGAAATGTATGAGTACGCCTGCTACGTTTGTTATCTCACGCTTGTGTGACCTCTTGGAGCGCTGAACCTTTTAGTCTATGAATTTGCTGACTTGCACAATTAACATGTTTCATGTCACCAATATAATACCGAACAGACGTCAAGTATTACAAGGTATATTCGTTTCTGCATCACTATGACGTAATAAGAATTTTAATAATGGTATTACGAACATCATAAATCAAATCATATTACCTCTATTTTCGGCATTCTGATATCATTCCACTTTGTGCACGTTATTTTTTGGGATGCACTCGCCACAACTTTTGTGTCCTGATTAGAACACTTAAATGTGACTTTTTCTTTCGTCAAGGAGGCCAGGAATGCCGTTCTACCATCGGTATTCCTTGAATAGCACTGCTGAAAACTATGGATTTGTGGAATTTATACAAATATGGCACGGCATTGTCCAGCAGCTGACGTTTCCCTGTGACGTGTGCCACTGCCGTTCGTACAATAGCTTCCAACGGGCATTATCACAGTTATACTTCCTCCAACAAGCACCACAGCGATAGATTTTTGCGTCATAATACGTCATCGCGGGCACTGGACGTCCTGACTTTCACGCCGGTTTCCGTACCTAATTTTCACAACTGCGGCCTCGTGTATTTGGAAATAAAGTAGTTCGCCATTCGATCGAACAAAGCGTAATGCTCGCATGCCAAACGCTGGTATTTCTCGCGCTGGCCGCCGGGCTGCTTCTGTACACACACGCGAACAACGAGAGCACGCCAACACCGAGCCTCAGGTACGAACGCACTCAGGCAGCGCACGCGCCAGCACGCGCGCGCCGTTAGCGCGCGCTTACTCGCGTGGCCCAACGTGCTCGACGCAAGGGTGTTTTGGCGTGGGCGTTCTCGCGTCCGCCGCGTTCCACTTGCGCGCCGCGTGAGCGGCTGGCAAGCGGTGGGCGCCACCGATCGCTATAGATCTCCATCGACGTCAGGTCAAGCACGTATTTCTGCTTCCAATGGCCAGCTCACGTTCTCTTTTTCTTCTTTCTTTTTCAGCCACGTAGCTCATTTCTTTAGGTTGCGTTCACTGTTGTTCATTGTCACGCGCACACACTCTCTCCCCCTCGATTGAGAGAGAGAGAGAGAATGCGCTTGACGCGACGTCATGCACTGCCAATCTTTTGAGAGTGCCCGCTACAAAGGTGTGAAACCGAGATCCAGGCACATTTTTCGGGGCAATTCCGATAAGTTTATAGGTGAACATGCCCGTACAAAAGTAATTCGTACAAAAAACTGACAGGAAATATTCATCTATTAATGGGACAAAACAGAATCTTTTCATGTCGTTTGAAGAAGTAGGGTACATAACGGGATGATAGGGCCCATGTCGCTACGTCTTTCAGATAAAGGATCCAGCTATCTAGGCGAGCAAGGCCTACACTGGATATTCTTTAGTAAACTTGAATCTGCCGCCTCCACCGCCAAACGCCACGTAACTTTTCATGCACTTCGCATCCATGCATCCTGTCCACAGTTTTTTTTTTATTACCGATTATTTCTTTGAATACGGCTCGTTTGTTACCAATAGGCTGGGTTTATGCTTTCTTTTCCTTGAGTGTTCCCCGTTCGCCTTCTAGTATTCTTTTGTTTTTCATTGCGACAATTGTTTACACTGTGTCACTTCACCAATCGTTTTGGTTACAAAAGCGTATGACGTAGTAAGAAGAGCGAGTTCATATTGCACGAACGTAGGTGAAACTCCTCCACTGAAGAACGAAGTCTTTCCTTCACAAAGGCAGCTGCGTCTCGTATCTAGGTGGAGGCTATAGTGAACTATATAGAACCAGTTCAGTATAACGGAGGCCAACTCGTTCATGGTCCCGCTGTCTCCTGTCCCACACACCGAAATCGTAACATGCTCTCGCAGCCAGAGACCACGCTCTTTCGAGACGCCGTCGAAGGACATCGATGAACCTAGGCCTCTCACCGGCATCTTCGGACGCTGAGCGTTGCTTCTCCGAATTGCAACCATGTAACGCGAAGGGATTAAATAGAAATTCGAACGTGTTTGAGTGCAGGTAGCACTCTTGATACGCTAACGAAAAGGAAAGAGACGTCGGCGAATTATTTGAAGCGACGGAACCGAAGACACTAGGCATACGCGTGCGCACAGGGCAAACGGGCGGAGCGGGAGGAGTGGGGGGGCGCTGCTGTCAATCACTCATCATCTGATGGGTGGGGACACGTCTGTGTCATGCTCTCACTCTGTCATAACTTTCCGGACATTATTTATGGTCTTGAATTGCAGCCATGTGAGCTTTTGACAAAAATGGCAGCTGAGGACACCTGGTATTGCATTTCAAGGACGGTCTATACTTCAAAGCTTCACTCCCGAAAGCCGTAGACCAAAATTAGTTTATTGTGAGAAGCGCTTCATCGATCCGCCTTCAGTTAGGCATTCACTGTTCCCGTCCCCTTTCCCCGGTTAAGGGTAGCATACCAGTCCTTCCAGAGGGGTTAACATCGCTTCGTTCCTTCCAGCCCCGCCGCGGTGGTCTAGTGGCTAAGGTACTCGGCTGTTGAACCGCAGGTCACGGGATCGAATCCCGGCTGCGGCGGCTGCATTTCCGCTGGAGGCGGAAGTGCTGTAGGCCCATGTGCTCAGATTTGGGTGCACGTTAAATAACCCCACGTGGTCGAAATTTCCGCAGCCCTTCACTACGGCGTCTCTCATAATCATATGGTGGTTTTGGGACGTTAAACCCCACATATCAATTGATCAATTCCTTCCCTCCCTCCTTCCATCCTTCCTTCCTTTGCACTCGACCAATCGGCATTACGGTGGAATCCCGCTATTATTGCGAACCCTGAAAGGAACGCGGCTCAGCTTCAAGAAGGGCACCATCAGCAATCGATGTTCGCAGTGGCCTTCATTTTACAGCCAGTGGCGCTTAGCTCTCCAAGCCCAGTGGACCGGGCCCAGTGGAGCTAAGTTTCGGTGATTGCGCGTGAACAAATTTATTTAGCGTCTTAAGGCCGAAGGCTACAAACAAAGACAGAATTAAGTGCGATGCGGTGATGAGCAGTCACGCTGACAGCGTGATTCTGATAAGTGGTACGTTGATCCTCGGCCCCCAGGAAAATGTTACAACTACACACTTTTGTCGCTCGCCTACAAGTCTGCCTATCATTCGCACGTAGCCGCCCCAAACGTGTTAGCAGCGCATTCTTTTTTGTTATGTTCATTTCATGGCCGAAGGACCAGACCTCAAACAAGCCAGCCTGAAAGCTGCTCAAGATGGAAGCGCCCGAGAGTGTTATTTAAAGTGTCAGTGTATACCAAGGAGGACAAGTAAGGAGGTAGCTTCTCCGTCCCAACTTCCTGGCGAGAAGCCGCCTGAAGGATGCATGCATGCAAAAGTAGGTTCCGTTTGATAGCTTGTTTGACATGCGATGGAGGAAGAGTTTCAGTAAATGAGTTGCTTCCAGAGATTGCCTCTTCAATGAAACCGCTGACAAAGTCCACGGGAGCGACGCGTATAGAAGGAACTTCAAGTTATCCGAGGCAAAGTCTTCGTTGAAGTGTCAGAACCTATGTGCATATAGAGACAGAATCTGACCATCCCTGCTTATTACTGTGTCGGCAGCAAAGGCGTTCACGAGAGCCTTGCCTTGGGGCATAATGTATACAGCTGTCTTTCGTCGTGCGCTTGGTGTTCACATACACTCGCAGCCGGGGTTCGTCGTATGATGCTACGCGCATGAAACGCTGCGATATAAAATGAGGATGTGTCTTTTAGCTAAAGGTAGGGTTGTTAACTAGTTTGGAAGCACCGGTATGCTATCCTACACAAGGAAAAGGGATAAGCCCTAAAGAAATATTGTGTGTCATCATTTCTGATTCCCGTTTGTTGTTTATCACTTCCTTACACTCTATAAATACTGACTACAGCTTCAACGTCACCGTGTGCGTATATTTGTTAAGATCTCTACAGCTACGTCTCCCGGCGATTAAGAGTAGAGAACTTATATATAGTAACGCACAGAAGCTTCTTGCCGCTATGCAATCTTACAATACCACCAATATCACCTGCGTGTAGTGGAATCGTACCTTATCCACTATCGAGTCTCGCATCCGTTAACGTATTAGCTATCCTATAATACGACCAGCGTATTGGGAACCCACAAGTTGCCCACCAAAGTCTTATTTTACTCAGCGTCAATGCCGAAGTTAGAAATCAGCCCTTATCTAACTCGCCCATTGTATTCGTGATAGACAAGCAGCATGATGTAACTGCCGTTTAACTACGCCGTTTTAGGAGTAACTGCAGAGATCACAATCGACTTCAGTCATTCAGTGCCCACGCTGCTTGGCGGAGACAAAAAGGCCAGCCACTGAATCACTCGTCGATCTGCAAACCGTAACCGCGCACACAGCTGGTTGTTAGCCGCGCACGCGGTCATTCGAGTCTCACATGGACTCCGCGCGACACGGTGCACCGTTATCCACTCTGTGCGCCTTGTCTCGCAGGCAAGGCAGCGCGCGCAGTAATCGGCGCGCCGAAGCTCAATCGTTCTTTGTTTATACGGCCACCGTTAGGACGCGGTGGCGCAACGGCGGCGGAAGCCAAGCGCGACCGACGACGAGAAGCGGCCCTTCGCATGGCGCTTATTAGTGAGAGAGCGCGCGCGCTTACAAACAGGCGTACTACAGCACGTTCAATGATACGCATGCACCGGCACAGCCCGGTCACCCAGCTTTTGCACTTCAATGTAGAAGAGTTCCTACATAGGCGAGGCTGTTCGTTCACCTCAATGAAGTACGGGCGTCAATCACAAAGTAGAGTGCGCACAGGTGAGTATGACTCGTCGTGCAGCGTGCTACTCTTTATTGGAATCACCTCCCTGTCGTCCGTTACGTGGAATCAGACTGGCTGTTATAGAATGCACCAGGGTTTTCACTTGTTCACCAAAAAGAAGTGTGCGTTTACAAGCTCGAAGAAGGGTTCAAAAATACTCGTAAGCATGCGTGGCACAAGTATGGGTTGCAGTTACGTGTCGTGCATTTCTTTGCTAGTATTAACAAGTGGTAATGGTAATAAAAAGAGACGTGCAAGTTCGCGGGGATATGGCTGGTTTGGTAGCCTAGTTGACACTGACACCCAAAGTAGAATAACCAGGGACGACGCAACACTGAACTTACGGACATTAAGCGAGAGGTGCGTGAACAGTGTAAGAGAGGAAGGGGTGGAGCAACTGCAGGGTCACACCACCACGCTAAACCCATCCCATGTAGAAAACACCTAAATCAAGTAGGCAACCACGTAATTGAACGATTGAAAAACATGTGCCAATTACATTTCTTTTATTCGTCCAGTTCTAAAGCATGTTACAGAAAATCGTTCCAAATATACGAAGAATGTTGCGTGGAACCATAGCCTGACGTCGTGCTCAGTCGCGCGCTCCTTCAAGTCTACTGCGCACACTCACATACGCCCACGCGCAGCGCACATACCCAGATCCATATAGATGAAAGCGGGAGGAGGTGCCGAGGTGTTACTTGTCGGTTGACGATCTCGCCGGCCGATTTCTTGCTTGCGTTTTTTTTTTTTATGACGCGGCGTGCGTGCGCCGTCCGCCAACTGTTTACGCGCCGAGATCGGTGTGTACACATTAAAGAGATATCAAACAAAAGACCGCCCTGACGGCATCTGTGTTTCGCGGTCAGCGCACAAAGAAGCGCCTTTGTCTTCTTTTCGTTCTCAGTGTGCGGTGCGTTGACTGCCGAACTGATTTGCCGAGAGGAATGCGGACCTACTTCTTCGGCGTGGAGGCGACCTTTGCGCGTCGCTTCGAAGAGTGAAACAAACAGGAGGCCCGTGTGTTCACCGCCGGTCGCGTGATTTCGGTGCAAACAACGCAGCCGCAACTTCCGTTCCGCACACAACAGTCCGTGTGGCCAACTTTCACGCCGTTTTGTCGAGCGTTTGAGATGTGGAAGTTTGTCCGCGGCACTGGTGCGGCGGCATGCTCTTGACACGTGCGATCGAATGTGACGAAAGTTCGCGGAAGAGCACGCGAACGAGTGCGCTTGGTCGTCCGGTTCGTGTGCTTATTGTGTTTTTTTTTTCAGTGAATTTGTAGTAAAGAGGAGAAGGTCGAGCCACGGTGCTGTGTTTCTTAAGCAACCTCAATTCATGCTAGTTTGTTCGGAAAAGAAGAAGACTGTGTGCCGATTTGCGCACGATTGACGGCTCTTCATTCTGCCTGTACTCTCTCCCTTTTTAAGCTGATGTTCACTGTGCGAAGGAGAAGGCGCTGTGACAGGCAGTTGTCTTGATTCCTAGACTCTAGAGACTATCATATGAGGCGCTTTTCTCGCGTTTACTTAGACCTCACTGTCCTTGAAGGAAGAAACGTTGAGCGTGTGTGTGTTCATGCGTGTGTCTGTGTACGCACACGAAAATCAAGATGACCTCATGTTTTGGTTTCGCGAGTTGCGTGCCACCAGGTTCCCACAAGTTGGGCGCCCTCCCTATACACTTCGTTTTACCGTGCACCAGGCCAAAAACGTGCCTCATCTATTTTACCTGCCTGTACTATCAGCGTCAAATGAAACCCGAGAGGCAAGCCTTTGTGATGGTATAGTGCGCGCCGTCCACTTATCACTATGGGCAGGCACGCATATATGCGCAGAGCTACCGGACAGGATGCGCGCGCCTGTCAACCGTAATAATTGGACGGCGGGCATTATACCAACGCCAAGGCTTGCTGCTGTTAGGGCTTCATTTGACGCAGATAGTCCATCGTGGTACCATAGCTCTGCTTCCCACAACAACCGCGACTGCATGACTATGTTTTCATGACTGGTCGTTTAACGTATGCCTATAGGTACCTTTACAAAACCTTATGAGGTCACTTTTTGAGGTGAATACCCAAACATTACCGAGCGTCATGCCTGTGCAATCATCAATCTATCAGGAAAAACCGTTTCGCTTCCGGTGCGCACTTGGAATCGAACCTGGTACCTAATGAATTAGAAGCGTACGCTCAACCATGTAGCCACCCCAGCGATCTAAAATAGTCAAAAACGCGTGCAAGATCAATGACACCGATATACCACTACGCAATTACAGACAAAAACCGAGAACCCTAACCGGCAAAATATCCCGCAGAAACGCAAGAACATTGCTGCAGGGAATAAGGAAAGATAAGCTCAGTGGCCGCGAAAAATGTGCGCCGAGACCTATGTGAAGAAAGGGGCGCGAATAGCCATAGATATTTCGGCAAATCTTTCTCGACTCCTGTTAGCCGTGAACGAGTGTAGAGCCCGTAAGAGGGCGTACGCGAGGTTTCCTCGCGCACTGCGTCACGCAACAGATGTAGCGACTTTCACGTATACACGTGAGTTTACGAGCATCCTCGAGAGAGCAGAGCATCGGTACGGTTCAAGTCCGCAGACATGCGTATGTACGAGCGAAGCGTGACGGAGCCAGCATGCAGCGGTGTGCGCTACCATCCCGGCGTGTTGCGTGTGTTCTTTAGCATCCTCACTTTGCGATTCGGTTCTCAAGTGTGCGATTTAAACGGTGGTGGATTACGAGGGTGTGGAACTCTGAAAAGCGTCGTACGTTGAAGCCAAGACGAAGTCAGAAGTTTAATGCGAGCGGTGTTCGGGCAATGTGACTGCCCCAAGTCACGAGGGCCTGTCACCTTGGCCCTGAAAGACGTGTTTTCTTCTCAGCTCAGTGGAGCGTAAAAGTGCCGGGACGAGGGGGGGGGGGGGGGGGGCGGAGGTGTCTATAATTTTGGAACGAGAGCGGGTGCAACTCGCCGCTCTTGCGGGCGACGTTTTCTTGCGCTATTTATTGCGTATAATAAAGGTGAACGCACGGCTCTTTAAGCCTAGAAAGTGCCACATAGAAGATACACGTCATTGAAATGAACATGGTTTTCGTACGCTCATTTTGTTTTATTTTCAGCTACCTTTGTTTTCTACGTTTTCAACCACCCTACTTACGAGTGATTCAAGAAATCACAGGCAAGGGGCTTGCGTGGTCGTCCTATTACAAACGCACAGGTTGATCTCAATTAGGCGGATTGATTTCCTAGCTATGGCAACGCCATTTCAGTGGGTATGGAATGCAAAACCACTCCTGTACTACGACTCAGGTGCATGTTTAAGAACTTCGCGTGCTCAAAAGCAACACGAAGCATCATACTGATGTTATGTTTTTTTTTCCACGCACAAAGCCCCCCCCCCCCCCTTCCTCACACATCTGGTGAGTGGTATTCGACGAGGGGCGACGTTTTCCTTGCCGGCAGTTACTGTGGTCAACCGGACTAACAAACAATCGGCTGTTCGTGTGTGGATGTGTGCGTGCCTGAACGTGCGTGTGCGTGTGTGTTTGTGTGTTTTTGCTTTCTGTATTGCAATGTGGCTATGGATAGAGATACATACATCATTTACCTGGGAGGGTGGCATAACATGTGTTTGGTGTATCCACTGTATACTATAGTTAAAGAAGGGCCGAAATAGCGTATGGTTTGACAAAGTAGGTGTACCGTATGTAGAAATTTCGCAAGCCATGAATCGGAAATCAGCGTATTAGTTTTGAGAACACCGCTTACCGTTTTCAGAGGAACTGGAACTATACCTACGTTGAAGCAGAAAGCAGCAGCAGCAATCTACTGCGCTTATGATGCCATCGGATAACATTAAACTTATCGTACTTAAACTTCGTCGTCGGCGTAGACGCCTCCCATCGCTCCGGGCTCTTCTCACCACCGCTGTTGCCATTTCCCGTTGCCTAGCATTCTCCCGTAGTGCGTACTCGGGGATCTTCGGCTCACCACCGTTGTTTCGATGCCATTTGTTGTTGGGCTAACGGTTGCCTCCTTCGTTTTTAGCGGAACACTGATGAGGTGCGAGATTTACCAAATATCTGTGGCACTTACCCATTCCCGCTGATTACATATTTATGGATCCGCTCACAAGGAACGATTTGCAAGATAGCTTCGCTATTAAAAAGGCGTGTCACAAAAACTTGCGCATGCATTAGACAAAAAGCTATAGAAATGGCTCATCGTGCTATCTCTCACACAATACAAATCACATTTCGATTGCCGAGCACAAAGTACAAATCAAGTGGATCCTAACACCGTGAGAAAAAAATGTTTACAGGAAATAGCGTACCAACCACTAATTGTCGGCGCGATGTCTGATGGCGTACGCTTCTGGCATCTTTATGCCCACCGGTGGTGAAAGTGACAAGGTAGAAGCACTTTCTTGTTTTTTGTTTGTTTTTTGCGAGAACAAAACAGCGGGGGAGCTAAAAGGAGGCAATATTTCCCCCGAAGTGCACTCACTCAGGCAACGACGATATGCGTGGTGAAAGAAAACAAAAAACGTTTTATTCTTAGAAACGGCACGAGCTTCTCGGAGAAGGCAGCACTCTTCGTGTGAGGTCTACTCTTCTATAGGAAGCTGCATTCACACGATCGCGTAACTCGAGGCTGTCAAGATGGGCCCCTCCGAAAGGCCGGTATAACTGCAGCCTCTCGTCGTGCCAGTGCAAAGCGTCGAGGAAGATGCGTGGTGATTACTACCGCATAGAAACATTCAGGACCTTGCAAAACAAGAAAGCGGCGCGTGCACGATGAAGTCGTCAACGAAAAGTCGTGTATACAGCTTCAATGGATGGGCGATCTATTTATATATATGGAAACTATTTCAGGAAGTGTGTCGGAATTCGCGTGTCTTTTTAAAAAAAGAAGTTAACAATATTGTTAAACATGAAACAAAGTTATATGTTTTTCATTTGCCACGAAGATCCTTAAAGAGACACACTAACTCTTTTTGGGTTGCCCAACTCTCCAAAGAGAGTTCATGCGTCATGTACGCGGCAAGCTAGGACACCAAAAAAGAAGTCAAGTGACTCTTTTTTTTTCTTGTAGTGTAATCTCCTATAACAGGTGCTTTCACCTATTTTTGTTTGCACACCCAAAGAGTGAAAGTTGAACGACCTTGTGGTCGTCTCTTACGATGATTTGACTTATCGGGGGCTCTTCGACACAGTGCATCAGTATTTGTCGAAAACACTTTATGATTATAAAATACTGTCGCAATCAGCAAAATGGCCCCATTTTTTTTCCACATTACGTACTTACAACACTCTACAACCATCGTGCTACGTCAATGTAGTGGGGAAGTTTGACTTTCCTTTCGCAAACGTCCTGCCCTCTGGAAGCGCTTCCTCCACGGGAGCTTATGCGACGAAATATAGCACCTCGATAAAGGTTCTTACACACGCACAACAGCTTCGGCTAAGAATACGTTCTGGCATTGAGTGAACGTAACAGCCGTAATACGCCTGCTGTTTTTCTTCAGCTAAGGTGACCTGGATTGCAGTAACCCCTCGCCATAAACTAAATAGCTCCACTCACCCCTCGATTATACCTGAAAAATATATAAAAACACTGCTTAGACACAGGACGAAGGAAGGAAGTGACTCCCACAGCGCTGAACTTGCAACAGTTTAATAAACAACAACAACAACATGTACGTTTCTAAAAGGCGAGCGCGCGTGCTCATTTTCAAAGATGATAGACCAATCAAACATTAGGCACAGCTTCATGTCAGCTTCCTACACAGCCCTCTTTAACAGGCCCATTTGTTTTGATGATAAGGCCAGGGAAGGTTGGCTTACGCGGTCACTCGCTTTCCAAGATATGTGCATTGAATGCCTCGGCCACATATCTTATGTAATAGGTGTCATAATGCCCAAACAAGACTCTTGTGTGTGCAAAAAAAAACGATACGTACACACTCACTCAAGACAATGCCTGGACAAACTTGTTGATTTCTTTTCTAGTGAAGTATTACGCTCAAGAAGAAAGGTATCCGGCACAAGACAGCCATTTTACTTGAGGAAAACTTGAATAACATATTGGTGTTTGGCCGCATGCATGTACAGCTTCAGACAACAGTTCATTAACGCCATACTTGGCCCCTACTTTCCTAAACATGTGGAAAAAAAAGTGATGAAGCATGAAGTGTAGCGCATTATATGCACCTCATTTCACACTTCATGTGTTACGAAAAAGTCAATGAGTCTGACTTCTTTAGCGTTCACTACAACCTCTTTCTGCAGGGATTGAATGGACGTCGCTTCATGTAATGACCTTTAATAGCGTTTATCAACCTAACGGTATCGCGTTGCCTTCCTTTGTCAATGGTCACGTTATAGTTCTTATCCGCAGTACCGAATGCAACAATAAAGAAAACCGTCACTTCGAACCGACGTCGCCTTGTCGACCTACTTTTCCGTTCACAAACGTTCGCGCCGAGCGCTACAGAAACAGCAACGTTAACTGCCGTATACTTAAACTTGACGCGCCTAGATGGCTCGGTTATCACGCGCCTGGAAGTTTAGCCGTTTGTACGCTGCATCCATATACACTGGGACGGAATTCTCGCAAGTGGTGGTTAAAGGTTCAAAGCCCGAATTCCGGGTGTCATAAAAAAAATAAGAAGAAAGAGAGTAAAGGAGGAGCGACGACATCACCTAAACGTCGCTGCTCCTTTGACGTTTAGTCGCGAATGCAGAAAACGTTTTTCTAGGTCGCGCCTGTAGTCTGTCACGAGGCTACGAGATGTGCGAACGCGAGCGCACTTCAGCCAGTTCGCGAAAAGCTTTTCCGCGTCGTTCGGTCCGATGAGGGGCGGTGTGCGTACCCCACCAAGCGGCGAGCGTGGCAAAACGGCACGGGGAAAACCTTTTCCCAAGTCAGGGTCAAGCGAATGAAGTATGCGAAAATTTTTCGGTGATTTCGCCCATGCAACGTGGACCTCTTTCATTTTTTCTCAGACAGCTCGCTAGTCATGATAGTTCTCTCTTATTTGGAGCAACCTATCGAAAGATGACCTGTACTATAGTGCACGCCTGCGTGAAAAAGCAAAACGTGTTGCCTGTCCTCTCAGCTATTAGGCATGAAGTTGAAACTTCTCTGTCTCAGTTTTTTTCTTTCTTTCGCATTTCAGTAAGGGGCAAGACATTGTACGTTGTTCAGAAAAAAAAAACATTCCGCCACTTATATTGTCCTTTATTTTCTAAACGAAATATACACGTTCCAAGGTATGTATTACTGCAAGTAACGTACTGCATCATTAGTGAGTAACAATGTAATTGACTCAGGGAATCGCGAAAATACTTCATGCAGTGCAAGCCATTTGTCTTTCTGAATGGGTCGATCATGTGAGAAGAAACAACTTACGAAATAATGCGGAAAATACGTAAAGAAATGCCACAGGAGCCTGTAATGAACTATGCGCTCACTCGCTTGTTCGTTCATGATGCTTCAAACACTGCACCTAAAACCACAAATATCTCGCAATTTCGTCATCTTGAACATAGCTATACGCTGCTCACACTCAAACGCGCACTACAAACATTCGTTTCAAATACTCGCCGCGCTTCCCTATCACCTCGTTGTTCGACAACCGCGGCTAAACCTGATTCCCGAGCGTCAGGCAACAACAAAAACAACTTGCGTTGCGGCTCGCGAAGCGCGAGAGGCGCCAGCGCACAAACTGGACCAATATTTCGTGGCCCGATCGCCAATCGACAAAGTTGGGGCTACGGCAGAAGGCAACCAAGCACATGCCTCCCTCTCAGCGCATCGTGCAACGACCCATTTCGGTGCTTTCAGTTCCCATCCACTCCTCCTATCTCGAGGAAGAAAAAAAAAAGAATATTCTTTATGCTACGCCTATATCGTGGGAATCCAGGCGTCGTCGTATCCTAATTCTATCGAGCTTTCTCTGTGCGAACGTTGGTTTCAACAAAGCTCCCTTATCGTCTTCTCTATGTCCTTTGATTATGATACACCTCTACTACGACAATGCATTCAACAGCAGAGGACGGTTTAGTTGCCATGGCATATAGTGTGTTCAAATATTCTTTCTGCAGCGCTTTCCTTCGCCACAATAATTGTTGCAGTTTAACGTCCTAAAACCTCGACATGATTATGGAGGACGGGATATCGGTGGGCTCAAAAAATTTTCAGCCCTCAAGTTTCTTTAAGGTATTTTAAAATATAATCGTGCTAGCGTCAAGCGTTCTCGCCTCCACCAAAAATACGGCCGCCGCGTCCAGGATTCGATCCCGCGACCTGCAGATAAGCATTATAGAGCACCACAACCACCAGACCACCGCGAAAGGTTACAGCGCTCACCAAGATGAACTCTGTGAATACGAATGTTCAGATTTTGTTTGTCGTCAAGTCCAGCAAAGAAAAAACCTAGAAGAAAACGAAACAGAAAGATAAAGATAAAATAAGTACCTTCCCGCACCGAAATCTTCGAGGAACCTGCGTTCCTTCTCGGACAAAGCCACGGAGGGCTTGCTAATACAAGGCACCTGTTCGCGTGCCATCTGCGCAGCCTCGACAATGACCCGGGTGCTTACATCTCTGTGTTTGTACAGCGTCGCTGTGTCCTCGAAGAGGGGAACACAATTGCACTTAGTGCAGTGCTGGGCAAGAAAACCATCTTTCCCGTTTCTAACATTGTTCGCGTGCTCTCTCAGCCGATCGTTCAGACACCTTCCTGTCGTTCCGACATAACAAGCTCCACATGAAAGGGGGGTCTTATAGACAACTTTCCGGGAGCAGGCCGCATACCTGTTTCGATGTTGAACTCTGCAATCTGTTGATGATTTCGTTTTCTGGGGGTTGGTAGATTTGGTGAGGCTGATTAATTTGAACGGTGCCGAGAACAGGACACGAAGTCCAACACGTTTTCCTATTTTTTTGAGCCTATGTGATATCTGGTGTATGTATGGAATCACGGCTATCCTTTCACGTTCTGTATCCGTGTTGCTCAGATTGTGTCGCGTCCTCTGCTCTGCCTTATTAGTCCGCAAGATCGTCTCAGCAACAGACGCGATAAACGCCTCGGGGAAATCTGAAGCCTTAAGGCGGGAAACTTGAGCTTTGAAGCTCGCAGGGATATTGTGGGCGCACGACCTATTTAAAGCATTCTCAAGGCAGGTTCTTGCTATGCCTCACTTAACTATCTTACTGTGAGCAGAAGAAAAGGGAAGTAGAGGGTTCTGCGCACGTGGTTCATAACACCAACAGAGGTGCTGTGAGCTAAAAACCAGATTTAAATCCAGAAAGCGCAATTTGTCATTATCGGGCATTTCATGTGTCAACACAAGAGGCTTCAAACAATTTTCGAACACACCTATAGTTTGAAAGGCCAACGAGTGAAACATAGAAGAATTACAATTTAGAATAACCAAGAAATCATCCACGTATCTAAATATTTTGACGATATGCGAGTGTTCTAACTTTTCCTGCAGTTTTTAGCCCAAGCTGCCACACTTCTAAGCCACATTTACAATCATGCATGTTCCTTTGAATTGGCGTCAGCAGACGTTTGTGTACACTGGTGTTGTAGATGTTGGTCAAATGGGGTTATATACTCGTACAAAGCAGGTATACTGTTGATTATCTACCCACACATCCACTTATGATTCTATTTGTTAAATATACCGCAGTATTATTATTCTGTTGTTGTAAGCGAACACACCGAAGAGCCACAATGGTCACAAGCGTTTATTCAGATGATTAGAACGTGAAAAAGATGATGATGATGTTGTCGATATGTCTTTTTTTCTTCTAGTTCCTTGCGGTCTTCTCCTTCGTCTTCCTATTTTTATATCTATCCCGTGCAACGACATGGACAGCCAAGCATCTTGCCACTCCCATTCTTATACGTTCGTTTTGCGCTTGGACTCGATAAACACAAAAACAAAACATGAATTGACATTTATGTTAAATCTGAACTATTTCAGCAAGCTTATATAGTAAGTGCGATCACACCTTTGATCGCAACATAATCAATATGAAATGATTACGCATTCATTATCGGAGCAGTGCTGGTTTTGTTGTAAGTATAGCTTGCTGTGCCAGCACTTTCAACTGTCCGAATAGGCACAATGTGAGCGCTATCATACAAGCGCAAAGAAAAATGGTACCACTCCTTACGAAGCTGATTTCGACACATTTCTCATATTAATCTCCTCATTGATATACATTAAGGCCAGTACGAGCTCGGTTTCGCTCCTGAAATGCGACATCAGTGCCTTTTTTTTAAGGTTCAGTCCATGCACTGC
Organism: Rhipicephalus microplus; assembly: GCF_013339725.1. Taxonomy (NCBI): domain Eukaryota; kingdom Metazoa; phylum Arthropoda; class Arachnida; order Ixodida; family Ixodidae; genus Rhipicephalus; species Rhipicephalus microplus. The sequence continues at coordinate 8,378,584 of NC_051173.1, forward strand.
AAGATCAGATAATTCCCAAGCCTACCATTAACTCCCCTAGATGCCTGATCAAGCTGAAAGCATCAATATCGCCTCGCAATCAGGCAGCCTTTAGATTCCAGCTGCCGCCCAGTTGCCCTCAAACACGCGAGCACAGTGCATTCTCAAGTTCTCACCCAAGATAAGAAACGCATTAGAGCGAAACTAATTGATGACGTCGAGACGGAAACGAGCATTAAGGACGGAGTGTTACGCGGAAAGAGTCAGCTTTCTTATTTGCTGTTTTTACGGGGCCTGCCCGGCGGTTTTTTTCCACAGCTCCTACACGCTCGCCCAGTTTTTGTTTCGCGCATGTTTCAATTCTTCGGGCGAAATTGCCAAGGAGCCGATGCATATAATAAGAAATAGATGCCATATATCCATATGGAGTCGGCTCTGGCGTATATATCGAGCACTGGCTATAGACAGTCAAGGATGTCAGCCAAACCGCGCCCGCCGCCGGCCACGCCAAACGAGCGTAGCCTTGGAGGCGGTGTCGTGTCGGGTGAGGGCGAATCGGACCATAGCCTCAGGGGGCAGCGCAGGTCTGCCATGCACCCGAGTACGTCAACGCCTGCGTTCGGTGGGCTTGCGCACATAAATTACCGTGGATCTCGGAGAACGTAGGGTATTCTGTCTTCTGGGTACAAAAAAAAAAAGCTGTCAGGGATTCAAGCCCCGAAACTGTGATATCATTGTCACGGACGCCGTAACGAAGGGTTCCGGAAATTTACGTCATCTGGTGTTGTTGAGCGTGCACCTAAGCCTAAGTACACTGTCCTCAAATATTTCGGATCTATCGAAATCCGGCCACCACGGCTGCAATTCGGGCCTTCGACCTTCGGGTTAGCAGTCCAGTGACCATTGTTACCACTAGACCATTGTTAGAAGGAATGGCTGTTCAGCTGAAAAGACGCTTTCACCATTAAGGCGCACTTTCCAAACAAAGTTGAAAGTATAGGCTGAGTTGCTCCACTTAATGTCGCGACTGTCCCAAAGTTCATTTCATTTTCCTGTATTCTCACCTTCTTTGTCATTTACATTTTCTGAATCATCCGTAATGGGAATTTCTCAGAAAGGGCGTAAATGAGTAAGCACGTGATGATGAAGCAGGTTATTAACGGCAATCTTGAAGCAGGACACAGCTCATTCATAACTTTTTAGTGAAGGCGGAAAATTATCAGATTCGCCTAATCGAAAAACACGGTCCAAATGGCGGAGAAAAAATTGGTCAAGTTCTATAAGTACGTGTCCTCGTTAAATTTGCTACGCAAACAAAGTCAGAGGCATAACTACGTCATAAATTGAAGCGTGTTCAGATTAACCACTCGTTCAAATAATGAAAAATAAAGCTTTCCATCATCACCTCTTAAGAGGACTTCTAATGCCAAGGGTTACCACTTATCACTTCGTCCGACGTGACCTGTGTGACCTCTTTTTTTTTAACATTCGTTTATCTTCTTGACAGTGGTCATTATCACTCTAGCAATGCTCGTGACATCCATTCAACCTGGTTAACCTCCCTGACATTCATTTGCTTTTCTCTCTCGTGATATCCAACTACGCCGGCAACGAAACCGTTTTCCTTGACGTGAACCGTAACAAAAGTCTGAAGAGTCCAGCCATGACAATACATCGGGTTTTGCGTCGTCCATTGTTTTCGAAGAGACCCACGTCCATGCGCAACTAACCCAAAGCACGTCTTACAAATTGTTTCGATCCGCAGAAATGCGAGCGTGCATACCTGAATAGGTTAGAAAAACAAGGAACCCATTGCCGTTCACTGATTGAGTGCTCATGTTTCAAGGACGCTGTTTCGAAGGGGCGTTTAAGTGCGAGGGCCTTGCCCCACAAACGCGACATTCCGTGTGGTTGGCAACAAAAGCGATGCGCCTTGTAAAAGACGCAGCCCCACGCACTTATACGCGCCGTTGGAGAAGCAACGTGTGCCTACCTCCACGTACTCAACACTCGATTGTCGTCTAACATGCGAGAGCGCTTCCAACTGCTGTCGGTTTCGACACGAGGCATTCTCATCTCCACGATTCTCGAGCACCCGAGGAAAATGGGTACAGCGTCATTCAATTTGAAAGTGCCGTTTACGCCACACTATTGTGTAGTGCCGTTCGACTGTGACGTAATAAAATAGATAGCCGACGACAGGGGAATAGAGACATCAAAGAATCGCATTTATTCTTGTGTCCGCCTTGGTGGTACAGCGGTTACGGTGGTCGGCTGTTGACCCGAAGGTCGAGGGTTCGATGTCGGTCACGTGGTCGCACTACGATGGAGGTCAAATGGCAGAGGCCCGTGTACTGAGCGGTGTTTTTGCGAATTACGAACACTCGGTGATCAAAATGTCCGGACCCTTTCACTAGGGCGCGCCTCACAATCATATTGCAGTTTTGGTACTCAAAACTCTGGAATTTATTGGAGCTTATTCCTATTTTGACATGTTCCTTCGTGTAAATACCCGGAAGTTAATCAAGACGTTGCCCATCGAAGTGACATAGCCGCTCTTTTGAAATGTAAATATATTGAAATTAATCTTGAGCAGCAGTGTCTACGTTGTGCACTATACAGCGTTGCATGGCTGGTAGATACAAATTGACTGGTGCTGGCCCGAAGGCCTTATTTTGTAGTTCTGACACGCGCTGTGAATGCAAAATGGCCTCGTCTGCTGGCCCATCTTCACGACTAGTCACAGAATCGAGCCACCAAAGGCCACCTTCATGCGGGGACCCCGGCTACCGGACTATCGTAACGAGGAACTCGTGCCGCGATCAATAAAGACGCCCGTGAACCGCGTATTTATGAAGAGCTGACATGCTTGTTCGCCAGGACAGATCACCTTTATAAGGTAATCTGTTTTGTTTTGTCGCCTAAAAGATCTACTAAGGACAGCTGCCGAACAGGCACTTCGTCCTCTTCGTCAAACACACACGCGCATCGTCCCAGAAAGTGTCAGTATGCACGTAGCCGTATTATAGCTAATTGCCTTGGTAGCTGAACGAGAAAAAAAACATAATGGTAGTTTTACACCTAAGGAGTACCCGTTAGCAGGGTCATTAGTGCTTCGCTCGTTTAGCAACGCGAAGAAACATACTCCTAGGGCTGTGGAGACTGAATGCTCAACTATGAGTTTCTTGTACTGTTACGTGCTTAAGGCGAGCGTTCATCAAGCCATATGACTACAGCAGAATATATCATCTCGGTATTGCAATATCTTGAACCTTCACCGCTAGATTCATATTGATGTAGCGCTACTTTACTGTACTATTGGCGGCAGCGAAAGGCTTTTATGCAAATGGGTTCAGTGTTCATGCCCCTTTTTCCTCTTTGTCATTTTGTACTTGTGTATGGATATCTTATAATAATAACCTCTATCGGTGTCGGTACGATAGACCTTCAATCGAGTAACATTTTATGGCATTTCCTATTGAAATGGCACCATAAGACAGTGCCATCACCTCCTGTCATCTTCTGATCACGAGAGGAGGACATTGTTTGCTGCTTTAATGATACGATGGCAGACGACTCAGCGTTGACACAAGAAAAAAAAAAAGCTTCAGCCATAGGCCTCATACAGCCATCCACACGGATAGTCACTTGTTGCATACTGCAACGACGGCTAGGATTGTGCGACTATCTTTGATTACGTGGTGAAAGTCCTTGTGTGTGCGTGAGTATCAGTTCACATTATTTTCTCCTCTCTTTTTCTTTTTTCTTCGTTTGCTCTATCGGTTTGCTTCTCGCTTCACATATCCCACGTGTTGGTAGAAGACGATTAAGGTCCAATCTTGTTAGACCCTCTCACATTTCGTCTCCACATATCAATCTACATTTACCTTTATTATAAGTTTACAACTGCCAAAAACAAGACGTTTCAATAACTAATAGAATGTCCCATATTTAGTGTACAATGCTGTACCTTCATACAAGGGGGAGGGGTACAGGAGACAGAGGGAAGGCAAATACTCTGAGTGGACAGAGAAAAACTGGTACACTACCCGACACTTTAGAAATGAATAAGGTCACTTTATTTGCACGATGTGCGTACGGAGTATACTTATTGACTGTGAATAAAAGTGGCAAAATGGCTTTGTTATTCCAAAACGTCCGCATACATTTCTGGTCAACATGCCTGAAGATATAAGTATTGCAATCAAACACCTATGAACCACACGCTGTCTCAGAGAAAATATAGAATTCGTTATTTTTCGTGAATAATTTATACGACGTTTAGTAGGTGCTTGGTAAGTTTCAATAAAAATTAAAAAGAACTATTTCAACTGTATCACTGTGAAGACCACTTTTGAAAATCAACAAAGTTTTGAAATCTCTTGCAAGAAGAATGGCGAGCAAGCTAAAGAACTTATTCCAATCACCTTAGATGCTGAGTCTTTGGTCAGAGGCAATATATTTCCTCATCACGTAACGGCGAAATGAACAGGCTTCCATAAGATATACCAGGTTAGGCTAAGACTCTTCCGCTTCCTGCCCCATGCCACTGTTATGGCAACGTGGTGTTCCTCAAATAGTAACGCTGCAGGTAGAAGGGCCTGTATACTGCCAGTGTTACCGACAACAACGTAACGAACAAAGACAGCAGAAAACAAAGCGCCGGAAAACAAAGCGGGCGGTGGCCGCCTCTTCGTTGCCCGTGCGACGAGAGTCAAGACGCTTTCCGTTACAAAGAACCTCGACCACTGCCGCACACCACCATCACTGTCGCCTTTACTTAAGAAAGCAAGCCAGACAACGGGTGTAAGAACACGCCGGCACGCATTCTTTGCTGCATACACAGCTCCGAGTCTTCGTAAAGTAAGGCAAGGTCCCCTGCGCACGACGCTTTGGAACCTCCGCTCTTGTGGCTATGCTATAAATACGTGTTCTCGGCGATTCTTTTCTTCTCTCTCTCTCTTGCACTGTTTCTTCCATCAAAGCTATGGGACAACGGCTCTATAGCTTCTGCAACTGCGGCAGCACAGTCACAAATTTCGTCCATGTGAAAAATGTAAGAGAGATATACGAACTTCACCGGTTCGACCAACAAAAGCTGTTATAGAAATGCTTAACCTCGCAAGCTAAAATGTAAAACAAGGTCCGCACCTCTACTTCACGCGTCAGAACGAGACAAGACGTGCGGACATGCAGTTCAATCATCTGCACGGTTCCTGCGTCCGTGAACGTCGAAATTCGTTTTTCGCGGCTCCCACGCTCTGCACGTTTCCCGCGTCAACCTTGCATCGCGACAGAAGCGTTCTTCTATCTTACTCTTTCCTCTCACACCCTTACCCGTTTCCCTTCTGCCACGGCTGTAGAGTGATTACGTCCTCTGCACTGCGTGCCTCGATCAAGAGCACTGCTCCGGCATTCTCCCACGTTCAGAACGTGATCCATTCCGTTGTCAGTCGTGCGTGTATATATATATTTATACAAAAGCAAGGCGCTATAGCGCTGTATAGTATACCTGAGGGACGCCGGCAGCGCAGACACAGCGTCCTTGCCGAGCGGCAACAAATTTGCGCAATCTGTGAATTCCTTCTCCGTGCGTGCGCGGAAGGCTAAGACAACGTCGTATCGCAGCTAATCTTGATCGCAGCGCGCGCGCGCGCGCGCCCGCAAGAATGTGGTACGTATACGCTATATACCAGCAGTGCAGAACTTGATCGGCACTCAGTCCGTGCGCGGTGGCAATAAGCTTGCGAACACACGGCTTCTTTCTTGCTATCTGACAGAAAAAAACCCGCGAGCACGCGTGCGAGTCTTGTTCAGATAAATTATCCCGCGAACGTGAGACATCAGCGTGACGCGCACTGCATAAAACGATCGTGTGGGTCAGGCTCTCTTAGCCCGCTTTGCGATCTTGTCGCCGCGGCCACACCAGACGCGTTTTTCTCCTCCTGCGTGCGGCAACAGCCCGAACAGATAGAGGAGAACACGCGGGGCAGGTGTATACGGTAGCCGGCTCCATTACGATGACCGCAGCCCGAGGACTTGTGCGGGCAAGCGCGATGTATACGTGAGTGCTCGATCTCGAAGCTGGCACGTTACATGGCGGTGTAGGCGTCGGCGAGGTGCACCAATATGCCGAGAAAAAAATGTATAAGGAGACTGAGATGCACGTGTAGATCTGCACGAGCGAAAAACTGGCGGCGCCTTGAGGTGCGAGCTCGTATGCACACGTTGGCCGAGACGTATTGACGAGAACGAGAGAAATAAAAAGAACGGGCTTTTGTTGAACGGCCCTGCCTCTTTCCTTTTTTTTGTCATTTTTTAGGTAGTCATAGAAACTGTGATCTGAAACTTTTCGTTAATGCGTGAATATTGCTTGGAGCGCCTGCGGAGCAGCAGAGAACCCGGTCGCAATCAGTAAAAGAATGCAAAATACTAACACAGAACAGTACTAACGTATATGCACCTACGTTATTAAAGAGGTTTTCGCAGTGTTTGACGGGAAGGATGCGGAAGCTGGGGGGGGGGGGGGGGGGGGGGCAGGACTGGAGGGGCTGGTCGCAAGACTATTCTGTGCCACACGGCAGAAACGGAGATAGCCTTGTTTAAGTAATTGCTCAGCGGTTTGACGCTGTGCAGGCGTCGTACGTGTACACGGTGTGACTAGCTGTGACGGCTTCGGAGAAAGGTAGTTTGACGGAATAATTGACTCAGCCTATATAATCATGCGTGGCGCACGGGACGATAAGGTTTGCGTTCGACGAAATGGGCTGGCGCTTGACGCAGCGTTTACACTGATAAAGGTAGAAATCGATAATATTACGAAACTAACCTTAGGGCTGATATTTAGGTACCTTAGATTATGTCCTCTAATTATACCAACACGTGGATAAATGGGGTTTTGTTGTCTGCGGTTTCGTTATCTATATCAGCAGAGAGTGACTTCCGGGCCGCACAACCACGGTACAAGAGCCGATTCTCGCGATAAGGGTTTAATACACGCTCTAGTCTATACGGTAGGTCAGGATTTTTTAGAACTTGCTTCATACTGAGGATCGAGATTAGTCACTTTAGTGTGCCGGTGCAGCTCTGGCAGTGATGTCCCGCGACTCAAACATTCTCGCCTAGGGGAACCCCAACAGATTTTCTAGAGCGCCATAGAACCTCTCACTTTTTCTTGAGCATGAAGACAATCGCAAGTGCGAGGGGAGGATAGGGGGAGGGTAGTCTCCAGGTGGCACGAAGCGACGCCTCTTAAGCTGTATTCACACAATGAACTAAATCGCGATTCGAGCCAGCGGGTTTCGTATACTACGTCACCATACGTCATACTACGTCACCATACGTCAGCCGTTCCCGTGTTCCCGCTGCGGTGCGTGCGGACCGATTCGTGAAACGACGGGAGCCCCAACCAATCCTCGCTGAGGTCCTCGGGGAGCAATGCCGAAATCCTCGTTTGTAGCGTGAATTCTCCCCCGTCGTGTGAATGCACGTTGCGGAGGTATTCGAATCACGTCTAATGTCACGTGACCGATCCGTCCGCTTTCTCGCGTCCGTCGTGTGATTACAGCTTCATGCATATCAAAGCGCTCGTTGTGCGTTTTAATTACAAAACCTACATAGTGCAGTGGCAAATCACAGTGAATAATAACTGTGCCACGTCATTAAAATCGTACCATGAGCCACAAATGCTCGTTAGTATCGTTTGAACTTGTCTGAACGCTCAAGAACATGGACTACCAGCACTCCGTGCGTTCTGTCACCACTAGTCCACAGATCGTGAAAGTCCGCCTCGGTGGATCAGCGACTGTAGGCTGCTCGGCTGCTGACCCGAAGGTTGCGGGTTCGACCACGGTCGTGGTGGTCACATTTCGATGAAGGTGAAATGGTAGAGGTCCATGTACTGCGCAATGTTAGTGCGCGTTAAAGAACACTAGATGGTCCAAATATTTGGAGCCCTACACTATACGGCGCCTCTCGTATTCACATGGAGGTTTTGGGAAGAAAAAGCTCCCATGTTATTATTGTTGCAAATCGTGAAAGCATCGTGGCGCACACAAGACGACGAGCCTTTAGTACTGCTCTCTATATAGCTGCCCGCAGACTCTCGATGTGTGAATGCGACGGGCGATGGCTTCGCTAAAATACAGTGCAAATTTTATAATTGTCTAAATGAATAAATTGGCTGCTAATGGAGGTAAAACGGGAGTGCACGGTGCTCGTTCTGGCCACTCACGGTACCTTAAGGTGTCCTTCGCGAAACCCCCGAGTTGCGCGGAACGCAATGTGAGAACCCATGTTCTACGACAGCACAGCATCTATACATCAGAGAGGAAACTTCCTTCTTCAATCCCTTCTTTGACAGTTTAGCCCCGCCGTGGTCGTCTAAAGGTTAAGGTACTCGGCTGCTGATCCGCAGGTCGCGTGATCGAATCCCGGCTTAGCCGGCTGCATTTCCGATGGAGGCGGACATGTTGCCCATGTGTTCAGATTTGGGTGCACGTTGAAGAACCCCAGGTGGTCGAAGTTTCCTGAGCCCTCCAATACGGCGTCTCTCATAATCATATGGTGGTTTTGGGACGTTAAATCCCAGATATCAATGAATCTTTGTCACTTTCTAAAAAGAGTCTGGGGAAAGAAAAAAAATATTTTTACTGGTATTTTGGCAAAGATATCGGCACTATCTAGCACTGTTCTATTTGCCAGCATGAATAGATCAATCATTCACGCCGCTTTTCTTTCAGCTTGTCTGCCCCAACTAGGCATGCGTACAATCGCGAAATGATCACCCTGTCACCTTCAGTAGTCTTACACGTTCGTGCATATAGAAGCATGCCCGTTTACCACTCGCGCATGGGTAAGGCAGCGCTGCACATATATGTCTCGGTAACAGCGTTCGACGAAGCCTTGTGAAACTAGGGTGTGGCGCCTTGATGGTCAATCCAGTGCAGACCTATTCAGTGCGGACGTGTGGACAGCTGTCGTAGACGGAAATGAGCGAAGAAAAAAACTTTTTTTTTTGCCTACGCTGACACATTTCTACAAGTTGTCACGAAGGTGGCTAAAAAACAATGCAGAGTGCAGTGTTGTATTTTACGTTTGGCGGCTCGTTAAGTCAAGTAGCTGTGGTGCCTTATGCATTCGTCCAGGAGACGAGTCGAAGTCATCCGGTGGCTGTTTTACCGTTCAGTTTACATCAGGTGAACGCCACTTTGCTTTTCTGGCACGCGAATGCAGCAAGGATGATGTGAAGGCGCAGATAGTATAACGCAAACCATCACTTTTGCTGCACTCACCTGACAGCGCGTACGCGCAAAGACCAAGTGAGCATGCAGATCGCATGGCTCGAGCCGACATGTCGATCGATAAGAAAAAGAATAAAGAAACCTAATCGCATGATTTCATAGCCCCGGATTCTCGGCTGAGCATGAATCCCGATTCTATACAGCGAATTTGCGAACACTGCTCACCCAATAAACGACTCTTTCCTTAGTAAGAGCTTGAAGAAACAGCACAACCGAAAGCCTCGCACAGGCGATAACACGAAACACTATTCCTTCTAAAGCAATGACCACGCACGCGGACTACAATTCGCGGACAAATTCTGCGAACGGTTCAAAGGAAAAAAAAACGGCGCCAGAAACCGGAGATTGCAATTCTTCGCAGTATATACCAAGGACCGTCCCTCAAGAATGAGAATCTGATCTACGCTAAATCGCACTGTGGTTGATGTATCACCGGCTCAAGGCAGTGCAGTAAGTACACCTCCAGCTCCAGTCTCACTGTAATTACCGGAGCAAACTTCGCATACACAGTGTAGCCACGATTAAGTAATCATATCCATTACCCTCTAGCTTAACGCTCAATGTTCCCCTCACACTCTTTTCGAACTCACTATCAGAGATTGCCAGGTACACTCAGAAGAACCACAATGTCGGGGCGATGAACAGAAAGGCTGTGACGACGACAATGGTGGCCAACCATTTCGAGGTAACAGCAAATGAAGCCCTAAAGCGTGCGCACGGTCATAACGTACACTCGATCCCTCGAAACAGCAAATAATCGGAGAGCGTCCGCCCGTCAAGTTTAAGGCAGATTTAGCTAGTCAACATAGGCGAGCCTCATACGGTCACATCTCTTTCCAATTTACGGGAGCGAGTTCGGTTATACCTGCGCCAATACGCCGATACACCACGCTCTGTAATTCCAGTCACGCAGTGCGTATTAAACGCTACAGCATGTTGCAACGCATGCCAGACACTGCCGCACTATCGCATGTTTCGCCTTGCGGCTTTTCAGCCTCAAAGAACGAAGGCAAACACAAGGACGGTGTTCTATTATCTGCTTGATTGACGACAGTCCTTAAACAACGTTGGCAATCAAGGAGCGCGCTTGTCCGCCCTTCTTGGTGTTGTTTTCCTGCCGATTATGCGCCACACCCCGATACAGGGTTCGCTCGTTTCCCTATACCAAACCGCGTGCGTACAAAGCTGTAAAGCAACTCGAAGCAAGCGGCAACGTGACAGAACTGCAAATGGCCAGAAAGCTCGTGAAAGTTGCGCGCGGCGCGCCGCATAACCGCTCCAACTCATGCGGTTTCGCGAAGTCCAGATGTGAAAAGAAACGATCGCCTCCTGCATGTCCACCTCAAAGCCGTTTGGGCGGCTACACGCAACAGGTTGCACGAGACATTTTATTCAAAAAGCAGTTCGTATCCCTTTCTATGTGTAAACGCACGGTACAGGAAGTAAAGAGTGGCGTAGTATTTAACGAAGGCCACCACCACACCGTTGAGTGTAGACAGCGCGAGTGCTTTGAGATATAACGCACGTCATTGCGGTTCCGCTGTAATGAATAGCGAAAATCACAATCTTCGCGTGAGCTGTTGCCTTGATGGTGGATAATGAAGCCCGATTCGAATGCAAGCGTCGCTTCTGAAGAGGGCCGTGCTTGATTTGGCGTTACGACTGCTTCCCATTCCTTCCGCCGAAATGTCGCCACGTTTAGATCTCTGCTGTGCTGCCTTTTGTCTCTGGTGTCTCCGGGTTTTCCTCCCCGAAGCTGTGGTATTGTGCCACAAAAAGAAAGAAAGAAAGAAAGAAAGAAAGAAAGAAAGAAAGAAAGAAAGAAAGAAAGAAAGAAAGAACGAACGCTTCCTTCATCTGGCACGTCTCAATCCTACATACCGTAAAGGTTTGACAGCTTCTGTTAAAAAAAGAACTCGAAGAAAGAGGGCCGTGCGGGCCTGGGCAGCGTATAAACGTCATCGGCCATTCGAAAAAAAAAATGTTGCCCACGAGCACGGACACTTAGGGATGCGGGTGGCTGTGAACAATGGCCATTCGTCGATCAGCTGCCGTGACTATCCTGCTAGAGCCACACCTCGCACGTTTATAACAGGCAGTGGCGCACGCGCGTACACACCCAGCGGAGTGTATAGCCCAGAAGGTGGCCCGTATTGTATATATATATATATATATATATATATATATATATATGCAACGCCACTTGGGGCAGCTTTTGGCTACGGCGGGGCGAGCCTCGCTTCCCGTTCCAGACGCTAAGCACGCCGTGGTGGTGGTAGACTTTCCTTGCAATGCCGTCGCTGTTACGAGGTCGCGAGACCTTGGCGCCCGCCGCAGGGCGACGGTGTCTTGCGGTCTGTGGCACGTCCTTCGGAGGTCGCGTCGATGGCTGAGTGCTATCGACTTCCGCGCCGCCAGAGGCGTTGCCCATGTATGTGCGTACGTGACACGGCCTTTGCACGCTGAGCAGCTGCTTTAATTGTGATCGCCTCTCGTGGGGCTTGTAATGTGTCCGCGTGCGCGATTGTTGGAACGCTCTCCCCTGTATCGCACACCTCGGAGCAGTTTATACAGGGACGCGGTAACGGGGAAAAAGGAAAGCAAGGTGCACCTTCCGTAGTTTGCCAACGAGGCGGGGAAAAACCGAGAAAAAGAGAGTAACTGTAATATGGAAATTAAAGACGATAACCACGAGATTGGTAGTTAGACGTTTGCTATACCCTGCACTAGGAAAGGAGCAAAGGGAGCCAGAAAAGTAATAGGAACATGATAGAGCGATGCAGGCAAGTCGAAAACCACACACGGCGATGTCATAATCAGTCAACAAGGGCGGGCCACTCGCCGACATTTCAGTCGCACCTTCATCGCTTTGTTTTACAGCGAAAGCTGGTATCAGGTCATGACACGCGTCGCTAGCGTGCCGCATTTGCGCCACCGGTGTCCGTAAATACTATCGCACGAAATAAAAAAACTGTGAGTAAAAAACACCAACGACAGAAAGGGATTCGAACGCTGCGTTCCAGCCCAGTATTCTACCACTGATCCACGTCAGCGCTTGGAACTCGTTTCCAAACTCGCCTTACGCAGGTTTGAGGTCGCAAAAGGAATCGCGTTAATGTGAGTATTAAATCGTTTTAGAACAGCAAAAGAACAAGCAGGTGTCACACAATGCGAATCGTGCGACGATCGGACCGGTGAATGCTCCAACCCATTACAAAAGCTTGATATTGTCCACCCATTAACTAAGGCGCATACTCATTGTGGGATATTTAGGGGATTACAAGCGCTTCTAACATGATTCTTCATCGTCGTCAGCCACAGAACACAAAAAAAAACCGCACAAAGTTCCTTGCAGGTGTGCAGCGGGTACTACGCTTCCCCGAAGACTGACGAAAGATGGCGTAATGAATGCCTGCCTATACTACACAACGACTGATGCCGTAGTGGGTACTCAGCAAGTGTGCTTGCAGCAGCTACTCGAAGAGTGTTAAGAAAAAAGCTCTTAAAGGTCATGTAGCCATGTGTAGTTGGGTAGAGGTGGTGCATTAATATGCCATGTATGTAAGTGTTGATTTGTAGGCATCTGAAAATCCCTCTCTCTTCTTTGGTTAGTCTTGGATAGGGTGGAGGGTGCACATGGCTACATGTGCCCACTCTGCAGCGTACCAGACACCCTGGTACACTTGTTCCTGGAATACCAGTGCCATGCTAACCACGACGTGCAACAGGAGCGGGACCAAGTCCCAAGAATAAACGACGACCAGCTCATGGAAACGTGGGAGGCCAAGCGCTTCCTCGAGGACCTGGAATATTAGCGACAACTCGTCGCCAGGGCCAAGAGGGCAGTAGAAGCCAGAGGGTTTTAGAACTAAGGAGTCCTGCCACCTCAGGGTGACACCGGGCCTCGCTCGGAACACTGTTTCTAAATAAACGCTTATTTCTCTCTCTCTCTCTCTCTATTCCAGCTTTCGCTGTGACCGTGCTGCGCGTTCCGTGCCGGCCTGGTGGTTTTTATGCAGCTCGCGCTTTGCGGCATCCTAAGATGGGTTGCCAAAAATGTGGCTGTCCACCTAAGTTAAAAAAAAAACTGCAGCGAGGCACTGTTTTCTTGCGTTGTATTGAGGAGTATGACACAGCCCGGGTTAGGTTCTATGGCTTCATCGCTACCACGGTGGTTACAGGCAGTATTCTGTCTGCAATTCTCAGGCAGAAATCAGCCGCAACGAGAAGAAACGCATTTGGATTGTCTCGGAACAATTTTTCTATCGAAAAAAATAAAACTGATAGCAACACACTTCGATAATGGATAGTGCGAACGTTTAAAAGTTTCGCATTTGTCGAAAACCCAACGAACTGCTGAGTTATTTGTTCGAGAGATGTGAGGGCACCGGGCAATGAGCCGCTTGGCATTCGACCGATTTCCGGAGCAATCGCTCACTTTCCACCACGAAATAGGTCTCGCCGCTCTTAATGGACCACGCAATATCAGAAGAAAAAAAACTAAGACAACCTTCTCATTTCTTTTTTTTTCTTCTCATCGCGGGCATTATAATATCAACGGGTAGAGCTGCCAGGTAAATTGCAGCGAGAGCGGCTAATGACGCAATCGGTTTCTTGCGGGTACTGCTGGGCCTCGAGGGAATGCATGGTTGGCACTTATTGTAAAAAGCGGAAGCAGGGTTGGCAATGCAGACGCTGCCGCATTCAAATCAGCCCGTATAAACGCTAGAAATTAACCGGTTCGTATGGTGTACACGTGCGCGAGTCTTGCGCAAGCCTTTGCGGCAACATCAACAGCTCAAGAACTCTGAAAGTATTCTGCCATGTCGCCGAGGTTGAAATGTCCAAGCCCATGGATAGAAGAAGGCCATACGGACAGCCGGCTATAGCTCCTTCGCGTGCCATTTCAAAACAGTTGGCAATGATACAGTATCATTTAGAATTTGAATCAGCAGCAATGGAAAACCTTCCTGTCTTGAGAGTCCAAAATGGTGAGGGAGTGGACCAGCTCTCCATTGGGTCAGCACACTTTGGTGAATGTGATGTCATTGCCCTTTGGTGCATCGAAAACCGTTAGCCTTATACTCGCTATACGGCACTTTTGCAGTTTATTTTTCACATATTTTTAGAACTACAACACTGAGAGCTCAGTGATAGCGTAAGGCGTGAAGTGTATTGCAGTTTCAGTTTACTGCTGTAGTTGTACGAGTACTTGTAGTTGTACGAAAGTATTTTTCGGGCTACTGCTCTAGTTATCAGGTTTTAGTCAACTGCACGTAACAGACATTAGAAAGTGTGGAGGCGGCGAGGGGTCACACCATGAGCATGCAGTAAATTGGACGTTGATTAGGTATTCTCTAAATAACCTAAATAGACGGTACCTTAAATACGTGACAGAATAAATAATATATTGAAGCGACTAAAACCAAAAGCTGGTGACTGCATTACAGTGAGAGAAAAAATGCAAAAAGCAACCATGTACACCTATTTACACGCACGTTGAACTACAGATCGTCCACGTAATCGTATGGCGAAAGTGACCAGCTGAACTGTTCGGTCAATTTTATAAAGTGAAAGGTTTTCGTCACGTTAAGGAATCTAGAAATATACAAAACAAGGGTCTCAAAGATAACAATGAAGTAGATATATTATGCGCCATCTCTTCAAGTGATATTACGCGGAAGGTGACAAAAGCTGATGCTGTGAAAATGCAGTAACCTCTCCTTCTCATCTCCTTCATCTGTTTAGTTTATCTCGGTGCAGCAAGATCGTACTATACGATCGTTGAACTCAAGACATTCAAAATGATCGAGAGTTCATCGCCGGTCGGCGACGCCACCTTTAATTCCGGTATGGCCCGTATATGAATGACCATCTTGGCTAGACGGTGTCCCCTGTGACCAGCACGAGTTGCCCTTCATGAAGACGCGCACGTGAGTGCAGTGCGCAATCGAGCCATGGCAAGAGGAATTCCTCATGCGCTGTTTTCCTTCCCCCTTGTAGGCACCCAACGTTTCGCGCATACCAACGCGTCTGCCGGGAAGTCTAACGCCAAAATACAGGGCGGGTCGACACGGTTTCTTTCGCTGCTTCTGTTCTGTTGCCGTACGTCACTCCGGCTGGCCCTGATTTCAACTGCGTTGTACATTGACCCGTTCCAAATGACGCGAAGTGTCGGTACCTTATGTGCTCGAGCAGAATATTTTAGACCAGAATATTCATTTCACAGTCATAAAAGCAGCACTCATGATAGGAAATAGGCTCAATTTCGGAGCGAGTTAAGCCATGAAGAAAAGCGTAGTCATTGAATTAAGGCAAGAAACAGGTTTTCAATAATATAATCTACACAAATACCAGCCTATTTACATGACGTATTCAGTCCATGTATGAGAGCACCATGCGTTTACGAAACTGGCCTCGGATGTGGGCACGCCCACAACACCGGTTATATAACTGAGTTTTTTTAGCCAGTTACAAAAACGCAGTACACCGGTGTACTCCACATGGGCGCAAGGCGCCATGCATGAAGTGCACCTTCTAACCTACTTGCTTGCGAAAATGACCACATTAAGTGTGCACGCGTCACGGTCATTCTTCCCTTTGGATATAATTTCGTTGATATCTGGAACGCCTCACTGCTTTCCGTTACAAACAATTTTTTTTTTTCAAACACACAAGAAGTTTTGTAAGTTTCAAGAGTGGTGCACGTATTTACGTAAACGAATGAATCGCCGTGAATAGAAAACACGAGGCACCTCTTCTAGCCCGATAAAACAGTCCAAGCAGTGGTTGTGCGAAAAAAGGAAAATCTGTAGACAGACGTCGACAGTAAAATTACATAGGTATGTGCGTCATTTTTTTTTTAAAGGCCGATGTCGTTCTTTCTGCGCTTGCACGCTTCATATATTTCTCTTTTCGCGCGTGACAACAGCCATCACGCTTATTAAAAGCGCCAACCATTCTGTCTCCCTTTGATGTGACTCGGCGAATGAATCGCCAACGTCTCTCCCGGCGCAAGAAGCACATGTATGCTGTACGGTCTTGGGAATCTCGACTCCTTGTCGCAATTTCCTCGCGGAGCGATTCACTTATCCGAGCGTAGTTTTACTGCCTACCCTTTTAAAAAAAGCCATGACGACCGGCCTCGGACAAAAAGAAGATTCAAAACACGCAACAGACGTTCCGTATAGCCCGTGCGAGCACGGCTACTTCAAGCATCACAACAAGCCACTTCCGTGTACAACGACTTCAACGACCGCAACGCGCTTCTCTAATTTTACTACCTTCCTTTCCCTCTCTCCCTCTCACTTTCCCCTGACATTTACTGCCACCGGCAGAAACACGTACCATTGCTTGCGTCGATACCTAAGCTCCGTCGTCGTGGCTCGCGCGCACGCAGCGAGACACAAGCAGCGTTTTATGTATGCGCACTCTTCTTTTCATAACGGTTAACCGAGTTTCGCTCTTTTTTCCTTCGTTCTTGGCAATTCAGTTCCGAGCTTGACGCGCGAGAATTTCGGGCCCACTGCTACACGCTTGAAAACGACCGAAAAAATGAGCAATACGAAAAGCAAACTTCTTGTGGAACGAACGGAAGTGAAACACGCACTTATACCGTGCAAAAGTGGCACCGACACTGTATACTATAAATGCACAGCACTTACAGCGGCAAGAGGCTCCAGAATAAAAAAAAAAAGCACTAGTGAATTGGGTAAAAGGTGCGTTTACCCCAGTAGTGATACAGTATTTGTTAAGAGTGTTCTTTTTCCTTTTATTAATTTCTTCATCTTTCCATTACACGCTGCTCAGAAAGACGCGGTTTGATGTATCCATTGCGCGAAAGCCCAGTTTTTTCGCTTTTTTTTTTCGTCTAATGGCTTGCTTTCATCTTTCCGTGCTGCCTTAAACGTGGCCTAATGGGCTGACTGCCACCACGAGAAGATTAGGAGTACACGAGATGCAGGTTGACGGGAAAGGAAGAGGGGAGATTATATAGAGTCACTTGGGGCACATGCATTGACGTTAGCTGAGGCTGAAAATGATGGAGAGAGAGAGAGAGAGTAAATATTCGTTTGCTTTCTTTATTCTTACTTAGTTAATTAAGCGCGATACAAACACAGAAAGAAGAAAGAAGCAGGCCGTCAGACAGGTGGGACCTGTTGAAGAAGGAAAATAAGAGGACAGAGGAAGCTGATTCGGTCATTAAGTCTCGGAAGCCCAGTGTATTGGAACACTTTGCGAAACAGGAATTTATCGCGTCGCTGCGAACGAAGTTAGTAACAAGTTCGGGACAGGCCGCAGTGCTCAAGTCGTTTCCGCAGAACCTGCTTTCATGGCGATGACGGCGTGCTAGCTCTCTTGAGAGATGTGGGAACGAGATTCGATTAAAAGAATTTGTCCTTGTATGGTGGTTATACGAAAACAGAATAAAGTTTGTATGTATGTGCTGCACGCATACATGTAAACAGGCATCGATAAACTTTCCCATCCCGCATTATAACTGAAGATTCGCATCGCTTGTCACTGAGAGTGCGCCATACGTGTACAGCTTTACAGGCAATCACATTGTAATCGAAGCTGTACCCGCCATAAAACGAATTATGAATTTTGCTAAGTTACTCGGTCCTTAATTTGTCTCTGTTCTGACATTGAACTGAACGAGTTTGTCGAATGGCTTTGTTAAGATTCATTGCTGTAAAACAACGTTATCTGCTGGTTTCTGCGTATGCACGGGCTCTAAGAGCAACGTTCACTGATAATATTCGATTATCATGGGTTTTTGCTGCCCCAAGACGGACTAGCGATAGCATTAGAAAAAATGCATCACAATTACCAACTCTCTTCCTCATTTTCAACAGGAATGAATCTACCGTTCTTTTTTAACTATAATGCATAAACAAGCAGGAAAATTATTTTCTTCATGTAGAAACCTGTTCGTATAGAATTAATCATCAGTAACTTCAAGGAGAAAAAGGCCAGCTTTGAAACAGTTCGATTGTTTGCTCTACGATATCACAGTACGGATTTCATAGGCGTTGCATCAGATTACGTATAAACTGGAACAGTAAAGTGGACATTACGAAACAATCTTAAAGGCAGCCGGGTGTTCCTAGTCTCTATGAGCCGATCAATTATATCAGATTGCCCATTATAGGTCTCACATTGTCCGTATATTTACGCATTATTAGGTCAAGTGGAATAAACTCGTGACGCTACAACTCTACGTGCGTCCACCCTACACGGGTATTTCGACAGTCTATGGTGAATAATTGGTCATCTGAAAATTACTCGTAACTAAATAAGTCAGGTGGTAAAATAGTTGCGTGCCTTTGTATTTTAATAGAGCTGATGAGCACTTGTTTAACAAGGAATGTTGCCTGAGCCATAGCCTTCGAAATTCCATGTCCATTTCATTATCTATTCTATGTTCCATATTCATGCCTCCGTGTTCCCATAACTTTCTGCTTCATGTAAATGTAATCCACGTTACTCAATCAATGATGACCAGCTGAGCTTTTGAAAGTAGAAAGAAAGTATCTATAGTGGATGAACTTTTACAGGCCTTTTTATTAAAAAAAAAACAAGAAATATATACGCATGTTCCAGGCGACCAGTACTTTCCTTGACTACATGAAAAATAGACAGGCACCATTTTTTATGCTCCTTGTCTACTTTGAAAAGAATGCACGTTTTTCGAACCCAAGTGTAGTGTGGTAGTTTTCGATAAGCAGACATACGACACTATAATATGTAGGCGGTTACTAGTAACGTTATAGCTGAATATATGCAAAGCACAAAATCTTCGGTGGCCATAATATGCACCCATGTGCATCTCTTTTCGAAGCTCTGCACGATTCATACCTTTGTATCAAAAGCAGAGACCTCAGCAAAATAAGTACAGTTCTTTCTTCTCCTAGACATCTCAGCAGCACAAGCTTGTGATTCTTTGTAATGCGAAAGTGGTTTTATGTTCGCGATACAGAGTGCGTGTAGAGCTTCTCACAGTTTCAAGAGAATTGAGGTTTGAGTAGCCTCAGGATGTACTCATAAAGATATCAAAAAGTTCTAGGCCTATATAGCAAACAGGCTTTCATATACAGAAAAAAAATTAATTTTGACGTTATAGCTTCGGATGTGTTTTCTATACTACACACTACAAAACCAGCGCGAGTTCAATGAATGTCATGCGGATTTTTAAGTCTTTACAAATACAATAGTCCCGTTTGCTTGAATGATTTACCTGCAGCGCTAGTGTTCTTCGTAACACAACCTAACTTCGGTCACTTTAGATGTCATCTAAAGTGAGGAAGAGGTGACACACGGAAGTTAACAGGTCCAGCAAATATTAGTTTGAAAGTGTAAGAATATTAGTTTTGTCATCGTTTCCGCTTAAAAGCAACATTGTCATGTAACAGGTGAGCTTCCCTAATGGTTTTTTTCTTTATGTTTTATCTCAACGACGTCATTGAAGCACGGAAATGTACTGCACAAATAGCTGCACCCTGCTAGAGGCTGCACATGACAACACCCTTCTTGCGTCGTCTTATTCGCACTTCTGAAGAAGGCTACGTGCTCACACCTGTCGTTTAAAAAATACCAATGAAACGAGCTGTCCGCATGATTGCATACAACACACCCATCAACCCGGGCTAATTATTACCCTCGTACTAGTAAAAGCGCACACCTTAGTATAACCAGTAGGTTTTTTTTTTCTTAGTGCAGTCTGCATGAACGCCGAGTTGGCTTATGCGTGACACTCCATCTAGGCAATCCCATTATAGAGTCTCCAGTTTAGCTGCTCAGCTAGCAGGCACAGCGTTAAGCCCTCAGCGTGGCGTCAGGTGTTGCATTCTTAATTGCAATGCTGGACCCATGCACGAGTGATTGATCAAACTTCCCTACTACTGCAAGGGACACTAAGAAGGCGAGAAGCAATACCGTATAATTCTCCGACTGTGAATCACAACCTACTGGTTATACTAAGGTTATACTAATGCTGTGCCTGCTAGCTGAGCAGCTAAACTGGAGACTCTATAATGGGATTGCCTAGATGGAGTGTCATGCATAAGCCAACTCGGCGTTCATGCAGACTGCACTAAAAAAAACGCGCAATCGCTACATTTTCTTTTAATATATTAAATATACTGATATAGTTTAATATATTTAATAGGCTGATGCACCACGTATACGTGGTGCATCAGTCTTATGAAGGCGGGTACAAGACGACATGGATACAAGGGAGGAGAAAAGGACAACACAAACGTAGAATTCGCGCTGTCGTTTTCAGCATTTACATGCTTTACCTGCTTTTATGATGGCTTCCTTACCACCAGTTTAGTTGTATGTATTCACAAACGTTAGCATGACGACGTTATAGTGACGCGTTTGCGTACATAGGCTTCATTTGCCGACTGCAACTACATTGCGTCATGCTTGTGGATTATCGAGACTCACGTCTTTTCTCCCTCTCTGTGCGTTTTTTTTTTTTTACTAACCCATCCCATTCGCCAAGTGTAAGACAGCGAGCTGGACAAATTCGCACCAACCTCTCTTCATCTTTCTTTGTTACTCTTTTGAATCTCGTGTTGAGCTAAATAACGCGTTTTTCTCTGCCCACCCGTAGGGCGTTCGATAAGATGCGAAGTTGATTGTGGAATCAGTGCATTCAGAAACATGTTGCAGTTTAACAAAAACAAATTCTTGCGTCGTGTTAAAATCACTTCCTGCAACTGACTGGTAGGAATTATTTACTATAGCGCGGCCTCGTTGATACCTTTCCGGTGATTAGGCTTCCCAATTTTCGAGATTGCACACGCTGTGTCACGAAGCAACGATATATATATATATATATATATATATATATATATATATATATATATATATATATATATATATATATATATATATATATATATATATATATATATATATATATATATATATATATTTATATTTATATTTATATATATATATATATTCATGTGATACTGAACATCAGTTAGAAATGTTCTGTGATGCTCAAGAATTATGCGCATTGAATTTTGTACATTACGCCAATTATCGTTCCATGAAGGATAGAGAATTACCATACTCAGGCACTATGTTTTGGCTGTGAGCTCGTCATACCTCCTCATCTGTTTCCCTCCCGTTCACGCTGATAGACATGCTGAGTGCGTTCATTTAAACCGAGTAGACCAGATAGTTTTCGTAAAAAGCTGGACTCGGGCATTAATTCGGCCATCACGTAGGGAGAAGAGGGCAACAACGTGCCGCTGCATGTATTAAGAACGACTGCTATGTGCATGCTGTCACCCGTTACTGCATGCTGAACGGCGGCTGTTTATGCGCGGGCATAGTTTCTTATCACTGTTTCTTTATTTCCTTTTTTCGGGTGGATTTCTCCTACTCCGTTTAGAGTACCAAATCATCTCTAAGCTATCTTTCTTTTTGTGTGGACATTGTAGAAATGCAAATATGAGTTACAGCGGACATTAAACAGACAGAGTGATGCAATAAGCAGATGTCGCATTCGTTTACTATACCGAGTGGCTTGGTTACCAGCAGATTCAAGGCGGCAGGATGACTCGCAGCAATGGCTGGTAGACCACAACTATTGACAGGACTTTCATTGCCATTCACATCTTCTAGCTGCATTATTCAACGAAAGCCGAACTGACAAGTGCAACATGCATCTGCCGTAACGGCGACGTCTTCAAGGAATCGTATCAATCAGGTACAAAACTAGACTCGAACATGAACTACATTGCCTTCATACTCGTTAAGTTCATTGGAACCTCGTATTTAGAGTGCTATTGAATGACGTTTCCTACGCCAAGTAGCAGTCTTAAAAACCCCTCGAAGAAGTCTTTTCTCTTCACATGCTCTTCGTAGGCCGTTCCTGTATTCCCCATCGGCACAATTATACAACTGGCTTACTGCACGTGGAGTAATGTTCAACAAATAGAGTTGAACGATTACTGCCTTTTTTGTTTTTATCCAAATCGTTTGCTGCTTTATTCCCTTGTTAAGTGTAGATGATGGAATCAAAGGAAGCTTCCGTTCGGTTACGCGAACAAACGTCCAGTATTTGCGTTTTTTTACCAATGCGTAAGCACGATTACGCATGTGTAGTAGGTTGGGTGCTTAAAACAATAAATACAATGTATCGGCAAGAATTCCTTATAAGGAACGTAAACTAGTGAAGATTTCCATTATTAGGGGGCAATTTGCTTTATAGAGTTACGCGTACACTTTTAAATTTGGAGCACCGAAAAACAAGATATCCTATGGTGAATAGCAAACTAGATCAGTAAAGAAATAAATTAAAACAAAAACCTGTCGTAAGTATGCACGCCATTGACGTTTGCATGTCGGAGTTAATTGGCAGCTTTTCGTGATTGCCTTAATAAACGAAATGAAATGGCATCCCCACTTTAACGTCACTTTGTCTATGACCAGAAGAGAGAGACTAAAAATCTCTCGATTGTAAGGCACGCGAGTACCGGTAAGTTGTGTTTTAGGCTGTGCGTCCAGTTATATTTCTTTTTCTTTTTTTTTTCCACTCTGAATTCATAAGTTCATCAAAGGATACGAACGTCGTTCGAAATGAAGCTAACAAAGCTTACCTGAAGCAGCTTCATCCCGGCGATTTCGGTTTCGCGTCCGACGGCGAAGCAACTCAAAAGAAAATGACACAGCAAGGAGCGTCTGGCGAGAACCCGTACAGACGTTCACACACGGAACACTTTCCAGTAGGCAGCGCTGAACGGCGCTTTCAAGCACCGGCTGTAGCGGCGCGAAGGTCCGAGAACGACAAGAGACAACGTCGACGTGAGCGAATCGCTTCGCTCTAACCCAACGAGTCGACGACGTTCGGTCGAGTCGTGTCGTGTCGAGAAGCACCCTTTTCGGAGAGTTCGCGAGTGTCGATCGGTTGCTGCTGCGCGAGAAGACTGCGCCGGCTGCTCTGGACGCAGAGTGCTTTTTGTCGCGCCGCCTGCGCCTAGCGGGGAAGAGTTTTTTTCTCGCTCCCTTTGTTTTTGTTTTGCTGAGCGCACTCTTAATGCACAACACACTGCGGGCGGGCAGAGCTCTCTCCCACTCGCACTTACCCAACGAGGCCGCCGCGACTTGCCTCCTCTTCACTTCTACCTCTCTCTACATCGCCGCAGCGCCTTCAGTGCGGAAGCAACGCGCTGGTGGAAAAAGCAACCACTTTCTCCCCGAGGGTCGCCTTCTCCGCGAAACTCTCCCGTCAGGTCTCTTCGTTTTCCACGGTGCGCGCGCGGGACAGGACTCGCAATCGACTCGCCACCTTAACAATACCTCCCAGTTTACGCGTATCTCCACACCATCCGGTACGCAATGCCTCGCCTCCCGACTCGTTCACTTGCGGTTTATGGCATCGCGTAATCCTAGCAATAGGTGTGAGGCGAACGCGTTAGAAAGCGTCGGTTTCCTGCACGTCAAAACGTGCTTCCCGCTGTGGCCTCGCGTGCTGTTCCGTAATCTTTGCGCACCGTACGCCCAGCAAAGAGTGAACGATACGGATACGCATGCGTTAGTCGTGATGAACACTCTTGATCTTTCTCACGAACGCTGCCAGCTTCCCTCGATCTTTTTCCCCGAAAATGGCTTCTTCTTTGCCCCCCCTTTCCCTCGTCCTCCCCCAATACTAGGTTACACACCGTACTCGTTATTTTGTTTTTTTTTGTTCAATTTCAAGTATTTTTTGTTTGAAATGATTCGTAGTCAGGAGAAAGGGAAAAAAAACGAGACGGTTGTGATGTGTGAAAGATACGCTCGTGCAGAGACGTAACTACCCGCGAGCATCGAGCGGCTAGGTGACCTCACGACGTTTTCCCCGCTTTCTCTCCCTTCCATCTGAGTCTTAATGACAGCATTAATGTCACGCGCTATTCATAACGACCATCGCTTAATGTTGCATGATAAATGCGCGCCTCATTCTTTGTGTCGCTGTGGAGTGAAGGGCAGCAGCCGCTTCCGAAGACCACCCGCGTTTACGAAGATGTGATCGACTAGACCAAGGCAGCGTGACCCAGAAACAGCTTTGTTCGCACGGAGGCTGCAGACATTGGGCTTGTATTTCATTACACACAGATAGCTTGTGTACCTTCTGGATGCCTGCCCTCATCAGCGTATAATTACCGTCCCGTTAGTTCACGTTTCAGTCATTCTTAGTTTACATTTCCTATAACACTCACACGGTTTCTTGGCAAAATGTACTCGAAAAGAACACGCACCTCTATTGTCGAAAGGTCCATTAATAAACAGGTATGTAGAATGTAGCAGAGCTCTTGCAGCGAAGTTACCACTGAGATATTACAGCGACTGTAATGAAAAATAAGCTTTGGAAATAGTACATAATTACGTTAGACGTCTTGGCAACAGTCCTTGTATTCATGTAAGGGGCCACCGGTACAAGGACAATTGAGGTAACGATTGTGAGTGGCATGTGCAGAGTGCCGCAACATAATGAACTTGTGCAGACAACAACAACAAAAAATAATAGAAGAAGGAGAAAGGGGAAGAGGTATTAGAAGAGCTAACTGAAGCACCTCTATGGTTGAGGATGATAGCGTGATGATAAGGTGACAGGACAGGTAGCGAGGGCAGACTGCAAGAACTGCTCGTCCGTATTCCTTCTGGGCTCTTTCGACTAATATTTTCACTGTTGTAGTCTCGAGCAGCTTTTGCTACATCTGTGTTCGGCGCACACTTAGGTGCATTAATAATAATAATAATAATAATTATTATTATTATTATTATTATTATTATTATTATTATTATTATTATTATTATTATTATTATTATTATTATTATTATTATTATTATTATTATTATTATTATAACAGCAATAAACGTCTTCACGAGGCCTATGTGATTTTTTAAAGATCTTCAGCAATTAGCGACGAAATGATCCAATCTAGTTTCACACCTTTATTTTTTAGCCACCATGGTCTTCCCAGTCATTTAAACTACTTACTGAAATTGCCAACGAAACGCGTACTTGGTTTACTTCCCGGATTTTCTTTTCACCTCCTTCTCCAGTGTGTTTCCGCATACACTAGTTTTCTCCTTCCTCCTCTCTCTCTATTATTTTCCTCTCTTTTCCCCTTAAGTGTAGGGTAGCAAACCAGTTACAACCTACTTAACCTCCCTGATTTTCGTTTGCCTCTATCTCTCTCTCTTCTCCTGCGCGTCTTCCTTCACACTCTGCAGAAGCCTTTTTCACAGGAATAATCCCTGAACCATTCTATTGAAGAATGCAGCTGTTCAGAAATGAAGGGAAAAACAGCGCGTACTGACAAGTGCGGAGAGACACAAGGAACACAGCCGCCTGCGTCTGTGCCTCTTTGTGTCTGTACAGTGTGCCTCAAGAAAGCTGGATGATCGGCCTTTCACTCTGAAGGAGATATCGGGAGCATGCACGTACTTCAGCCCAGAAAGCCACATGATCCCTCCTACGATTCTTGAAGGCGACGTCGCTGTGCGACCGCCTGTGAAACCTGAACTGTGTGTGGTGTGTGTGTTATGTGCAATGTGTATCCCCTCCTCCTCTTTCTCTTTTTCTCATTCAGTCCCCTCTCCCCTGTGTAGGGTAGCAAACTGGACTTAGTCTAGCTAACCTCCCTACCTATCTGATCTTTTTTCTTCCCTCTTTGTGTCTGTCCGCCCTCGTCAGAACGCGCTGTTTTCGCCTCCATTTCTGTACAACCACTATAGCTTGAGACGTGTTATTCCTGTTCACAAAGCTGCCAATATACCGGACTTCTATTCCGACAGCTATACCACGGCATTCATTGGCGTTGTCACGTTCCTTCATAAATCCTGCTGATTTCTGAAATTATGATGAAGTCACAGGATGACAACATTGATGGCGTCATGTTACATTAAAGTCTTGCGAATTTCGGTGCATCAATTGCAAACACCACACACACACACACACACACACACACACACACACACACACACACACACACACACACACACACACACACACACACACACACACACACATACACACACACGCACGCACAAACACACACACGCACGCACAAACACACAAACACACGAACACACACACACACACACATTCACGCTGGTACCACGTGTATTTTGATCTACCATTTTTTACACAGCTTTTCTTTTATCGCGTCATTCTTACTGACACCGAAGCCAACCCCGCCGACAATAGCTCGCATTGTACGGTCACATTTATCTAACCTCATGAGACATCTGAGGCTTTCGCCTAGAAGGGCTCTTGAAGTACATCTGAAAATACAAAGAACAAACGTGTCATTGTTTATCTTCTTTTCGGTACAATTCATGACGCCGATATTCTGTCCGAGTGACGTCATGACAAAATAAGGTCTTTACTGGTCTAGATAGGAGAGAGATGAGTTGTGAATTGTATCTTGTATACCCTCTTTTGCCATGCAGTCGCTCTCCCCTTCTGGCTTGTATCACACGATTATCGTGTGCGATTCCCTGATTTCACCATGATTTCACTTCGGTTTTCAAGTCTTTTACTGCGCAAGCGGCTATAACAACGTGTTGGCGAAAAGCGTGATAAGCTTCTAAAAAATTTCAAGATGGATATGTTCCAACTAGGCCAAATCGCAGTTTTGATTCAGTTAAGCTTCTCAAAGGCTCAGTGCTTAGTGCAGACATTGTTCACGTACTTTAAAAAAATAGGTCGTGAGGAGGACATATTGCGCTGGTAAGAAGGGTAGTGAAGGCGAGAAAGAACCACTTTCTCGTCATTGAACCTTATGGCACGCCATTTTACATGCCATGCCACAAGGTTCAATAATAGGGCTTATCTTGTTCCTTACATACATTATTGATATTGTTTTTATTCCTCACACTGCTGAAATAGTCCTCTATGCAGATGATACGAGCGTTTTTTCTTCTATTTTACCTCACCTCGTGGACTCGGTGAACATATAGCTCCAACATTTCTCAGACCGGTTGAGGGATAATTATTTAAACCTAAATGTCAGCAAAACTATATTTATTATATTACATGCCACTAATAAATCAGTTCCTTTATCCCCTCCACTATTATTTAGACGCAGGTATACT
Source organism: Rhipicephalus microplus (assembly GCF_013339725.1). Classification (NCBI taxonomy): domain Eukaryota; kingdom Metazoa; phylum Arthropoda; class Arachnida; order Ixodida; family Ixodidae; genus Rhipicephalus; species Rhipicephalus microplus. The sequence continues at coordinate 8,405,973 of NC_051173.1, forward strand.
GGAACAAGTCTCTCAATATAAATTTCTTGCAGAACGATTCCACGAAAACTTACGATGGACACCACACATAAATTACTTGTAAGCAACATATACCAGACCTTGCTACTAAAATCATTGAAACATCAATTATACTTTCCTTTAATTCATTCCCCTTTCTCTACTTGTGTTCTTATTTGGAGAGTTACGCCACGGTCTTGTCTAAATAGCTTGTATTTCGTGAAAAAAGAGCCCTTCACTTCATTCGTAGCTTATCATACCACGAACACGTGTATTCGCATTTTTAATCAGAGAAAATTCTTTGCATTAGTGAGATATATAACCAGCATCCCTTAGCTCATATTTTTAAAATACATAAATGACTCTGAGTGATCTTTCACTACCTACACTAACAACACTGGAACCTATAACTTTAAACATCCCACTTTTTTGAAATCAAGAACTAGAACTACCTGAGGTCAGCAGCTTTTAAAATGGCAAATTCCTAACTTACTCAACAGTCATCCCCAAGTACTAACTCTGATGATGTATGATTTTTCCATATTGTCATTCAGGAAGTAGCCGAAGATGTACTTCTTAGAGCATGATTGCACTTAGTTATGCTATTTTCTTATATTTGTGGGCATGAAGTATTATATATGTCCCCACTTTTCTGACTATTCGTGTACAAAAACATGTGTTTATTATCCCATATTACACACTGTTGTCCGCACCACTGTTGCCTCTTTAACCATTGTGTTTATTTGCTTTGCAATGACACATGTATGTAATTTAACCCATTTTCCGAAGCCTTGTTGTAATCATTATTTTTATAAGCTCTCTCGTGCATCTTCTCAATTTGATTGTGTTCTTATGTTATTATTTTTTTGCCAGTGCAGTCGCTTTGTATAGAAAATGTATGGTGTGGTGCTAGATGCCTAGTCAGGTAATTCATAATGTCGCGTTTCGTCCCCTGCACCACGGCAATCATTTATTGTAAAATAAATAAATAAAAATTGGTTTAGGGGCCCTTTAATGTAAGGGGTATTACTTCTTCATGCCGCGCGTAGTACAATCCAATGCGCGGTATAGACCTCTACGTGTGGTCCTGCTCTTGTCCTGAAAGAAGGAATCTTCCTTAAATTATGACCAAATGAGTGTTCGGCCACGCGCGTGTCGCACAGATTGTGTTCCCAGAATGACCGAAGAAGTGCCTGGGCGAAAAACTAGACAATTAATACTTAACTCTCTGCTACACGCGGGCAAGTAGCTAGGTTTCTTCTTTTTTTTTCGGAGGGAGCCCAAGGTCTAATTGTTGAAAAGAAAGTATTTTCATGGCAAATGAAAAGTAGAAAGAAAGGAAAGTTGCCCGGGAATATAGAAGGTGCCTTATTATTCTAAGAAAAGGAGAACAAAGTGGAACGCAGCACAATTCAGCGATTGGAAACAAATTTAGACACTGCAGGAAAGCTCGTGCGTGCGCATCATAAAGAATGCTTCCCTACCAAATAATCAGTAACGGGAAAACGAGTGACAAAAAGAAAAACGTGGCTGATCTCCTGATTTGGGAATTGGAATAACACGAAAGTGAAACGTGTCTTCACAGCGGTAGTTAAGCGTTTATTGCGCATTCTTTAGCAAAAACAACAAAATGCAAAGCCACGTGAGGAACAGCAAGCAGCTGGAAACTTTCAGCGCACGCCTCAAGCATGAAGCACGCGCCAAATTAGCATACACAGACGAGCGCGAAGCAATAACTGTCCCAGCTCGACACCCAAAGTGCGCTGTTTAAACAGAAATAAAAACGCAAGAAATGAACGCACAATTACACACAAAATAAACAGGAACAACTGCCACAATTCTTACTTCGTTGTGTCAGCGGCGCGCTTTTTCTAAAAACGCGGCTGCGGCAGCGAGCGAAGTGACCTTCATCTCTCCCGAATTACGAGTCTGATAAGTGCGCGCGAAGGAGAGACCACGCTCTGTGGAGGCGGCGCTCCGTGGAGGCCACGACCAGTAGAGTGCGCCCAACGCAAGCCGGTCGCGCTATCTCTCTACTGATAATAAAAACGCGCTAAGGATTCCGAGCTCTGAGCACCACCAAACGGTGTATGGTGTATATAAATGGCTTGCCATTAGCATCATCGATGACGTACGTTTCATGGCATAGTGGTTAGCGCCCGGCGCTGCGAATCGAGAAGTTGTTGGTTTGACGCCGCGAGACAGAATATTTTCTTCTTGTTTTCTTTTCCTTTGCAATATGATAGCGCTGCCCCGCCGTGGGGGTCTAGTGGCTAAGGTACTCTGCTACTGACCCGCAGGTCGCGGGTTCTAATCCCGGCTGTGGAGGCTGCATTTCTGATGGAGGCGGAAATGTTGTAGGCCCGTGTGCTCAGATTAAGGTGCATGTTAAAGAACCCCAGGTGGTCGAAGTTTTCAAAGCCCTCCACTACAGCGTCTCTCATAATCATATGGTGGTTTTGGGACGTTAAACCCCCCATATCAATCAATCAATATGATAGTGCATATTTTACAACGTCACTTCCGTGACGAATACACGTCAGCGGAGCCTTGGTGACAACCTGGCATAAAATACTTTCGTGTTAAAAAAAAGAGGGTGGGAGAATGCAAGGGAATCGGTCGTCCACTTACGCATGCGCGGCAAAAGTATTATCGGATGCTTTCGCTGCCGAACTTCTCTCACTCTGTCTTAACAACAGGCCTGTGACAAGAACGGGAGCCATCTAATGGCAGGCAGAAATATTTAAACAAACAACACACACATTCGGGAAAACAGCTTTATTGGACAACAAAGAACTAAGACACGGATGCCTCTCTGACACAAAAAAGGCAGGACGGTAGCAATTATTTTAGCAAGAAATTTTAACAAATGACACTGCCAATAGTTTTACCGTTTAGTGAAGGTCAACGCAAAAAAAAACAAAAAAGTCGCCCGCATCTTCCCGAGCGGAGAACTCAAGCAAATGTGTCGTAGAGGAGGATGGGGGTATTTTTCAGGATTGTTCTCCAGGAATAATAAGTTGGTAAGAACCCCTCTGAACTGGTGGACGGGTGACCTCCCAAAACTGTGATGGTTTGCCTTTTACGAACGACACAGCATTATTAAAGTGGTAACTTCTCACACTCGGCATAGTAGGTTGTAAACTGCTTTTGAGTTTTAACTGCTCTTCTGGTAGAACATCAATAACAACAAAGAGACAATAAAGTCAAGGAAAGCATCGAGAATGTTACTTCTGGTAATTACGATGTGAATGCGAAGAATGTAAAGTAGATGAAAAGATAATTTCTTCCTGATAGGAACCAAATTTGCGACCTGCAGGATGATGACCACTACTGCGCGGCTCAGTTGGCAGAAAACATCAGACGCATTATTCGAAGATCGCAGGTTCGGTCTCTGCCAGCAACAAGTTATCTTTTCGTCCACTTTTCCGTCTCAAAATTTATGTTACAATTACTACTAATCACATCTTCTGTACTTTTATTGTTCGTGTTGTGTGTTAACACTCAGTAATATTGTGGTTAACAAACTTTAAAAGTTCCGGTCTTTGGTTACTTTGATAGAAGTTTGACATAATTCTTTGGTTGGTCTGCCGGCGAGGTGGGAGCTCCGAAAACACCTCAGGCTACCCGTCGGGCTCTCTCCGGTAGATTTCGATGACAGGTGGTCCTTCGGCAGGGCCTCCAGCGTTTCACTTGCGTCTAAAGGCGACCGTTGCGACCAGGATCAAGCTTGCGTCTCGCAGGTCAGCATTCAAGCACAGTAACCACTATTCCATCGCGGCAGCATAGCCTGAAGCAACGCTCGTGTTCTTAGAGAAAATGGAGCGATTTTAGAATAATAAGTACGCTAGCATCGAAAACCGCTGAGCCGTCTCTAACGCGAATGCTGATATAAGTGGAAAAGCAGCAATTACGTGCGTTTGGCAAAAAGGCGAAAAAATAAATGTATTTTGTTCTCTGCTGTGCGACAGCATTATGCAGCTGTTCCTCTACTCTCTGTCAATCATCTGCTGGCGAATTAACCGACTGCCCATTACCTAAGTGTTTTTTACTTGTTTATTTATTTTGTTTTAAGGGCGAAGCACCTTATAGGATATAGGCTTGTCCATTGTCCACCGGTGACGATGTCGCTGATGACGACAAAGAAATTAACCACATCTTCTCAAAGGTAACACTGGTGGGATGCGAAAGAGCAGCGTTGCGCATTGGTGGCGTCACGGGTTGAACGGGCTAACGCGGATGCTGCGGTGAGCGTTGGAGGATACGTTTGAAGCGATGGCTGGCGTAGGTCTTGTCGTTCCTTCAAAGTGGACATGGACGCTGGATCGGAGCTGGCTCGCATTTCACCTCGACTATCACGGCGCCGCAATTTTTTCATATAATTGGAATTTAAGCGTACTTAAGACGTTTGCGTGCCCCTCCCCCGAAATTTTCCCACAAGGATGTTTGCGACCCCCCCCCCCCCCAAAAAAGTATGTGTAAAATTTTACACATACTCGAGATATTTGCGTGCTTAAAATGATTTCGTGCTCCACCCCCCGAAGTTTTCACACATACTTAGGGCATTTCCATGCCACCCAAAATTTTACAAATACGTAGGAGGTTTTCGTACTTCGGATGTTAACATGCCCCCCTCCCCGAAATTTTCGCACATGCTTAAAATGTTTGCACATTTGAGATGTTTGCGTGCCGCTGCCCAAAATTTCTACATATACTTAAGATGGTTGCGTGAAAAGCAAAAAAGTGGCCATTTCAAGGGGGTGCTCCTCCTGAAATCAAAAAGAGTCCTCCCCCCCCCCCCCCTTCCATTCGCCTCTGAAAAAAATTCATGGCTACGCGCCTGGGACGTTTAGGGCAAATGTTCGACGATTCAGAATACGATGTACTATACTACGAAAAAGCATTAAGCTGTCCAAGTTTCCGTCAGCGTGACGCTTACGAAAAGAGGTTAACGGTTCGGAGTACTTTGTGTGTTTGAAATTAATTGTACATGCGTTCGAGCGCTACACGCACGCTACTATAGGACAGCTGTAAGCTGTCCCGGTGAAACAAATAAATATGTCACAAGAACTATTGACAGAATACTTACTGAAATTTTAGTGGTAGCGCCAAAGCAACTCTGGCAAAGTATTGCGACTGGGTAGCAAACTAAATAACCAGACAAAATAACATAGCTAATTCTGGAAGCCTCCCAACTCACACAACTATGTACTGCAAGTATTTTAAAGTCACCAAGTTCATTCCTATCTAAATCTAAACAAAGAAGTGTGGGAAACAGCCCTGATGCATTTAGAGCTTTTCTTTTATTTGAAAACAAGAAAATGCTGTGCACGGAATAAAACAAACTTAAGAATAAGCCCTTTTTTTTTTTTGTTCTAGCACATGTGATAAAATGTTCTATAACAACGCAAGCACGCTGCAGCTATCTCACTTACGAAATTACCTGCGGTGGCGTTACCATACAAAAAAGGGCGATGTTGGATAGAATAAACTTTTATTGGATCCTACAAAACTCAGATCATTGCTCCGCGAGCTGCTCCGACGTCGGGACCGACAGGCCGAGAACTTCAGTAGCTTCGCGGGATGGTGGTCAGACCTGGTGAGGCTCTGCCCAGGCGGCGCTGCGATAAACGTCGCCACCAGCGCCCTCATCACCGCGCTGGCCATGACTGGGCAGTGCAAGGAACCGTTCGCAAGTGAACGTCCATAGGTCCTTCTCTTTCTTTCGTGTTGAGACGTGATTTCCTGAATATCCAGGACATGGAAAGATTCTTACGTCAATATAACCTCGCTTCAGAAGAGTAGGAAGCTGATCAAAGTGAACTGCGGGTACAATTAAAAAGATATTTCGGTTACTTGTAATCTAAGTGGAAGAGAGCATCGCACGGCATGGAGTTCGAGGAGGGCGATTTGACGTGCGTTCGGTAACGCCTAAACGCGTAAATTTAGGCATACGCATGTGGCCAAAGCGATGGAGTGCATACACGAGCAATGTGTCTTACGATTAGTGGTACGAAGCTCACCGGCACGAACTGCCCTGGTGATTTTCGCCTTTGCGATTGCATGCTCCTTCCGTCGCTCGCTTCTTGTGCGCTGAAATGCTTTATTACGCATCCTATACAATGTTTTGTTGACGGTTGTCTTCCATTTGTATTTACTGCAAATGGGAATACATTCGTGTACACTTTCTCGGTGTACAACGAAAGGAAAAACCGAGGTCCCCGAGAAAGCTTCGGCAATCGCGGAGACCAACTGCAAGAAAAACCTGATAGCATGATCGTAGTCATGACCAGCATTTTGCGATTTACTTGTATGGCATAAATGTTCATGTTTGCTATAGGTAAAGTGCAGAACTGGGAACCTTGAAAGCCTACGTGCGTGATGCTGTGTGAAGGCAACCACCCCAGATTATCGGCGGTTGTGGCGTGTGCGAACTTTATCGCGCGCGTCAGCAGTCTATATACTGTTGCACGGCGCGCACCGCGAACAGAGGCTGTGTTCAAAGTTACCACGGTTCTCCATCTAAGCTACGGGTCTCCGTCTAGTCTAAGTTACCACGGTTCTCCGTCTAAGCTACTCAAAACCAAAAACAGACGGCCGACATTATCACACTTCATCATGTGACTGCCTGTGGATAACGTGAATAATTCGCTTACCCAACACGTCCACAACCACCCATATCCAGCGCTCTCGCTGTTCTGCTTAACTACAGGTATGGAAATCGGGAAACCTGATGTCCTTTACGTCCGTTTCGATTCACAACGCAACAGTAACGTTGACTGAGGTCTTTCTTCGTAGAGCACGGAGCTGTTGCGTCTGCTTGTCCTTATCGTTCTGGCGAGTGAACCAGCACGCACGTAATAGTGGTTTTGTGACGCGTCCGACTAGCGGAAAGAATATTGCATCTTTTTTTTTCTAGCTGTTCAATGCACAAGCACACCTAATATTTAGCTCAATCATTGTTTCGCCCGTGCTAGTTGCACCTGGTTGTGTAGCAAACTGTGCAAGGAATTCGGACTTTGCACTACCCGAAACTGCATCGACAGGTGCACTACGTGTCTGCGAAATTCCAGAGCCTGACTTCAATTGATCTATGGCCCAAAGTTGCCAAGTCAAGGATGGGCTGCGGAGTGCCGCCTCTCATTTGGCAGAGGTGATGTTAGGTAAAGAGCGATTTTGACACAAAGCTGTTACGCGTCAGCCCAGTCAGTGACCTTTTCTCTCCTCTGTAACGTTCCTTCCCCCTTCTCCCCTTCCCCAGTGCAAGGTAGCCTACCTGGGCTCAGCCCTGGTTAACCTCCCTGCCTTTCTCCTTGTGTTCTCTCTCTCTCTGCCAGAGCATGTCATGTAGCGAAGCTATTTTCTCACGATATGGGCGGAGGTTGCTTGGACATTGTTCACGTTCAACATTTGTGAGATAGGATACGTATAGGTTTGCAATATCCTCAATGTACAAAGCTTGTGGTCTATTGAGATTTTGCGATATGGGAGGAAAGTTATTCAGGATAAAAGTGTTTAGTGAGCTCTTTACTATATATACGTTGTGGAAATTTCTCAGATATCCCCATCCCCGTTCAAGCGCATGCCCTGAGTGTCGCGGTTGGCGAGGCCTCGCGCCGCCTTGCGTGCTGCTCAAAGGGGCCATGACACGGTCACCCAGCCGTCTAGAGTTTTCAGCGAGAACGAGAAGTAGGGGGTCTTCTACACCTATGCAGATGTGAAAAGTGGGCTATAAAAATATTTCTGTTCAAAACAATCCCTAAAAGTCGGCGTCTGTAAACGACGCCAAACGTTGGCAACCACCCTTTTACCATGGGGCGCGTGACTTCTTATGCAGTAAGGAGCCAAAACCGTCGTTATCTATCAAAGCCTCAGCCGCTGCAAATCGTTAATATTGAATGCCGAATCGCGGAAAGCCGCAATGTCTCGTTTTCACGCGCAGCTCATCACATACGCACAAAAATGTCATTCGTCGCATTGCAGACGGTCGCACAGCTAGATGTTTGTTACGTCACGGCTCGAGAGCGCGCCAGGGTTGCTCGACTGTGCGGCCGTTCGCTCGTTTATAAAAATTTTTAGTTATACAATATTCACTCGACCTATTGCACTAAAATTTCGCGAACCTACTTGTAAATGAACAAGGCATAACCCCCATAACACAGATTATGATCGAACATTAAATGTCATGTCCCCTTTATTTGAGGTTGGGAGTGAAATCTGATTCATCCCTTATGAGCAGGGAACGAACTTAACAGTTGATGAGCAATAGAAAAGGCGACGACTCTGGTTGGAATAACAGAGAGGTAAGCTATAGCTCATATATACTCATGTTAAAAGAGTGGGCTTACAAGACTGTGCACAAGAGAAGTCCAGCCCACACAAACGCGTTGCCTTGGCTTATCTCGTTTCCGTGTCTGCTCACCCAGTCCTGTATCATTAAGGCTTGGGTATTGTGGTGTTATTTTTTTAAGAATAACCTAAAGGGTCGTGCCAAACTACTACAGCACGCACACATATAGAAGCCGGTTCACTGTTGCATTTGAACGCATGAAGGACAGAGATATATCAAGAGGGAGCTCGGGAAAATGTGCGAAAGTGGGGCTTTTTTTCCCTCAGGGCACTCGTCTTATACGGTGATTGCCGAGCAACAACAGGTGGCGTCTTACGCTGTTCCTCACACCGATCACAGTTCGTGAGACGTGTAAGAAAACACGAGCACGTCGTGTGGTCATCTGCCCAGAGATGCCAGCACCATTAGGACGTTGGATGCCGTCAGCTTAGCGGACGTTCTTGCTCGCTGAGAAAAGACTTCCCTATAGGGCTGTACGCGAAAGTCCACCGCTTCCTCTGACCTTTCCGCTAATTTGTGCGGCCGAATAAAGCAAGTTTCTCACAGCCGTGATACGCTTCGAGGAGTCCACAGGAGGTATACGCTCGCTCATTAGACGAAGGCAGTTATTAACTCAAGGTATATTTTTGTGTCATGCGCCGCCTTCATCTCAAGCGATGCGCCGGGCCCTATGTGCGGTCATGAAACTACCGGTCAATCTCCGTAATGTTGCCTCGCATATCATGCAGAGCACAATGATTACAATCCAACTAACCTATGTTCATAGCGAATGTCTGGTGAGCACGAACAATCGCGGAATCCTCGTCTCTATTAGTACCAAGACGATCCGCTTTCATACGGATTACCGCACGAGAGCCAAAGTAATGGGCCTCTACCAGATACCTATCGTAACCCACGATGCTTTAATAAGCTAAGTCAGTGATAATCAACGGCTGTCTTATGTGTAGCTAGAGTGAAACCATCAAACAAAAAGCACGTTCAAGTTCGCTATCGCAACATAACCATTCCCGCAAGTTAATAAATTCTTAAATGAAGGCCAATGGAATTTCGAAATTAATTCCTCTTGAAGTTCAAGGCTGCCCATCCAGCGCATACTATTAACGTAAAAGGATTACGTGCCTCGTGATAGGCCGACTTCTATAAACGTGGCGTGGAGTGTTAAAACACCCGTGACTCTTGATAAAGCTGAAATATCGATCAGTGTTCGGAGTCTACATTGAAACCAGACATGTGTACTGCGTGACGGTCACGTCGTCTAACGCAGAGTCACGCCAGTGTTTGAAATAATTTTGTAAAAACAAACTCATTTTGGAGCCAAAATGATGCACGAGGAAGAATTAGTGGGCGTAATATTTCGTGCCAGACGCGTAAAATCGCTGCAGGTGTCCCACCACGTGTACTGCGCATCGAGCAAATAGCGCTAAGGTCTCTTCTCAATACGCAGGGCTCAGCGATAATTCATCATCATCATCAGCAGCAGCATCATCATCATGAGCAGCAGCAGCAGCAGCAGCAGAGAGATCTGGAGCCCCAGCAAAGTATGCAGCTACTATAGGTTGACGTATTCATAAGCGTTCGCACAGGGGTGGGGGGTTGCCAAGGGGGGGGGGGGGGCAGCCGCGCCCCTAGTGATCTAAAAGAATCACATAAGTTTGCCGAATACTTTGACTGACTAAGGGGGAAGGGGGGAAGCTGCGACACCCCAGAAAGTAATGTCAGTAAGGCTATTAAAACTAATTTATTGATTGTATCGTTACAGGTGTTGAAAAACTTAAAAAAAGAAACTTCTTTTGTGCTCATACACTGGCTCCAGCGTGTCTTCCAGCTTACAATTGCATTGCAGTTGTCCTCCTTGGGAATGACCTTTGATGCGGCGGTGCAAGCTGCTCTCACCCCATCCACTGTCCCAGTATGATTGCCTTTATGGGGGGGGGGGGGGGGGTTGCTGCGTAGAAAAGAGAAAGTAAAAAGCAGGGGTGAGCCATGTCCGGTCTGTACAGCGGCTTGGGGATTATTAACACCCTGCTTTGAACAGGTAGTCGGGAACGATGCAGGCTCTGTGTGCCGGCCAGTTATTATGGTGCAACTCTCAGTTGTCTGCGATGTCGTGCAAGATGCCTCGGACCCTGTGTTTCAGTCTTTCGAAGACTTCCACAAAACATTTGAAGCTCACAGTGGGTCCAGGTTCGACAAACTAGTAATGATCGTGATGATACAATTGATGAGCGTGATCTCGAAGTTTAATTTGCTCATCCTGACATTCCTCTAGCAAGAGAACGAGGGCGTGTGCCGATACGATGATCGCCTTTTGGTCCCTGCAGATCATATTCAAATACCCGATTCTCGTCACCTATAATGACGTTGTCCAAAAATTTTCGATCACGTTGGCACATGTCGAGGTTTTCTTGGCACGTTGCAACGCGGCGTGATTTATTGGTGGGCACTTGTGGAATGATTTTTGCACACTTTCCACATGCCAGTATCGCTTGAAACGATTGCATCAACTTAAGCTTTCCAAACATGTCGGTCATTAAATGAACACCTAGTCGCCGGTATGAATTCAAAAGTTTTTTATTGAACGTCACACGTCACATTGTCAGCGAGAGTTGCTGTTAATGGCTACTTTTCGACCCGTTTGGCGACGAAAATTTCTAGTTGGCGCCATGGCTATTTTTTTGCTACTTTGAAACTTTTTCTTTTACTTCTTCAAAATGGTTTTATTTATAAGCAAATAGTAAAGAGTATGTTCATAATACCACTCCTGTTCTATTTCGCTACCAATTCGGCGGCAATATTAAATGACACAGTCACTTTAGCTACATTTGGCTTGAGTTGTGGCGCCTTTTAAATTCCATTCAAAGGTAACCCTGTTGTCAGCCGTGGTGGTAGCGAATGGCCATCCGCGGTCCTCATCTTCGACCTCTTTCCCTTCTTCCGAAAATGCTTTTTGCCACCAAAACAATTGCCGATCTGTCAGGGCATGCTCGTTGTAAGCAGCCTCGTTGATAACAACAGCTTCTACGGGCCTCTTGCAAAGTTTAACGCAAAACTTGGTAACAAATCTTTGTCCTTACGAGCGCTTTGTTCTCACTTGTCCGAGAATAATCGAAAAGTCTGACGCATAAGCCCGCTCTATACACTCTCCGATGCTCGGAGAGCTCTGAATGACAGGGCGCTTTAGCTGGGTTACCCGATACCAGTTTTAACCGGTTACTTCATGCTCTGACGCACAGTTGGATCGTAACAAATTCACTGGCATTACTTTCAGGATAGACCCTGTATGTTACATCACTAAAGTGTTCCCATTTTAAAAACTGGCCCGTATCTGCATGTTAAACTGCAAATGTCATTTAAAGACTATAGCCTTGCGTCTGGAGAGAGTGAATAAAACGTTTATTTGATGTTCTGCGCAAGAAAATCGGTGAATCGTATTCTGGAGGCGCTGCGTTAGAGTGCCTCGAGTGTGTGACGGAGGTGAACGAGCGCATCAAGTCACGTCACACGTGAGACATCAGCGCTATCTGGCAGTTATCTTGGAAAACCAAGCGCGCGGCGTACGCGCCCGTCTCTGAGGTAGTAAGGCGTAGAATTCAAGGCGACGGGTAGGTGCCATTACGGTATTATCTTAGCAAAGCGTTGGAAACACTTGCCTTTTCGTGCAAGCGTTGCATGGTCAGCGCAGCGTGATAAATGCTACGGTCCTTGTAATTATGTATGCCTTTTCTAGTATATAAAGACTCCCATGCAGAATATTCACGTGTTGTTATGGGGCCTCAGATATGCGCAATAATTGCTTTTTAATATACAATCGCACAAGTATGAACGCTGAACCTTGAGCAATATTGGTGGGCGCTGAGGATAGGGTTGGTCGTTTGGAGTATTGTCTGGTGCCGTTTAGAGTACCGTTAGGGGTGGACAAACAGACAAATATACAGACAAACAGACAGACAGAACAGTACAAAAATTTTGCGTTGAAGGTCCCTAAGAAGAACTATCGCCTTTAAGAAAATCATACCACACAATCCAGTGGTCACAGTCATACAAAGACAAAAGTGGCTGCATATAGGGCGTTCAAAGGGGGTATTTAATGCAAAAATTATGCTTTTTTTGTTGCACACCATTTGTCTTACATGGGTGCAAACAGACTTTCCCTTGCTTGTGTTAAAAGAGCATCTCCCAAATTGCTTTTGCGGCTATTTGCCAACCAGGCAACTTAGGGTTCCTTATGCTCCTTATGAGTTCTTATGAGCAACTGCGGGAAATTTGAGGTCGTATACGACGTTGATCAGTGCTAAAGGTGTACCGGTAAGTAGACGTAAGAAGTTGTTGCTTTAACATCTGTTGTGCCGAAAAGTGTTTGTCGTTCTAAGCTTTAGTACCATTTTAGTCCGAAAATAAGCGCACGGTTGTCGAGCCTGCAGATATATGGTGTAGTCATATGACATAGTAGTTGCATAGGCCACCACGACTTTTCCTTCGATGGCAAACAACGTGATATTTCACACCACTCCAGGAATTAACGGTCTTTATTTACACTTGCTTCGTTTGTTTCTTGTTTTTGGCTGCACCCTGTTTATAACGGTATAATATCCACAATATTGAATAAACTAAGAAAGAAAGTTTTATACTTGCTGACTTCACTTTATCAGGATTTCAAACAGTTCTGCTTGTTGTTTACGCTTGCTTCATTTGTTTTTTAGTTTTGGCCGCACCCTCTTTATAACTGTATAATATCCACAATATTGAATAAACAAAGAAAAGAAAGTTTTATACTTGCTGACGTCACTTTATCAAGATTTCAAATAGTTCTGCTTCTATTGTCCTACGGCACAGCCGGTTCAAATTTTAAGTGTCAATTACCACGTTATGCTTGAAGTAGGTACACTATCTTAGCATAGAGGGAACATAATTAGCTGTTTGTTATGTTTATAAGTCATGGTAATCGTTGTGTATACTAACTAAAAATCGAAACAAGGAAACAGAAGGCAGTAGCCGGATAGGCTATATCTACAAACGTGGCTAATTGCAGTAGTTAGTACACACATCAGCGTGAAATTATTGACAGATTCTCTATCGAGCTCATTAGTAAGCTTGATTCAATAAGGCGGGTAGAAGAAACCCTTATTGCGGCCATACATCGCACCGAAGTACCAGGCGGTGCTCGCTGGGTCCGAGCAATTTGTCGTCGCTGCGGGGGGTCTCGCCACGGAAGCTCGCAGAGCACCGCGTCACGCCTTGCGCTAAAGCAGCGCGCGTATGCGATTCTGCGATCACGAGGGCTAATTAAAAAGTAAATTGATTGCGAGGGCTTCTTAAAGTAAGAACGCCATAATAAAAAGCACTAACGATGCCTGGCTCTTCAGAGTGTTGTCACGCCGAACCTCGACGGAAGCGCTCGCGGTATATCAGCCACGGCAAACAACCGCAGAAACGCCGTAGGTGCAGCGATGTGCCCCGGGAATCCATCAAACTACACACAAGCGAACTAGCGCATGGCGTTCACGCTGCTACCGATTTGATAGGCGCGCAACACGGGCTACCGGTGACGGGGCGCCGCGCACGTATCGGTGGCGAGCCTCCTTAGCGTGAGTGGCAGCCTCGATGGGTTGGAGACGGGCGTAAAACACGGCGCGAGCCGGGCTTTCGGCGCGGAGGCGTTGCATGGGACGTCCCGACGCCGGAACCATCTCGGTGCAGTGACGGCTGGCCGCGCGACACGTTTGCGGCGTCACGCCTATCGTCCGCGTGAACCGCCCAGCTCGCCGTTTGCGGTCGGGCCCTTCTAGGGGGTATTGGGTCGGAGAATTTGACACCTCGTTGGCCACGTTCGCTGAAATAGCCGAAGGTGCTGTAGAGGCGAGCGTCTACGCCATTTAAGCCAGCTCAATTGGTTGAAGAAAATATTGGCACGGTCATCGGCATGAACTCTATCGTAAATGGCGAGGTCGTTGCGTTGATTATTTGTGTTCAAAAAGCCGCACGGTCATCTATGAAAAGGTAGATTATGTCAGTAACACACATGAAAACATACAATAAACAATTGTACATATGCGTATAGCAAATGACATTCGTTTTGCGCGTACTTTTCTAGGTGGAAATTTTTCATGTGGTGTTTCGCGACGAGCGAAGTCTTGGACATCGGATCGCCTGTAAGAAAAGGTGCCTACAGAGAAATGAGGTGCTGGAAGTAAGCATGCCTGTATGCATCGCGCAGAAGAGAATGAAGTCGATCAGCTCATGTGTCAGTTACCGAATCGAACATGCTCCAGTAGCGAGACGTACAATAGATGGGAAAACTTTAGGTTAAAGAAATTCTTCCGGCGAAAGTGAAATCCTCAGTCCAGTGCCCCTGTGGCCTTACCATATTGCGAGCTCTGTCGATCGGCCTGAGCTGTTCTTAGGATTCGAGCAGGACAGCGCAGCCTCCCACTGATCCGGTGTGTGTGTGTGTTGTTGCTTAGCATTACCTTTGAGTGTCGACAGGCCCGTGTTACGTGATGAAAAGTCGGGTGTTGTTCGCATAGCGGACATTTGCTGTCATATTTGCCGGATTGATTTTGCCGAGAAGACTAAGGTTGGGGTACGTATTAGTCTGCAGCTGTCTCCAGGCACCTACTGCTTCCTGCGGAGCTCATTGAAGGGCGAGGGGGTATATCCTCCTCTGGGCTTTCTGGAGCTCTAAAATTGCTCCATCGCGTCTAGTAACTGTGGCTGGTTACTCGTCGTTGTGTGCCCCCCGGTCGACGTATGCTGGGGCATTGGCGTCGGCAAGCTCATCCCCGGTCACAGTTTCATGCATTGATTGATTGATATGTGAGGTTTAACGTCCCAAAACCACTATATGATTATGAGAGACGCCGTAGTGGAGGGCTCCGGAAATTTAGACCACCTGAGGTTCTTTAACGTGCACCCAAATCTGAGCACACGGGCCTACAACATTTCCGCCTCCATCGGAAATGCAGCCGCCGCAGCCGGGATTCGAACCCGCGCCCTGCGGGTCAGCAGCCGAGTACCTTAGCCACTAGACCACCGCGGCGGGGCACAGTTTCATGCATACCACCCAGAAATTTCTATACATTAAAACTATCATGCAGTGGAAGTTGCGTCGACTAAGCATTCCGCCTTTTGATGAAGTGCCTTCGGTTTTTTTCTTCCTTGCTATCTAAACTCAGGTGTTCTTTTTTGTCTCACTCGACATCCTACTGTTGATTCCAGCGCTTGCAGACCACTGGAAGATGAAAAAGTGTCAGCAGGAACAAGGAGAGAAGCGAGGGACACCAGTCTAGTAGCATGGTCTTCATGGCCTCTACAGTGTAAATAAAAGCCCTTTTTAGCCATCTCGACGGAATCGAGTTCTTCTACGGCTGCGCTACGCCATATCGCACACAGTAGTGCATGAAATAGAGAACCGTCTTTTTCATGGTGAAGCTGTGTACCTCTACCCCGCAACAATTTGGTTTCCGTAGACAAAAAAAAAAAAACAAACGTCATGTCTCTAAACCACCTACATACTGGATATTGCCACGGGCATGGAATGAGGCTGCGCGGGCTCCATTATAGATATGCGCCACTTTTAAACCGAAGAGATAACAAAGAAGAAAAATAAGATGGTAAGGTCGTGTTTCTAGAGATCTGTTTGGCTTGACGTCCAGTGTTCCCGTAGAGAGAGGTTCTGTGTCATTCATACGAACGTGATACTCCCTGGTGGGGGTGCTGGGTAGTGTTGTATGCACAACAGCTGTTGCGCCAGTGTCAACGAATGCGCTGAACACCAGAAGTTTCAGTATGCCCACTTTTAACTTGAGGTTAATGGAGACGCCACACGCACTTGGTTTGAAAATCATGAAGCTACCATGGAAGCGTTCTGCATTCAACTACTGAATACCTTCCGACGTGCTGACTGAAAAGAGCGAGCATAACATCTCCTCACTTAAAGGAATCAGAGGCCAAACGAAAGCGTTGTCATACTCCTTGAGGAAATGCCTCGGCTATTCCAGCGTTATTGATATTCAAATTGTTCTTTATTGCACACATATCTGATACAAACTATGCGCAGTCTGTAAGACTCCATGTCTATAGGCTGTTGGGGGTCCCATTATAAATATTCATGACCGAAACTCTAGAACATCGACTTATTTAAACAGAAACGAAAAATCAAATTCGGTATCATCATTTAATAAATAATACTTAGCTAGCAACAATGCCCTGAATTTGTTTAAACAAAAAGAAAAGAAAAGAAAGGTGCATGACTTGTACTGAACACAAATGTTTGCTTATTAATGGTGTACAGATCTGCAGAATGAAAATTGAAATGTAAAGTATCAATAGTCCTCTTCATTAGCTTAATAAAGAGAACAAGGATATTGCAACATCTTGCAAAAACACAAGACACATAAAAAGTGATATACATATATACATTTATGACAAAGAAGCAGACAACCCAAAGTAACAATCAACTTGAAAAGCAGAGAAATCTACTTGACCGCATTTTTTCATTGATATAGAACAGTTCTGGGTGTTCTTTACACGATGCTGTATCCTATTACAAACTTCCACTCCAGTGTATTGTAGTTGACGCTTGCTGTAGGGGGTTTTGTGGGAGGTACATTGAAATTTTTAAAGCTTGTTAGGCATATGCTTGCTCTCGTGCACTTCCCTGCTAGCATATAGGCGCGTGATCCTTGCATTTTGATCAGGGACGCTGAGGGCAATCGGAGAGGTGGACAGACGAGTCGACGAAAGCGTTCGCTGTAGACTCGTGTACAGCTTCAACGCCCCGACGACACTTTGAGCTCCGAGTGGTTTAGGTGGAATTATTGAAGGTAGACGCCGCATAAATATTTGCAGTCAGTCATGGAGCACAGCGCTCAGTATTCACTTTAATAAAGGGAACCACAAAACAAGCATCAAAACCACATTCTAGATTATTAGGTTCCTGTAAACATCAGGAACACCCTTGCCCTTGTTCCCGGTAAAGGAGAGGTTTCAGTTGTTTTGCACTTCACGCGAGGGCTTCGAATGACATCAAATAGCCCTAGATTCCTTCCTCCAGCGTGCTTTTACCGCTTTCATGCATAAAAGAGACGCCTGCCTAGCAGCCCATTCTGTTCATTCGAGGACGGCCACGGGCACACCACGCAAACTCAAAGAAATCAGAAGAACCACGTGACTACAATGCTCGACGAAAGCAACCAATTCGTCTTGTCTAAATTGGTCGTGAAACCAACCACGGTCTAACACATTGACCAGAAAGTGATTATCCCCGCGTTCGTCCATGCATCCGACCCTGTGTCCGTCCACGCGTCAATCCATCCGTGCAGCCATCCGTGCGTCCGTCCATGCATCTGTCTGTGTGTCCGTTCGTTCATCTATAGTCAACACTCCAAGTACCACCACCTCGCATCTTTTCATCATAGGATGGATGGATAGATGGATGTGGCCGTACCCTTTAGATCGGGCGGCGGCTAACGCCACCTAGCCGTGATACTTAGTGAACTAACCATTACAGCTATCTTTTTTTTCCTTTAAATAATGAAGTTGAGGATTCGTACTTCGCAGTGAAGGGTTTAATTTTCACTCGTGCCTTGACTTTAGCCACAAATCAGATAACCTCCTTCTAGTTAAGTCTACCCGCATAAAGTCTATTTTGCCCTCGCTGTCCCTAAATCCCAGTGCTTTGAAAAACTCTGCGCCATCATTCTGAATTATAGAGTGAAGCCCTTTACAGAACATTATCAAGTGTTCGGCAGTTTCTTCTTCCTCTCCACACGCACTGCATACTGTGTCGACCCCTTCGTATTTGGCCCGATATGTCTTGGTTCGCAGTACTCCCGTCCTGGCCTCAAACAGTAGAGAACTACCCCGAGTATTATCATAGATCCTTTCCTTGGCAATTTCCTGCTTAAAAGTTCGATAGATCTCTAGTGCGGACTTCTTAATCATGCCCATTCTCCACATGTCAGTCTCCGTTTCCTTCACTTTCTTCTTGACCGATAGTTCTTTTTGGTTTGGCCACCTGCTGTTTTCTAAGTATTTACCAGTCAACTTCCTGGTTCGCTTCCTCCATTTTGTATCGACATTCTTCATGTACAAGTAGCTGAAAACCTTCCTAGCCCAACGCTCTTCCCCCATTTCTCTCAATCGCTTTCTTATTCCGCATATGCACCGCCATCCAGCGGACATTCCAAGGACTAAACGAGAGGTGGCACACGCACGCTTTCTTACGTCTTGCGCTTCGCGTCTACTTCTCACCTTTAACCACCTCGAGTTCATGGTATATACTAGTTCACTGTATTTATAGCACTGCGGCCCGACGCTCGCTAAACCTTTCTAAAACCAAGGAGGTTATGCCCAGCAAGTATAACGTAGCAACCCTTTTTTGTCAGATAGTGCTCAATGTACATGCCAATGGCTGATCATGGGGAATGAGAGACAGGAGAATTCGGATTTTAGTTAACGGGCACGCTGCAAATTTTTTCATTGTTCAACAACGCACAGGAGAAATCTCCTACCGGCGCCGCCTTGCAGGTCAAAGCGTGAGACATGTTACGCACTACTACGAGGGACGAACGGGTGCCACTTTAAGAAGCTTCAGCCCTAAAATGAAGTTCGGTATTATCATGCAAGAAATAATGTTTAGCTAGCAACAACGCCCTGAATTTGATTAAACAAAAAAAAAGAGAAAAGGAAGGTGCACGACATGTAGTGAACATAAAGGTTTGGTTCATAATGGTGTACTGCATAATGAAAATTGGAATTGAAAGTATCAGTAGTTCTCTTTATTAGCTTAATAAAATAGAACAAGGATATTGCAACGCCTTGCAAAACACAAGACACATAAACAGGAATAAATATTTATGATAAAAAAGCAGACAACGCGAACTACCAATCAGCTTAAAAAGCAGAGATCTACTTGACCGTATTTTTTCATTGATATACACAAGTTATGGGTGTCCTTTATACGATGCGGTATCCTATTCTAAGCTTCCCCTCCGGTATATTGTAGTTAATTTTGTGGGTGGTACATTAAAGCTGTTAAAGCTCGTTAGGCATATGCTTGCTCTCGTACGCTTCCCTACCAGCATATATGCGCGTGCTACTTACATTTTTATCTGGGACGCTGTGGGTGGGCAATCGGTGAGGTGGACAGACAAGTCGACGAACGCGTTCGCTGTACAGCCTCGTGTACAGTTTCAACGCCCCACCGTCACCTCGACCTCCGTGTGGTTTAGGTGTTATTTAATGATTGAAGGCAGACGCCGCATAATTATTTGCAATCAGACATGCATGCACAGCTCTCAGTATTCGCTTTAGTAAAGAGAACCGCAAAACAAGCATCAAAAGCACATTCTGGATGATTAGTTGCCTGTAAAGATTGGGAACACCCTTGCCCTTGTTTCCAAAAAAGGAGAACTTCACGCGAGGGCTTCGAATGACGTCAAACGGCCCTAGCTTCCTTCCTACAGCGTGTGTTTACCGCTTGCATACTTAAAAGAGAGACCTGCCTAGCAACTCATTCTGTTCATTCGAGGATGGCCCCGGGCATACCACGGAAACTTAAAGAAATCAGATGAACTGCGTGAATACACTGCTCGACGAAAGCAACAACTTCGTCTTGCCTAAATTGGTCACGGTCTAACGCAATGACCAGAAAGTTATTATCGCTACCTTTACTCTAATTAAATATTAAAGTAAAAAAATTACACCATCTTCATCTCAAAAAGAGCTCAATAGAATGTGAAGCAACTATTCTAAGGAATTGATAAAGTAGTAATACCCCCTCCTCTTATCAGAATGTGCGGTGTTTGATTCAGCTTCGCTGGACATTCGCGCTCGCACAGCGCCGTATAGCAGCCATTGTTTTCTCGATGGAAAGGTCCATTTAACCACTAATACGGAATGTTAGGTTAGGCGAGCCAAACAACCCACGCCACGCGGAATTTATCGCTGTGTCTTCCCACTCTCTCATTCACTAGATATGCGCAAAAAGTGTAATAAACAAAGAAAGAATGAGATATAATATCAAAGTTTAGACAAGTTCAGCCACTACGCCTGTGTATTTTGGTAGATTGCTCAGCGCGCCTTCGCAGACGCAATGCTCTGTTTCTTATTTCTTAACTGCCTTCGTTTTTCTCGCCACTTACAGCCACACCTCCGAGTTTTCCCGAGCCATTCCCTCCATATAGCAAACACATTCCCGGCGGTAATACATACACCGACTCAATCAACCACTAGATTGAGATGTGAAATTCAATAACGAATGGCGTACTAGTATTGGGGTGCATGGTTCGTTCAATCAAGGACGTGACAGGCAGCAAAAGTTTTCTTGTATACATCAGCACTCTACACGCTCGCTATTTGCTTCGCAACGTCTCGAAGAGCCGTTTAGTGAACTCACTCACTCCCGAGCTCCCTCAGCCATTCTCACTTACACACGCATTTATTCTCTTGAGACTGTACATAGTTTAGTCGAGCATGAGTGAGTTTCCTTTGCTTGCGCTGTGAAGACAGACGCATAGTTCAACGACTCAGGTGGGAGCGCATTAAGAGCCGATTCTGCAAGGACGTGCCTCCGTTCTATTTCTCTCCGGAGTGACACTTCGATTTCGCCCGCGGCTTTTGTCGGCGGCGCGAGCATTCGCTCTGTGAGGACGTCGGGAAGCAGCGCCCGGAGTAGGGCCGCTATACAGAGTAATGACACGCGCCCTCAAGAGACGAAGTCGCAAAAGCTCGCGAAGTTGTGCCCACGTCGAGGAATAATCGCAGCGGCTATCAACTCGCCATTTCGCCCGGCTGCCGGCAGTGGTAGCGTAATAAGAGCAGCGCGAAAACAACCTCACGGACGTTTCTAGCGCTTACGTAGGCTAGAAAGTGTGTGTGTGTGTGTGTGTGTGTGTGTGTGTGTGTGTGTGTGTGTGTGTGTGTGTGTGTGTGTGTGTGTGTGTGTGTGTGTGTGTGTGTGTGTGTGTGTGTGTGTGTGTGTGTGTGTGTGGTGTGTGTGTGTGTGTGTGTGTGTGTGTGTGTGTGTGTGTGTGTGTGTGTGTGGTGTGTGTGTGTGTGTGTGTGTGTGTGTGTGTGTGTGTGTGTGTGTGTGTGTGTGTGTGTGTGTGTGTGTGTGTGTGTGTGTGTGTGTGTGTGTGTGTGTGTGTGTGTGTGTGTGTGTGTGGTGTGTGTGTGTGTGTGTGGTGTGTGTGTGTGTGTGTGTGTGTGTGTGTGTGTGTGTGTGTGTGTGTGTGTGTGTGTGTGTGTGTGTGTGTGTGTGTGTGTGTGTGTGTGTGTGTGTGTGTGTGTGTGTGTGTGTGTGTGTGTGTGTGTGTGTGTGTGTGTGTGTGTGTGTGTGTTTTGGAAAGCTCTAACGGGTTCCGCAAGGGTGATAGGAAGGGGAGTTGATAAATTGTTACCCCATACACAACCGCCAATATGACACACACCTGTGCGTAAGCGTCAGTTAAGCATTTTTCACTCTATCGACTTTAAATAGTTTTATATCATGCAAGGTGGTATAAGAAACACTCTTAAAAAACACGGTAGTATTGTGTCAGCTGTGCTCTGGTTCATGTATGACCACCCTGAAAAGTTGTTCAGTGGTTAATACTGCCACGTTCATTTAGCAAAAGAAGCGAACTGGCATAGCTGATTATCTTCCTTGCATGTGTTCAAGTGCATTCGTGCCCCAGCCTGATGGCCAGGCCAGATGTATTGCGATGCGAGGGTAGATAAGAAATCGCCGTATACGCCTCTCCGGGTTTTTTTTTTTTTTGTCAGTCGGCGAGCAGAGACACGCCCCTTCCAGTTTCCTGGCTGTTGCGAAAGAGTACGCTTCAGTTTCCTTTCGGGCCCAGGTTAGCCCAATGAACCAACTTTTGTTTTACGGCCACCATAGTCTGCTTTCTCCCACCTGTCTGTGCGCCGGCCAGCCGTCACCTTCGCGACATTACATAGACTATTTGTAGAAGAGAGGACAAATGGCCTCACCGCCACGACTGCATCTGATATTGCACGTGCCGATGGTACAGCTTTTAAAGAATGCACGCTGTTGAATTTACTTAAGTAATGGAACTAAATTATTCAGGCTGAAGAAAACGTGGCCACTCTATATGGATATTTCTTATTCTCTCGCTCATTGTTCTCCGTAATAAATGAGTGACATGGAAATCATATGCACCAAGTTTCCGGACAAGGGCGTGCACATTTATTTCGCAATAAATAACGAACTATAATGCACTAAGCAATGCCAAATTGTTCTCATGGAGTAGCCACATAGTGCAACCGCCAAGGTATACGTGCAAATGAGTCGTTACTCCTCGAAACGGACATTCTGGTTAATACAAACTCCGCAGCAGTGAGTTACGCGTGGTGTCCGGTTCGACCTCTCGTCACGCCATACTCTCCGAATGACCGCATCTGTAGCAAAATGTATACCAACTAACTTCATATCCGGAAACCTTAACCTGCCGGCAGTTCACCGCTTCCTTCTTGGTAAGGGGCGAATCTGAGCTCCAGTATAGAAATCATGACTTTTTTAATGCGTTAAAGCGTGGCCTTCGAGATTGCATGCTGGCCCCACTGGGGCACGATCTCGGAGGCCATGGATACGGTGCCGCAATTTCACGTATGTATGGGGGGGACCGAATGACACCAGTGCAACGCTGCCGCGCCCTGCGCGCATACTCTGCAGTCACATAGAGTGTCATGAAATTCCGGTGCGAATGAGCTTTACAAGCCTCTCATCCCGGTTCCTTCCTTCACTCGTAGAGTTCCACACACTCGTACTCGTGCCGCGGTGTCAAGGCCTACCACGTCTGCGCGTGCTCTGAGGCAAGGCCCGCCACGAAGATGCGGTGTAGAAGACACAACAGCAGCAGCAGCGAGAGAGTGGCAGCGACTCGATAGCATCGCTTTTTTTTTTACTGTTCTCTTTCTGAGAAGTACTTGAACGAGGAAAAAAGAAAATCGTGAAACGTCTTCTAGCGTTTCGAGAAAACTCCCGAGCTGATAGGACACAAAAAAGAGAGGCAGCAATCGCCCACTCGTTAGCAGCCGCAGCGAGTAAATAACGAAAACAGTAACGAGAAAGTAAAAGAAAAGAATGCACGCTCGACTATATAACCTCTTACTTTTCATTCGGTTTCTGCGCCATTGTTCGGCGCACCGCAAGCCGCCTAAGAAATCGTGGTTGCCGGTGTTCGCTCCGTTCTCATCGCTGCGTGGGTTGCGTAGGCGGCGAGAAAAAAAAACGAAAAAGAAAAAAAAGAAGAAAGGTGGGAAGGCTTCTGAATTTCCGCGCGGGCAACGGGTGGAAGACGGGAGCGCATCGCGGCCTGCCTGCTTGCATGAATGCTTGCAGTCGACGCCGCGGCATTCGCCACCGCCGCGGAAACGCTTATCTAATGGCGGGTTGTGGCAACGACCGTCTCGCTTCGCTTTTCTTTTGTTGCCCCCGTCGTTAAATGAATCGCGCGCCGCCGCACGTCACTCACTCATTCATTGCGACCCCGAGTAATTGCTCTCAGCAAGCGAACGAGCGTGGGTGTTCGCTTGCCTCCCATAGTTTTTTTTTTGTTTGTTTTTTATTCGGTGTGCTTCGGTCTGTGTTCTTGCTGCGGTGAAGCATCGCTTCGCGACTACACTCCGCGCCTGCGTGCCCGGACGAATCTCTGCATCATTCTCTCAGCATTGCCGCTTCTGCGGAGAAAACTAAACCCATCGAAATACGGTATAGGAGCTTGCAGAAGATCGTCACTAAAGCTCCACAATCATTATCACACCAACGAGCTTCGAGAAGGAGGCTTGGCCAGAACCAACTACGATGATTAGCCAAGACTGGTCGCAAGTGCCGAGGATGAGGTCCAAGCTCCAGGCATCCTTGACTATAGGCGCATATCCTTGGCTATAGTCGTAAAGACTTGGAATAACAGAGAACTAGTTAGTGCGCATTCATATAGATGGTTTGGCAAGAAATGACACAGTCGTAACAGAGAATTCAGGAAGTTTGTGGTGTCTTGGCTTCACACTTGAGTTGGGGTTTGCACGCCCAGTGCGTTGACGTATACACATAAAGACGTTCACTACACTTCTCTCTATCTCTC
The DNA here is from genome assembly GCF_013339725.1 of Rhipicephalus microplus. Lineage (NCBI taxonomy): Eukaryota > Metazoa > Arthropoda > Arachnida > Ixodida > Ixodidae > Rhipicephalus > Rhipicephalus microplus. The sequence continues at coordinate 8,430,408 of NC_051173.1, forward strand.
CTTGCCGTTTATGATGAAGGTTTTTGTCTCCCCACTGCGGGATGCAAAGCGCACATATATTGCAGACATCTCACACTCGCCTCAGCTAGCGGTTAGCAGCCACGCAATTTAGTTGTTGTACAGGGGCCGGGACATGTCAAGATGGTAAAGAGAGGAAAGACAAGCAAAGGGGAGAGAAGGGGAGGGACGGCAGAGAATTCTATCAAAATTTCAGCTAACGTCACTCCTTGAAAGACTTTTTTCCGTGCTTCATGTATGGGTCGACCTTTATGAAGTAAATTTGACGTCAGGCTTTGGTAACCAAATCGACACCGATTCAACATTGCCTAAAATGCGGGCGCCCTTTCTTGATATAGAGAGTTCTCGTTCTCAACGCTGGTGTTTCAACTCACAGTAACTGCATAAGGGGCCTCACAAAAAAAAAATGCTTCAAAATATATTTATCTCTGTAGCTTACCCGAAGAAAGCGCTAGTAATTCAGGTATGTTAGAAAAAAAATGCGACTCCTATATAGCATGCAGTCGCATTATATTGCTATATAGCAGTCGCATAGCCGGCGGCGGCATGCGGCCCGCGGACCTCATTTTTGAGAATTCTGATATGTAGACCTAGAAAAAGGCGTTATTGCTAGGCGAATCATCCACCATACAGGTCTTTTCTTTTTGTTTTTTTTTCTTCCGTTCGATAACAGTACCAACAACGCGTTCTTGCGAGTAGTTGCCGGTACTAATCGCCATACTAATGTATACTCACAATGGCTGAGGAGTACGCGTTTCTGAGCCTTTGGGGGCTGCCATCTTTTTTCTTGAAGGACAGCGTGAGCAAAGAACACATTCTTGCAGACAAATTAGGGCTTTGATGAAGGTCAATCGGCCACATACCTGACATGCCTATCAGACGAGGTTTGAAAGATAAGGACACATGCGCTCATATAGAACAGCATACATTGTACACTGTTAACTTAAGGTACTGCTGCTAACAATCATGCCCAGTTATCTGAGCTGCAGTGTCCAAGAAATCTGCGCTCCCGATTCCCGCGATCTCGCTTGCTTTTCAACTCTAAGACAAAGACATTCCGGTTTGTTTTCGTTCATTTCTTTCCTTTCATGAGAGATTGACATTTTCTCAGACGTTAACCTCTCCGCCTCTAACCAAACGGCCGATGTCGCTGCCACGGTTACACAACAATGGAGCGATCGCCTCGATCTCGAGAAGGGGCCAGCTGAAACGTGTTTACCCGCGACGCAAAATGAACAAAGCGAAAATGTCCTCCGCGTAACGTTCCCCAGAGTCCACGGTGCTGCTGTATAAGAAAAACATGAAAGACCTGAACTGCGGACAGCACAGCCAAGTCTAAACAGCCACGGCCGCGATAAATTTCGCATTAACAAAGAGGCTGACAATGGCATCCCGTATAAAGAGGGAGAGTTCGTTGCGACACTGGGCGCGTATCGCGTGCAAGCTGACAAAGTTGTGTATGTGCAAAGGCGTGGTGAGAGTCGAGAGAGTCAGCCCGCCTTCTCCCCCTCCCCCCCTTCCGGCTTGTCTCTACTTTGAGAAATGAGACGAATCGCTCCAGGTAAGGTATGCCTATGCATATACAGGATAGAGGAAGATTGGGGGAGTACGGGGTGGCTTGCGTTGTGTTGTTGCGTCACCACCATGAACCCGAAGCAGCGACGATCTGCGCGCTGAAAGTGACTGAAAGACAGCGGGCGTGGATGATTGGAATTCTTGCCTTCTCGCGCTGCGCATAGCGACTGCCGATTGATCACTCGCATGGCGTAAGGCTGTTGACATCGTCATACTTCAGACGATGTTCTGCCGGTTAGATAACGGGGGGGAGGAAATAAAAAGCGTCGAAAAATGAAGATCGGACGCCATTCGAGCGCTCTACGAGACGCCTCGGTCGTTGACTTGCGCCGAGGATATATTGATTGTTGCAAATTTGGCAGTTATCCGTAAAGATATTTTGTTTTTTGCTTTCATATCGTCGTTTTGTCACTCGTAAACGGACCGAGTAGGGAGCATGTCTTCAGCGTGTGAGGAAAGCTATACTGATTGTATGCCGCGTTTTTTTTTATGCATTCTCCGCCGTATAGCCTCGCCAGGTGAAAAAGAAAAAGAATAAAGATTAGTCCGTGATTACTTCATCTCTAGTTGAACGCTTCAGATTTTTGTTTCATGTGAAATTAATCTAACTTGTCATAGTAATGATTTATTAGCGTTTCGAGACTTTAGTATATTAACTTAGCGACCATTTTATTGATTTGCTTGGTCTACTGGTGATATGTAAGCGAATCCGTAAATTCAGAATATTTACTATTTCTAAATAGTACTCCCCATGTGTCTGTGAGCGCAAGCGTTCGTATGTGTGTGCACTGTATTTCGTAATTCGCATACGCGTTGCATCTGTCAACGTTTTCTCTTTACTTAAATGGGGCACATTAAGTGACAGTTGTCCCTTGGTCGAGTGTACCCAAACGAATTTCTGGAACAATTATTTTCTTTGTTCTCTAATGAGGGCACCACAATAATTTTATCCTGCGAACTGCGTAGCAATAAGAGCATTCTGCCGAAGTAGTCTTCAACAATTCTACTCGTCATTATTTTTGACCGGCTCACTCATTTCTTTGTTTCCTGCACGTTTAAACCACAACCATAAAAAAGGAAAGCAAGATAGTGCCCCACAACACGCCCCAATGTGTACCTAGTGGTTTCACCCTTACACCAAAAACTTCTCAACACAAGAATTGTTGCCCCCAAAAGTCGCGCCCAAAGTGGGCCAGCTTTCGTAATTAACGTAACAACCGGCATTACACTCAACCACAGTCATTCTAAGAAACTCTCGGCGCGATGCTGCTCCAAGTGAGCCGCTTGCGCGAACGCCCACTGCGTCACAACAACAAGCGCACTCCGACCTCGACGGCTTCATCAGCGCTTGCGCTATATAAGGTCCTCGTCTGTTGTGCCAACGGCAACAGCAGCCACCGGTAGCGCCTTCGCTGGGCATGCACCGGTGACTGCGCACGTGTGATCCACCGAACGTCTTTTCCTTTTTTTTTTCCGGGCCAAGCTGTTCCTATTCCGGACGGGTCGAGCCGTTCCTATTCTGGACGTCGCGACCAAATTGAAAGTAAACAAAGGAGGGGCTGTCCGCACACGAATCCCTGCCGCCCCATTGTACCACGCAGACTGGCCGCCTCACTCGCACAAGTGCGTCGCACTGCTTTCGGCTACACGGCGCTTGCGAGCTTGACTCGTGCAAAGCAAAGCGGCGCCGCACGCTGGTTGCAGGCGCTAGCCGACAACGAGAGAGGGGTGCGTGTTTTGTGTGCGCGAATTAGACACAGGCCGAGAACGAAGATAAGAAGTAAGTGCGCGTGCACGTGCATCTTTTATAGCGAGATGTATCGAGCTGCACCCGTTCCATATGCATCGAAATGCGCCGAGGTTTCGGTGCCTTCGAAGTGGCCGGACGTCGGCCACGGAAATGAATGGCTGGCTAGCGGCACCGCGAAGCCGATAGGTACTACACGTATGCAAGCTCCATGCGCGGCGACTGCTTTGTAAGGGCTGCCAGCTTACCGAAGTGCCCTGTGGCTTGTGTTACCTGTAAACTCCTTTTGTTATTGTTGTTTGAGTGCTTTTGTGTAGCATGCATTGTCTTTAGGCACTAGCGAGGGCACGGACTTGCAGGCAATATACGGTTGGAAGTATATAATCCAAGGTGACGACATGTGAATGTGCGAGGTATATTCTTAGACGAATTATTTGCTTATGCGCATCGGTGGTCTTGTGGCGAGAAGTTTTGCACGGTCATTGGCCATGGGTAACGGATGAGCCAGAACTCTCTCTCTATGCTAATGAGTCGTAGTGGCGACACGATAATTAATCGCTTTCTGGGTCTCCATGTTCACTCATTTCATCGCTACAGGGCATATTGTACCTAATCTTTAATGAGGCTGTGACATGTTGCTCGCGCAACTTGACACACATTTCAGACGCATCTCAAAAACAAAATGCCTTTGCAACATAGCGAATGGAAGCTTGCCCACAGCTGTGTTTATGACATCACGAAGCAGCGATTTTTGTGCTCATAAAGCTCGCGAAACGTGACTTTGGGCTGTCTAGTCGGTGAATGTAAATTACACTTATTATTGCTATGCCATCGCATAAACTGTAAGAAATGGCACAGTCGTTTTTCTTTATTTTTTGCGGTACTAATAAGCACACTCATATGTTATGGCCTCTCTTGCACAGGCTCGCGAAAATGTTGGGCAATGTTGAGCGATTTAAGCAATCGAAATTCACGTTTTGTTGCTTGAAGTTGCGTCAGCGACGCTCGTCTAACAGATGGGCAGTCATCAAGGTTGGTTTGTGGTTTACAGGCATCAACTTCTCAGGAGAAGGAGAGTGCGCGATAGCACCATCGCTGTTTGTCCGGAACAGATCAGGAGAAGTAGTCTCACGGAGGGGCTCGTGTTTTTTTTTTTTTCATAACTTTTTTTTTTTTTTTTTTTTATAACTCAATGGACGACGACGAAGTGTCTCTTCATAGAACGCTTCTGCTTTCGGCTCCGAGCATTGTTATCAAGTTTTTCGCTTTCTACGGGAGACGCTGCTCCCTGCCCCAAGGCGACGGACGCGGAGTCATCCACTGGTCCGCCCAGCCAGAGGTCTGCTATGGCGAGCTCCTCGGTAAATCAGCGCGCCTGGCCCAGAACCAGTGAGGCCAACGGTGATAGTCACTGCATCATGGCTGTGGACATGGAGCCTTCTGCGGCTATGTCCGACCATAGACCACCTTTGGCAAGCTCGTCGCGGAAACGAAGCACCTGTTCGAGCACCAGCGAGGACACGGAACTGTACTCGGCCACTGGCGACGACTCGTCGGATGACGACTTCGAGACCGTGAGAAGCAGGAAGGCCAAAAGAAGAAGTATCAAGTCGTCTTCACCAGCAGGGACATTAACGTCTCAGTCAAAAGGAGAATGCTGGCCGCACACCATCCTCTTCATGCCCGAGGACTCCACCATCAGCCTTCGAGCAGTAAACAGGCAAGCTCTCTCTATGTACTTTGAGGGGGTAGCACCAAACGACATTAAGGATATCCGGGTGAACACGCGGAAGAATATTCTAGCTGTGGACACAATGACTGCCAGCGCCATAGACAAGCTTCGCAGAGTATCAGATTTGGGAGGCATCAAAGTACGACCGGTTATTCCAATGGACGGTGCCTGCACGGCGGGAGTAATCTACGACATTGATTTGGCCATAGCAAACTCGGACCTCCCAACTCTCATAAAACCAGCGAACGAAGGAGTTCTCATCGCGAATGTACTTCGCCTCGGAAACACCCGATGTGTAAAGATAATGTTCAAAGGAGATTCCATTCCGTCGCATGTCAAAGTGGGACACTTCCGACAACCTGTTCGACCATTTGTCCCTAAACCACTCCAGTGCCATAACTGCATGAAAATTGGTCACATCAAGAGTGTATGTACAAACACCACAGTATGCCCCGATGCGCTGAGCCGCACACTGCAGACGCATGTCGGGCAACAAGTCTGAAGTGCAGAAACTGTGATGGTCCGCATGATGCTGCATCCAAGGAATGCCCTCGGATTAAGAAGGAAATCGCCATTATCAAACAAATGGTTAGGGACAATTCAACCCACAGAGAGGCTGCTGAAAGGGTACGGCGGCGACGTAGTCGCCGACGGAGGCGTGGAGGACAGAGTGTTGCGCATAACCCATTTCCTCCGAGCACGAGTGAAGTAGTAAGCACGAAGCGAAAGAAGTGGAGAAGCTCACAGCTGCGGATGAGTGGCCTACGCTTCCGCGTACACAGCCTGCAAAGGAGCCTCCTGCGAGGCCTCGCCGCCCTACACCTTCCACCGAGTCTACTTCCGTTGAGGATGTGTCAAGGGTCGATCGACAGATCATCCCGATGTTACGATCCCTCGTCGCTGTCATGGCAGACATACTAAGAAGCCTGGGAACTCCAACCGCTCGAAGCGGGTTACAGGTGTTGGACGCGCTGAGCCCAGTCCTCGCCTCCCTCGCGTAGAGTCATGGCAGGAGATCAACAATCGTTCCGCAAAGACGTCAGAGAAGCATCAGTCATCCAGTGGAACGCAAGAGGACTTAGATCACGGATTTCCGATTTTCGTCAGTACGTGTTTTCTAACCTTTTCCCAATCATCGTAATATGTGAACCGAAATTATCAAACCCGATCAGGCTATCTGGCTACGAATCAATCCCGTCCAAAACCCGAAACGAAAGCAGCAAGGTCATTGTGTATATTCGTCGGGAGCTTACCTACATCATTCAACCTGTGTCGCCTCATGATGAGAACCAATATGTTTGCCTGACTGTGAAGCAGAAAACCCTCACCTTCACATTAATAGGTGTCTACTTATCTCCCTCAGCCCGTTTTGATTGCCAAAGACTGGATGACATTCTTTCGAGCGTCCCGGATCCGTGGATAATTATAGGGGACTTCAACGCCCACCACCCAATCTGGGGAAGTTCAAAAGTCAATACCACGGGCCGGAGGCTGGCTTCATTTGTATCGACTCATGAACTGTCTCTACTTAATGATGGGAGCCCTACATTTCTGCGAGGATCAACGTACAGCAGCTGTTTGGATTTGACGTTCGTGTCACGTCGCTTCGCCACAAGCGTTAAGTGGTTTTTAGACATCGAGACACATGGTAGCGATCACATCCCCAGTTATCTCACCATCGAAGGCTTTGCTAGCGACCACCCGCCGAAAACCGTACGGAAGATCGATCTTTCAGCATTCACAACCAACATTGAACACGCTTGTGAAAAGGCTTAACCTCTGGCATTGAACAAGCGATCAAACAAGCAGCGCAAAGTGCGATGCGCACGCTGGCATATTCTTCAAGGCCCTCAGAAACGGACATGGAGTTAGAGCGACTCCGTGCGACTCGTCGGCGTGCGGAGCGTAGATATCGACGCACAAAATCCATTCAAGATCTACGGATGGCCAGGCGCATGCAAAAGAAGATCCAGCGTCGTATAGACAAACTGGAGTTTCAACGGTGGGCAAAATTTTGCGCGAGTCTAGACCCTCGCAAACCGCTTTGTCAAATATGGCGAACCGTGCGAGGCCTACGCACATTTCCCCAACAACGTTTTCCGTTTAAAGCCTTGGCCCTTTTCCAAAATAGAAGGGATATCGAGGTAGCGGAAGATTTTTGTAGGAAGATTGCGGGCCCACCAAATTGCACAGAAGCCCTTACTGCTGATTACACGCCACATTCACTTGACCCACACCTGGACCTGCCTTTTTCAATGGAAGAACTGAATGTGGCTCTTGCTTCATGCAATCGATTGTCATCGCCTGGGCCGGATGGCATATCATACCGCCTATTATGCAATCTCGGTGATCGAGCACGAAGTGCTTTGCTGGAATTATTCAATGAGTCTTGGAGAGATGGAACGGTCCCCAGAGAGTGGAAAACAAGCCGGTTGGTTGCACTTCTCAAACCTGGAAAATCGCCTCTAGAGCTGACATCATACCGCCCAATAGCGCTGGCTAGTTGCGTAGGGAAGCTGATGGAGCGAATGATCCTTGCCAGACTCGAGTGGTTCCTAGAACGCCATAGAATATATCCAGACGCCATGGCCGGTTTTCGTCGTCTTCGGAGCTCCATTGACAATGTCATTGACCTGGTGACCTACGTACAACACCAGAAAATGAGCAGACGGTTATCTGTCGCACTATTTTTAGATGTCAAAGGAGCATATGACAATGTTTCTCACGAAGCCATACTTGACGCCCTCGAGTCAGTTGGTTTGGGTGGGCGAGTGTACCGCTGGATCCAATGCTACCTACATATGAGATCATTGTTTATGCAAACGGATGATGGGCCGACTTCTGAACATTATACACACCGTGGTGTTCCTCAAGGTGGTGTATTGAGCCCCACACTGTTCAACCTGGTTCTGATCGGTCTCGTTGAACGCATACCAGATTCCGTGCAGATATCTCTCTATGCAGATGATATTTGTGCCTGGACATCAGGTGTAACACGTCCTCAGGTACGTGCGAGACTCCAGAAAGCAGCGAATTCAATATCCGCGTACCTTAGAGAACAAGGCCTCGAGATTTCTCCTGAGAAATCGGCGCTGGTCGCGTTCACGCGGAAGGCAATGACGTCATATCCCATCGCCATCAATGGACACAGTATCTGCTACGCCAGGACCCACAGGTTTTTGGGGGTCACGATCGATCGAAATCTCTGCTGGAGTCCCCATGTGGCCACTCTAAAGAAGCGCCTAACGGCCATCGCACAACTTTTCAAGTTCCTCGGAGGCAAAACGTGGGGCACATCAGTGCACGCGATGTTGCATTTGTACAAAACGCTGTTTCTGGGGTACCTGCGGTATAGCTTGCCGGTTCTGACGAACGCTTGCAAAAGCAGTATACGCACAATAGAAAACGCCCAGGGCCAGGCACTCAGAGTTTGTCTTGGATTACCACGCTGTACATCAACAGCGGAAACCATCGCAATCGCCAAAGATCATCCGGCCACAGTGCACATTACTTTGGAGGTGCTTAGAGCTCATATTAGACACCTTGCTCGCGCCCCTGCCCACCACCTAGCTTCGCTTCCAGAAGGTCGACCGAGTGCCTCCTTCTGTAAGAGAGTATTGACTTTCCGTGAGTGCCTTCCAACAGTCTACACACCTCCGGAACGGATACTAACACCTCCTTGGTGCTTGGACCGACCAAAACTGCGCTTGACAGTGCCGGGGATTCGCAAGAAGGCGGAGCTCTCGGCGCCAGCTTTAAAGCAGATGATTCTCCTCATGCTACACGAAGAATACAAAGATCATGTCAAACTTTACACGGATGGCTCGACAACTGTTGGAGGATCTGCAGGAGCTGTGATCTTCCCAGCAAGAGCCGAAACCATCCAGTTCAGAACGTCACACAAGACGACATCGACAGCCGTGGAGCTCGCGGCACTCCGCAGCGCACTCCGCAGGATTGACCAAGAGACACCACAAAAATGGAGCATTTTTACTGATTCGAAACCAGCTCTCCAATGTCTACACAATACTCTACGTCGTGGACCTCAAGATCAATTGGCGCTCGAAATACGACAACTGTACCATCACCTAATAGACGAAGGACATGACATATCTTTTCAGTGGTTACCAGGCCATTGCGGCATCATCGGTAACGAGCATGCCGACAATGCAGCTAAGAATGCTCACGAAAATGGAGTGATGGAACCTATTCCACTATCAAGAAGCGACGCAGCAGCAAAGATTAATACGCTTGCGCAGGATATCGCAAGGTCTATGCGGAATACGCCCGGTTTTCTCCACACCCGTCTTCACCGCCTGGACCCATGCCTACGACTTACTATTCCATCTGGCCTACCCCGATCCGAGACGACCCTTCTCTGCCGTATGTGGCTTGGGGTGTCTTTCACGAACGCTTTTGCCTGCCGCATCGGAATGAGAGACAGCGCTACATGCGACCATTGCGACAATGACGAAACAATTGAACATATTTTATGCCAGTGCCCCCAGTACAGCTCTCAGCGACAGTCTCTCTCAGCAGTGCTTGCTCGCCTCGACGACCAGCCATTTTCTGAGCAGTCAATCTTGGAATGTCGGAAAGATCGAGCTTCACGCCAGAAAGCAACGAAGGCGCTGATGAAGTTTCTGCGAGCGACCCGCCTCGTAGAACGATTGTGACACTACTGTGTGCGAGTGTGTGTATGTGTGTTTGTGCTTCTCTTCCTCCCTTTCCCCTTACCCTTTCCCCAGTGCAGGGTAGCAAACCGGATATGTTTTCTGGTTAACCTCCCTGCCTTTCCGCATTAAATTTTCTCTCTCTCTCTCTTTTTTCATAACTATAAACACGGAAGGTTTTATATGTATTCGAGATACCAGAAACTATAAACATACGCAAATACCAGGTGACGTACCGTGGATATACGATATTTCGGCAAATTAAGGCAACGGTTCCTTTAAATTGGCGCCATAAAACAGGGTTGTCGTTAGTGGCTACTTTGCACTAAATTGGCTAGTTTGCGACCACCTTGGCGACGAAAATGTCAGGTTGGCTACGTGGCTTTTTCCGGCTACTTTAGGGGGCGAAGCTCCCTATGCTGTGGGTCGTGCGTCCACGATGTATGTAGTAGTAGCAGTAGTAGTAGCAGGTAGCCACCTCCACGGCCGGACTGGAGGAGCGGGACGCGTGCACCCTTTTCAATTGAGGAGGAAACCAGCGCAAGTTAATCATGAATAAAAAGATAGTTGTTTCTGATGAAATAACTTACAGAGGCGAGTATTGGTGACTAAATCTCCAATAATGTTTGCCTTGAATTTGATGCTGACTAAAAAAAAACTAGTATCAGAAGGACGCACTTTGAGCACTATCTGACCAGAACGTGTTGTCACAGTATAAACTCGCTGAGTGCAACCTTCCTAGCTTTAGCGAATTCTTCTGTCGTTCAATGTACCACGGGACGGCTTTAGGCTCTCCCATAGTCGAGTACTAAGTACTTGAAATCGTTAACCAATTTTTTCTAAACACACAGGGCTTCACCTTGGGGACGGCTTCAAGCTCTCCCATAGTACCGAGTACTCTGAATCGTTAACCACTTCTTCTAAACACACAGGTTTAGCGAGGGTTGGGTCGCAGTGCCATGAGTATAGTGAACTAGTATATAACCATGAAGTAGAGGCGGAGAAAGTTGGTAAGTAGACACGAAGCGCATGCCGTAAGACAGTGCGCGAGTGCAACGTCTCGTTTAGTCTTTGGAATGTCCACTGGATGGCGGTACTTTTATATGCTGAACATATGTTGAAAAGATGCGAGATGGCGGTACGGGGAGTGTTCAGTATATGGACAGACGGATGGACAGACGGGCAGAGAGACAGATGTACGGACGGAGGCACGAATGGACGCACGAATGGACACAAGGACGGACGAATGGACGCCCGAACGGTCGCACAGACGGACGGACTGAAGCAAGGACGAACGGACGGACAGACGCTTCACCCCACTCATCATAATGCACTCGGATATGCTGCAATTTTTTTTATGTTCAGATTTGACGCATTTAGTAAACACTTTTTTATTATTCAAGTGTTAAACTGTAATGTTCCGAAGCTTTGTTGCCGTGTCAAACGAAGCACGCACAAGTCTTCCTCTCTCTCTCTCCCTCCCCCACCGCAGTAAGTAGGCGCGCATGCAGGGACCCCAACGTGGTCCGCCTCCAAGTACAGAGTAGAGAAGTCGCGTGCATGTTTCCCGAGTCGTGGTTAGCACACTCCTTACGCTCATACTACGCCTATGTTTCTAATCCTGGTTCAAAGCGCCTGTATTCATGCACACTTTAGAGAAACAAAGGCCCAAAACAAAATGAATGGATTGGTAATCTTCAACTAGATTTGAATGAAGCTGCACTGCTATTATAAAACCTCCACTGAATAAATTGGTTCTACGGCGTCAAGGAAAAACTGTTTCGATATTTATTGTCCTTGCTGACTCGTTGGCTGGAATTTTTCAAAACTACTTTGTATCTGGCAAGCACTATAACTATTCCACATAAACTATGTGCATTTGCAAAGGAAACGATGGATTATACAAGTACTGGGTATTCAAGCTTACACCATGATAAGCGAGTCTATACAAACGTACGAAGCTCATAATGGTTAGTCACATAACTTGATTAACGACGTCTATAGGCTGTCAATATCAATATTATCTGCATGATATTAACAGCTGGCGAATAAAGCAATTTTTCCGACCATCCAACTCGCTCTGGTTTTGTCACGAATGAACCTAATTGTTTCAACGCTTTTCTGTTAGGCAAATGTATTCGGTTAATTATCTTTTTTCATGCAAAGTGACACGCTGTGCAGTCTATAAAGATGCGAGTAATACGACCCAGCGCAAAGCCCCCCGATTTGTTTTGCATAACGTGATGAACGGAACACAAAGGAGACCCGTACGTAAAGTCGAAGACGGTGCCATTAAAAGTTTATCAATTAATCACGACGAACAATTGCGTTGGCTCTCGGCACAGGTGAAAAAAAAACATTATGCAAACGTGTTGAAACAAACACGAAGGTCAAAGACGGTGGCGTCGTTTCAGTTCAGAGCCGCTTGACACACGTGAAATTAGCGTGTACTATGTACGGTTACGTGCAGCAGAAAACGTCCTTTGCGCGCGTTGTATAGATGTACATTAAGCCTCCACGGGGAGCCCATAAACTAATAGCGGCGGTTCCATCACTCAACTATGTATATACCTGCGGGTCGCGCGAGTGATACAAAGCGAACATGCTAATGCGCGTGGATGAGAATAGAGCCGGCTTGACAGCCTATGCAAAGCAGATCGCGACCCAGACATTGGGTGGCCCCGATTATACTCTTGGTCGAGGGCATGACTAGACGCCACCACTCGGCGTACGCATATGTGCGTCATTTGCACCGTTTCGTGTCGCTCTGTCCGTTCTCGCGTCGCTCCAAACCGTTTTCGCGCGCGCTAAATACTGGGGCCCTTCAAGGCCGCGGTCTCAAGGTGTTCCCCTTTTTTTCTTTATTATGCTTCTTCCAGGTGAGCCCAAGGTCGCCTACGCATTCAGCAACACCACGCGAAGCCAAATGAGAAGTCGTTAGCACGCACGCACACACAAAAAACGCTATGCACATAGGCAGTCTTTCTGATGGGTCTCAATAAATAGAATGGAATCAGCAGGCGCGACTGAGTTGCCTTCCTTTCAGAAGGTCGAAGCTTTCCGAACAGCCTTCCAAGGTCCGGGCGATTCGCTTATTCTGTATGATTGGATATGTATGCACTATAGGGGCGTGCTAGACGGTCGGGAACATGTCGAAAGCCACGTCTACGGTACCATGTGCAGTGCAACGAAGAAGATGCGTTCTGGAAGCGGCGGGCGTTCGTGAAAGCATCAATGAGGCGTTCGTCACTGAAAGGAGCTAACCTTGGCTTGTTTGTGGAAGAGTGACCAAGGAGAGCCCATGACCGCGGACGGCCTCTTACGGCACCGCGGTGACGAAGCACGCCATAATGAACTAGCGCTTGAACATGAAAGACATGAAAAACAAATTGAAGCGGTAACGGCAAGCCTCACATGATCTTCTTATTGGGAGCATTTAAAGCACAATTCTTTATCACCTGTACAAAACCGTCATCCCCTAGTGTTCTTCATATTCATCGTTAGTGGATATGGCTCTTGAGTCAGTTCTGTGCCTCGGAGGTGACTGTTTTGGCCCCGTTTTCCAGGCCTAATTAAGGGGTGTAAAAGACTTCGTCGCGTTATTGATAATTTTTTTTTCAGTGTCGTAAGAAACACGCAATGGCACCACTGAAGTGAACGGAGTTAAAGGCACGCGCACACGCACCGTCCTAAACCCGAATATAGACAACGCGTCTTTGTCGCCGATAAACAGTGCGTTCGGTTTTAGCCGCCGAGCCAAGGTTCTTTTGAAATCGAAGATTTTATTGGCGTGACGTAACGCCCACAAGCCTCGATGCGACGTATTCGCCGCTGTACCCGCTGAGGCGCCGAGCATGCCGAACCATAGAGGCTGCCACGCAAGGACGTTTCAGTCATTCCGCACATTTCTACGACATGTGGAAAACGGTGCACCGTTTGCAAACGACTGCCTTCTGACGACAGAGTCCACTTCGCGAGTGAAGGAGCACGAATGCGCAGTAGCGAGCCGGTGTCTGCGAGAAATGCTTCTTCGATGCGCGGTGGAATGCGCGAACGAGGCTACGCATATACATCGCATATATTCTTCACGCAAGCGAGACAAGTCAAGCTCGACGAGATTTTTGTAAACACTATAGGCCACCAATAATGTGCCTCAACTATTCTTAAAGGTCTCGGAAGGAATTGGTATAAGCGTACCACCGCAATATCATCTTCTGTCTTTTGGGGACGAATGTAGATATCAGTAATTGATGACACGGGTAACAAAGAAGAAAAATGTGCAGCTCAATCAATAACCTGGTCAGTTTAAGACAGATCAGAATTAATGGCACTCAGGGTACGCCACTTTATACCATATCGAACGAGAAAATCTGAAAGCGGGCCTCAGGCACGCTGATGCTTTTACAATTATACTAACGCTCAGACACGTGGTGATCAGGCCAGTAGCGCAAGGCCAAATTTCACTTTTAGGTCGCCATTGGCTGATTGAAAGCGTAGATTGAGAGAGCAATCACGCAAGAATTGACTAAGAAGTTCATTGGCAATGTGTTCTAACTTTCAATGATTACCGAACATTTACTTTAGGTTTCTTTTTTTTGCTAATCCACTAGACGAGTTCGGTTAGCTACTTGCCCTCTGATGTCAACTTTAAATATACAGTCAAAAAACTTGTATAATGTGCAAAAGAACGCCAGTTGTTGCACTGTCCTAATATATATATATATATATATATATATATATATATATATATGTATATATATATATATATATATATATATATATATATATATATATATATATATATATATATATATAGGAAGTACATGCCGTCATCAGGGCGGGTACTGGCCACGCGCAAAAAGTTCTGAGGCAGCGCTGAAGGAGGAATACAGAATATAATGACCTGTCACCGTTTGAGAATTTTTTTCACCTCCATTTTCTTTCCTTTATTTCCTGGTTTTTTTTTCGCATTTGTGTCTCGTATGCACGATTCCCTCGATGGTCGTGGTTGTGTCTGCACATTTGTAGTGGTACCTTGAAAGCGAGCTTCTTCACATAAAGGTTGGGCATGTGGGGAAGCCAACTTTTGCTATTTTTAAAAACTGCTGGAAGGTCAACTACGAACTTGCTACGACGCATACATTGAAGATTATAAAAGACAGTCAAGGTCCGCACGCAAAAAAAAAAAGATCTTGTTACTTTCGACTAGTTTTTCACTGAAAATTTCTGGATATGTCAACGATGGAGAGATAGAGATGGAGAGGAAATGCAGGGAGGTTAACCAAGCTTTTGCTAGGTTGTCTACCTTACAGTTAGGGTGGAGAAAAGTGGAATAATCGGGGGGAAGGCAGCTTATCCCTGATGGGGTGGTGCACCTTTGGAAACAGCTCTAGAACAATTTTAATGTTTATACCGAAAAGACTGTCACTGGGTAGTGTGGTTAACACTATCGGAATGGTGCACACCGCTAATGGGCAAAATGCTTCGAGGTTCATGCTCCTACGTAAATTTGAGCCAGAGAGTTTTCCTGCTGAAATGGAATGCCTAATGCGGAGAAATTCCAAAGTGTAAGTTACGAGCGGCCAAATTTCATGAAGCAAGAGATATGCAAGTATAATAAAGACTTCGGCTAGACATTCACATACCGAAAACATTACTCGCTATCGACCTGTTGTTTGGACAAAGCTACGGATAAAGAGACGCACCAAGTGCATCTGTTTGTCGCACAGCTTGACCACTGCTGTTGGGATTCATTCGCAACTGTATACTGGTTGAACCGCTTTGAAAGTAACACCTTGGTTGAATGCAATGGCGTTATCGTTCTCTATCAACACTTAGTGACCACTTGACTTCCGCCCTTTTTTTTGTCCTTTCCCCGACACCAGCGTCCACCCAGTATGCGTCGTTAGGCTACCGTAAAAGCACTACCCCTCTCGTCGGCTCCCAAGTGCATAAGTGGCTAGCAGCAGCCCGGACTATCTACTTCTCGCGGTCAAGCACGTGGGCAGTAGGCAAGCGCACGGAGGTGTCTGTCCTCGGAAGCACACAATGTGTAAAAGCCATATCGTGAAACAATAGCAAATCTAGGACGGTTCAAACTTCGCATCGGCAGTCGAATAAGCACAATATAAAGCAGGGCTACCACGCGACTCGAAAGCGCTGCAACGGGCTCGGTCGGGCTTTCGCTCGCATGCTGCTCGTTCACTCCCGCCATCTTTGGCAGACGGGCACGCGAGTACGGGCGAGAGTGGGGCGTGACGACGACATCGCGATGGAGAAGTAGCGCTGTACGTATCTCAAGTGCCGCACGTACTAGGACCTTCAATCGCGAGCTGTCAGTCAGCGCGGCCGTAAGGAGGCGCCACTCGGTGTCGCCGGCACGGACAGCGCGCTTGTCGCGGTGTAACTTCTCGATCAACATATTCTCACTTATTCCAGCACGATGCGGGAGAGTGAAAGATTCGCCACTTTGATGGAAGGAGCGCATTCCTCGGCGCTTGTCGTATATCCACCACGCCACGGAGTAACGTTCGACTGTAGCGCCTCCTTTCTTCGCGGTTTTGCCTTGGCGATGACGGATATGCAAATGACCTGACGGGATGCAAAGGCCTGCAGTTTGCTGCGGGGTGTAGGTTGCAGGCTGGCGCGAACCTCGCGCACTTGCGATCCGTTTCTCTGACATGGAGAACGTGGTTTCGGAGATGAAAGCGGGACGCTATGAAAAGGCGATCTAATGAGGTGTTTCGAAGGTTAAAAGGGGCAGGAGAGGAGGGCACCAGAAAGGTTTTAACGAATGCCGAAAAGGATGAATTTCCCCAGATCAAAGACTCACGAGCAAGGATACGCAGCCCACTTTGCGGTTCATTTTCTCCCTTTCATGCTGGTGGTATACTTTTCTATCAACGTTCTGCTTACGAAGAAAAAAAAAAGACATGAGAAAGAAAAACATATCCAAGACACTTTGACACGTTGTCTAATTAGAGGGTTTCGTAACCCGCGCTCCCCGAGAAACGGGTCGAAGGCGTAAATGCATAATGATGAAACGCGCCAGGTACCTTTAACGAGATCGGGAGAGTTCGAATCGAAAATATTTTTTGTTGTGGATTGGTGCGCCGCCAATTTACTGGCGCTTCTCTGGCAACAAACATTCCGTCGCATTGAAATCTCCACTCGCATATGTATGCGGCTTGTTCGCGCGGGCACACTACGCGTTCTCCCCTCGCGTAGTCGCGGCTCTGGTGCGTTCGTACGAAGTGCGGGCCGCATCACTTGTCAGGCGGAAGTGCGTGCGCGACCGACTCGAGCGAGCCACGACGACGCACGAAAGCGGCGACCATTCGCTGATTGAGCGGATCCGGTCGCGCACGTATAATGCCCGGGATGCTTCCTTTGTAAAAAAAAAAAAAAATCGTTCGGCTACGGCGACGATGCCTGGCAGTCGTGTCCCGCGTGTTGTGCCTCCAGCTGCATCGCCGACGCTGTTACAGTTGCTTTTGCAGGCACGAACAGTCACGAACACGAACAGTGCTCCTATTTAATTTCCTTCTTTACACCAGCTCGAATGTTTCGAGTGTTTTTTTTTTTCTTTTTTGCCTTAGGTCAATCAGTAGCAACAACTGGAGCAAGGCTGCTTTGCATTAAGTCAATGAGTTACGGTTTACGACACGTAACCATCAATCAAAACTTGCCGCTGCAGCAAACGTGGATTGAAAGGAATGGATTAGATACAATAAAAAGAGAAAGGAATGATGGAGATGCAACAGTGAATATGCGTTCAGAGCTTTGAACCAGGTCTACGAGTCCTGATGAATAAAAATTGGGGGAACCTTAAGCTTCGCCCTTGAGAGTTGAACGCGATAGCGGTACTCTGTCCCTAATGCGTACTTCAAGCACTTAGTGTATGAAATCTTCTCGAACTTTATATGCACCCACTATGTGGACTCAAGGGCGCAGTAACGTGTGTGCCTTTTATAGTGGGTGGCTGGCTTTAAACTATGAAATCATTATGATATATCATTATGATGATCTCATGTTCTGGTGCCCGATGGAAATGTACGCTTGTACTCACTATGGATTATTACGGCCATATTTGATGTTGCAATGTGAAGCATGTATACAGGACGCGTTTGTTCGTAAATCATGTAAGTTACTTTCACCGTATTCACAAGCAGGGGCGTGGCTGTGGGGTAGAACACACGCTTCCCACGCAAATGACATGGGTTCGATCCCCGCTCACACCCAGAAAGGGGATCGGAGGTCCCCCTGACATTTTTGTAACTCTTGGACCTTTTTCTGTAATAGTGGTGAACGAAGAATTCGATTGAATTACCACAAGACACTACAAACACACGATGACAGCTATACAGCACGAGCAGAACTCGTCCTACAACACAAGTTCTATATTCTCGTCAGTCTGTGCTCTACTTTATCTCTTCGATTAATCCTCCTTCGCTTAAGAACACAGTTAGGTCACTCTGAAAGACAGAGCATAACAAGGCATCAGGCACTGCTTTCGCTAAACAGTTGTGTATTTGGTTAAATCTAATCTTAACAGTTATACACTCTACCAATGCCTCATTGTTGATTGTTGACAAAGCGCCAAGGATATATGGTTTCATGATGCACTGATTATTGCGCTAAACTGGTTATTATGTTGCGTTGCACTGGTATTGACTACAAAGAAACAGAGAGAAAAACAAAAACCATAGAAAGGAAGAGAATGAAACGGAAGAAAGACAAGACAAAAAGATACAGAAAGACAGAGAAATAAATAGTTATAGAGAGAAATATATAGACAGCAACAGAGAAACAGAAAACGATGCAAGGTGAGAGACCATTTGCGAAGGAAGAAATAGATAGAGAAATAGAAAAAAAAGAAACAGAAGAAAGATAGAGGGCGAAAGAGCGACTAAAGCAAGAGAAACATACAAAGAAAGTAAAAATTAAGTTATTGTTCTGCTTTGCCCGAGCGCTGATTTCTCCGCCATGCACTAATCTACCACTATATCCCACCAATTATTTTATTTACTCTGCTTATTTATGAGAACTGCAGGTCACGAAAAGGCACTGGCAGGAGGGCAAAGGTACAAACAAACAGTAAAAAGTGTGCAGGTATCAAAAAATATACTAACAACAAAGTGAGTCTACCACCAACGCCTCCTTCATTTCAATGCCAGTGCAAAGGCGTGCTTCTCAACGGGAGCCGTCACGGTCCGCCTTAATTCACGAAGTGGTCGTGATGCGACGCTCTATGAGGGGTCGTACTTGTCGCGTCACGCGTGCGTCCGAGCTCCTTTCCCCCGAAAATGCAATAGACCTATTTCCCCCTCAAATATCATACGTCTGTCAGATTAGCTCTTTCATGCAGCTTATTTTCGGCCGCCGCGTCACACAGCAGCGCATGCAGAAACGTTGCAGTGACGCTTCCCCATTGCTTGCCCGCATAGCGCCCCTAACGGGTGACACGCTATCTCAAAATACTGTATATTTCACAGAGCCAGCGTGACTGTCAATAATGAGAACACGAGGAATGAAAGACGCCCCCCCCCCAAATCTGTACACAAGTGAACAGCAAATTACTTAATATGACTTCCGTCATGAAGCACTGCATCAGGGACTACTCTCTCCCATCACTCCCGAAGGCTAGGCGAAGGAAGAAAGCGTGAAAGGGCTAGAGGAGAGGATGGCGAACGGCTGAATCCGGTGCATTTGGTTGGCATTGATAAAATAGAGGAGGCGTTGCTACCACTAAGTAAACAAGCACTGAAAAGTGTGAAACATCTAAAGCGAATATACAAAATGAGAATATCAACAATATATAACTATCTAATCAATTGACAATGGTATCTGTTAACATAACAAAAAAGGTATCAGCAAAAAAAAATTATTTGAAGCAGGAAAGGTTAGGTTTAAGACGTAATGGATGCGATAGATAGATTGATGGGTGGGGTTTAACGTCCCAAAACCACTATATGATTATGAGAGACGCCGTAGTGGAGGGCTCCGGAGATTTTGACCACCTGGGGTTCTTTAACGTGCACCCAAATCTGAGCACATGGGCCTACATTTCCGCCTCCATCGGAAATGCAGCCGCCGCAGCCGGGATTCGATCCCGCGACCTGTGGGTCAGCAGCCGAGTACCTTAGCCACTAGACCACCGTGGCGGGGCTGGATGCGATAGAGTTGGTGTTGCAGAGTGCACTAAGAAGTAGGCTGTTCCAGTCTGCAGCTGTTCGAGGGAAAAAAAAGGAATGTTTATATATGTTGGTTGTGCCGTTGTACGGTGTTAATGTGGCCACGTGGCGATGTCTTTTTCGGCGAGCAGTGAGAGGCTTAATATTCACACTCCTCCGTAACTCACACTTGAGTCACTTGATGTGATCTGCGCTCAGTGTTTTTTTTTCTTTAGATAAACAGCCGCACGTAGACGTCTTTGCTTCTGCTGATATTCACGACCTCGACTAGCTGGTCTCAAGATACAGGAGCTGCTTTCATACGTGGTACTTAGGCTGCTTGCACGGCTCCAAGGGAAGCCTTGTTCAGTGAAGCCTTGTTCAGTGAGAGGCAACAGGCAGGCGTGTTAAAGTTCACCTCTCGCCCGCTGCTTAACAAACATTGCCGCATCCGATCCGCCTGCACCCCAAGCGGCGAAGAACAAAGAAATCTCCGCGATGACCCTTGGCAATGAGTCACGCACAATCTCGTCGAGATGTGCGTCCATAGCACCGACCACACACGCCGCGCCCGCTATACTTCGCCGCTGTGACCTTCGGCGGCTCGTTACGTGCAAACTGTCGGCCGCGATGATGAAGATGGCGACGGGAATGCGATCCGTCCGCTGCCTTCGAGTACGCGGCGACCACCGCGCACAGCGTCCCGTCATCAGCACCGTGGACCGAGAGCTGGCGACCAAGGCGGCCATCTTTAAATGCACGACGGACCGCATCCGGAGATGACGGCAAAGGTCACGAGATCGAGAGCACTTTTCCAGCAGGTCCTCCCACACTAGCACAATGAAGCCGTTAGGATCGAGATGCCCCCTCTCCCCCATTCTGCCTCACCGGTCAACACCAACGACTTCCTGCAGCGTAAACGCTCCGGACAGAGGCGTCACGGCACGAGCCGTTGCGTCATCCAGGGTTCTCCTGCCAGCACAGTCCACGAACGCTTTGCGGAGATCGCGTATACTGCGGAGCCTGTCTGGTAGCCTGCCATTTCAAACACAGCTTGACGTGAGGCCCGCGCCGTAGGCAGATGAAGGAGATAGGAAGGAAGGTGCGAACCGGGACGTGGCATCTTTGTTGAGAAGAGACGGTGATCATATTGTTGTGAGCGTTGACAGGAGAATAGGGTAGTCCCTACGTGTTGCGTCCTAAAAGACTCAACGGTTGGACAGTGTGTGGCATGCACGTAAGCCAGACTATGCGTGACCTTTAAGAGCTGTTTTCAAAGAACAGCTTCCATTTAGGTGTTTGTCTTTCTTTACTATAAGGTCACGCGAAAGCGGTTGATAGAACGAAATGCTGCTTTCTTCTCTATAGTGCGACCCATCACGCAGAGAAAAGGAAAGCTTGCATTGATCTTGGTCACTGCACTTCAGCATTCCAGGATGCGTTACTACAACAGGTAGAAAAAGCTGACCGGCAAGAGTCGGTACGCCAGCCACTCACGTGCACAAAATCACAACAAGGCAAAAGGTGCAGAGTTTATGCCGTACGCGTCTGTAAGGTGACGGAACAGAACGCGCAAAGCACGTTATCTCGTGCTGGTTAGAGTGGGACTGAATACTAACAATCGAGCTTCACTCTGCTGCTTCCATGTCATTTTCTTTTGTTACTGTTCCAGTACACAGTGTACGTAGAAAGACTTGAAACTAGCTACCGCTGAACAGTTGACCCAGTTGAAAAAAAGAACAGTAAAAAATGGGGGGAAAAATTCACGATCGTTCAGTACTAAGCTCCAAGACCACAAATAATTCATGATAATCAAGGTATACACCAACCAAAACATTAGGCAATAAGTGATCTCTGGTAATCAACTGATGGCCGCAGTGTAGATGTCGAGATCAAGAAGCTCCCATCCAAACCGCGATCACCAGTTAACGAAGGGTTAGTGAAATCTGTGGAGAAAGGCTACGATAAATGGGGACTACTCGCGTAGTTACACAGATGGAGATAACTTTCAATCATTATCTCGTGAAATAACCTTTTTTAGAGAGTTTTGCTCCAGGCTCTGCACAACAGCAATGTTATGTCAGTGAGAGAAGCCCGCAGGTGCGTCCGGACTTCTGAAAAAAAGTTTAAGCAGCCTTCAGAGCGCAAGGGGCACCGTGTTGCCAAATGAGCGCTTTAGTACTGTCGGTCGGCCCTGCGGCAGCAGCTCGATATTTCTTCTCATAATGCTTTAAGAACACTTTACCGCAGGAGAAAGTTCTCAAGGATCTCCGCTTAGACGCAGTGTTGGCAGTGTCTTGTAGAGGCGAATCCGAGGCGTCGCTTCGGATGGGCCAGTACTGGTGAACTCGCCCATCACTGCCCAGCTTTTTTACCCTGACTATCACTGCCCAGTATTACGGCTTCAAAAGAAATTTCCCTGCAAATGATTCTACCAATTAGTAAATTTCACGCCCGTCATCATTGCTTCCTATTTAACGCTCACCAGAGAACAAGGGGTGCCTGTTATATCCCACTGTGCTCTCGCGTACCTACCTGGCAGGTCCAAAGCCCTCATGTTTTCAAATGTCATCACACCACATGAAGATCACTGTCATCGACCAAACTTCTCGTTTCTCTACACTCTAAGCCGAAAAAGACTAAAGTGGGGTATGCCATTGGTCCTTTAGGGGTCTAAATGCGCTGCCACAGATTTTGAACCAATTTTGGACTAACTGCGAGAGTAACTGCAAGGGCCCAACTGTTACCCCAAGCACTTACTCCACTTGGTTTAAATGTTGGCCTCAGTAGAATGCTCCAGCGGGACTAACAGTTGAACCGTCTGGACCAATGGCAAAAAAATGGCGACACTGCGTTTGTGCAGTATATTTTATGTTTATTCCAATTTATTCAGCACTGAAGATCATAGTATGTTATTCATGCAACACACACACACACACACTCATACATACGCACTATTATTTCAAAGTAAAACACCGCAAACACTGACTGCCCGCGCTGTACTACAGAGAACAGACTCTCGGGTATATATAGCACAGTATTTTGACCTCCCATATAGTGCCAGTGGGCGACTTTTACTCGGCTTAAGAAAACAATAAATATTGACACCGTAACGCGAAAATTTACATGGGCTTATTCGAAGCACCGATGCGCATCGATCTTTTAATATGAATCCATCTAATCTTCAACATGCCTCCAGCATGAGAATACGAATTATCAGCTGGTATTCGATCATGTCGGCCGAACCAGCGTTCGCAGTGCTGGCGCACGAGTCCGCAAACACAAACATAGCAGCGCCGCTTGTGCGGGAAAGCCGGCGAAGCAGCCGCAGGCGCCCCGCCGATGCCATACCGTGTCGGCTTGCCGACGGCGTCGCTAGGCTTACGACGAGTACGGCTAAACGACCGCCGGTGATCGCAACATGCGGCTCGCGTGAAATTTTCGTCGTCGTTATTTTATAGTCACAAATGAACAATAGGTAAGTGCCCCATGTTCGCTGTGTCTTACGGAGTGACGTAGATATCTGTATACTTACAGCGACGAGACTGTTCGCAGGCACGGTTCTTTCATCGTGCTGGTAAGGCACAACCTGTGTACCGCTGGCCGCACGATTAGTCGTATCCGCGATCGCCTACACGTTGGATTTTTGATAACGATTGTCGCATGGATAAAAAGACATAATTTTGCCTGAGCTACTATTTTCGTGAACTTGTACGCGACGTTTCCTTCGCTTGTGCCGACAATGCACTCACACCGGCAGCCCGCTTGATACCGATGACGTACGAAGCCTACTTTTCCTATATATCGCTTTGAGCTTGTGGTCACTGTGTGGGTACACGACCACTGATGAACAGCTTACCTTTATTAGCATTGTCAGTGATAACCGTAGTTCGAACTTATTCAGCACATTAAAGCGAGTTCTCGGCATTGCCCGTGTTTGCGGAGACTTTCACTTGGCTTCGGCTCGCCCGTGCCGGCATGGTGGAAACGCGAGGGCACTTGCTGTGTGCACTGACAGCGTGTTGTACTACTTTCCTCTCATAGCATCTTCTATTCGTTTCATAGTGCTTCACTTTCACAGTGGCGTATAGCCTATTTAACTTGTTTTCATGATCGCCGACCATGCCGAGCATTGCAGTGCAGCATCGACAGGAGGCGATCGCGGCGCAGTTGCCCTCCCCGTTGGTCCCTTCATTGCCGGGCGTTTGCGCAAGACACGCATTGTCACACATTTAGTCCCTGTTGGACGAACCGTTCGTCCATTGGTTTAACGACTGCAGTTAGTCAAACTTTGCCGAATTTCGGCTTAGAGTGTAGCACCAAAATTTCAAGGACGATTGAGCTTCCTCTCAAGAGTAGAACGCGATAGGGTGCGCATTGCCTGCATTCACTTGTCAACGATGCTTTCTTTCTGTCTTCTAAATTTAAGGCAATTAGTTTTGATCCGTCACTGATTATGATATGTTCAATTACATTTTAATTAGCTTACAATATATTAAGAACAAACGCGACTTGTTACAACTTGTTTAACACACTGGTTGTTTACTTTACAAGCACAATGGTATGCTACTAAATTCATGACTTGACAATGCTCAGTATTACTCACGATCAAAATCTCTTGTGCATATTTTATCTTAAAAATACTTCTGAACAGCGGATCAAGATGCGGAATGACAACTGTCTGCTGTTAAACCACTCCTAAGGCGTTAATGTATCTACCAACGCCAAAGGCTCGTCGACACGACAGTTAAGTCGCCCGGTGTCAAATTTTTCCGGTGGTAAACTCTATGGGTGTTGCAGAGTAAAACGACGGACTGTATTTATATGCACCCGCATGCTCGGTGCAGTTTCACTAGACATCGCCTCGCTCGTTCGCTTCACACCGAGGCAAGCGCGGCCGCGTTTCTTCCGAGCTTCCAACGGCCGGGTTGCCGCAACAATGGCTCGTATATACGACCTGGCACGTGATTCATCAGCGTGTCGAGCTTGCACCGGAAAGACCGGGAGCTAAGTGTCCGCTGCTTCTGTGTCTTGATACGCTGCTACACAAGCACATTCTGAAATGGTGGCTTTATCAGAACCCGTCTCGCCACTGTACCCAGCTCCTCTCTTCAAACGCAAGAGGTCAAGCGAAAACCAACGCACGATGCGGCGCTGCATTTCCTGGTAGAGAGGTGGGCTAACTTCTTGTTGAGTTGACCCACGCCTATAAATGCGCTTATTTTCGCCATAGCGTTGCTATTTGGGCTCCCAAGAACGTGATCCTCGGGTTACTGCAGGGCAACAGGTGCAGAAGCCTTAAGGCGAGAGCACCATGGGTCTCCAGTTTTCATTCCGAGAGGCTATTTCACTCAGCGAGGACAATGCATCTTTGTGGTCGACGTAATTGAGTCACTAATCACGATGGTGCGCCCGTGTTTGACGCTTATCAAAGCGGAAATGCCTTCCCTTCGATTTTGCGATTTCTTTATGTCTTGTTACAAGTGCCACACAAAACAGGTGAACCGTACAGGTCGAGACAACGAGTAGGAATATTCTTGAATGAGTGGTCAAAGTTCATCTCTGCAGTCGTATGGTGCACCTGACAACGCTTAGCCCTCCGACAGCGTAGAAAAGCTTGTCAGAACAATGCAGGCATTCTTGTTATCTGCCTTCATAATGTCATGCTGAAGAGGAGCACTTGTTACGATTCCACCGCAGATCTAGTACTTCGCTATTCTAGCAAATAAGAAGAAAGTGTCACTAGAGGTCAGAAATGCCCACGCCAACACTCACCCGACCAACACATCATTTCGCCGGTGTAGGATACGGTATCACGCTGGTAATATATAGAGCAGGGCGGGTCGATTCCCAGCCAAAACTGCCTCCTTTCGAAGGGGAGTAAATGCACGAACAACAGTTCTTTAGATGTAGGTGCATGTTAAAGATGTATAGGTTGTCAGAATTTTAATGGGGATTCTCACACGGCGTGCATGACTCCTAATGCTATGGGGATTTTGGCGCGTAAACCCGCGGCAACTTTGTTCTTACTTCGACACTTCAACAAGACAGCAGAAACCGAGGCACTGCATGCTAACAAGATTGAAACGTCATGTTTTAACCTTTTATTCTCGAGACTATCTCTGTCATGCTGGGAACACGTATGTGGTTTCTGCGAAACTAAAATAAGTCCGACAGTTTGGCTCACCAAAATTGGGGAACCCGAAGCCGTATTTGAAGCAGGCATAAGTCACAAGACTGCGTTTTGTTATATAATCGAAATCCCGCAGGTACTACGTGGCTGTTTAGTTAGCTTTTTTTTGAACGGCTTAATAACAGATTAGCATTCTAGAAACGGGTAAGAAAAGGGCTTGCATCTTGCATCATTTAATTCGGAAACAGGGCATTTCCAGGTAGTTATGATACTGTGTCCATTAGTCCCCTTTATTTTATAGATAATGCACCGTACCTTGTAGTAACCACTTGCCCGTATTACGGGCCCTTTGACAGCCTGATTTTTTACACGTAACTGTTAAACGACATCACAAGGACTCTTGACAGCGAACTGAAAAAAACGGGGAAAAGTGTGACTTCTAGGGCATGTATGAACAGTATCACTTTAAATAAAAATTTCATCATTAGGCTTATCACATGATCCATTTGCAACCTTGGCAAAACATGAATATTCACCTGCCCTAAGATATATTCAATAAGTCTTAGTACATTATATATATATATATATATATATATATATATATATATATATATATATATATATATATATATATATATATATATATATATATATATATATTGTTGCGAACGACGGCCGATCCCGCCGAAGCCACCACTGTTGCGAAAGACGGCGACGCCAACACGGTCCCGAAGGCGCCACTGCTTTCAACTCCGCCGGGAAGGTCACCAGCCGTTTGGTAGCGTATGTTTCTCAGCTCGCGACTGCTTCTGCGCAGAGCTGATAAGACGAGCGGACGAGACGACGGTGAGTTAAACAAGGTTTATGTACAGCATATATACAGAGGCGTTACAATTTCGGCACTGGGGCCGACAGAGACTCGAAGAGCCGAGCTCTCCTCTCTAATACATAGGTCAACTTTTCGCCTAAGACCGTCGACTCACACACATGTCGGCTCTCCGACATGGGGACTCCTCTCTCATAGGACCGCCGATCGCGACACGCCGCAGGGCTTTTTTTATATGCACCGGGTCCAACCAAAATGTCCAATCAGAAGCGCCGCTGGTCGTCAGGGCAGATTCCTCCAATGGGGTCGCCGCTGGGCCACGTTACCCCCAGACACGAGGACGCCAGCTCGCTGTCACGTGCGCTGCTGACTCACTGCACGTGGGCCAGAGAGGCGCCGCGCGTGTTTACGCCGTTGAGTTGGTCGTGTCAGGCGGACTGCGGGCTGGCCTTGACCCAGATTGCCTTTTTTCAGAGGCACGGACGTTTGACGAGGACTCGCTGGCATAACAGCGCCCCCGCCGCCAGACAATGCACCGGAAAGACGAGCTGCTTCCACGGGGCTCGGATGTCAGGTGCGCTCGTTCGCCAGGTCCCTCCAGGTTCGCCTCCAGGGCCGGAAACACATCCCGTTTTTGACGACGGATCCCAGCTCCACTGGCTTGTCGCCACAACTTGTCGACCAGCTTCACTCGTCTCTTCTGACCACCTTCGGTTTCAGCACTTGTCGATGGTTCTGCAACTTGCTAAGAACAGTTCGACAACAAACAACACACGACACAAGCAAGTGCCCTCGGTCACCCGACAGAACACCAGACAAAGTATAGTACAACATATACCTATCTACGTGTCTATCGGAATTTTGTTCCCTCTACATCAAGAGGCACATGTGGGACACAAGACTCTTAAAGTAAGACATGATTAAAAACACAGCGCAAACAACGGCAGGAAGAAAGGAAGAGACAGGACAGAGCGCTGTCTCTTCCTTTCTTCCTGCCGTTGTTTGCGCTGTGTTTTTAATCATGTATTTGAACCAACTCGCCCAAGCTTTAACCTTAAAGTAAGAACTTGAATTTTTCACACTTACAACAACGCAACGAATTAGAATACCACATAAAGTTAGTTGGCCCCTTGAGATCGCATTGAACGAGAGCGCTCAGCCCAGGTTGTGATGAGGTCAAAATTTTGCCCCGAATCGCCAGCGAGAAACCGAAAGGTTGAGAAGTTACTAGCTGGAACGCACTACTCAATGCACCTGCATTAGCGTTTACCTTTCCTTTATTTTTTTTGATAGCGAACGTCAAAGTTGCGCTGTGGAGCAACATGCTCCACTTCAGTAACCGGCCACTTTTAGGCGACGATACCTATGCGGCACCAAGAGCGGCTCACACTTTCGACGTTGCACAGGGGAACAACGATACGGCTTGCTATGGATTGACTCCTCACCGCTTAGCTCGATATCGTGTTCGATCACCCTCGTGTTTCCGGGGCGGTCTGAAAACACGTCTTCAAACTCGGAACCAATCTTTCTCAGGTCCTCTTTCTCAGGTCCTCCTTCACTTAAGCTAGGCTCTAGGTTTATCTGCTCCCGGATTACTTTCGATCCCCCTTTAATTACCTCACTAGAACTCAAAATTTCTGCTTCCTCTTCCTCTCAAGCATTCAACAACAGATTTACGACCGCTTGATGTTGAACGTATGGTTTCATCAAGTTGTAAATTTTGTCCGGCCGCCTTCCTAATTTCACTTCATAATTTGAATCGCAAGGCTTCGATAATACTGTGGCGGGCCCTTCCCAATCAACCTCAAGCTTATTCCTTTTGGACGGCTGCAGCAGCATTACCTGATTATCAACTTCAAAAGCGCGCTTCTTCACAGATTTCTCGTAGTGCTCCTTCGACAGCACTTGTGCCGCGTTTTTGTGGCTTTCCACTAGCGCTTCCTTTGGCTTTCCACTAGCGCTTCAATCGAGAGATCCTCACGCTGCTCTCGAATGAGCGTCTCTCGATCAACTCTCGGCAGCTCGCTCCAACTTTCCGCTACAGGCGAGAGCATTGCAACCCTCTCGCTCTGACTCAATGGCGCCATGTCGTCTCCCCTTTCTACGGAAACCGCGCCGGTCGGTTCGGCGAAGGGCCGCTCGCGTGACTGCTCCCATGACCCCCGCGGAAAATTTTCTTTCTGGGGTTCCGTCGACCCGCCGACAAGGTCACTTGAGAGTTCACCGCATGGAACAAGGTCATGCACGTAGCCAGACTATGCGTGACCTTTAAGAGCTGTTTTCAAAGAACAGCTTCCATTTAGGTGTTTGTCTTTCTTTACTATAAGGTCACGCGAAAGCGGTTGATAGAACGAAATGTTGCTTTCTTCTCTATAGTGCGACCCATCACGCAGAGAAAAGGAAAGCTTGCATTGATCTTGGCCACTGCACTTCAGCATTCCAGGATGCGTTACTACACAGGTGGAAAAAGCTGACCGGCAAGAGTTGGTACGCCAGCCACTCACGGGCACAAAATCACAACAAGGCAAAAGGTGCAGAGTTTATGCCGTACGCGTCTGTAAGGTGACGGAACAGAACGCGTAAAGCACGTTATCTCGTGCTTGTTAGAGTGGGACTGAATACTAACAATCGAGCTTCACTCTGCTGCTTCCATGTCATTTTCTTTTGTTATTGTTCCAGTACAGAGTGTACGTAGAAAGACTAGAAACTAGCTACAGCTGAACAGTTGACCCAGTTGAAAAAAAGAACAGTAGAAAATGGGGGGAAAAATTCAAGATCGTTCAGTACTAAGCTCCAAAACCACAAATAATTCATGATAATCAAGGTATACACCAACCAAAACATTAGGCAATAAGTGATCTCTGGTAATCAACTGATGGCCGCAGTGTAGATGTCGAGATCGAGAAGTTCCCATCCAAACCGCGATCACCAGTCAACGAAGGGTTAGTGAAATCTGTGGAGAAAGGCTACGATAAATGGGGACTACTCGGGACACAGAAGGAGATAACTTTCAATCATTATCTCGTGAAATAACCTTTTTTAGAGAGTTTTGCTCCGGGCTCTGCACAACAGCAATGTTATGTCAGTGAGAGAAGCCCGCGGGTGCGTCCGGACTTCTGAAAAAAAGTTTAAGCAGCCTTCAGAGTGCAAGGAGCACCGTGTTGCCAAATGAGCGCCTTAGTACTGTCGGTCGGCCCTGTGGCAGCAGCTCGATATTTCTTCTCATAATGCTTTAAGAACAATTTACCGCAGGAGAAAGTGCTCAAAGATCTCCGCTTAGGCGCAATGTTGGCAGTGTTTCGTAGAGGCAAATCCGAGGCGTCGCTTCGGATGGGCCAGTACTACTGAACTCGCCCATCACTGCCCAGTTTTTCTACCCTGACTATCAATGCCCAGTATTACGGCGTCAAAAGAAATTTCCTTGCAAATGATTCTACCAATTAGTAAATTTCACGCCCGTCATCATTCCTTCCTATTTAACGCTCACCAGAGAACAAAGGGTGCCTGTTATATCCCACTGTGCTCTCCTGTACCAACCTGGCAGGTCCAAAGCCCACAAGTTTTCAAATGTCATCCCACCACATAAAGATCATTGTCATCGATCACGCTTCCCGTTTCGCTAGCACCAAAATTTCAAGGACGATTGAGCTTCCCCTCAAGAGTAGAATGCGATAGGGTGCGCATCACTTGCATTCACTGATCAACGATGCCTTCTTTCTGTCTTCTAAAGTTAAGGCGATTAGTTTTGATTCGTCGCTGATTATGGTATGTTCAATTAATTTTTAGTTAAATTACAATATATTAAGAACAAACGCGACTTGTTACAACTTGTTTAACACACTGGTTGTTTACTTTAGAAGCAAAATGGTAGGCTACTAACTCCATGACTTGGCAATGCTGGCTGTATCCTCATGATCAAAATATCTTGTGCATATTTGATCTTGAGAAATACTGCTAAACAGCACATCAAGATGTGGATTGACAACTGTTTGCAGTTAAACCACTCTTAAGGCGTTAATGTATCTACCAACGCCAAAGGCTCGTTGACACGACAGTTAAGTCGCCCGGTGTCAAATTGTTCCGGTGGTAAACTCTATGGGTGCTGCAGAGTAAAACGACGGACTGTATTTATATGCACCCGCATGCTCGGTGCAGTTTCACTAGACATCACCTCGCTCATTCGCTTCACACCGAGGCAAGCGCGGCCGCGTTTCTTCCGAGCTTCCAACGGCTGGGTTGCCGCAACAATGGCTCGTATATACGACCTGGCACGTGATTCATCAGCGTGTCGAGCTTGCACCAGAAAGACCGGGAGCTAAGTGTCCACCGCTTCTGTGTCTTGATACGCTGCTACACACGCACATTCTGAAATGGTGGCTTTATCAGAACCCGTCTCGCCACTGTACCCAGCTCCTCTCTTCAAACGCAAGAGGTCAAGCGAAAACCAACGCGCGATGCGGCGCTGCGTTTCCTGGTAGAGAGGTGGGCCAACTTCTTGTTGAGTTGACCCCCGCCTGGAAATGCGCTTATTTTCGCCTAGCGTTGCTATTTGGGCTCACAAGAACGTAATCCTCGGGTTACTGCAGGGCAACCGGTGCAGAAGCCTTAAGGCGAGAGCACCGTGGGTCTCCAATTTTCATTCCGAGAGGATATTCCACTCAGCGAGGAGAATGCATCTTTGTGGTCGACGTAATTGAGTCACTAATCACGATGGTGCGCCTGTGTTTGACGCTTATTAAAGCGGAAATGCCTTCCCTTCGATTTTGCGATTTCTTTATGTCTTGTTACAAGTGCAACACAAAACAGGTGAACCGTACAGGTCGAGACAACGAGTAGGAATATTCTTGAATGAGTGGTCAAAGTTCATCTCTGCAGTCGTATGGTGCACCTGACAACGCTTAGCCCTCCGACAGCATAGAAAAGCTTGTCAGAACAATGCAGGCATTCTTGTTATCTGCCATCATAATGTCATGCTGAAGAGGAGCACTTGTTACGATTCCACCGCAGATCTAGTACTTCGCTATTCTAGCAAATAAGAAGAAAGTGTCACTAGAGGTCGGAAATGCCCACGCCAACACTCACCCGACCAACACATCATCCGCCGGTGTAGGATACGGTATCACGCTGGTAATATATAGAGCAGGGCAGCTCGATTCCCCGCCAAAACTGCATCCTTTCGAAGGGGAGTAAATGCACGAACAACAGTTCTTTAGATGTAGGTGCATGTTAAAGATGTGTAGGTCAGAATTTTAATGGGGATTCTCACAGGGCGTGCATGACTCCTAATGCTATGGGGATTTCGGCGCGTAAACTCGCGGCAATTTCGTTCTTACGTCGACACTTCAACAAGAAAGCAGAATCCGAGGCACTGCATGCTAACAAGATTGAAACGTCGTGTTTTAACCTTTTATTCTCGAGACTATCTCTGTCATGCTGGGAACACGTATGTGGTTTCTGCGAAAATAAAATAAGTCCGACAATTTGGCTCATCAAAATTGGGGAACCCGAAGCCGTAATTGAAGCAGGCACAAGTCACAAGGCTGCGTTTGTTATATAATCGAAATTCCGCAGGTACAAAGTGGCTGTTTAGTTAGCTTTTTTTTTTTCTTGAACGGCTTAATAACCGATTAGCATTCTAGAAACGGGTAAGAAAAGGGCTTGCATCTTGCATCATTCAATTCGGAAACAGGACATTTCCAGGTAGTTATGACACTGTGTCCATTCGTCACCTTTATTTTATAGATAATGCACCGTACCTTGTAGTAACCACTTGCCCGTATTACGGGCCCTTTGACAGCCAGTTTTTTTACACGTAACTGTTAAACGACATCAAAAGAACTCTTGACAGCGAACTGAAAAAACGGGGAAAAGTGTGACTTCTAGGGCATGTATGAACAGTATCACTTTGAATAAAAATTTCATCATTAGGCTTATCACATGATCCGTTTGCAACCTTGGCAAAACATGAATATTTACCTGCCCTAAGATATATTCAATATGTCCTAGTACATTATATATATATATATATATATATATATATATATATATATATATATATATATATATATATATATATATATATATATATATATATATATATATATATATATATATATATATATATATGTGTGTGTGTGTGTGTGTGTGTGTGTGAGGGAAAGAAGTGTATAGCTAAGGGCTTGTTTTTCCGTGTTTTGGCACAATATTAATGAGATCTAACTGACAATAATGCCAAGGAATGTATATGCGAAGTTAATAGAACCAATGTAATGTAAAGAGAAAGAAAGAAAAGTGGGTAAAAAATAAATTTGCCGTGAGCAGGACTCGAGCCTACGACCTTTGAAAAACGTGTTCGATGCAGTAACCACTGAGCTTTCACGGCGGCTGTCGCCCCAGCCACTTTGTAAGGTTTATATGTGAAGTTTAACGTGGGAGAGTCAGTCAGCGCCATCTGTAGCCATAGCGGCGAGTATGGAACACCCCTTTATGAGCCTGTGGTACGTATATATATATATATATATATATATATATATATATATATATATATATATATATATATATATATATATATATATATATATATATATATATATATATATATATATATATATATATATATATACATATATATATATATATATATATATATATATATATATATATATATATATATATATATATATATATATATATATATATATATATAGTGGGAGTAATAATTCAATGGGCCAGTTAGTCTTCGTGAAGGTATGGGATATGGCACAACGGGAGCGTTGTCAACAAGGATAAATATATTTATTTCCCAACAGTTCATCCCCTGATGAAGGGAGGTCCCCTCCCGAAACTGTTGGGAAATAAATATATTTATCCTTGTTGACAACGCTCCCGTTGTGCCATATCCCATATATATATATATATATATATATATATATATATATATATATATATATATATATATATATATATATATATATATATATATATATATATATATATATATACAGCAGCGACGGGAGTGCATTAGTTCATATCAGCTGAGGGGGCGTGACAATAGATGTGCACCGAGCGAGTACTGTTGTCTCCAGCGCCCCTCCACGATTCCGTCTGCCGATCAGCCGATGCGATAGTTGTCTCCAGCGAGGTCCCATCAATATGCGACGCGGCGCAGCCCTTCGCAGCCCTTCGCAGCCCCGTTATCCATCGCGGCATTTCGCTCTTTCTCCTGTACCTGCAATGTGACGCGGCTACGGGCGCAAAGGATGCCTTTGTCCCCGCGCATCTCTCACACGGCTGCGCGGGTCGCATTCTTTCGCGTAGGCGGCGACGACCTGCGACGCACCACGAGCCTCCAGACGTGAATCGTCGTGAACGTCCACGTACACACAAGCGACCGCCGTAGCGTGTCAGCATTACAAAGAACTACGCGGCTCTCTACGTCTCTCTTCACGTACAGAGACCACATCCGCAGCAGTTTACGAACAACCGCGGCAGCTCTTCGTGCAGTGTTCCGCAGTGCCGACTCGCAGTCCGAAGCGTGGTTATACGGACGGCATGCATAATACGAACTGTTAGCGCCGTGCGAGTTATGAGGGGACTAACAGGTTACGCTGAAAGCAGCGATGTGGATCGAGCTGTTTGTATACACAAGTCGCCGGCCAGAGATGATCGCCGCTGTCGCAATGTTTCAATAATGTGGCGAGGCTGGACTTGCGAAGAAGAAAAAAACTAAATGTAACGAGGGCCACTTTATGCACGTGTAGATAGAGACCGTTCACATTATACGTTCGCAGTGAAATGAAGCCTCGGAAATCTTTCAGTGCACGCGACAGGTGGTCGGTATAACGAGTTCGTAACAGGCGTAGCGATAATGGCGCAGCAGGTGATGAGGCCAAAGCGGTTTTGTTCTGCATGCGATTAATAAGGCAGACGAAGCTGCAACGTTCTTGTATTTATTCAACGGTCATCATTACGAAAAAGCGCTTTAAAAAAGTGAAGGTGAATTTAGCAGTTATCTTATTTGCACTTAGTTATACCTAATGCAAAACGCATAATACAAGGAAAGCTCGGTTTGAGCTATAGATTGGCATACATGCTTAGGCGAACTAGATGCGAAGCAAACTAACATAAATAGCACCTTTCAAATGGACGCAGACGCGTACTACGTTGAAAAAAATTGCCCGCAGCTTCCCTCGGGGGAACACTGAGGAGGATGCGGACCATATAATTGGTTAACGGGGTGTTAAAGTGCGACTTACTTGGGTCGATGGCTAAATTGGTTAACGTGGTTGTGAAATGGGGTGTTAAATTGCGACTTACTTGGGTCGATGGCTAAATTGGTTAACGTGGTTGTAGGAGGGGGTGTTAAATGAGTGAACACGTACACACGTATGCGAAAGGGCGGCGCTGGTCGAAGGGACGTCGATCATTGTGTTTGTGGATTCGTTGGAATTCATTTCACCGCGACCTTGGACGTCGACGCGCCGTACAAACCAACCGACGAGCGGCAACTGAGCGAGCGAGTGCCGACCTTGAGTATATATACAGCACGACGGCGCATGCACTGTCAGCTGTTGAATGTTCTCGAAGCGCGACGCCACATGCGCGTCCACTGGAGAATCAGGAGAATTGTAGATGTCGAACGCGGTGTGTAGAGGAGGAAGGGTGCACAGATGGTGGAGGAGTGAAGCGCGCGCGGTGTGTAGAGGAGGAAGGGATGCACAGATGGTGGAAGAGTGGGCGACGGCGCGACGGTGCATCGTACTTGTGTAAGGGGTGGTTGTGGCAATCACTTGCCCATGCATGTAAAGAGCTGTGGTTACTACCCAAGGTTCAAGCCTACAGTTTAATCGCTAACAGTATGAACAGCACTGAAAGAGAACTGCTTAAACTCTACATGATTCAATTAGCTTCGATATGTATCAGCGAACCATCGATACTATTACTGAAAAAAAAAGCGACATTTCTCGCCCGTCATATGGAGAATGTATGGTGACATCTTACAGAAGGTGGTGAGAATCCACATGTACGAGCTTCTGATATTATATAGAGAGAGGATGGTGGTGCGCATGTTCCGATGGTGTCGTTACTAAAACACGTTTTGCAGGCCTAGATGCATTCTAAAAGGCAGCGTGTGCGAACACAGACACAATAAGAATGTCAAGACACGTCAAACGCCTACTAACAGCATCATAGGCAGACAACAGCGAAATGACAGAGAGCACGAACATTTTTCTGCGCATGCTCAGGCATTCGGTGAACATACAGCCAACCTGGCACAACTTGCGGTCTACGTGAAATATAACTGTCACTTGACATGCAAGTTCCTTGACTGTTTGCTCACGCATGCGATACCCCTATTATCGATATGCCATGCCTCAATCACTAGATGCGTTTTTACGGCATGACGTGCTACGGCATGACCTCATAGCAACGTTAACACCACTATACCTCAAACTGCTTCGGAAAGCTCTTGACATCAACTGCTATACGAGTGCACCAGAACACAAGTGTCAGAAAGTATTTTCTCCATAAACACAGGATTGGTGAAAGTGCGAGAATCACACGAGATATTGGTTGTCAACATGTTTTCCACTTGTGATCCCTGCGTAACCAACATCACGATGGCAGCAACAGGAACAACCTTGTTCTGCCTTTCCGTAGATGAAACGCCCTCTCAGCGGCGTGAGTATCGGGAACCGAGGCCTGTTGTGTTAATCTGTATCCAAGCCATAATTTTGGACAAGCGTTGAGCGAGGCCGGGCGGCTATACCACGGGCGTCAAGTTTGCCACGGGCACTTTCCTGCATCGGGGCGCGAGCGGACATATGCCTCAACGCTTTAGTTTTCGAGACACATATGGCCACTTCAACGGTTGCTTTCCTGCATCGCCCGTCTAGTTTGTTCTCCTTATACGCCTTCTTATACGACAGTGTAGGTATAGGTATATCGTGCCGTAATTGTGCAGTACTCGATGAGTTCGATGGTAATGCTTACGCATCAGAAAGCGTTCATGAGAGTCGTAAAAACGTCGACTCGGGCAGCCGCCTTTAGCTACCGGTTGAGTCCCCGCCCCTTCCTTTCAAGCAAGGATCACCTGCGGGCTCAGAAACGAGCGTTCGGTGACTATATCGTGCACCACCCCGAAGCATTCATCGTTTCCTTCTTTATTCAGTAGGGGATCACTCTGTACACACGAACGTCGCATATGTGTCCATATATAAAGCACACGTGTATTACCGATTCGAAGCGCCTCGCAGGTGTTGAAGGCCGAAGCAAAGCGTATGCAGACCTATATAATTTGTCGAATGTGAGTCACGAGACTGTGCTTAGCTCTCATCACGAACGTCAAACGGTTTTCGCGAGTGCGGGCAATAGGGTAAATATACCGATGAAAGCTTCCTGTTCGTCCATTTTGTTGACCACACACTTCGTTTCCTTGCGCTGCTTTCGTAGGTATATATCTAACCTGCGCACTCAGTGCTAGAAAAAGGCATATGTGGAGCGGGTGTGTTTACAACACGAATTGGTGGCTGTGAACGTTGATGCTCATCAACTACATTACTTTCCATGGCTTAGCATCACGCAGTGGTCGGCTGCGCACTGTCGAAATACAACACAGACTTCTTCAACAACAAAAGAAATATTCATTTCGTACCTGAAACGTTAGCTGAGTGTCTACGGTGAACTCTCCATGAGCCCCGCCGTGGTGGTATAGTGGCTAAGGTATACTCGGCTGCTGACCCGCAGGTCGGGGGATCAAATCCCGGCTGCGGCGGCTGCAATTCCGATGGAGGCGGAAATGTAAGCCCGTGTGCATAGATTTGGGTGCACGTTAAAGAACCCCATGTGGTTGAAATTTCCGTAGCCCTCTAATACGGCGTCTCTTATATTCATATCGTCGTTTTAGGACGTTAAACCCCACAAATCAATCAATCAATCAATCAAACTGTCCATGATTTCGGCAACTTCATTCCCAGTCGCTGCGATGGTATTCCGACAAAAACATTATATGCAAGAACAATCGCGTATTATGGCTTATATTCACGTTAAATGAATAAACTCAAAGATAAAAGTAAATTCAAATCACTGCACAACATATATGATAACTAAAGGTGTCGTTTCAAGACTTATGCATCCTAATAGTCATTGTTGTTTTTTTTTCTGGTGCCGAGAACAAAATAGCATATGTGCAATGCGGTAGAATGAAAATATAACCGTCTCTTTAGCCTACAACTGACGCTTATTGTCAAATGTTAGGCATAGGCGACTGTAATAGATTGTCTTAAAACCCACGTGCTGCTTTAGGATGCAAAATCGTATAGACTTTGTTATTCACTCATGGCCACATCATCGTATAAATTGAAATTGGTTCTGCGGAATCGTGCAAACTGGCGGAAGGGTTAAGAAAGACAAATAGAGAAAGCAATACATTACAAGTAAATGATCGTCGTTTAAAAAAAAACGCATGATTCCTATTTGAGAGGCAATGTAGCTATGTATGTTTCATTACTGTGTCTAACAAAACCCACCGCTCTGCTCTCGAAGTGCTTCCCATCACGCAGCGGGAAAAAACGATGCCCACACCCGTGTTACGAAATTTCCAATTGCACGAAAAGTGCGAGAAGTTGGCATACTTTAGGATTGTAGAGAATAACGAGCATGCCATTAAACTTTCTAGAGAAAAATTTTTTAATTTTTTTGCATATTAGTCTTATATAATGTAAAAACACCGAAACGAACACACGCATTGGGCAGTCGAAGATGGTTTCTTAGGTCTTCTCGTTCCTTATTTCGTATTCATTAAAATATTTAGAGACATGACTGGCCAAAGTTTTCTCCAGCCAACAATTGTAGAGTAAGGCCATTTCGCGAATGCTATCACTGCTCCTAATGATTAGAATATACATCAAAACAAATGCTTGCTGTCGATTACTGGCCAACGACGCGCTAATTTGATACGCATACTTGCGCACTGCCACTGCCTGAATAAAGCTGATTAATTCGTTAGGCAAACTAGAACTTATGCCACGTTATAGCACCACAAAGCGGGCTTTCTGTCCTCATTCATACACGCATGTATTTGCATTCAACTCGAGACGAGCGACCCTTATACATACAACGTGTAGTCGTCGACTCCATCTGCTCCCTCACCATGGCCACCCACCGTGTTCGATCACTGACCTTTTACGCGCAACAGCGTATAGTAACCGTGGGTTTTCAGGTCACGCTGGCAGCCGCTTCACCCACTGTTTTTTTTTTCGGGGGCGTTTCTATCTTTTCTTCCCGGTTTCTTGAGTATAGCCGGCACAATAGCCACATTTCTGTAACGCTACCCACATATATGTCACATCCGATAGCACGTTTAGCCGTATAATGCAGACTATTGGCTTTGGCAATTCAACTATAAAAAAATTCCTTGCTATTTATTGTTGCCTGTGAAACAACTAGCAAGAAAGAAAAATAATAGCTTTATTATGTGACAGGTATGGGTGTATGAGAAGGAGAAAGAAAATCCATAGATTCAGACGTCCATACAAATTTCATTCATAAAATGTATTGCCACGTTCATTTAGAAAAACTATAGGCGGACTGGACTATCGTATCGCGTTCCTTCCCGCGTTTCGCATGTGGTCGACTGTAGCCGCCATCCTGATGCTCGAATGTGTTGAGACGCAACGAATAGATAAGGGATCACCACATCCACCAGATGATTGATTGTTTGATTAATATGTGGGGTTTAACGTCTCAAAACCACCATATTAATATGAGAGACGACCAATAGTGGAAGGCTCCGGAAATTTTGACCACATGGGGTTCTTTAACGTGCACCCGAATCTGAGCGCACGAGCCCACAGCGTTTTCGCCTCCATTGAAAATTCAGGCATCCGCCAGTGGGCAGTCTGGTAGCCACCGTTGGGAAGTGCTGTTCTGTTTTTGTCGTCGTCGAGCGGTGCATACAAGCTTGCTTTCGGGTGTAATTTAGTCTAATAAATTACTTTTATTTATTGCGAGTGTGGTCCACCTCTCTATTAGTTTGTGCACCGCCCAGCGTACTGTTATCAACGTGACAATGTATTTTAATCACTCTTATTTGTACTATGACTAGCTAAACTTGAATACGTGGGTGATTTTATATTTCACCCAAATCGCATCGTTACCGCCGTGATTGGAAGCCGTGCCCGTGACCTCGTGTTCGTCATGGTCTTGTCCCATCAGAAGTTAAGCCACCGCCGAGACACTGACGTCACTGGATCGAATAGCATGATGCGCGTGGAGTCACGCTCCCGAACACATTGACCCACTCTTGAAAGAAAAGCGACTATTTCAAGATTTCCGGTGTATTTCTGTCACTCAGACTTTGAAATTATACCTGCATGGGCAAAAATTGTAAATTATACATTGTGATTCTAAGGATGTGGTCAAGAGCCACGCTCTTGCACAGTTTGTTTACTGTATATGGCGGTCTGGCACGAAATAGATCGGCCGAATCAAGCATAGATATATGAAACCGTGCACGCCGCACAAAACACACACACACACCTCTGCATCGGTGTCCTTCCTTTTCCTTGCGTCTCCGCTTCGAGTGAAAATTGCGGGTACGTCGAGATGAGAAGCGCGAAGCTCCTTGCCTATAGCTTTTACTTGACTCACGTCACAGAATCGTACGCACCCGCCCTCATCAGCTTCCACATAACGGCTGTGGGACAGAGGGTACAGTGATTGTCTCTGCGAGATACCCGTCAATGTCGACAGCTGGGTGGGCTTTTCGCTGACAGTGTCGCTGCTAAAGACTAGATACGAACACGCGATGTATCAAAATAAACGGCTCGAAAAAAAGATTTGATAAGTGATCAAGCAGCCCGCTTTCCGTGTGGGCTGGAAGCGGGTGAAGTATCCGTGGTGCACGAACCGAGATTATCGCGACGAGCGTGACCCGATCGCGTTATAGCGCGAGGTCATCGCTGACGGCCACAGACACGCTTCGCCGGTGCTCGAATATACGTGCTCTGTGCGGCCGATCTTGCACGTCGCCACTGTTGGTGGGCTTCGTTGGACGTGCGAAGCTGCTGCACGAACAGCTATGCCAACAACGTCCCCGTTGTCAGCGCCGGATTACAAAATGAGAAGATGCAATCTTGCATAAAACACGTAACAGATAGATGAGACAAAAGAAATGAGAAAGTCATGGAGGCAGATTTTGATTTCACTGAAAGCGGAGTTTAGGTTGCTCTTTCTGCACTAAGAAAGGCTTGTTTGGAATTTAAAAGGCGTTCTGAAAGATGAGAATAAAATACAACGAGGATCCTACAGGTGCAAAACAGACAGCTTTGAGATTACATCAGAGGCGTAGCCAGAAGATGATACATTAGGCCCGTGCCCCCTCCCCAAACCCCGAATGTTTCTTTTCACTTTTTTTTTGGCCTGGCATGCAGAGCACGTAATGACCTTACCCCATGAATATGCTAGCCTGGCACCCCCTTTCAGATAAAGAGGGTGCAGCACCCCCCCCCCCCCCCCCACTCCTTTCAGAAAAAAAACCCTGCCTATACCTTTTGAATTCATGCGTGACCATTACCTCAATTAAAAAACGTTGGTGCAAATCTTTTTTTCTTCTTCGTGTAAAATTTAGCAGTACATTCATTGACCTTTGCTGTGATAGCTAGTCATTTTGGCATTCCGAAATCTTTTGCTCTGAGTATGGTCTGTCATCAATGAGAGCTGTTGCCACAGCAAGTGATCCTGCCTGTGCACCAGAGGGGTCGGCCCCACAAGCCGGACCTTTAAGGGTCTTCTAGGACCACAACCGTCAAATGCAGCGTCGTCGATGCTATCACAACGGAAAGCAAAACTATTTTGGAAAACCTACTCGTCGCATCCACCGCCGAAAAGGCAAAATAGTCTGAAGTCGACATGGGTCCAGCTGGCTTCCAAACTGTCTTCTGGTGCGCTGGGGTACATATTTATTTGTTATGCCGGACAGCTGTTGCTGTAACGAGAGCAGCAGCGTACTTTAATGAAGATCTTTTCATGGGATCAGCCCGCGTCTCTTGGACACGACGTTGCCACTTGAATACATATCCATCTTCAGCTAGTGGTCTCACAGGGTATTTTGAAATTGCTATACGCCAAGCACACCTCAGTGTTGAAAGAAGGTAACAAGATAGAAGAAGCACTTTTGTATACAACCTGCTTTCTTTGTGCGTCAAGGCACTTGCTCATTTAGTTTTTTGACGTACAAGGTAGGCAATGAGAAGGCTATGCTGGTCGAATGGAAACCATTTCAGTGGAGCTAGATTACGTGTCCATGAACTTACTGGTGTGTCCTTCTTCGTCTGGTCGTGACTCTGTTTCAAACAAGCTCAGTTGTTGGGCCGGGCTTTTCGAGGGGCGAGTGATAGACAGACGTCGCCGGTGCCTCCTAGCCTCCCTCCCACATCAATTGTTCTGGCCTTCACATTTTACTTTAACTTACTGCTACAGCCGTATTGAGTTTTTCTTTCTCTCTCTCTCCTACCATGCGTCGGCTGACACATTCTTTCACGGCACTACAATAAACGCAAGGTATTGCCAGGTTTGCTGTGAACCGCAGATGGTCAGTCTACGATGTTTCAACCGACGAAGTGCTGGTTGCGCTTAAGCGCGACTTTCCGCATCGCACATTTAACTCTGTATTGCTTAATCTCGATGCTCGCAGGAAAGTAAAGAGATGGATAGACAGTGGTGATGACGCCAAGGGTTGCAGGTACACTTATTTATTGCCCCAGTCTCATACCTAATGCTCAAGATATGAAAGCGTTAGGCAGAAAGAAAACAGGGGCGCTGCAAATTACCAAGGAATGCAAGGGTACTTACTGTGCAGATTTTTGTCTGCTTTAAAGCTGTACACACAAAAAAATGCGGTCATGCTTCTTTGAAAGCCAGCAGCGGACCAGCATTGTTGCAATGCAAAGGGCATCGAAGTTATTACGCAATGTTTGTTACTTTTTTGCCCATAAGGTTAGCAACGAGACGATACGCTCTGGTTGCAAATGACGTCTGATGCGTTATGTATCTATGCTGCACGCTGGACACTATGTACTTCAGCACCCACGGAAGCGATTTCTATTGTACCACAGGTCATTAGTATACAAGGGTTGTATACGCCTCAGAAATTATGGCATTGTTAAAACAACTAAGTGCAACACTGGACTGAAAGAAACGGTCACACGGGTTCACACTAGACTGATCACCTATGCAGATGCACAGCATTAAATTTCGGATGGTAAAAGATTTAGATATAAATAATGAAAAACAAAGCGCTGCTCATACAGATGAGACCAACTGATTGCGTGTTCACGCTGCTCTGTAAACTCGCGAAGTATCGCACAAAACCAACACTCACCGCAGCATGTATAACTCTACTAGTCCGCCTGTTCTTAAAAAGAAAACGCGTGATAGAACGTTCATCTCAAGTCTCGTAGCTCGAGTGCGGGTGTCGGAAGATGCTTTTCCAGCAGTGAAGCTTGAACTCCACCGAACTCGTACCGAATGCTGTCCGAAAGCCTATTAAGCTCGTACGATGAGGCACAAGAAGAGGGTTCTTTACAACGCCGCTATTTCCTTGTCTCGAAGGGATTTTCTGTTCTTCCTTACAATCCTCTTTGTCCAATTTGTCGTAAACCACATTCAACGTAAAACACATCAGACGTTAACATTTTAACATGCTACTAGAGTGCATATAAAGCTGCCGCTAAGATTCGATGCTGAATATGGCTAAGCAAAGGTGGTATACAAAGCAGCGCCTTCGAGGCACAAAAAAAAAGTGCCAAGATTATAACGCTTGCGAATGCGTATAGTGGCACGCTGTCAAGAAATGGTCAGCCATATTCACGCAGTTGTATAGATGCGTGACGACAGAGCTTGTAGGCCCGAGTACAGAGTGATGTAAGCGCAGAAGACCAGGTGGTAAAAATTATTTTCAGCCTTTCTCTGCGGAATCTCTTTTAACCAGTGTAAGTAAACCAAAGCTCTTATAGCTTTTGATAACGGAGCTGTTTAGTGAGTCCATCCTTCTCCGACGATGCAAAAAAAAATTATCTTCATAATAAACGGGTACGTGTCACAGAAATTGAATAAATCACTTTGACTCACCACTGGCCCTTCAAAAAAAAAAATAAAGCCACCAGGCCTGCGTGGTAGGCGTAGCACAGTCACAGCGAAATCTAGAAGAGCGGCCTTTCAGCGCGTTTTCTAAGCACTCATTGGGTAACTGCTGCAAACACACTTGCTTGATGTCCACTACGGCATTAATAACAAAAAATTTAGGGCAGTAGGCCATCATTCGCTGTGCTATTTTTCATCATTCTTCTGAGAGGC
The DNA here is from genome assembly GCF_013339725.1 of Rhipicephalus microplus. Taxonomy (NCBI): domain Eukaryota; kingdom Metazoa; phylum Arthropoda; class Arachnida; order Ixodida; family Ixodidae; genus Rhipicephalus; species Rhipicephalus microplus. Next base: position 8,474,639 of record NC_051173.1, read on the forward strand.
GTGGTACCCGCAAAACTATTGCGAAGAATTTTGCGCCAATTGTTCCTGCAGTGGCTGACGACGATGAGGAATTATGCCGGAAGTGAGTATACGCGCCACTGTGAATAGCTGAACTAAAACAAAGCTTTTGTAATGAGTTGGAGCGTTGGACGACCCACTCGTTGCGCTATTCGCATTGCGCGACGACTGGTTGAAGCTTTCGCTGTTTTAAAACGCTTTGTAAGTCGTATTAACGCGATCGCTTTCCTGGCATTAAGCCTGCCTAAAGCAAGTTTGCCAACAAGTCCCAAACACCAGCGTGACTCAGTGGTAGAATACTGGAATGCCACCCAGAGGACCCGGTTTCGAGCCCCACTGTGTCCTTGGTACTTGAGCTGCTGTTTTTTTTTTAATTTTGCGAGATGTGGTTACTTACCGGCGGCGGCGGCGGACAACCGTACGCCACTGCGCGAGACCCGAGCTTAGATCTCATAACCGCTTTCGCTGTAAAATGAAGAAGGCAGGAGCCCAACAACAAACGACTGCGAAGTGACAGCGGTGAGCCGAAGACCCCAAGAACGCACAACAAGATAGTACCAGGGAACAAGAAAAGCAACGGTAGCTGCCAGACGACCCCTTAGACTCCCGGCGTCTTCTCTGTCGTGTGTTCTTTCTTCCTAACCAAATCCGCTTTCCCGTATGCAAAAATGTCACACCAACTGGCCCAATAACTGGTTATGTTAACTGGACTTCGTCGTCATTGGCATAGGCCTGCCATCGCTTCGGGGTCAATAACTGGACCCCGAAGCGATGACAGGCCTATGCCAATGACGACGTGCCCGTAAGTCTGTGAGAGAGGCGAACGCTTCGTTTCAGCGCGACTTTCGGCCTTAGGAGTTTGTACATCAACGTCGTGTCTGTGAATGTACGAGATTTAACCCGAACTGCTCTTTGCGTTATAAATCAACGTATAGACAACCTATCACCGCCTATCTAAAGTATAGCAACGATCTAGAAGCAGTCTAGAAGCAATCGGATAAGTCTGCAAAAATGTACAGTTTCGTGTTTCAAGGCTTGCGCGGCTTAGTTGCAAGTTTCACCAATTTTATGAAGAAACATGTCCGAACAGATAGTTCATATACGCATATAAACTAATAAGACAACCCTAAATACTTACAGACTTTGTGACTTCTGATTCGAGCTTGTAAACTCCAAGTTGTCACCACAGCTGAAGAATGTGCAATGTGGTATAGTTTTGAAAAAAAAATAGTGCTTGCATGAACACGAGGGAGAAAAAAACAGCGCATGCGCTGTGGATGTGGCCTGTTCATATAGGAGTTAATGCCGTATACGCACATAAAGTATTACACATGGCCATTGTCACATCTGCGTGTCTTCATAAAAGAAAGAAAGAAAGAAAGAAAGAAAGATAGATAGATAGAAGGAAAGAAAGAAAGAAGTATCGTGCACATCACATCAACAAAAAGAAAAAAAAACGAAGAAAGAACACACGTTGGCCTTCCTCTGTGAGAAATGCTGGGAAAGAAAGAAGCAAAGTAACTGGGGGTGATGGAATGTCTTGCATTCCTACGAAATGCATCATGGAAGTAGATATCCGGAGACGCCGCCGCGGCCATGCAGGAAAGTTATTCACGTAATGGGCCACGTGCATCCTATGCCCAACTCACGTACCACTTCAATTCAGCACCCTATATAACTGTCGCTATGATTAACGCGTCCATCTAATGGAGTTTCCTCAGGAAGTAACAGCATAACTCTGCGTGGTTGCTTTTCATGTGCACTCGATGCCGGTTGGCACCGCTATATTCGGTAAACGCCTGTTAGTTATCGCTGTTGTTGCTGCTGGGTTAGCATGTGACAGTAGCAAGCACAGCACCCATTTCTTTATTTTTTTACGAAAACTTAAAAGCGTGTCTGTTTTTACCAACGATGCCCCTGATTTCATGCAGTATACTTTAGTCGCACCGAATAAACCGGTTTATGTTTACTAACGGCACTGTATGCTGATCAAAGAGGAGTGCCGGTCAAAGCATGCGTAACATATCAGCGACTCGTTTGCAGCAAGCAATTACAAAGAAAAATTACACGGTATTTCTCGGAATAATAATAGTTGTGCATTTACGTCCCATATGCTACGATATGATTATGAGGGACGCTGTAGTGGAGGGCTCTGGAAATTTCGGCCACCTGGAGTTTCTTAATCACGTGCGACAAAATTTAAGGACATGGTCTTCCAGCACTAGCTAGAAGAGCGGTCTTTCTACAGCCTTTTGTTAAACATTCTTTGGGTAACTGTTACGAAGGCACTTACAGGGTATTCACTACTAATTTTTGTGTAGTAGGAAAGCATTCCCAACGCCATTCTTCGTAATTTTTTGTAGACATTGGAGCATACGACGACCAACTCGTTAACAAATTCGCGTTGTGTGACGCCTCATTGCCCCCTTTGCTGTTCTAAAATGCTTTATTACTTATATTAACGAGATTCCTTCCTTGACAAGGGTCTGTCTAGGGTCAGTTTGCAACGAGCTTTCGCGCAGCGACGTGGCTGAGTTGTAGAATATTGGCGTGGAACGCAAGGGACCCGGGTTCGAATCCTATTGTGGCAATGGTGCTTTTATTTACTTAGTTTTTCTCATTTCGTCAGATAGTAGTTACTGACACCGGTGGCGGTGGCGGACAACTATGGCGCACGTGACCCTTGTTATGATCTCATAACAGCTTTCGCTGTGAAAGTTACCTTTCGCTTGGGACAGTTGCCTGGGAGGCTTGTTGGGAAAGGTGCTGAACAGCTGCTATATTTTGTAAATAAACTACAAGTGTGTCCTACCACTATATACAATAAGCGTGGGAGAGGGTATAGAAACTTCTTTTATTTCATTCTTTTGCAACCCCTTGAAGGGGCGAAATTCCTTTAGGCGTAGGCTTGTCGGCCACTGTCCATCGTAGCCACCCCTAGTACTCCTAGTGCTCACTAGATGACGCTGCAGCGCTCGCTCCGTTCCGATGCGTAGGAAACGCATGCTTTAGTGGGATAGGAGACAGACAGAAAAACAGACGGACGGATAGATAGATAGATAGATAGATAGATAGATAGATAGATAGATAGATAGATAGATAGATAGATAGATAGATAGATAGATAGATAGATAGATAGATAGATAGATAGATAGATAGATAGATAGATAGATAGATAGATAGATAGATAGATAGATAGATAGATAGATAGATAGATAGATAGATAGATAGATAGATAGATAGATAGATAGATAAGATAGATAGATAGATAGATAGATAGATAGATAGATAGATAGATAGATAGATAGATAGATAGATAGCAGGACGGACAGATGAATGGACACGGACAAAGAGGGTCGTAGCAAGCTCCTTCATCGCATTCACTTCGTGGATATGGCGTAATTTACGAATATTAAAACATTATTTTGTGTGTATACATTGTTTGTAACATCTTTTCATGATGATCGACTGGGCAAGATTCGCGGAGATTTACGGTTTACTTGTGTACCTCCAGAGCTTCGCGAACTCATCATAATTCAACCCGTCGGTATGCTGCGAATTTTTCCCCTTGTTGCAAAGTGTAGGGCAACAAACCGGAGGCTTCCTCTTAATCTCCCTGCCTTTCATTTATTTTTGTTGCCTCCTCAGGAGTCAGTTCGTTGCGGGGCCGTGAGGCGAACACATCTTTCTCCTCGGATAAACGCAAGGAATATATATTGACGCCGCGATAACACTCAAGCCTTCAGTATATTCGCCGGATGAAGTTATAAACAAAAACAGTTTGTACACACGAGCACTGCATGGTCTCGACCCATTTGTATACATCTATAGTACGTACAACATCGCGCGCACTGGACGTTTATCTTTGAAACTTTTTTTTTCTCCCGCGCCGTCCCAGTAACTCCCGCGACGCGTCTCCACCTTTCTTTCACCGCTCCCTGCGGACTCTCCTAGTGAGCTGAGCCGTTTCATAATACCCCACGCACCAACTCGATTTCGAGTTTCTCTTCAGTCTGCGGCACAGCTCGCACGCTAAAGTCCCGAGTCCTCGCTCATTGCAAAAGGAAGCCTGCTTGGCCCATTGTTTTAAGTTTCGCGCCACGGCGCCCGTAGTGGTTCCGAGGCACTCGTCGGGTACTCGTCAGCGTCCAGTGTGTATGATGCGGCCCGACAGCAACAACGAGTGGCGGTCAGTCGCTTGTCCTCGGCGTCCAGTTCGTCTGTGAGTGCGCGTCTTCGTTCTCTGGAGTGCTGAGATGGCCTGAAGACGAGGAGAGCACGAAGAGGAGGGGAGGGAGGTCATTTTTGCTGTTCGAGTGGTATTTTCGCTTGTGCGTACGTTTTGCATTCTTTTTTTTTGTCTGTGGTGACTTTTGTTGAGAACAAAGACTTCGGCGGCGTCGTGCTGCCCCCGAGCGCATCCCAATTAGTGACCCGCACTCCCGGCAGCCGCGTGCTCGCGCATGCCCTCTGGTGCCGCAGATGAACCACTGGAGTTCCCGCCGTTGTTCTGAGCGTCAGAGTGTTTCGACACAGCGTGCCTGTACTTTGAGGCGAATGCGGAAGAGGAGCCGCGGGGTGAAAGACGTGCCGTTGTCACAGCATTTACAGCGCGATCTTCCATTATTTTCTTTCTGTTTTTTCCACCTCCCCGTTACTTTCTTCGAGTGTGTTTGTTTTGATAGTGGCCAGTGCGAAGCATTGTTGCACCAGGAGTGCCTCATCCACGGAGCAGCTAGCGGTGAAACGCAGCCTGATTAAATTATCTTAATTGAACAACCTCTGTCTGCGCTGTACGTTGCCGTGTGATGAGAACGAAGAAGCACCCCGGATAACACACGCTGTCCGCTGTATACCTCATCCAACTGCAGCCAACTATCTTTTCCCCTTACTCCCCGGTAATTAAGAGTAGACAGTGTGTATTTCGTTGTTGCGATAAGCTTCTTCCAGCAGCAGGCTCCGGTAGACTCGTGGTAATGGGCTCATCCGCCTGGCATGTAAGGATTCCGCAGGCTTCCTGTTCTTTTCGAAGCCGGAACTATTGAAGTTTGTGGAACAAAATGTTTCTTAAAGTTACGTATAGCGCCTTCTTGTGTCGTATATATTTTCTCTTTCCTTTAGCAGTGCTCATAAGTCTTATAAAGGTAAAGTCACTGTTATTTTTTCTTTTTATTTATTTATTCATTTGTTTATTTATTTATTTATTTCAAGAAACCCCTAAAAGCCCTTACTGGGAGAGTATTACATAAGGCGGTGGGGTAAAAAAAACTAATGCAATAGATGCACAACAAGCATTAGTAAATTGCAAACAAAAATATAACATATGCATATGAAAAGAGCAACACTTTCTTTTTATTGATTTACTTTTATTTGTTTGTTTTCTTTATTTCTTTTTTACTTTCTCTTTTCATTTATTTGTTCCTTTATTAAAAACTCAAATTAATTGCTTCTAAATTTTTCAGGGTGCCTAAACTTTACTTCCGCGAATAGAGCAGCCATTCAAGGGTTATTCGTAATAATAATAATAATAATAATAATAATAATAATAATAATAGAAGAAGAAGACAAAGAAGAAGAGGGAGAATGGAGGAATCCGAAAATTTCTACCACCTCAGATTCTTGAACGTGCATTTAAATCAAAGTACACGGACCTCAAACATTTTTGCCTCCATCGAAAATACGGCCGCCACAGCCGGGAGAAGGTTACTTATAGTAAATAGTACAGAAAATATGGAACATTCACAACATTTCTGAGTAGTAACAGGCGAAGGAAGTGACGTTGGATGTATTCCGGTCGCGACTTTTTTTCGCTGTACTTTAATGAGCGAAATAGCAAGCGAAATGAGGACGAAAAAACAATAAATCGCCATAGCGTGGAGAACAAGTTAGAGGACACTACCAACAAGAGCATAGCCAGTGCTAGCTGTTGAACATGAGTCATCATTCGCAAAAATTATCTCTTTTAGAAATATTCAGTGCGCCGTACTCGACTTGATTGAAATACGAGGCCATTGAGGTGAACGGGTGCTCGAAGAGAGAAGAATGGTCAAGCCTCACTGCGTGAGGGGTGGCCACATTAGCGCCTACATCTCATACAGTGAAGGCAACAGCCGAAGAAGACTGCCAAGTACTGACAGCATTATCTTTTCGCAGGATAGTTGATTCATTTCATGGAACAGGTAGCATATTACGCAAGCACGAAAGAAGGAGAGGAAAGAGCGCAGCCAGGCCGATGGCGGAATGCGGCAGCAATCGCTGAATAAAAGTACCCGGGTATAATAAAGTTCACAGTCAAACACTGAATGATGCGGAGACAGCTGACCCAGACCTCTCTCGCCTCTCACCACCTTCCGACTCCCAATATTTTGTCCACCCCAACTCGTCAGAATGCTAGCAGTGTAATAAACGAGTTACCAAACAAGCAGGTGAACTCACAAGCGAACGATGTGTGCCCTTGTGTTTCCCTGCCACCCACCGCATAGCACAACAAGCACGTGCAAATCTTAGGTCACAAAACCAGAACGACGACACCCCGTAAACACAAGGCATTCTTGACGTGCACGTAAGTACGAGATACGTTTACTTAACCACAAGCCAAGGACGAATGTCACATTTCCGCCACGAATAGTCAACGCCGAACGTATAATAAAGGACCTCGCTGCTGCTAACGGTGACATCCTGGTGGTACCATTTGACGACAGCCCGTAAGTAGAACGCGTCAAGAAATCCTGTTGTGCCGGCTCGGCCTCCCGCTAGTGGTGTTATTACCCCCAGCAAGAAGTAACCATCAGAGCCGCCACTGTGTCACATCGTATAGGACCTATTACCGCGCTTGATTGCGGCAAACCTCCATGCGGCTGCATGCGTTGTCGATCGCCTTCTCGTCACATGAAGTTGCAGTCAGCAGATCACCAGCTGTGCAGTAGATCGGTTATTACACTAATTAACATCGCCCTGACAAAGGGAATCGCAGTGACACCATTCTCCATGTCCTTACATCTTTATACATGTGGGACACAGTATAACATTTCCCTTCGTACCGACGTATGCCGAGAACAAGAGACAGCTAGAGCAGAAAACGAAGACGACGTTGCTTTGTTCCGTCTTTTCTTGTGCAACCACGTTCGCGCTCCTCGTGTCCGTAACAGCCTGCGGCGGAAGCGAAAACGGAACACCACCCCTACGCATGTGGTACGGCACAGCGCTGGGCTGCTTCTCTGCGAGCCACTGTCCGAGGCGGGCCTGACCAGGCGCGCATTCATTAAGGGGTGCCAGGACGCCATAAATAAACGGCACGCACGCACAGCTCTCGCACTCTATGTGCAGATCCGACACAATGGCCGCCGCTGCATGCCCATACAGGTGGCTCTGGAGCTCGCTACGACCCCGCTAACGGCCAAAACGGGAGCAGTGGTTCCGGCAACGGTAGCTTCCTCCGAGACTTCGTAAACGGTTGCATCCAGCTTACGTTGCGAATCGTGTCGTTTTAACTTCTTCTTCGTGCAATAATTCGCAGCTGTTTTATGCAGTGTACAGCGAAGCGGTTGTACAGAACGACCTTTCCTGACCCATTAATCTCGGAATCACGAGGCTTGCCACACGTCTCTCGCTCGATTAGGGATGTCTTTATAACGCCAGTTCAACGGCGCAGCTGCAGTGCCAGGGAAAAAAGAGACACCCGTGAATCATTTGTATGTTGGCGCATGAAGGCATTGACTATATACGCGACTTTCGAGGCAGAAAGTAGTGTACGATATTTCTCTGCGTTTGTACATTCTGCATGGTTGGTGAGCAGATGTGTAATTACAATGTGACACTTCACTTGATGGATGTGTGCTAGGCGAAGTGGGCATTATCGTATGCGAACGCGTCTCATCTCTACTTTTATGCGTGGTCCAGATTAATCGAGCCGTGACAAGAACATTATTCGACGTCATGGTGGCGTCTGCTTTAAAAGCGGTCATTTAGTATAGCCGTGCCGTACGATAGCCATGCCGCATTCATTTTCCCAGGGGCAGGTGTATTTGGCGATTGCTTTAGGCGAAGACTGCAGGTAATCTCCGAAATTTACTAAGCAAAATAGTGTTTTTCGTGGTCGTACTCTTTTTTTTTTTTACATCCAAAGGGAAAAAAGCAATGTGGAAACGGTTTGCCGGGTCCGTTCATTACCACGTGATTTACCAATTCAAATATGTAATCTAAAAACTAAAGGAAAAATCTGTTATTATTATTCAGTTGTATAAGACCAAAAGACGAACTAGTAAATATGTATACAGTCTAAAAATGTTCGAGCTCAAACTAAGGGAAAACGAGGGACAGAATGTTGTTCCCTCCCTCTTTGCCCCGGTTTTAGTTTACGCTTGAAGTTTCTTAAGACGTAAATATATTCGATCAACGGTAAAAACGTTACTAACTGATGTCAACTACATTGCAAGCGCCGACACGTTTTTGACAAAGAGATGAATACTAAGCCCTCAGGGGGAACAAAATGTACACGGATTTCCTCAGTGAACTATCCCTCAGAGAGTAATTGAACGTGTACAACCCCATCGAAAATAATAACTGGGTGCTACAGCCTCGTTTTTGCCTTTCATCCGGCAATAAAATAAAGCCTTCGCCCTATATAAGCGGTGGAGGGGCTATTTACAAGCGAGATATTCAATATGCGCAACAAAAGCTAAATCAAAGCCCCTAAACTCTAAGGAACCGAAACTGGAAGTTACGCTTAATTGGTGCCCGCTATAGACACCATCTCCGCACATCTTGAATCAAGCTTTCTTTCTTTACATGCGCATAACTTCGTGGTATGCGAATGGGATTCAAGCAGGGGCCAGGTGTTCATATTAGAAGAAAGTTTATAGTCCTGTCATTATGGGCGCCTGCTCCCGCATGCCTTCACGCGACTGGTCGCGCCCATTGTTCGACCGAATTTTTTTAAAGCGCCCGTTCGGCCGAAGGTGGAGAAAGCAAATCTAAGACTGTCGATATTAGTCCTAGTCCACTCTCTGTTTTGTAAGCTTGAAAGAGGACATACTACCGGAAAAAGGAAGGTTGGGGGGGAGGGGGGGGTCATACTCTTTCCACCACTGCGTGAATTATGGGGGTTACTTATCTGGTACAGATTCTGTTTTATGGAGATGAAGCAGGCTTAATGCAGCCTATTTTTGTACAACTTTTAATCGCCGCGGATTGTGAATGTTTTTCAAGACACTGACAAATAAAAAAAGTGGGAGACCCCGAAGCTTCACCTTTAAGAGTTGAACGCGATAGCGATATTATGTTTTTAGAGCGTACTTAAGCATTTAGTGTATTAAATCGCTTAGATTTATATGCACCCATTAGGTGGCATTAAGGGCGCAGTAACGTGTGTGCATTTTGTAGTGGGTGACTGGCTCTAAACTACGAAGCCATTATGATAATCCTATTTTCTGACGCCCGATGGCAATGCACATTTGCACCGCACATTAGAACGGCAATATTTCATGTTGTGTTGTGAAGCACGTGTACAGGACGCATGTGTTGGGCAAATCATGAGCGCTATACTTTCACTAAATTTCCAAGCAGAGTAAGTTATTTTCACAGTATTCACAAGCAGAGGCGTCGTTGTGTGGTAGAACGGCCGCTTTCCGCGCAAACAACCCGGGTTCAATTCCCAATCACACCCCAGAATTTTTCATTTGTTTATTTGCATGTCTCGATTTTTGGTAACAAAAAAAATGATTTTTTTTCACTCACATTCAACGACGCCGTCGTTGAAACCAGAATTTCTTCGAAACGAGCTCTTGACGCTCTCGCGTTAAAAGTTGACCACTAATGAATAAAGAACTTTGCAAAACATGGTAATTAGCTCAATGACAATTTCTTCGTGTAGTTTCAGAAGCGTAAAAGTGTTCAAAGCCACCAGAGGCGCCCGAAGTGACTTTTGCGACACTAAGGTATTATTGCGTTGTGATAAAGAAGGATCAATGACTTCAACTCTCTCTATTTCTCTCTATACTTGTGTCCGAGACCTCCTAATGCCTACTGACACAATAAGACCTGCGGTTTCATTGTGAAAGTAGGCTCAATGGTCCCTGTTGGGCCCATGGAAATCCTGCAACAGAGCAGAGACATTGCTAGCCTAAACTTTGTGAACATGTGAATAGAAGATGTTTCGCGATGTAACCTTGCAACGTCGCTCAAAGGTGCTCAGCATTAGCCCATCTTGCATGCATATGGGCTTCAACGTATACTCCAAACACTGACCTATAGAGTTTAGCGTAAGCTGTGGCCACCTCACAATACAGGTCGCAACCTCGAGGTTTTCGACAGCACTCACTTGCATACGCGCGTAATCGGCTCAGCTGACGCACTGCAGGTGCATTGTTATTTCCCCCAGTCTTCCAAGGTCCACCCCCACTGTGTCCCTAGAAAAGGTGAACCGTGCGCTTCGCACTCAACGTTCCGCAGATACAGCCCCGAACACGACGTTACGCAGTGCGAGCGCAATCTGCGGTCACTTAAGATGCCAAAATCTAAACCAGCTGCAGTGCGCGCCACGCTGCGAGAACAATGCGCAGTATAGACAGTGAGGTGCTCGAAGGCTGCACGACGGTGTGACAGTGGTATATGCACTGATGGAGCAGAGTGTTTGTGAAATTCTGCCACCAAACAGGCACAACAACGCTGCTATAGGCTGCCGTACTGACGCAATTCGCGCGCGCGGATATTCTTTTGTAAAGGCAAGCGGCCAGCGTGATGAAGGCCTCAGATCACGACGGCAGCTCAGTTCCTCGCTCATGGCACGAGCAGCAACGAACGAGGAAGCCATCGTTTGAGAAAGCGAGCGCACCGCGATTCGTAATCATCCGCGACAAAGCATCTCCTGCACGCCTCGCTGCGAGATGTTGCCACCGGCTTTGCGACCACTGCTTTCGCTACCAGCGCGAAGAGTCCTTTCTCATCCGCTTCTTGACTCGCGGCACTTTCCTGCCGACGCGTATAGGGGTAATGGACGCGTCTCTCGCGAATCTCATCCAAAAGAGCCGCATCTCCGCTGATGAAAAGAAAGCGAAGTCGTACTCGACCGCGCGTTGTGCCAGCATTTTCGACAGAGATCTTGCGTGCTGTCGGTGGCAGTACACAATAAGTACTGCATAGCCTGTTACGGGTGCCCTTTTGTTTAGTATCTCACCAATCTTCTTTGTATGCGTATACGGCGGGGTGTGGCAGCAGTTTCACGTTGCGGAACTAAGCAAGGAAGGAACACCGCAGCAAAAAGGAAAAAGAGCTGCCGTATCGGTAGCATAGCCCGATTCAGGAGGGCTAATTTATCATTCTATACGCGTGATCGCAGTTGTATGAGCGAGACTAGTGAGTTTTCTCATGGCTGGCTGATCTATCTACTCTTTATCAACACGCACGCGAAGATAGAGGCAGTTTACGCGTTTCAGTCGTATCTAATGACCTCTAAAACGGAACGATTTTTCAGATTAGCTGGACTGCAGCGGCAACGTTCTCGCGTGCTCGTTCGAGCAGGTGCCCTCCAGCCTCAATGCTGCCCCTGATTATTAGCAAGAAGCCTTAGCTCTCGGCCAAGTCCAACTTAGCGGCCTCAAACGTGGACAAGCTCGCTATAGCACGTAACGCATCCCGTTCCTATAGAGGAAGCATAGTTAGGAAGCGAACCCTCCACCTCGTGCTCAGAAACAGAACACATACCAGCGCTGAGCAACCGTGGCGCGAACGTCTAAAAGCGCAACCCTCAGGCAATGGCGGTTGCATATACAGAGCCGCTGGTGTTACAACTTGACACGTCGTGGGCGTGCGCTGTGCGAATCGTATTTGCCTTAAAAAAAGACAACCATCCCCTCTAATCTTTCCTCTTGCTTTGTACGATCATTGTTAGTATTAATAAACGTCTAAAATTGCGCATATTTTTTGTTCACCTCGCGCTTGGCTTAAGATTGGAATAGGTCGGTTGGCTTAGTACAATACATCGTCACAATAACCTTATGTCTATCATTACCAGTGACATCAACAGTGTATGCGGTGTCGTAGCGCCCTCAATGCAGACCAGGTTAAGCGTGACAGTTACAGAGCTCTCTGTCAGAAAGCCACCCTGCTGTTCTATACGCACACCGCTAACCCATTCGTCCCACTCCCCGTAGTCATTCCCACAGACACGCCTCAGCTATGATTCGATCGCCGGGCTCTGCTGCCGGATCTGAATGACACGAAGTCAATTGCACCGGCTGTCAGGGACAAGCCCCCTGTACGCTCAATCTCCTCGTAGTCGTTCATATCTCACACGCGCCGTCGATCCAACGGACGGCGAAAGGCGCTAAAGTAGAACGTCCGGGTCGCGACCTGCTCCGCACCGTCACGTGACCTCTGCGACCTTCCTCTCGCTGTCCGCACTATTACCGGTACGGCCACACGCACACAATGAATGAAGATAAAGAAGGAAACGTATTGGCAGAGCCGTCCGACCTCGTCCACGTCATGAACGTTCAGGGCGCGTACGGGACCCTGCACGCGTGGGGACCGCTTCGTCTCAAGCCGTGTCGTGCCCAATGGTCGACACAATGGCGGTCACGGGAGCTGCGCGGGTGCGGATCGGGGCAGCTCGCATTTGCGTGGGCTCGTCCTTCAAGGCCAAGCATTATGGCCCTATTGTGCCCCCCCCCCCCCCTTCCGAAGCGAAAATGGGGGGCATTCGAAAGTGCATGTGTCCTATTGTTGCTCGCAACAGCTTTTCTGTGGGTCTTTTTTCTTGCGTGTTACTTCCTTTTTTGCAATTGTGCATATACATATTGGCCCAAAATGGAATGTTTAAAATGCGAGCACACTGTGCATTGCTTGGTTACCTTGGCGCATATACGGATGAAGGCCAATGGACCGTATGTCACGCAAGGACATAACGTAGTTTGGCGAGGCTATTCGGCGAGCGTATAAGTAGCAAGAAACTTTGGAAATAGTTGGCTACCATTGTGTCACTACACCTCGCAATCTCTAGCCCGTTCCCGTACTTTGACGATATCGACGAATTTAAGGGTGGGTTTCGGGGTCGCCATACTGGGAATTTAACTTATTTGTTTGTATCTTGGACAACTGAATACTACAGTGCTACAGTGGCGAATGCGCGTGAAGTAGGTTGGGTTGGTGCTTTCGTTGTTTCACGACCTCGTTAATCTTCCGTCATGCCATGCAAAAATGAGAAAACATTCATTTAACAGCCCCGGATGGTAGCGTCCCTCTGTCCAATGTGCAAGGCACCTTTCTTTTGCTCTTTACGTCACCTCATTACAGTATAGACCAAACTAGATGTCATAAAACAATAAATCTCACTATATGCCACATGTCGGTCCACTTTTGAGCGTCTGAACAAGAGATGTATACGGATACCTAGACGTCCCAACCAGCGACTAATGATCATTTATTGTCATTTGTTCAGTTGTGAGTAGAATACTCGACGACCGTTTAGGCATTCATTCTCTTCTTCCGCCCACAACGCGCCGCCACTAAGCAAACGTGGATCGCGTAGAACGCAACGAGCACACGTACCACTGCGAGTGCCTTCACGCGAGCATTGCTCGCAGTGTTAAGGCTACCGCAGTCTGCGCATGGTCACAAATGCGAATGACAAGTGCGTGCCACGTAATGGACCCTTTGCAACAGGGTGACCTATCGCTTCGCCAGGGACTCCTTGTGCGTGGGAGAGAGCGTCGCCCCTTTATAATAAGCAGCCGTGTGTGTATACGCTTGGCCCCGTAGTATTCCGAGCACCCACTGCGGCTGGACCTCCGTTCGTGACGCCGGTCTTTTCGCGATCAGCCGCGCCGCCGCGGGGCGCCTCACGACGTGATTGCACGGTGCGCGTGACAAACAGCGCCCGCGCCCGTGCAGTGGGTGGACTGAACAACGTCTACGGTCTCTGCTACCGTCCCTCGCATTCGCATGATCGCTGCGGGACTCGCCTTGAAGTTTACACACTGCTGCCGGCTGCTCCATGGAACCTTACAAACGGACCGGGCGCGGCGACGGAGCCGTGAAAGACGAAGCGTGGTACTGGCCAGACGAGCAGCCTTCTCGACTGTTGTACATACGAATATGGTTAAGCGAGAGAACGGCCGCCTCCGCTTATAGGCTTAGCAGAAGAAAAAAACAATGCAGCCTTGTGAAAGTTACAGTGGACACTAAATTATCGGTCACCAAGTTTACGACGTGGTTCTCGTACATACACACTTTCCTGGTGAACGTTAGCTAAGCGGCCGGAGGATTTTATGAATGACAAAAACCACGAGGTGTATGATCGACCACTCAGGAGCACCTCTTCAGGGCTTCTCAACTGTTCCCCTGGTAAGGTGGTGCTTGTCATAGCCTAATAGTAATGCGCCAGTTTAGGAGAGCACCGTAAATATCCTTATTTACCGAAATTCTTTCCCATTGCCTTCATTTCAATGCTGCTGAATTTTTTAGGAGCAACGCACTTGTTTAACGGCTATGACAGTCCTGTCTTTTTTCTGTGTTTCCATCTCTCTTTGTTTCTCGTTCTTTTCTACGTTACCATTCTGTTTCTCCAACAAGATATTTTCCTTCCAGTTAGCCTCCCTGGCTTTCCGCTTTGCATTTATCTCCCCTGTGCGAGCTATAAGCCATTCTTCGGATGTTCAGCACCAAGCCTACTCATCTATAAGCGAGTGCACGTTTTCAGTGCGTTCGTACGAAACTCATAGTGTCTAGCCAACACAACGTGAGTCGTTTTCCGGGCACATCCCACGAGAGAGCATTCGGATTGATCGGTGCACTCTGTTCTCGATGTTTACGAGAAGCGACTGCAAAGGATGACCGAAGGACACTTAAGCGGTGATGTGCTTGCTCCTTACACACCAGCGATAAAAGGTGCGTAGACGGTTGTGATTACTGCTTGCAATATTCATAGCGAAACCACAAGCCCGATAGGATATACAGGCCGATTAGTCGATTGAGTGGTGCCTCGGATGCTTAAAAGTCTCAGTAGGCTCAAGAAGGGAAAACGTATGCCCGTGTCAACTTATTTTGTTCTTTCAGTCCAATAAAATGAAAGCAAGAATGTGATTCTTGATGCACCTTTTCTGACAAATGCGAGTACGACCTTGACCTTTTTCATCGGTATTAGACATGATTCTTAGCTGAAATAATGGATTCCTCAATTGTAAACTATAGGGCAACAACTTCCACGCCTCAGCAATTTTATGGAACGGTGGATGTATCAAGCAAGCCTTGGCGAACGCAGTTAGGGTTATTTCATCCCTCTAAATGTTCTTTCTTCTGCATTTCATGCTCCTTTATCTTTTTCTTCTTCTGCAACTTTTTGCTTTTTTTCGTTCTGCTTTTCTTCTTTCCTCATCTGTCTATATTGCACTCTCTCCTTCTTTTCCTTCTCCTAACCCTCACATCACTCTTCCTAAACCCCACTTCTTTTTCCCACTGCATGGCGTGCTATATTGTGTATGGTGATTTACCCTCAAAACTCTCTCTTTCTCTCCTACTCACCCTCACGTCCTTCTCCCACCCCATTTCGGAAACGCACTATATAAGTATGTGCTATGTTTTACCCTCTTCTCATCCTATCCCACCTTTTTTCCTAATATCACCTCTCCCCACCAAGGAGTGTTGGCTCCTCCAGGAGTGGTTTCAAAGGACGAAGTTAAAAATAAGCGTGTCATCGTAACTGTCCCTCTCTGTTTGAAGGTCAGCTCATCAACACCGTGCGGGGGATGGGAGAATGGGAATGCGTATTTCGCACCAAACGGTTGTGCCCCCGTGACCTCCGACGACAGCACAGCTCTGGCCGACTTGCTCGCCCTACGCCATCTCCTGCCGCCGACAAGAGCTCTCGCTGAGTGGTGCCCCGTCCTCGAACTCCTGCGACCGTGTCCATCTTTCCTATCTTCTCCTTACTTTTGGATGTCGCTGTCCCTGCGCCACACTCTCTCCTTTCCCCTCTCTATCTCTATACCTTTAATCTTATCCTTTCAATCTCTCCTTGCCCCCATCTCTCGTGAGCCACTGTTGAGGTGTCGCACTGTGATGTAGACAGTTACGAGGCCCACTTTCATCTTCTTTTCTCTCTTTTAAGAACCACTTAATAACCACTCAAGATATAGAGGTAGAGGATAGGAGGAGAGAAGAGTAGAAGAAAAATCACATGTCAATCCGTCTCCCGCACGCACGAACCCTCGCAAGCAACGCGCTGTCGACCGGGAAAACCACTGAGAAAGCCGGGGGAACAGTGATGTGCACGTTTTAACAGAGGCAAAAAAGGAGGTCCGCCGAGCTCACGTAGTAAGTCTGCTTGGTCCCGATGGTAGCAAGTACCACTTCAGACAGCTAATCCTAATGTGTGATGGCGTCGTGGGTGACCAGGGCCTCACCTTAGACATGTATGAGAATAGCCACAGTGTATGCTCCCGTAGGGAGCAGGGAGCATACGCTGTGGCGATTGTCTATTCTAGAGTTACTGTATATGCTAAATGTCTATCCTAGAGCTACTAAATGTCTATCGTAGAGTTACTGTATATGCTCCCGTAGGGAGCATATGCAGTAACTCTAGCATAGACATTTGCCCCTGTATATTCAGTTACTCTAACTTTAGTGTCCTTGTATATGCTACCCACAGTTGCA
Source organism: Rhipicephalus microplus (assembly GCF_013339725.1). Classification (NCBI taxonomy): domain Eukaryota; kingdom Metazoa; phylum Arthropoda; class Arachnida; order Ixodida; family Ixodidae; genus Rhipicephalus; species Rhipicephalus microplus. Next base: position 8,491,304 of record NC_051173.1, read on the forward strand.
TGCAAAGGGACATTAGTCTATGCCATAAATTTACTCAGACCAAAGTCACTGTAAAGTGAACTGTTGTGAACATGCGAGTTACTGAGAATAATTGCGGCCGAGTACCCTCGATGCTCCATTCTATATACTGGCTTACTTCCCATCTCCGCGGAAACTAAATGCAGTGGGAAAATTGCGTCATCCCTTCGTTTCCATTTTTGTATCCTTTGTGACGCTTGTTTTTGTTAAGATGCACCTGTCAAAGGTGCCACCTTCCCCCCACCCCTCTTGATGGAGAATCCTGCGCTGCCGAATTCACTGTCGCTTGTCGTAGTGGCGTTTTCATTGAACGCTGCGCCAATCAGGCAGAAGCTGGACGTACCGACGTCGGACACTTGATTAACGGGTCACCATAACTCACAATAGAATTTCTAATCTTTTACCAACCAAAACATTGCGCCTCTGCATAATCTGCGATCTCTCACCGTCGTCGCGACCGCGAGCGACCGATTTCAGCGCCACACGTGGCGACAGCCTGGCTAGCAGGAACTCGGGTTATCGCAACCGGAAATTCGCGCTCACACCGCTTCTGTGAGGCAGCCGACTGCTACACATTGCGCAATCATGGCAACGTAGTCGGTGGCATTCATAGCTCCCCCGCCGGCAACGCACCGTTTAACTCACTTCCAAATCTCGACGCAGGGAGGCGCGCGCGTAAGCATTGACACCGCGCGAGTCTCCACTTCCTCATAATTAGGCGGGAACCTCGTTATAACTGTCGCATGAAGAGCTATACTTAACCGCGACGCGGTTCCTTCCTCTACATCTTTTCTCGCACGGGGACGCTTCTGTAGATTCAAAGTGTGGGAACACATATACAGGTGCTGCGCCGTGCCGGGCTGCAGAAATTAGGCACCTTTTTCTAACCACCAGCACACGTATCAGAGCTCTGATAAGGTGCTATTAAGTGGTCCGGTGTCGCGGAAAGCTTGCGGCCCTCCCTTCGGGCCTCATATATGTATACAGGAGGGTTGTCTGTGTCTATATAATTAACAAGGATTTGAGCTTGCGCTGCCGTATAGAGTGCAGCGAACGGTATACAGGCGCTTATACAGATGCAAACTCTTGCGAATTCAATGCAGTGTTTAAAAACACAGCGCAAACAACGGCAGGAAGAAAGGAAGAGACAGGACAGAATTACCAGTGGGGCATGAATTACCAGTGGGGCAGGTCATTAGGTTTCTTGATCTAAAGCTTAAATTTGAAACAGATCACATTTGCTGGGAGTATGAGCCACGAGCCAGTAAACCATTGCTACCTTTTGATTCCTGCCATTCTAAATTGGTAAAGAGGTCTATTGCCACTATGTGCTTTACTAATGCCCTAAAGAAGTCTTGTCGCCACTTAATTTCAGAGAGCTTCAGTAAACAACTTGAACGCCTTAAGGCAGCAGCTTATCCATCACATCTGTTAATTTCTGTCGCAGAATCTATTTTAAAAAAGCTAAAGCATACCCAGGGCCGGCTATCGTTATCGGAGTGCAACAGAAATAAAAAGTGTACCGTTGTGCCGTATATGCATGGGATCGCACACAATTTGAAAAAGATAGGGAAGCATGCCAACGTCAGAGTGCTGTTCTCTGCGCCGATAAAGCTGTTGTCCATATGTGCGCAAGTGAATAAACCCGCAAGAGTGCCGCAGCTCTGCGCAGTAAATCATAAATTTAGCTACATACTTTGCGCGGAAAATGTAGTTTATTCGATCCCGCTGTCCTGTGGAAGGATATACGTGGGCCAAACAGGAAGGTGCGTAAACACAAGATTGAAGGAGCACGAGTACAACGTGAAAAATACTATTAGCGGCCACCTTGGCATCCATTGTAGGGATTGTGGGTGCACACCGCAGTTTCGCGACACAAAAATCTTAGCCAGGCACAAAGAAAGAAAAACTAGGGAGATAATGGAAGCGGCTGAAATTGCACGTCTGAAAGATCAATGTGTAAGTAGGGCATCTGTAACCCTCTCTCAAAAAGAGATGGACTTCTTATCTATAGGATGAACACGTGTGCGGTGAGACAGTAGCGATATGGTGATGGTGACGCTTGTGCGAATTTTTGATATTGTGGTGGACACGTGTTATTTGCCTGCCATGATATATATTTGTTCGCATTTCCTAATAAAGATCAGTTGTAAGTCAGCGCTCTGTCCTGTCTCTTCCTTTCTTCCTGCCGTTGTTTGCGCTGTGTTTTTAATCATGTATTTGAACCAACTCGCCCAAGCTTTAACCTTAGCAAATGCAGTGTTGATACGACAATTGATATTGATTCCCTCTGTTCGCAAAACAGGTGCGCTGAACTTTTTTGCCGCAGAAAACAACTGTCAACCGGCAAGAAGATGATAGCATAAATTTTGAAATTATTATTTACGTCAAATGCGTTATATAAATTTGACCTTAAGTCACTTTGCGGTCTTCTAAAAGTGAAAGCAACGCACATCTTCATCACATTCTGGTGATTATGGGAAGGGTTGATGTCCGAAATGCCAACGCCATTGAAAGGGATGCCGTCGATTCAGTTCCCGCGAGCTACTAGCACTGAAATCCCTATGTTCTTCATGTTCTTCAACATTTATAAAATAAATTATTATTCTACCAATTTGTTTGTCTTTGTATTAAGAGAATCTAGACCTTTCGTTCCCTGTCTTTCACCTATACAAAATGAAGACAACAGACAGGAACCATAACAGATAACAGTTCGGTTACTTTATCTCTTTCCCTCTCTTCTCTCTCTCTGTCTCACTCTCTTTATGCGTGGGTGAGTGTGCAACATTTTTTAGCTCATTCGGTCTACGTTTTAATATACGCGTCCTGTCACGGTGGTATACTCTCTACGGTTCTCGACTTGCCGACCCGTAGGTCGCGGGATCGAATCCCGGCCACGTCGTCTATACTTTCAATGGTGGCGAAATTGCTCGAGGGTAGTTTACTTTTTAGATTCGGGTACATGTTAAATAACCCCAGGTGCTCCAAGTATACAGAGTCATCCACTACGGCGCCTACAAGCTCACTAGGCTGAGGACGAGAAAGACGAGTATTAGTGCGGCAATCCGAAAGACATGCACAATGGTCACGTATGGTGAAACTTTTATGCGCTATACCACGGGGCAAGACTGAAGTATCCCAGCTCCTCACAAGTCGCTAAATAAGTACCCGTCAACAACGTGGTGATTATTACAAACGAGAATATTCTGCACACCCACTCTACAGTCGCATATGTCCAGACGTTTGTGACTCTCAATGCAAAGCTTCCGGGTTGGCTCGCGCCAACTCAGACCTAATTATTTGACGATGTCCCGCAGCGACACACAACATCACACACAATCCTACTACGTTTAGGATAACCACGACAGAGCAGTGGGAGGCTATGCTGCTCAAGGCGAGCCCGGATGACCAACTCTAGGCAGTACGGCTGGCTGAAGATGCTGTCTAAATTAGAGGTATACATCCACCACCTGGGGACTATGGGCTCTTGTAGGGCTGCTTTCTCGGTCCCCGCCTCCCTTAACCCCAGCAAGGATAAAAAATAAAAGTTTACCCCTCCCTTTTGTAATCAGAACTTGGTTTTGTAACGTTAAATCACCGCACTTATTTTTACATTGTTTTACTATGCATTCAAGGGGTGAAAAATTGGTATACCCAAACCTAAAAACCAGTGTATTACGCAATGCAAATGATAATCTTGAGATTTCAACGCCGCACAAACTTGGTATGATAATTAGAAATGCCATAGTGTATGGCGCTGAAAATATCGATCACATAAGGTCCTTTATTGTGTACCTAAATCTATGCACACAGGCCTCTAGCGCTGCGCTTTCGTCAAAATGGCGCCGCCACTGCTGCGATTTTCTCCTGTGACCATCGGGCCAGCAGAGAAGCAACATAATCAATAGACAACCACGGCGGATACGTCGTACGTCTGGATCCTTCCGTTGCCAAGTAGCTCTGCATAACATTCCTAAACGCGCGTAGCGTGTGCAGTAGTGAAAAGAGAGCGCAAGTGAAAGCCGCGGAATAAAATTCGGTGTCCAGGCTTCAAGATACTCAACCACGTTCTCCTCCAACACAGTTGCGACGCCCCTTGCATGGGTAACGAGCGTATTACGGAGACTCCGCATATTTAAACGGGCGCGAGCCACACAGCCGGAACATTGCGCTGTCCTAAACCCTCCACGCGTCGCCACAGTGCGGGTGTTTCCTCGAGTCCAAGGCCGCGGAAGTGAAAGGAGGCCGGCACCCCGTCGATCACTTGCCCACACCACCGTCCGGTACGCGCCCTGTCGCAATGTATCTAAGCGGGCGCGACTAAGACAAAGAACGCGATGCCCGTATACGCTCCTCCGCGTTCAAGCAGCATGCAGCTATGTGGCCGTGCCTCTAGTGCACTTGGGAGGTCGTTATGTCGTGCAAAACAAGTGTTCGCCGTCAAAACACTTTAACCAACATAACACAAACTGGTTATTAGGCTTTCGACAAACCAACATGAAACACAGGTTCTTAAGCTTTTGGCAAGCCTCGTCGTTCTTATTTAAGCTCTGCCCTGCCGCGGTGGTCTAGTGGCTAAGGTACTCGGCTGCTGACCCGCAGGTCGCGGGATCGAATCTCGGCTACGGCGGCTGCATTTCCGATGGAGGCGGTAATGTTGTAGGCCTGTGCGCTCAGATTCGAGTGCACGTTCAGGAACCCCAGCTGGTCGAAATTTCCGGAGCCCTCCACTACGGCGTCTCTCATAATCATATGGTGGTTTTGGGACGTTGAACCCCACATATCAATCAAATCAAATTATTTGAGCACTGCAGTAAGTGTTCCCGCTACACGTTTCTGGTGCATTAGAATGAACTTCTGAGAGGGATTAGTTCAACGAACCAATCCGCTTACTAAGAAGGTATGTATACTAGGTAAATGATTTAATCACTTTTCATTGTTTTTTTTTTTTAGTTTGCTCAACGTTACTACACCAAGAGAGGGGATATAGCTAACAGTAGCGAATTGGGCCTGCTGGTACATGGAAAGGCAGACGCAAACAACACATGCGTTTGCGTCTGCATCTCTCTGGTGCTCCGTACTTTTGCTGGCTTTTTTCAACTAATCATCATTATATATCATAATACAGGATTATGAAAAGCACAGACGCGTGAGGAGCCAGAACAGGTTTCTTCTAAGAAATTTGTTCTGGTGAACCTTTAGGGTGGCGATCGAAACCCTTGGGCATTGCTTATGGCTGTGCTGGTGACTATCATGGCATTTTGGGCGTGTCGGCGAGACATGACAAATGTAGTACGAGTGCGCAACGAGACGAACACCTGAGACTCTCATAGCAAAATGTATAGGGGCACTCGTGATCATATATGACAACGATGCAGAAGGCAAAGTATGAAATAGTGAGTGACAATGCGGGTAACAATTGTTTGAATATGCCTCCAGATCATAGCCTGTTCCTCTGTATCTTTTTCAGAGCTGTCGTCGACATTCTAAAATTTGTCTAGAGGACATTCAACCAAACTGCCCAGACATTGTGGCTACCTGAAAGCTTCCGAAAATCACATTCTTTGGGAATGCGAGGGAAACCCGCCACCAAGGACAATACTGCCAGCTTCCTCCCTCGAGGCGGGGAGTCACTCCTGTCGTTGACTCACCACCGTCTTCAGGCAAAAGTGATTAGCTGTGCCGAAACGGTCGTGGCAAGCTAACTGGCCACCACACTTCGAACCACAAGCAAGCTGAATTCAACACCCTCCTTGTGCCTTTAATTAAGTTATTTCTATCTATCTAAATGTTTCTGACTATCTAAAAGCCATACACGACTGAACCCGCACAACATACTTGTCTTTATGTTTCATCTTGCACGCTGAATAAAGTAAAGCGCTGAGATTTGTCACCCTTCACAGTTTCTGAAGTTTGTCAGGAGCAGTCAGAAGTTTGTCAAAAGTTTTCTTCAAGTCTTCCACTCTGTGGCGGAGACATCCGTTAATTTTATTCACTTGTAGAAAAAAAAACAAGATATGTGTGTCAGCAAATTCGAAACTTTCAGCTCAAACCAGGGAGTGCATTATGAAGAGCGATTGAGGGTGGTTATCTTCATGTTTTTTTTTTTTTGCTGCTCAGCAGTAACCTTATCGCTCCCTTAGATTACCGCGGAGCCAGACTGTTGCCGCCTACTTTCAGAGCCCTTGGCTTAGTGCAAAGCATGACGGGTAAAGCAAAAGGAGCTCAGATATTTTTAACAGTTTCGAGATTGAACTCGTCTAGCTCCTTTCAACTCAAACGTCTACAAAGGCTGATGTTTCATTTTACGTTGTTGGAAGTACGAGAAAAACAAAGCTCATATTTTTGCTCACCAGATCCGCGCACGCTTGCACAAGTTTAGAAGCGGGAGCGTCCAGAAGCGACGGCCTTGTATGTTTATGTAATGTTACACTTATATTGTGTCCTTAATGTTCGCCGCTAAGTCCGCTGCTCCGCCGTTTCGTCAACAGCCTCGCATTGGTGAATACGGAAATTTATGCGCTCCTTTACCACATACCAGGGCCTGATTGGTGTTAACTTGCTGAAAGAACATGAGAAACCCTCTCCTGGTGAAGCCAAACAATTTCATAGCACTTACTCTAACGGGATGCGGATAAGTGAAGATAGGTGTGTGTGTGCCTATAGCCTGCTACTTCTTTCTTTCTTTCTTTCTTTCCTTCTTTCTTTCTTTCTTTCTTTCTTTCCTTCTTTGTTTCTTTCTTTCTTTCTTTCCACACCCATGTTTTCATGTGCATTACCTACTTTATAAACGAATTCCGACAGCGAGGAGTCAGTTTTTGTGCGAAATCTTGCCGCTGTTGTACGTTAAGGAACACTGACTCAACGATGAACTACTTGCCTGAAGAAGACAAAGCAATCGTGATAGTTCTTCAGTATCTTCTAAGCACCCTTCACAAGTTCGTCTGCAAGCTTAAAGCACCATACGCTCAGTCCGTACAATAACTGCTGTACGGCCCATGTCCAGTACTTCCAAGCCTTTGGTAAGCACCGTTACTGGTCTACCTACAGTGCAACGTGATGTGCCCGAGATCCTGCGTCACTACCATGGAACGCAGCAGTCTTTTTTATATGCTCTCTTCCTTCAATTTCCCCTATCTTTTTCATTCCCGTTCTCACGGTATCAGATAGCAAAGCGGATGCCCGCCTGGGCGACCTTCTTTCTTTTCCTCTTTCTTCCTTCCTAAATGGTCGAAATCTCTGCAGCCCTCTGCTATATGGCATGCTTCCAAATCATGACATGGCTTTGCACGTAAAACTCCAGATGAGAATGATATGACATAACACTATTATGAATAAACTTCTAGTCCTTCGGGTAAGAAGTGTACATTTAAGGGCTTGTTTTCTTTGCCTGTCAGATGTCATCAATATTTAGTCCTTCATGTGAATTTTACTGCAAGCGCATGAATAACCATGTGGTCTTGCTGCACGCGACAGATGCCGCAGCAACTACTAATTTTGTGCGACGCTGCTACAATTATTTTCAAATATTCGGCTAAGATCTACGACATTCATAACGGTTTCAAAACAGCTAAGGTCCGAGCTTCTTCAAAGGATGCACGGTATACAAAAAAGCCGCGTGAACGACCGCGCACGCGCGCCAGCACGTACGCCTTTCTTTGCCTGCACCGGCCATGCACGTCACGCGCGGCAAACTTTCTTCACCTGCCTCGCGGTGCGTACGCTGCGCATGCAAATGGCTTCATTTCACCGTTCGGGAAGCAGCTGGGGTTGCTTTACCATGATAATATAGTACTTGCTGCAAGATCGCAGCGTATACCATCGCAATCTGCTGCAAGATCACAGATGTACACTTCCATCTACAAGCGTTTTAAACGTTTAATCCGACTTCAGCCACTTGCAACGCTTCACTGTCCGAAGTTTATCGAAAACCACCGAAGGGGCATTACGAGCCGCCATGTTTCAGAAGCGAGGAGGGTTTCGGTTACAGATGCGTTATTCTCATAGGCTGTAATATGCGGAAACATGGAACTTAATACGCAAGTTTGGCTGTCATCATAGGTTCATTCGTGAAAAGCAACTAATACGTTCCTTAGCATTCTTTTGAATCTTCCCTCATGAAAGGCTTGTAGAGGATGACCAGTATAATACATATTGAAATAATCCATTATGAGAAGTTGAAGACGATACTACCAGCCTCATCTGATTTGTTTATACTCCCTTAAAAGCTTCAGCTCTGCAATGAAGATTTAACCCCCACAACCCATCGATCCCCCCCCCCCTTTTTTTTTACGAGCAGTGTTTCAACGAGCAACATTTCGAGCACGTAGTTTCTGCCCAACAAATATTTGCCGACACGAGTTCGTCGATTAAATCTTTCACGTTTTTCTTATTATTTTCTCATTCCTTTCTGCCAGTATGCATACTGTAGATGGTGTTTGGGTCATTCGTTTTCCTCCATTTGTGCATGTATACAGTGTAGTCTACATTTGTGCAGAATGCGTGAGCAACCAACTTCACTTACCCGGTCGACACGTAAAGGCGTCTGCGAAGTTGTAGATAGCTCAATGTTCCGGCGTATAGGGTGCCATCTGGTGTATAGTGAGCCCAGCAGGCAGCCAAGACCGTAGGGGTCCTTCACTAAGGACTTCTCTTTCTGGCGCAAGAAAGCACGAAGACTGAGAGTTTGCGCTACCTTTATTCAATCCAGTGGGAGATAGTCGTACTTGCTGTTTTATCTGCCTAGGTGCCTGTGCAAAGCGTTTGGGCAGCATTCGTCGGTGAACACATACATGAGTCGACTCACTCGGCCACACTCAAACTCATATCGAGCCATGAGTATGAGTCCAGGTGAGTAATATGTTGGTGAGCTCGAGTGCCAGTGAGTCCGGTTGAAGAAAATTTTCGAGACCGTGAGTCCGAGCATGATTGATTTCTTAAGTGAGTCTGAGTGAGCTCTTCAATTTTTTATTTGATTGATTGATATGTGAGGTTTAACGTCCCAAAACCACCATATGGTTATGAGAGACGCCGTAGTGGAAAGCTCCGGAAATTTCGACCACCTGGGGTTTTTTAACGTGCACCCAAGTCTGAGCGCACGGGCCTACAGCATTTCCGCCTCCATCGGAAATGCAGCCGCCGCAGCCGGTATTCGAGCCCGCGACCTGCAGGTCAACAGCCGAGTACCTTAGCCACTAGACCACCGTGGCGGGGCGCTCTTCAATTTGTGCCGACCAATGGTGAACAACTCGACAAACGTCGCATTTTGCAAGCGCCAGTGTTTCATACGCGCGCCTTTGTTGTGCAATAATGCGGGTACTTTGTGCGCTTTACCCAAGAGTCCGTGCACGGCACTGCTCCTTCACACCTAGGTTTCTCCTTGTCTGTGGGGATATCTTGAAGAGGTGTTGTAAGTGTGGATCTTTGTCAAGTCATATTAACAACGCCACGTCAGTTGGTAAAAGGGCGTCTCAGCTTCGCTGCGAGCAGTATGCGTGTGCTTTTCAGAGAAGTTGACGAGGAAATCTGTTAATGAGCAGTTTCTTGCTCCTTCAAGGTTAGTGCAGCGAGCACAGTTCGTTGGCTTGCGAAAGTCACGCTTTTATACTCGTTGGAGTAGCATAAAAACAATTCGTGGTGGTTCCAAAGGGTTATATAGGCATGATAGAGACAAGAATTAGGTTTCTTGACTCTGCGGCACACTCATGAAAAATTTATTTTTGTGCGAAGATGCCGGAATGGATATCGAACACATCGCAGTTCAGTGCACAACTATGCGTCGTACTCGAAGTTCGCTGTATAAGCTGCATCACCTTCTTTGTGGCCTGTGCTTCGAATGGATCGCCCATGGTGAGTCATAGGGCTTTACAAAAACAACTCCTCTCGTGTCATTTTTGTGTCACCTTTGCGTCGACAAAAGATTGAAGGATCCTTGAGTTTCGCCCTAAATAGTTGAGCGCAATAGCAATATCCGGTCCCTAGTGCGTACTTTAACCACTTAGTGCACACTTTTTATTGTGTTATGTTACCCGATATGTTTAAATTGTCGACTACTACAATGAAATCAAATCGATGAAGTTACTTCAATGTAATGTAGTCTGTCGATTACAACAATACAATCCACAGATTATGTCGCTTGAAAGAGGCACTCCCGTTGCTTTTACCAAAATGCGTTAATCCGCTTCGCACCACTTTTTCTTTCAGGGCTAATAGAAAACAAAATGCATTAACAGTTCACAAACTAATGCAGAACAACAAATAAAATCAAGTTGTTTATAGTGACATAGTACAATAGTCTTCTGTGCAATGCAAAAAAATGGCCGTTATAATAACGATGATACTGATGCGAAATTTCAACCAACTTTCTTTCAGCTCATTTGTGTGCATTCTCCAGTATCTGGAAAGCCTTCGACCTTTGTGACAGCAGCATGAGGATAGTTCGCGTCCCCGCAGCGTTTTCACACTTTTCAAGCGTCACTGGGTAGACTACGATGACCACTGAAACGCTGCACCCGCAGTGAGGTTGTATGGACTTCCATGGCTATGTTGCAGAAGTACAGTGCAAGGTAGAGGAAGTGACGGGGAAGCAGGATAAAAAAAATGCAGGGTCGTACATACCACTAAACTTCGGTTTAGCTCCTCTTCTTAAGGAAAAGTGGGAAAAAGAAAACAATGCGAAATTTAGAAGACACGCGCACACGCAAGTTCTCCACACTCACAGGTGGTCCCTGCACAAGGAGTCTACTTCAGGAAAATCACCTGCAATGTTTAGTGTTTCCACCACCATGTACTTCTGCGCTCCCAGGATATGGTCTGAAGGCCTTTTATGAAAACAATGTTTGTTTGGCCGACTTGAAGCGCCTCGTGGGGTGAGTTTTCATCTCGCCAACGGATACAGGGTCACGTAAAAGGAAGAAAAAGTGATGCCGAAACGAGAAATGTTTCCGTACGTTTCCCTTCCTCCACGGGAACGTAGTGTTCTCGCTTTCGCATTGTTCCGTTTCAGCAGGACGCCTAGCTGCGCACGTGGCGTGCGCCGCTTCTCTGCCAGCAGTTCAAAAGGGTCTAGCGGTGCGGGAAGCTAACAAGCCGCACTTTTGAAGAGCCCGCCTATGTCGTCTGTGCATTTATTTTTCGGACGATAGCGCCGAGCGATTGTCCGAAAGAAGCGCCTCGCAAGAAGGCAAGCGAGCCGGCGAGATAAACATCATTAGGAGTAATAAAAGCGACCCGCGCGACAGCTTCCCGCGAGTTCTCGCAATTCGCGCGGAGTCACGGAACGCGCTTGCGCGTCGAGAAGAGGTGTGGAAGACGCCGCCACAACAACGGGGGCCGCTCGTCCGGCAAGCTAGCCAGGAAGCTGCAGTGACTTCGGCGACGGCTGCAGTGGCGTGTCGTGCCCCGGGCGGAAACACAATGCAGTTCGCGACCCCGCGGCGTCGTGATGATGAAGGCAGCGCGCGAGGCCGGGTCGAGGGGCCCCCTCGCGCGGCGTCCTCCCGTTGAAATGACCGCACCGTGCGACCAGTGCGGAACCAGACCGCGGCCGGTTCTCCGCTCCACGACTGTACCGGTCTATCGTGGGGGTGGCATCGTGGCGGCGACACCATGATATAGCAAGGCGAACTAAGCCTAACGAGTTCGCTCACCACAACGGTGTGAATCCTAGCTGGCAACGTTAAACCAATTACTGAAATGGCCGGTGATTGCAGAAGCCGTCGGGAACCTTTGCAGACAACTCGTGACCCCTCTTTTCCGGTGGACCACTGAGCGCCCGTGTGTCGGTGTTGATTCAGTAAGGTTATCGGCTCAAAGCTGAGGCCTTAAGTTTAAGACGGGTGAAAGCAGACATTGTGGTAAGCTTGCGTTGAGGTTAGATATGTGTGAAGCCAAAGCGGGCCACGGAGACCTTAGATATGTACAAGGAGATCAAGAGTCCCCAGGCAATGCTGCTATAGGAATGCATGGGATAGTGGCCTGGAAACTTTTGGACGGACATGTACCTGCTTTCACGGCGCACGAAGCCCTGCATGCACGTAGCGATGGTGTTACAAGACGACGCTGTAGCGCGAAGGAGGGTCAGTAGTAAACTTGCAAGCATGCATTTTATTTGCTTTACAGTATATAGCCCTCACGTACTGTTTACTGCATCGATGCAAGTAACGCTATTACTTCCTGGAGGTAACACATTATGTACGAAGTCGTTCTCAAGAGGGAAAGTGCGAGAATAGTATGAATAGTGCCTTTTTCTGCTCATAACAAATCCGTTAGGTGATGATCATGCACACGACAGCACCACAATCATTCCATCAAAGTGACGATGCCTTAACGGGAAATCATTGGAAAACTGGTTCCGCAGAAATTCTGGTGTCGCTAACGACGTCGTTGGTTGTCAACGAGAAATCATGCAGCGTTGTCCGGAAGCAAAACATAAAGAAGGGTGCAATTAAATAATAAAGCATTTGTTTAGAGTGAGAATCGAACCCAGACCTCATTCGTGGTGAGCAGATGTTGTGTGACATAGCGACGATATATTGCTGGAAGCTGTTTTGTGATAATAAACTATATGACTGTCAAGCAGTGGGACGAGTCTTCTGAACGCATGTACTACTGCGTGGACTAAGCATTGGATTGCGCCAGGAGTCAAAACATGTGAACTGTGCAATACGTGGGTGGTTTAAAGCTGGTCAGCCACTATGAAGCTTTCAGGCATAATTAATCATCATTATCAGCGAGAGCATCAACAAAAATATACAGCTATTCAAATGCGTGTGGCATCCTAAGGTTGCCTATGGTGGGTACTCCACTGATTCGCAAAAATAAAGAAAGAACTGTGGAATAGTGGGCATATCAAAAGACGTAAGCTAACGAACTGAAAGTATTTCGTTAGAACTACCCGCTTCTAAGCCGATTCCCTAGCGTGAGTGTGTGCCACGAATTCAAGGCTCTCCTTCTTCTTCTAAGTGCGTGCTTGCATTCTAGAATAGTTTTTAACGGTCAATGCTACGTGCACAGACGTTCGTTTTCTTTCTGCATGATTGAGGTGTCAGCCGGGAGCCGATTTATTAGGCTATCTATCGAGATCATCAATGCTGTGCATGGGGCCTAATTTAACAATCGCATTCCGCTATTGAGCGCGACGCTCGACACACATAAAAACCAACAATTTTTTCATCACTTAAGTTTCAGTGCGATTCGATTATTGAATTCTCATCATTTGCCAACAGATGTTCTTCGCTTTTGTATTCCAGGGTGAAATTTTTAGCGACACGCGAGTATTCTACAGTGATGTTTCACTACTTGACGAGCGATCAAGCGATGCAGGCTCTCATGCCAACGCGTACAGTTCTTGATGGGAAGCACAACACATATATGCTTCTGATTTCCCCATTACACGTTGACTTCTGCAAGAGTTCTTTTTAAATTCGGAAAATTGCCACTCAGACAAACTAGAAATAAAAATAACATGGCTACAAAGAGCATACCGGTGTACATTAAAAAGCTCGCTTGATATGAATGTCTCATAAAAGTTTCGGAAACCACATGGACCAAACTGCATTATAATTTGATTCCGAAAAGCAGTGTTGTACATGCACACGCGCAACACTCCATCAGAACAGTAACGTGCCAAGGGGTGGCACAACAATCTGTGCCAACCTCCCCCCCCCCCCCCCCCCACATAGCGCGAAAGGACCTTTTGTCTGCCCCCCCCCCCCCTTCAGATCAAAGAGGTACCCGCCCCCCCTGAAAAAAATTCTGCCTAGGCCCCTGCATCAGAGGCATCTCTTTTAGAAAGATGACTAAAATGAATACTCTATAGACGGCGGCCCCATGCGTAAAGTGAAACGGTCAACCTGGTATAAAAGAAATCCAGCTTTATCTTCCACTCTCAAGGTGGTTTCAGAGCGCGAATGCGCGCATATGAGAACAGATATCTCGTCAAAATAAACTGTGGTGACCGTCCCGAAAACTTGGTGCTTTCGTTTATATGGTCTGCTCTTACACTTTTGCTTCTTTCATTCGAATCGGCAAATACTGAAGTGATATAGTGCGCTAGAACACGTATCAGGGGCTCTGGTACGTATGACAACACGCGACATTTCTGCGCGGCTACTATAAATCTGGAAGGCGAACCACGACCTACATTAGTGATACACTAAAGTATTTAGGCTGGACGCCACGTTTATGTGGAAAGAAAAAAAGTTGGTAGTTTACAGAGTGTGCGGCAATTAAGACGATACGGCACGGCCACAGGCGAGGCGAGAACCATGTAGAAAAAGAAAAAAAAGGTGGGGGGGGGGGGGAGAAGGGGCTTACCTTTGCTTTCTAAGCTCCTATAAAAGTCACACACTCACAGTTTCAGTGGCCAATTAATTCTTGATACCCAAAATGACAGTCGTAAAAAACTAAAACGAGTATAGGAATGGTACAACTAGAACATTAAAGAAAGAAAAAAATAAGGAGATTTAGATAAGGATTGTGAAAGACGGGTGATAAGTGAGACACCGCGGGGACAAACATAGCCCGTGTCCATACAAGGACGCCCTGATTTTTTTTTTTCGCCCCGCAGGCGCGATATATATATATATATATATATACGGGAAACCGTACGCTTGACGACCTACTGACCAGTTCCGCGTCACTCGATCAAGTAAGAGATCTCGCGAAGACTTGTTTTGGTCCGCGGTGGATACACACCGAACGACGTCAGATTGAAACTGACAGCAAAGCGACAGCGGCCACTATTTGCTCGTTTATCACGAGTTGACTACGGGGACAAAACACACAAAGGGGCACCGCGGATCGTTCCCGTGTAAGGGTGTCCACCTGCTTTCAACAGCGGGCGAACGCAACCCACAAATGTTGTCCTCGAACTGATATCAGCGCCGTGCCGAGTTGCGAATCGTGGCTTCGATTGCGCTCGTTAGTGGCTTCAAATGAAAACGTCGAGGGAGAGCGACGATGGAGTGACGACGCGGAGGCCGCCACGACGCCCTTGAGGCGCCGATATGGCGCGCGAATGTAGGCTGGTGTGGCCAGTTGGTCATTACGGTGACGACCAAGGTTGCTCGTGTGCGTATAGCCGCTCCAACGCTCCACCCGTGCAGTTTTCGATGCAGCGTTCCCTTCGGTGAAAAAAGAAAAAAAAGTAGAAGACGCGAGCGAGATTTGTGCATTAACGTGGCTGGCCGTGCATTCGCTCATCCATTTCCTGTTGACATTTATTGAGAAATAAAGGCGGCGCTGGTATTCAGGCAAACGGGTCTAGGTCGGGTGACCCCCCGGCGCGCGCCTTCGATTGATGCATACCAGACTGTTTTCTTAGAGTGGTCAGAGTAATGTACGATGACGTTGCTTTGTTACGTTTTACAGAGACGCTGTGCGCGGAAAAACACTGACCTCGCATGTGCTGCGACAATGGAGAGCTTTAGACGGAGCGTATCCAAGCCACTCAGCATCGGCAAAAGCGTGAGCCGCATTGTTGACATATTGTGTTCCTTTGTGAGCTAATGCTTGGCTTATAAATCTCCAACTAAACGCCAAATTGTACGGAATCGTTTAAAAGAGCGCGTGATTATGAGTGCATTTGTGTGCATGAGTGTTTGTCAGTTGACGCGGAGGTTGAACAGAAGATGGAGGAGGTGGACACGTTGGCTCTAGCGACAACCAGGAGTGCGCGCTCGCGCACTCATCAGTTTGCATCCTTGCGACAATGTTCGCAAGGGTTCGTTTTAAAGGCCCAAGTTCGGCCGCATCACGAACATTGATCCGGCGTTCAAGAACGACACAAAACCAGATTAAGAACAACAATTACAAGCATGGGAAGTGAGACTTACCTCCCTTTCAGCACTACCTAAACCCCAACAAAAATCATTCTAGTGCCACATCCTGATAAGTAGCGCATATCTCCCTATGCTTGCACATCTATTGTACCCCAGTTCATGTTCTCCAAACTACTACACCTGTCAGGCGTTCAGGGCAGATATTTTTCAGTACTTGCGGAGCTACAGTAAGCCTTTGACAGTACAGCCCAGCCCTTACTCTTCCATTCATCATGAGAGAGCGCTCTTCGAGCTGCCCCCTCCGATGAACAGATCTACCTAGCGAATAGGCTAAGCTAGGAAATGTCAGGTATAGGGCGGCCACTCTGACACTTATCCGAACTCTGCCGTATACAATATACCTCAGATATATGACGACAGCACCTGCAAGGTCCGCGGTGTACAACCTTCTACACTCAAACACATGCTCTCGTAATAACAGGGCAATTCTAAAGCTTTAGTCATGATGTTCTCTCCACGAGTTGGGTCGAGGCCCTGCAGAGTTATACCAGATCTGCCGAACAAATCGGCAGATTTCGTCCACTCGCCAACCAAATCTGCGCCGTCAAGCCGGCCCGCTAAGTGGCAACTGTGCAAGGTCTGAACGTCCCGACGTGAGAGGCCTGAGCTTGGTCATCAAGCTGCAGAACACTCAATAAAAGTTCTTACTCACCAACGGGCTTTCAGGAATCCAGGGGCCTAAACGCCTCACAATACAAAAGTAAACTTTTACCCGCCGATGCACTCTTCATAACGTGTTCAAATAATATGAAAATGCATCAATCAAAAGGACAGGCCAATGAGCTGCTTGGTAGTGCATAATCCAGAACAGCCGCGCAATGAAGCATCCGTGTCCCATCCTTGTCTGTCGTCGCCCTCATGCCTTATTGCGCTACTGCTCTTGATTCTCAATCGCCTGTTTTTCAGGTAACATTTGAGTTTCACTTTTATTCATACTTTCCTCAAATGCTTTTTCATACTTTCCTCATACTTTCCTTGGTTCTGTGGCGGTGTTTGAGACTCGTGTAATCAACTGCTGGAACCAAACGCAATTTTACGTTGTGAATAAGGCAGCTGTTTCTGCGTAAATTGTATAGCACAAGTGACGTGCCAAGCTCCCGCAAGCTTTCCTAGCATACCATGTTTTTAACCACTCAGGTTATGGTTTACTGGTTAGATGGTGGGTTACCGTATAGACGCAAGATTTTAACAAGCGTAGCCCATAATCGCCCACTTTTATCAGCAACTTGCTCTCGTACGGCTTGACTTACGCGGCAAGCGTACCTTACAAGAATTATTTATTTATTTATTAATTTTCACCAAAACCGATACAATGGCGCAAATGAGGAGACGGCAAAAAAGCTTCAGTCGTTGCAGCTTGACTAAGCATTGTCCACCATACGTCAGCAATGACAGGGTGAAAACGAAATACAATAGAAAGAAAAAAAACAAATATTATAAAGCAGGAAACAATACAAGCAGAAGACAAAGTAAATGACAGGCCAAGGTATACAAGCAAAAAGGAATATTTCATGAACACATGAGCACAGTAATTCGCAGAGTATGTATCATCGCTTTGGTACATAAGAAAGGTACATAATGAGGTTACACAAAAAAATAAGAAGAAAAAATATATATAAAGGTACACAATAAATGATGCAAAGCAATACAGAGTGACCTATGTAAACAATACAAATCTACAAGAATAGTGTTTGCACATAGATGTTGTTTAATGTGTCGATTTTTATGTCTTGCTGCTCGTATGAGTTCAATATAGTAGGTAGCATGTGGCTAAGTGTTTGGGTGCCGTAATTGGTGCGAGATAACGGAATTTTCCACGGGGGTTATATCGATGGAAGTAAATGGTTTGTGTATGTTCAAGATTTGCAAGTGTCAGGAATGCGTCGAGTTTCCCTCTGTTTGCGCTAATATAGGATTGTAACAACCTGAATTTGTATATGTCATTTGCCTTAACAATTTTTTGTTTAGCAAAGAGTTGTCCTGTGTGTTCAAGGTGTGATATGTTTTCTATTGCCCTGATCGCTCTTTTCTGCAGTATTTTTAGCCTATTCAAATTTGTTGACATAGTGTTTGCCCATACTAGAGCGCAGTAGTTCAAGTGGGCATGGAAAAGAGCCTGATATAAGAGCCGCTTTACAGTAACGGGCAAAAGACATCGACAACAATTTAGAGTGCCAACCACGCGTCTCTACTCTAAACTAATATGGTCTGTATGCTCATTCCAGGACATATGTTCATTAAAAACTACTCCAAGCTTCTTAATGGATTTTCTCACTGCAGTTTTGTAGGAGCCTAGGGTAACAATGTGGTACATGCAGGGATATGCCGAGAGCTCGGAAAAGGACACATTTTGTTTTTGATTTATTTAACATTAAATTGTTCTTGGTAGACCATTCACGAAGCTTATAACACGGGTTGGCCACTAAAGCCTCGAGAGTACTGAAATATTTTCCAGTAAAAAATAATGTGCAGTCATGAGCATATATTATGAAGTTACAATTTTCACAAATTCTGACTATATCATTTATGTAGTATAAAAACAATACAGGCCCCAGGATACTACCTGGTGGTACTCCGGTTTTATTTGGTTGTGTGCGCGATTTGAAGCCACTTATTTCAACATACTGAGACCGCGCACTCAAATATGACTGCATAAGTTTGAGTGGTATTCCCCTAAATCCATAGCATTCTAATTTATGTAGTAACAGTTCATGAGATACACGATCAAAGGCTTTACTAAAGTCCAAGTACAATGCAAGTGTCAGAAGTCTCCTTTCTATATTGCATAGTATGATTTCTTTTTGTGCTAATAAGGCACTTTCTGTTGAAAGTTTCTTTCTGAAGCCATATTGGTATTCAGTTATTAAATTGTGCTTCCTCGAGAAACTGCCAATTCTATCATTTATTATTTTTTCAAGGCATTTCGAGAAAACTGGTAGTATAGATATTGGGCGATAATCGCTTAAGTTGTTTTTATCTCCGGACTTAAATATTGCAGTAACTTTCGCTAGTTGCATGTTGGTTGGGAAAATACCTCTTGATAACACTAAGTTTTACATATGTGATAGCACTTCCGCTATGAGGTCTAATACATACTTCTTTGGTCGCGTTTGTATGCCGTCAGAATCACAGTTCCGACTATTTTTTATTTTACCGAAAAGCGTAATTACTTCAGATGTGGAAGTCGGTTTAAGAAAAAGTGTGTTTGTTATGTGAGTAATGTCAGTTGTTGTTTGCACGCTCTGGCTGGCATTTCCTATTTACACAAAGAAGTCGTTAAATGTTTCAGCAAGGTCGATGCCATTTATATCCTTCCATCTATTTCAAGATTATCAATTTTTGTGGCAGGGGCTCCTCTGTTCAATACTTCATTTAATTTTTTCCGCATGGATTTACGTTGCTCTCGACGTTCCAGGTCGAAAATGCGACTGTAGTAGTCTCTTTTTGCCCTTTCTTTTTCTTTATTCAATCGATTTCCAAGAGCCTTTTATTCAAACCATAGGTCCGCATTACGTGTTTTGACGAACTGCTGGTAAAGTTCATTTTTATGGTTTATCTGACGCTTAAGGTAGTTTGTTATCCAGGGCTTCCGCAATTTTCTCGACCTGTGATGTGCCTTGAGAGGAAATAATTCAAAGTAAAGTTCCTTGAATGTTGCAATAAAGTTGTTATATGCGTTGTTTGCATCTTTATCAGTCATTATATCATCCCAATGTGTCTGCATGATGCGGCACCTAAAGTTCTCCTATGTATTTGGTGTTATTGAACGGTACATGAATTTTTCCGGTTTTACATAAGCCAAATTTGTATGCATTTTTAAGAAAACGAGTATAGGCAAGTGATCACTTATGTCACAACTGATCACCCCGGAAATTGTCTCTTCTGCAGTAGAATTTGTAACAAACATGTCTAGCAACGACACTGTAGATTCAGTAATACTCGTAGGCATAGTAATTACATTTTTAAAAGAGTTGCACTCAAACACGGATAAAAATTCAGTACTTGTGGCGGAGTTCTTCGAGACATCTATGATGAAATCGCCACCTACGGTAAGCATATAATCCATGACACTTGCAAGTGACAAAAGACGATCAATAAATGTTAGGAAATCAGCCGTAGAACCAATTGGAGGGCGATAGACAACAGTAAATACATTTGTGCCTTTCTTTAGACATAGTGATTCGTAGTGTTTTGTGATAAGACTATATTCTTCAATTACTTCACAAGACTCACGTGTTTTTAGAATGGCAACGCCTCCCCCTATACTCTCCATGCGATTTAAAAAAAAGTGATTGTACCCTGGTAGCATGAAATGTTCTGACTCATCGGTATACCACGTTTCTGTGAACACTAAAAGGTCAAAGTTTGTGCCACACGATTCCAACAGCGAAGTGACATCATCCTCTTTTGGTTGCAGTGATCGGGCGTTCAAATGCATCACTTTGAACAGAGTACGGGCGTTTTTTCTAGATTTCAAAATGCGCCGAATGTCCTCAGCGAGGATATAACTAGCCGACAACATGGTAAAAAAATACATCACCCAATACTTCAAGAGCTTCACTAAGTGGCACTAATTTTTCAAGATCACTTTCTCAACAGATTGCCACGTTAGGTGACGTCTCCATGCGACGGACAAAAATGTTTCCGTTTCTTGTACAAACAAACTTCCAACCATGTTCACGCTTTCGTGAAATCGCCATGCCCAGTAGTCTATTTCCGGACACAAGTGCTCATTGATATAGATAGGGGCGTCACTTTGCAAGCCGATGGTAGCGTTCGTTATCTTCTTTTTTCGAGCGACATTGAGAACCCTGTCACGCTTTTCACGGCGTTGGAACTGAACAATATTGTTTGGTTTTTCTTTATCTTTACTCAGCGCCTGGGGATACACATCGACGTCGCAGGCTGATATGGGTTCTCCGATAGCCTGTCCAACTTTTATCAAAAGCTGTGCAATGTTCTCATCGGCTGCCTTTACAATTCCCTTAATTTCAATGTTTCGATTTCGCGAGCATTGCTCCGATTTTAGCATGCATGTTCGTTTCACAGGTAGCAAGACCCTTTTCTAGAGTGATGATCCTGGGTTTGAGAGCGTCATTTTCTTTCTCGATTTGTTTGTTCTCATTCAGAACAAAGTCAAGTCGGCGATTCACATCATCGGGACTGTTGCTAAAATGACTTAAGCTGGATTTAATTTCCTCGAATTCCGCACGCATCTTGCGCTCGTCTGTGCGCATGCCTCGTTCAAAAGCCTCTTTCGTGCTTTTCTATTTGGTTCTCATTTTCTCTTTAAAATCTTGCAATAGTTTGGCGATTTCTTTTGACATGATAAGTACAGAGACTCACAGCAAACACAGAGAAAGTAAATCACAGGGCAGCAGCAACAGCGGCTATAAATATTGCACAAACCTATCATAGACCAATGCAAGAACCTGTGCACCAACCTGGAAAAAGCAGTAGATGCTTGTAAAAATACGAGCGTAGACCACTGTCACTGCTGCCGAAATGCCGGTTCGGGGGGCGATTCCAGATATATAAGGTGGCTGATCGAAGCCACGTACACCAGTCGTCGCTTGCAGTCAATCGTCGTGCTCGCTCGCAGGCGTCGATAAGATGGTAGTTCCCGCACGCAGCCGTTTAGCAGTGTTCAGATGTGCTCGACGTCCAACGGAGTCAAGATCTGGAAAAAGCAGTAGATGCTTGTAAAAAGACGAGCGTACACCACTGTCACTGCTGCCGAAAGTGTGCACAAGAGAGAAACGGTTTTTCTGTTTCAGCTATACTGCAGCCGAGTAGAAATGTAACGGCTCAGGTGGCCTTTTGCCACGTAGGCAAGACATTATTACGTTCGAATCGTTCATTTCGTGACATTTCAGTGTTGACTTTTCGTCACTGTATAGAAAGCTGCGTGCTATGTCGTGTAGCGCTAACTAGATGGTGTGCAATTACTCTAACTAGTCAAACGTTTCTCTAAAATATTGCCACATACACACCTCTCTCATGTTTTGTGTTACCGGCCCAACGCCTTAGGCAACGTTGGTAACACAAAAAGATACTGCCCTGTGCAAACCTCGCTACCAGAACACTTGCGTGATACGCAACATGGTCATTTCATATTAATGTTATCATGCAGCTGAACCCCTAATTCTACATTTGCCATCAAAAATGGCAGTTTCTAGATAGCATGAAACGTAGGTGTATTTGCTTTAGTTGATGGTAATCTTCACTCGAGGACATAGGATAAATTAGTTTATTTCACGAAAACGCACGGGCTGTCAGCTGCAAATGTTTGCGGGATCCTCAGCGCATGGGGGCGCGATGAAAGACTCTATTTATGCGCCACCTACCGTAAGGCGTGGTTTTGAGGCTATTGGTCGTTGCCTCCATGATTAGCTCCGCAAACATGCAATTTTATCAATTTGTTGAGGCGTTACGCCTTATCCTTTGCCGATTTTTGTCACACTAGCTGTTGGGGGTACTACACAGTACACTGCGAAGATTGGTCATCAGCGTCATTTTCTTTTCGGAGAAAGAAGAGCCCTCGAGTAAGTGCACGCGAATTCGTGTTCTCATCTGCACGTGCCAGACGCTTGTTCCCTACCCCGCTTCTGTGTGCATGGTTCTCGCCTTGGAACGTCGCTAAGCCGAGTAAGTGTACGGTTTTCTCGCTCACGTTCGACATTCTTCGCTGTCGGATTTAAACCTCTCGCGCCATGTAGATTCATTCAGGATCGTGCCAGAGATATTTATTGCTTGCTTAGCGTTTTCTCCCCACACACCAGTGGGTTTGGTAGAGGGCATCCAAGATGTGAATTCGTGTAACAGTTATTACGGGTTTTGATCGTTTGCTATTAGTTTCAAGTTTCACAGCTGCCTGGATGTTTCTCAAGAAGTTATTTCCTCCAGGACTCTGTAGTTTCAATGCATTTTGTGCATTTTGATCTGCTCTGCAGGTAATCTCTTACGGATTCCCGGAGATGGTCACTTCGCAAAGCTGCAGTGAGCGCCAGAAGCTACGTGGCCTGCCTGACTGCATGAAGAATGGTGCCCCATCCACTTACAACAATGACAGCGAGGGCGCCAGCGACACCTCGATGGCCATACAGAGTAACGCCGGCATGATGCTCGTAGCGCCACCTAGTTGTAATGTACCATCTATCTTAGTCGCAGCTCCGCCTCCCTCGGGTCCCCTTTGGCTACCGCGCTCATTCGGCACGGGCCACTCTTCCATCTACCGAAAAAGGACGGAGGAGCGCGGCCACGTCATGCTCGCGATGCAAGCTACCTCCGCTCTGAACGTCTGCGACGTCTATGCTGTCGAGAAAACCGTACACGCTGAAGCTTTACTTATCATCAAGCTAACATGCAACAGCGATGATGTCAGCCAGAAAAGCAGGAGCACCACCGGTGTGGCTAAAGTTGAGGTAATCAACGACGAGCCAGCCGACGACGACAGCGACGACAATGTAGACGTCGATGCAATGCTGCGAGTGACGGAGACCCAGGGCTACACGTCACCTCACAGCTGGCACAGCTACGCGTAGGGCACGATCAATGGGAGGGCCTCAAACCACGGGCCTGTAGTAACCACCCATGCAAGCCCGAAGCCTCTCCATGACCAGATCTTCCGGCAGGCGTATCTGTGTCTTTGGTGTGCTGAGTGCCGGCGAGTGGCGGTTGCGACAATCAGCACCGTTTTGGTGTTCGTTCGCGAACTCAAATTCTGGCGCCATCAGCAGCGAAACGTCTTGGCCTTGGAGGGTGCGGACATCCACGGGGCTACTAAAGTCATCTGGCATAAATTCGGGGGCGTGGCTTTCAAACACGGGCTTGTGTGGACTATTTATTGTGTTAGTTATTTATTGTTGTGCTTCGAAAATAAATAAGGTGTGGTATCGAAGTTCAAGCATTATTTCCGTTTACTACTAAAATTATAACACGTTCATTACGTTTGACACGCGTCCGAAATAACGATGCGCGATTTGTGAGCTGTACCACCAAAGTCATAAAGGGGCTGAAAAATAGCCATATGCACCAGCTTTAATGGTCTCATATATTTCGCTTGAAATATACTTATTCAAGCTACGATAGTAAAACGATGCTATCGTGACATGTTCCCGCCAAGAACCGCGTAAACAGCTAGTCACACGATTGAAATCTCAACAAGCACATATTCTAGTCACGTGACATGTTGCCGCCAAAACTACGCAACACTTACGTCAGCCAAACCGGAGAAGGATAGCCAAGCCTAACCATAATAAATACCATCGGAGTCATTCAATAAGTTTACTGGTAGGAACCCTATTATCGATCGGACGACAGTGAAGGCGGCTGCTGATGTCAGTGCAAGATATCGCGGTCAGCTAGCGTGCAGTTTTGAGCGTGTGTCTTGTACTGTACCAAGCGTGATGTGCCTGAAATTCGGAAAGGATGCTGCGTAAGCTTGTTAATTGCGTACCTCGGTGTCGATCAGAACAAAAGGGAAATGAAGAAGTGTAGATGTTCTGGCAGCCTACAGAGACGGCAAATGGCGAGAAAAGTGGAAGCGGCGTACCACGAGAAAAAAATATGGTGGTTTCACATTTGCCTCTCCGCAGTGTCAGTGAAACTCACTTCAGTAAGAGTGGCATTGTTCGCGTGGACCAGTGGATAGTCACAGGTGCTGTAACGTCGCAGCATGATTTACCGAAACTTTCCCCGTACGCCGTGCCCAAGATTTTCTAGAGCCTCTCCGCGTATTTGTGAAGCGCAAAGTCCAGAGCTCGCCCGACTACGCAGTAAAAACGTAAAATATACGCTATACACACAATCAATGTGCCGTGCATATGGATTAGAGCAAACGTAGGAACTAAGTAATACTTTGTTCCGAGTATCGTTCTCATAGAGTTGGAATTTGGTGGAGCAATACGCAATTCCTCACCGTCGTGCAAAACAAGCTGCTGCCTGACACACTAAATGTAGATGACACTTGATTAAAGCTGAGGCGCTTGCGAACGCCGAAAACAAAAAATAATTCCGTGAAAATGGTAACTGAAGAGCGAAATAAACTCACGACTTCCGTTATGCTCTCGCTTAAGGTGACTCGAATCCGAAAGCTGTCTTTACCTAAGGTGGTTTTTCACCGCGTCCATAATCGAAGGCATTGCAAGCTTTCTGCAACTCGCATGTTTTTGTGCAGCCTCCATGTTCAGCACAATAATCACGGTGGCTATCAAGTAAATAAACAGTACGTTGAAATCAAGCAGACAAACTGTACGTTGAGATGAAAGCGAGACACCCAAATAACTGCATGCGTGACTGTGGAGATAAGAAAAGTCACCGCCCAAGCACTCTGTAAAAATTATTAACCACCGAAAGCTGAAACTTGCGGCCTCGGTGTTTAGCAATAATTTCGACCCGACGTGGCACTGAAGCCTTTCACAATTATTGATTGCATGTTCGTGGTTCTTAATTATGTTAGACACAAGTTTGGCTTGTGGTTACCACAGTGTTTATTTCACATGTCTCACATTGTGCCTCACGTGATCATGGTCATGGAGGGGCGTAATGAGAGGTTAAATGTGTTTCGCAATGTGTTAATCACAGGGGTTGTCCTCGAGCCGCAGGTGGTCACAGACGTCACAGCCGAAGCAAAAGTTCCACTGGAGAAACTCCCACCGAAAGTGGGCGTTCGCCCCGGCGAACGCGCTCCCGTAATCGTTACGCTGCCCCTAGTGTAGTGACCACACAGCCACACTTACACACATCACTTACGAATGTACAGAGCGACCAGCCTATGCAGTATCTAGGCTGGTGCATTCGTGACAAACATTCACAACGTGGTCTAGGGATGCACGGCTTTCAGAGCTGCACTGGGCAGCCAACTGGGAACCTTAGACCAGACCCGGCGAGCCGCCGCGGCCAGTGGGACTCTACAAGAGATTAACCAGGCACTCCCACATTTAAATTAAGCTTATTCTCTCTCTCTCGTTTGGCGCTGTCGGGCCCGAAACGGCGCTCGTTCGGCGCGGAGTTGTTGCAAGCGTTTGCCATCGCGAGCTAGCCCTGTGGCATGGTTCGCAGGATCCGCCCGCCACCGGCGCTTGCATTCCGTCCACGATTTAGCGCGGCTTGGAAGGCTACCGGATCATTGTTACTGTTACGACTCACACAACCGCCGAGACTGTTGCGCAGTGCACCGAAGTCACGGGCCGCTAAGGTTGTTCCATAGCGCATTTCTCAGCTCGCGGCTGCTTCTGCGCACAGCTGACAGACGAGCGGACAAGACGACGGTCAGTTAAAGTAATGTTTATGTACAGCATAGAAATAAAAGCGTTACATAATCGGTACTGGGGCCGACAGCTTAGGTACTCGAAGAGCCGAGATGTCTTCTCTGTGACGCATATGTCGGCTGCTTGTAATCTCGCCGCTTGCTTCTTTATAAGCCCCACGTGAATCCTTATGTCGGCAACGTCTAACCAGAACCACCGCTGGTGGCGTCAGCTTCCTCCAATCGGGACCCGTTGCTGGGTGGCGTCATAATCCTCCAATCCGGAGCTGTTGTGCTGGGTTGCACCCAACGACGAGTGAATTTGCCACGCATGCGTAAGACTCGCCAGACTGGATGGAGCCGCTTGCTCAATCGGGCTGCTCTCGGGCCCGTGGGTTGAGTGAACTCGCCGTGCGTTGCGTAAGACACACCGGCGCGTCGGGTTATATGACGTCGTCGAGATGATTGCGTATGCGGCATCGCTCGCTGGCCTTGACACAGATTGCCTTTGCAGAAGCAATGACGTTCGGTCTGGACTCTCAGGCGTAACAGTAGGCAGTTCCTGCCGGCACTCGGCCTCCCGGGTCTGTTTGTGTGCCTGAACTCTACCACCGGCCCGGGGAATATGGGCTCTCTGACATTTATTCTGTCAGCGCTCTTCTAGAGGTGTCCATGGCTTACTCGTGCGGAAGGTCTCAGTAGAAAAAGATGCGAGCGTACTCAGCGGCCGGTAGCGACGGGATGGACGACGTCACCCACAACGCGGCCAATGGTGAGCGTGCTTTGGTATGATGATCAGAATGACGTAACTGATGGTACAGCCAATGGAGACCGCTCGTGCCACCACTGCCGAACAGTTTCTTTTTGTTCCTGCTAGCCAAGCCATGTACCACTTTCGCTGTAAAGCTTGAAAATGCTTTTAAAGTCAATGCCAACATTATAGTCCATGTCTACGACGAAATTCAGATGACCTTAACAGATACCTCTGGTGAAGAACTCCTTTCAACGCAATTCCCTCTCTTCAATAAATTCCTACATTTCACCACCATCGGAAGTAAACCTCTAACTATGAGTAAAGCCCTTTCAATAGTACTCTAGAAAGCAGAATCCGAATTCCGAGATCCTAAGGCGCAGGGAATGGTCGCGCCATCTAGCGAAAAGTGAAAGAGCTTTAAGCGCTCCAATTATCAGTTCCGATATGACCGGTCGTATTGCGCTGTGCAGTCAAGATTGCTTCGAAGGTCATGCTGTCACCTTCACCTCTGTAAATGATGGCGTGGTTTGTAACATGATACTGTAATTGTAAAAGAACTTACATTCGTTTATACAGCGACAACACGCATGATTAAATACTATTCTGAGACGATCACACTCTGAGACAATGTTATTCTGCGGAGCATAAAACGTCTGGCATCCAGTGATTGAAGCAACTTCTGGCACTCCTTTTCACGACCAGACGCTCAGAGTACACTGAAATTCATATCTTCGAAAGTTATTGTCCCTGAGCACAAACCTCTAACTACTGAGTTTCGGGGATTTGTATCGTGTAATCGTGCAATTTATTTTCCAATACATTTATTACGCAGTATTGTACCTTTTGACACACTTTTAGAGTCTCAGCGTGGGCTTAATATAATTTGGGGTATAATTGGCTTGATGCATTGCCGAATTGGCTTGCAATACATGATGCGAAGCCCGTATTCGCTTTATTGACTATTCGCAATCTGGTGCTTGAACGTTGACTTTATAGAAGTGCGACAACATGACAACCAAAGGATTTAGCTGTGCTACTCATCACAGACATATGAATCCGTAACACTAGTGAACGCACAATACAGAATACATAGAACAACACAAAACAACCGCTAGTGGTTTCCTTGTTTTTGCGTAATGTTTTGAGTATATAGTCTGCAGTGTGCGTTTGTTATTATCATGGGCTCAATGCAGAAGTCGTCGTTCCCATTTGTTGTGACATTTATATACTTTTGTAGTTGTGTGCGTTGTGACTGAGACTTGCGTTTTGCGTTAAATGTCAGGGAAATGTCGGACGTTTCCATCTTTCCGGTTACTTTTTTTTAATTGGCGACAGGAGACTAGGGCAGATTTTCCTCACTAAACCACACAGCACGTGCCTGTGCCCCCGCTTTGTGCAGAACTGTCACTGCGCCCCGCTGCGGTGGTCTAGTGGCTAAGGTACTCGGCTGCTGACCCGCAGGTCGCGGGTTCGAATCCTGGCTGTGGCGGCTGCATTTCCGATGGAGGCGGAAATGTTGTAGGCCCGTGTACTCAGATTTGGGTGCAGGTTAAAGAACCCCAGGTGGTCGAAATTTTCGGAGCCCTTCACTACGGCGTCTCACATAATCATATGGTGGTTTTGGGACCTGAACCCCACATATCAATCAATCAATCAAGAACTGCCACTGTCAGCATGAGAATTTCGAGTAGTCAAGGCATTGGAATTCGCTTCGATGTGAACTTAAGTTTTATTAATATTGAAGTATTCGAAAGGGTACAATAATTTTGTGGGTGGTTGAACGTCCTAAAACCACGATATGATTCTGAGACGGCGTAGTGGAGGACTCCCGAAACTGCTACCATCCAGCTGAGGTCTGATCTAAACACGTAGACCTCAAACATTTTCGCTTCCGCCAAAAATGAAGCCACCTTACCCATGATTCAATCGCGCGATTATCTGAAGCCCCTATGATGTCCACTAAATCTTTATGACACGTAAGTACTTTAAAGCAGAGAGAGGGAGGAGAAAGTAATAAACATTAGAGAACTTTAAATTTCTCGTTATAATAGACAGTGTGACCACTCCTCTTCGTGGTTATGCGCCAGTTTCTCTTAGGAGGCAAAGCAAAACAGAAAACAGGCGTATGTTTTACCTTTCGAACTGGGTTTTACCACATTTTAAGTGCGCTATGCCGCAAGCTCATACCACCAAATATTTGCTGTGCCGCGAATAATCAATGTACAGTATACCAGAAATGATCACGGGCCAGGCATGTGCGAGCTATAAGGTCCCTAAAAAAGGTGTAGCGCCAACCGCACCCCCCTGCCTCCTCTCTCAGCAACTGCAGCAGCGCCCCTAGAGCATCCATTACAAAACTACATACACTGGCATACCCTCTCTCACGAGGGTAAGCCAATGTTATGGTAAGAAAAAGAAAACACGGGGCCGAGGACAGGCAAAATGGCACTTGGGCTACAAAGGCTACCAAGCACGGAAGAGAGGAGGAGCCTGCACACTGACACGAATGGCGCTACTTCAGTTATTTCGAGGGGCTCTGCTCTAAATTGCCTGTGCGCACCAACTAGCGGTGTGCCCCCTATCTCAATTTGAGTTGGGCCGGCAATGGATCGTGTAATTCACTCTCATACCAATTTTCTAGAGCTGCAGAGCACATTATTAGCTAATTTTCACGCAAAGGCGTCTATCTGTAGTGTACTTGTCGCACTAATACCTTGATAGCGAAATCGCAGCTAACGCGGGTCGCCTCCAACGATGAGCCATCGGATGGGTATAACTTTAGAGGAAAGATTTCAACTGGTAACAATTATGCTGATGAACACCATTTCGAGAAATAGACAGCAACTGGCAACAATTGCACTGTTATAATGCTACCGAGAAAGCAACAAGTAACAATGTCTGGCGAAAAGCTCGTCGTGTTAGGGTAAGAAAAATGCATTTCAAAGGCTATTAAACGAGCTAAAGACCTCATAAATCACTTATAGGTGTGATTTTCTGCGCACTTTGGAACCGTTGTGGGAGCATCGCTCAATCCCAACAAAAAGACGCACTCGACTGAACGTGGTTTGACCAACCGTGTGCCGGGTAACACGTAATCTTCCGGGCTACCGGAGCCTCTGTGCGCATACAACGCTATATGTAAGAACCATTGTGTCTCAAGAAGACTGCTGTTCCTGCCACACTACTCGCTGTGCAGGTCCCAAGCTGGCACTCGCGGAATGCGACAAACAAGCACCTACCCGAGTCCCGCAGTACTTCACAAAATATATACACTGAACGGTTCCCAAGCCCAGCCTGCCTCTGTGTGGTGGTTTTGCAGACTTCGAGCATGTTTTGTAAGGCTGTATCTCTGTCGGTTCCCCCTTTTTCCAAGAGAAAATAAAGAAGTTAATTACCTGTCCTATCCTGGCGCTCTGACGGCCAGCGCAAGGACCATGGACCCGGTTCAACCTGACGGTCCCCGAGTGAGCCTAGCCATGTGGAGGCGAGAGGTTAATGAAATAGAAAGGTCGCTATTTTTTTCCTCCCGTCGCGGAGCCTCCGTGTGTTTAGGGATGGGGAGGCTAAAGTAAAGTTCATAGGAATAAGGACCGAGAGAAATGGAAAGTGAGAGTCGTGGCAGGAGAGGGTCTTGTGAGCACAGTCGGTAGCCTGAAGCGAAAGCATCCGTCTATAAGGCGGCGAGGTCCGCCGAAGCACAGAACTCGAGGAAGGCTCGGAAGGCTTGCATCTTCGAGCTCACGGGGAAAAGGATGTCCTTCGCAGTTACCGCAGGCAGACTGAGCAGGCTGTAACGGCTCACCATCACGCATTATTCTGCGGCCAGGGAAGGACAGGAGCAAATAGTATGTTCTAGTGTTTCGTCGTCACCGCAAATTTCGCGCGCGCATGCGATGAACACCGACCCGTGGAATACACGCTTGCCGGTACGGTGCCGGTACGTAGGCGAACCAGGACTCGCTTGCTGGATTCCGTTCCGACCGGTTGTGTCCTCGCGATCTTCGACGTCAGCGTAGCTCTGGCCGACTGGGCTCGCCCTATACAACATCTCCTGACGCCGACCTCCGACGACAGTGTAGCTATGACCGACTGGACTTGCTTTACGCCACCTCCTGACGCCGACAAGAGCTCTGTTTCCATCTTTCTATATCTCCTTTATCCCCTCGATATGTCGTCGCTCTCTGGCTTACCAACTCACGCCTCTTTCTCTACACCTTTATTTTTACCCTTTTAAATCCTCATCACCCCCATCCCTTCTGAGCTACTGTTGAGGTGTCGCTCGCTGAAGCAGACAGTTACGAGGCTCACTTTTCTCTTCCTTTCTCTCTTAGAACCACTTAGTAGTAGGCGAACCAGCAACTGCCACTCGCATATGTCAAGCCCGGTCTTCGAAAGGGGAAGCGGAGGCTTGCTGCTTGCCACCCACGTGTCAGGGTGGGCCGTTGGAAGGAACAGCCGCAGTCGTTGCCGGGAGTAATCCAACTAGGCTACCATCTTGGTGACTGGGAGAGAGAGAAAGAGAGCTCTTTATTGAAAGGCAGAGAATTTAGCCGGCGTGTGTGTGTCGCTGACTTGCTACTCTGCGTGGGGAAGGGGATTGGGGACTGAAAGGCAGAAGATAGAGAAGGAAAATATTAAGAATTGAAATGGAAAGCAAAAAGTAAATATACGGACATTTTTCTGTCTCTTGGGCGGGGACGTGTGCTGACAGCATGACTTCAGTTTTCAAGACGCCCCTAACGTTTGTCTAGCTGACCGATATTGTCTAAATACGCGAATAAAGGTTTCATCGCTTGCCTCTGTTGTGCGAAGCTGGGGAAAGGGCCCAGGACACAATCAACTGATAAAGTTCTTTGGGTTAACAGATGCATGCAGTGTTCATAGAGCGCACGCTCATTGGCATAACGTCGGCACTCAAACAAGATATGTTCTACACTTTCTATGGAGCCACAGTTATTGCAGTATGGACTGTCTACTTGACCAAAGCGATACCGTAAATTCTTTCCATAAGCACTGTTGAGCTAGAGACGCTGGTAGAGAGTTTCCAGGTGTCGAGGGATTCGGGATGGGAGTCTAGTGCTTAGATATGGGTCGATAGAGTGGAGGAAAGCATAATAACATACTCCGCCATTGTGGTCTAGTGGCTAAGGTACTCGGCAGCTGACCCGCAGGTCGCGGGTTCAAATCCCGGCTGCGGCGGCTGCATTTCCAATGGAGGCGGAAATGTTGTAGGCCCGTGTGCTCAGATTTGGGTGCACGTTAAAGAACCCCAGGTGGTCGAAATTTCCGGAGCCCTCCACTACGGCGTCTCTCATAATCATATGATGGTTTTGGGACGTTAAACCCCACATATCAATCAATCAAATCAGCATATTAACGTGTGGGGACTTTGCCTCTTCTTTTCTTCGGAAACAAGCCTTTTAGCCAGCTGGGAAACATCTGATTTAGTGAAATACGTTCGCCTGTAATTTTGCTTTTGAAGTCCTTTGCGGGCCGCTTCATCTGCTTTTTCACAGTGTGCTTCCTGCCTTAGCCGCAGCGTCGGCCTCCTCGTTGCCAGCTATACAAGCGAGCGAGGGAAGCCAGCAAAGGGAAAGGCGCTCACTGCTATCTCCGATGACGGTCAGAGTGGCGTGCAGCAACGCCATAGTAGTGCCTGCTTGGTCTGGTTGGCACTGCGCTTGTAGGGCTAGCTGGAAGTCACATTAAAGAATGGCCACGGGCATCTGGGACGATGTGGCAGCGAGGTAGTCAGCTGCCAAATAAAAGACAGCCAATTCAGTTGCAGTGGAGTGGCGTGGAAGGAACGGTTGCACCGGATGGTCGCCCCAGTCGTTGGTGTGACACAGGCAGCGGCGGCCGAGCGGGGCTGTCCCGAACGGACCCGTCCGTGAACATCAAAAAATTCTCCCGCAGCCTGTTATAGACTTTCGCCATAGATGACTGTAGGAGATCGCACGTCGGTGTCCACCTTTTGCTAGATGTCCCCGCCCTAAATATATGACCAGAGGCTGCTGGTGTGGTGGAGGCGGCTGGATAGGACAGGGAGTCTGGGACACCATTTCTTCATAGAGAGCGCAGATCTTTGCCTAGGTGACGATGAGATTACTCGGATACATTGTGGACCGAATAAAGTTGTTTCACCATGCACTCACTCACTCACTACCCCACAGTGGGTATGAGTCATGTTTTCTTTTTGTAGTTGCTCAGGCAACGCAATGCATGGTGCGCAGGCAACTCGATCCAAAGAGCAAAGCCATATCGCCATCGCTATCGCCATAGAAGGAGCAGCACGTGAAGAAGGCACGCGCGAAAGAAGAAGACGTTTCGTCGCTCGGGTCGACCTACGTTCTTCATCGGCTCTCGCTTTTTTTTGGCATAGCCAAGAACGCAATCGGCCAGTTATGTCGTCGTCGATGAAATCAACGCGCAAGCAGTCTTCAGCGAAAAGCGAGACAACTGCGGCTTCGTCGATGGGCTCAGCATCGAGCTCAGCGACGGGCTCTGTGACGGGCTCGGCGACGGGCTCAGTGACGGGCTCGGTGACGGGCTCAGTGACGGACGGTGCCCTGGCGAACCCCAAACTTGCCGCCTCGCACCATAAGCTCGCTCCGGTCCGACGCAAGAATCGGCAGCGCCTCCCCAGACAGAGCAAAGCTGAGCGCGGGCCACAAGCTCCGGTATCGATCAGTGCATCGAAGTCGTCGATGACTCAAGACACCCAGGTCAGCACCTTGAATTCTTATTTTCTTATAAAAGCTGTCGTACCGTAGAAGTAAGAAATAAAAAACAAGACAGAAGTTAAAAGGGAACGTGGAGCAAATATCGTTGGAGCACACGTTTCGACAGGAGGATTTCTCGTGAGCTCAACGTCTTAATTTCTCGAGAGGCTTCCTTTGATCCTGGCAAAAGGTTAGAAACTCGCCAACCAGTGCTAAACCCTTTTCAAACGAACATTATTCACTGCAGCAATGGGGTAGTCATTAGAGAGTAATAACTTGGCAGTTCAGTGCGCCAGCGTGCCCAGGAATCAAACGGTAGCCTTATATATATATATATATATATATATATATATATATATATATATATATATTTGGAAGGGGGAAGAAGTGTACACTTAACGGGGCTCAATTTTCCGTGTTTTGACACAATAATAATGAGATATAAGAGACAATAATGCCAAGGAAAGTAAAAGGGAAGTTATTAGACCAAATTGTATTGTCAACGTGAAGACAGAAAAGTGGGTGAGAAGATAACTTGCCGTGGGCAGGAACCGCACCTGCGACCTTCAAGCAATTCCAGCACTCCCCGTGGGTGTTGTGAAGCACTACGGGAAAAGTGTGAATGTTGAGTGCGCCAGCTATCCCGTCGCCCGCTCCGCGTTGGTGCCGTGGTAGTCTCCAACAGCAACAACAAAAAAAGAAGCTGCCGCCATCGTTCCTGCCTAACTTGCTACATTATTCGGTAAGGTGCAATGACGAACAAAACTTATTGTTAATAGACAGTTATAGTTGAGCGTTAGCGTCATAGCGTAGGTTAAGGGAATGGCGCTACCGTGTAGCAAACGTTTGTTGTAGGCAGCGTCCTATAGTTATGCGAAATAGCGCTTACGGTGCTTACGTGCCCCCAAGTGGGATGGTGGCGCCACCTATTATATGGTTAATAAGTTAAATAATGAAAATGAAAAGGAAACGAAAATATTTGCCTATGCCACCACGCAAAGCATTGTTAGAAGTTTATTTTTCTGATAATAAAAGTAAATAAATATGAACCACGTACAAAACGCGAAAACATCTACGTTGCCGATTTGTTTACATTGATCTTGTAGTTAGGCCTAGGCGCGTTTGAAATGGGAAGCTATCTCAAAACCTACGCCAACTTATCCGTAATACTCAATCAACGAAGCTAACTGAAGGCAAGCGAAGCCATTTTGAGCAGTCGTCTGCTGCGAACAAGGTGAATCTTTCAGCAACTACGCCAAAATCACTTCGAAGTGGGCGTCCGAGAGCACCGCCATGTTTACGTACACTACGTGCACCTACGCTACCTTAAATCTGAAAAATACCGCGCGAACGGTAAGCGGTGCGCGTAACGTACGTATCTGCGCATGCGCACTTCGATTCCGGTATCACGGTACGCCCAGTACCACGGTAAGCCCGGTATACTATAACTCTCTAATGTGTGATGAATTTTACTTGAACGTATGGCAGCATTTCGGTATATTGACGGCATTTTCAATTAAAAAAAACTGGGCTTGCAGGCAGACGAGAAGGTAGTGGAGGGACGGGTCCAAAAAGACGGCATCCCAAGCGCCGCAGGATCCAAGGCACCTGCTACAGCAGACGGTCCCGCTAAGCCAGGCGACGTGGAACTTGCCCACCCAGCAACTTCCGAGAACCCCAAGGCTACAGCGTTTACATCTCTACCTGGGTCATCCGAACATCCTGCTGCTTCTTCAAGCGATACCGCTGCGCCAAGAACCTCTGCTAACAAGGGCAAGAGGGGTACGCAATCGCTGAATGCCTTGATCGCATTGCTCGACGTTCGTGCCGAGACACGCTCTTGTAAGGTAAGCTTTCTGCAAAATGATTTTTCTGACTATAATTGTTACCAATGGAGAATCGGGGTACTGTGTTGGCTCAAATACAACATAAAAGACGACAATTGTATTTGGCCACCCGTTCCATTTCCGTGCGTTTCAGATGCGTTTTATGTGCCACCTGTACAGCTTGCTCTTAATAAAATTTTAACTGCAGAAAAAAAACTGTCAATGTTTTTGCTTCAGCGAATAAATAAACGTATCGTTGAGTATCACTGAGGAGCGAGGTAACAGCCGTAGCAAGCCTGAGGGGCGCAGAGTTCGATAAAAATGAATGTTTTTTCATATCACGATAATATTTCTGTGTTTAAACTCTGCGCGTCTAATGCGAGACGTTCGAAATACCCCTTGTCATAGGATTTTCCCGTCGCCATTTCTTTCAGAGCAACACTCGGTCTTTTATAATCAGTCCGGTTATCTTTCGGTTCTTAATGGAGTAGTCACAGTCCGTGGTCTCTAATGATTCTTGTGACTGAATACTCACTTTTTGCGTTAGCAATTGACACTTTGCCAAATAATGAGGGAACCCTAGCGTACATGTTAAGAACACCTGTAAGTTATGTTTCCTTCAAAGTGTTTTGCACATAGTCTCTATAGTTCCCTGACTTCTGGCTCTAAACGCATTCGCCCGTCCACACTCCAGCCAAAGTACGTGAGCGCCACTAATACTCTTCAAAACACGCTGGAGGAATTTACTGCCTTGCCTCATTTTAGCTTCCCTCATGTACTGAAAAAAAAGAGAGATAAACGAAAGAAAGGAAAGGTGTTGGATAAATATGGCCTTTTAGCGAGTTACTGAAATACGGCATGCAAATCTGGTAAGGCAGTATGGTAGCGTTTCTCTTTTGCACTGACAGTGCTTCCCCCGGACGCTAGGTCCCCGTCAACAACCCGTAGGTTGACAGGCCGCAACGAGGTGAACCCCACAGTGATCTTTGAAAGAGTTTTTTGTTGTTGTCGTGGTTGTACCTTGACTGGGTTAAATGTAAGGGGCAGGAAAGGAGGAACGGTATAATAATACCGTACCGTATTTCCCTACCGTATTTCCGTAACTTGCTGAAAGAGCCTAATGATATTTTGCCCGCCACTTTCAGGTCGAGGCGATCTGCGTAGAAAACAAATGTTGCTCACACATACCTAGTAACATTTTTGCAGGACGTCAATTTGGAAGTCGCACTCGAGGTGGAACGTTTTATAAACATTCACAATACCTCTTCACACTAAACTACAATGCTCGCGGAGTGGAAGGCTTAAATTCGGGACTAAGTAATGCATGTCATTTCGCTTCCACTGCATATGGCTCGCGCCAAATCGGTATAATTTTTACTCGAACAATTACGTCAGAGTCAACATTATCTGCTGCAGCCACATTTTTGGTAACGTGACGCGGTTATTTCAAGAAATAACTCGTAGCAGTCGGTATACAAAAAAACCTCTCCATCACGGGAATTTCTATAACACGAAAGCAAAACATGTCCTTTCAGAAGTAGTTGGACCTTTACTGTACATCGATATAAGAGAGCTTTCCCGATGTTTTTTGTTTGCTTGACAGCTGCTTGACGGCTATACAACCATTTAACATGGAAGTTGGCGCTTGAGGATACCCCTTCATTCCGACGACTAACGTTAACCATGACTTAGGTGGTTCTTTAAGAGAAAAGAAGAAAAAAGTGAGCCCCCTAACTGTCTGCAACAGAGTGCGACACCTCAACAGTAGCTCACGAAGGGGGGGGGGGGGTAAATGAGAAATTAAAAGGATACGATTAAAAGGCAAATAGATAAAGAGAGGAAGGAGCGAGCGAAGCGCAGGGACAGCGAACGACGAAAGTAAAGAGGAAATAGGAGAGATGGACACGGTCGCAGGAGTCCGAGGACGGGGCACCACACAGCGAGAGCTCATGTCAGAGGCAGGAGATGGCGTAGAGGGAGCCCAGTGAGCCAGAGCTGCACTGTCGTAGGAGATCGCGGGGGCACAACCGGTCGGCACGAAATCCAGCGAGCGAGTCTTGACGATGACTAAACAAACCCTTGTAATAGCTGCATGGAGACTACAATAAGAGAAATCGATGGGACAGCCAGAAGAGCGTCGTTGATTGATCACAGCACTTGGGCTAAGGTCGCCTACTCGAGGCTTGTTATAGCTATTGGTCACCATGGCTGGGCTAGATGGAAGCGCCACACGTGTTGGTCGGCTGCGTGTTTTTCGGGGCGAGCGTAAGCGAGGAAGGCGGCGTTGCAGCCAGGTGAAGCAGTCTATCGTCACGGAGCTATTTCTGGTATGAATGGACACTATGAGGGAAGTCGATCCTTGGCAATCTGTTGAGGCGTCTGCAAAAGGCACTTCTATTTGGAACGCGCCCACTGAGATGGATGCGTAGCAACTACGCATTGAAGGAGCTAATCGCAAATGTCACGGCCATGATGCATTATTTAACTTTACCTAGAGCACTATGAGAAGACAGTGACAGACATATGTCAAACTTTGACCCTGTAGATGGCGTGCCCGGCATCTGCTGCCGTATAGAACAAGGTCATGGGTTCGACTTCCGCTGACAATACTTTTTTATTGACATCAAATCGTGTAAATTATTCCGACGTGATTTCCGTGACGGAAACCCCGCACTAAAGCCTTGTTGGACCCCGGCATAAAACAAAACCTTGTTTAAAAAAAAAACGAAAGGTTTCGCGCAGTGTGGAAAGCCATGTAACACGAAGCATTCAGCGAGGAGCTGAATGCACTGCATTGCTTGTCTTAGGGGAAAATCAAAGCATTCATGTTCATGTTGTGATATTTCTTTCACTATAATGTTTGTCATGTACGCCCACGTGTTCACCCTGGTGTATGTCATGTTAATGAAGCGTATATTGTTATGCATACCATGCATAGCTTGTTATTTATGCTCTTCATACACTCCTATCATGCTGTAACAATTTTTTTCACAAAAGGTAATAAAACAATCGCGACTGCGCTTTGAGCGCGTAATGTAAATCACAGTTTACATTAATGCACGCATTGATTTTCAACCTACCTGTCGTTTACGTTCGCCATAACGCATGTTAGGTCTTCAAAATTTTGATATGTAGCAAGATAGCAATATGGTCACGACTCACGAGTGTACCATGCCATGAAATTCATGCGATATGTGTGTTTCAGAGTTTTCTTAATATTTCTTAATTTACGTCACCTAATACTAGCTTTCGTATACATGAAGCGTGCGAAACAACCTTGAGCGATCTATGAGCGTACATTACATGCATTTCACGATTTTCCTGTCACCACGTGTCGGTTATGCTCCCTATGTATAATCATGTCACGCCATGCCAATATTGATAATTATCAAGCTAGAGAAACTGCCACAACTTCGCGATAAGCGTGTCATAGAAATAGTGAAGAGCATGACATTCGTTTTGTGATTTTCACGCTAATTCGTGCAACTTATGCTCGCCGTACAATTTCGGCATGACATACTGATTTCGTATATATCAAGCTCGCGAAACTACCGCGAAAGCACGAATATCTTGGCATGTAAGTTATGCTGTACATCACATGAATTTTATGATTCTCTTGTTGAGACCTGACGCTTATGCTTTCAACAGCAACGTTGTTCTAGCTCGGCTTAAAATGGCATGACCCAAAGCTATCATCATCCTGAACCAGCACGCTTTCTCCGTCTTCCTCTTCTGCTTCGCTCCCAGAATACTTGCGCCAAATACTCCGGCGGGGCTTGTAATAATCTCATTTGTGAAATAACAGACAGACAGACAGACAGACAGACAAACAGACAGACAGACAGACAGACAGACAGACAGACAGACAGACAGACAGACAGATAGATAGATAGATAGATAGATAGATAGATAGATAGATAGATAGATAGATAGATAGATAGATAGATAGATAGATAGATAGATAGATAGATAGATAGATAGATAGATAGATAGATAGATAGATAGATAGATAGATAGATAGATAGATGATATAGATAGATAGATAGATAGATAGATAGATAGATAGATAGATACCAGAAGTGCTTGCAGTACGCATAGAAATGCTTCGCATTGAAAATTTCACAACTGATATTTGACGTATTTGCACCAATGAACGGCAAGTACAGTAATGACGTCGCTTGAATCCCTATTATTGCGTCACGAACTGCGCCTGTGACAAATAAATGCGAGAACAGAAGAACACCTTCGATTTTTTTCCCACAGGATGTTTAAGGGCCCTTTACTTTTCAAGTTACTCCGTTCCTTCCAGGTTTCTGCCACATATGTCAGTACTTGCGGAATGAAATGATTGCATGTTTGTCACTTTAAAGAAACAGTGGTAGGTTTTCGATAAATGTTTGTTTTTTGTCGTGTGCACTCCAGACTTTTCACACACTTTAGTAAATTTCCTTCACACGGGAAGGCTGTCCCGCTACGAACTGTTCTTGTGGTTGTTAAAGTTTCCTTACACTTACATTGTTTGGTGTGCGGCTATAATAAAAGCACTTTTGGAATATCAGAAGTTGTTTCTCAAAAATACACTTAGATCCAATCAGTAGTACAAAAGCAAAGCGCCTACCTTCACGGAAGATGCGAGCCTGACTTAGTCAACAAGCAACTGCAGGAAATAAGAAAGGAAACATGGACACCATAATCATTTTCTATGAAATATAAACACTTCTCATATTTTATTGTCCCAACAAACCGAAAAAGCGCGGAATGTACAGAATGAGATAAAATTCAGCGTTGAAAAATACTCTTGAATGAACGTTACTTTCAGAGATGAAAAAAAAAACAAAAAACTGCGCACTTGTAACTGCGTGCATCTCAGAAGGCTCTGAATACGTTGGCTCTGGATGCCATGGAGCTTAGTCGAGGCTAGATTGTTCTCAGGTGAAACCACTTCACCTCACATAAAAAAAGAAACGCTGCTATAAAATAATAAGCTTTGCACTATGCATTGTTTCTTATGACAAAATTGAAGGCAACTTGGTGTCGTTCTCAGCCATTGACTTCATACCTCCCATATGAGTTTAATTACTAGATAGAGCCATAGGTAACGCTTAAAGAGGAATAATCCACTCCTGAAACATGACATACAGTAAAAGCCTCCCAATAATTTCTGACAACATAACTAGGGTCGAAACAATGACATGCGACTTCGTTAGCAATTTTCTGCTGGTCGCTTTCATAACTGCAATAACACCAAGCAGCAGTAAGCTAGTCTTTGGATCAGTAAGTTGCAGTAAGTTTTTGGATCAGTAAGTTGCAGCATTGTAGAATAATGGCGCACCTTTTCATTGAATGTACGTTTTGACTTGTATGCCACTCGATGTTTCAATTCTCAGATCTGTGTCTAATATGCACTCTTCCCTGTTAGCCTGTGGTGTTCTTATTCTGTTTTATTTCTTGGTTCTTCGACTAGATCTACAGTTGTAATTTGTAATTGTTTAGAGTAGTCTGTACTGTTCATTCTTATTTTTTCCCGTGTTCATTTTTTTTGTTCAGTGATAGATAGATAGATAGATAGATAGATAGATAGATAGATAGATAGATAGATAGATAGATGGATAGATAGATAGATAGATAGATAGATAGATAGATAGATAGATAGATAGATAGATAGATAGATAGATAGATAGATAGATAGATAGATAGATAGATAGATAGATAGATAGATAGATAGATAGATAGATAGATAGATAGATAGATAGACAGACAGACAGACAGACAGACAGACAGACAGACAGACAGACAGACAGACAGACAGACAGATAGATAGATAGATAGATAGATAGATAGATAGATAGATAGATAGATAGATAGATAGATAGATAGATAGATAGATAGATAGATAGATAGATAGATAGATAGATAGATAGATAGATAGATAGATAGATAGATAGATAGATAGATAGATAGATAGATAGATAGATAGATAGATAGATAGATAGATAGATAGATAGATAGATTCTAAAGCGTTTTCGGTACTTCAGGGATTGCTTCGCATTTAATAACGCAGGAACAAAAGGCCGGCCTGGATCTGCGGCGCATTGTGAAGGTGCTGCTGGTACTGTTTGTCATAATTGTCGTCCTGGGATTCGTAGTTTTTCTGCGAGCCCGTGGAAATGCGCAGCGCGAGAGGTTTTGTACCACGAAAGGCTGCGAGGAACACAAGTAAGACTTCTCATTCTTCTTTTGTTTGTTTTAACAACTAAGTGCATTCAGCGAAATTTAGCGCTTATCCTCATTGTTTACGTTGGCTTCTCGTTCCAGGGTCAAGCTATTTCATTGTTAAACCGGAGCTGCGTTCAACAATATACACATGCTTAAAGAAAGTTTGAGTATGCACAAAAAATTAGGCATCGGTTCACGCTTAATATGCTAGCTTGTAAACAAAAACGGACACTTTGTTTTTTCGATCATTTTCTTTAACTGTCCAGCCGTAGTCATGCATTGCCATCGTGACAGAGCCGTCGCAGCAGTTTACCTTTCGAGTGACAAAATTAGCAAGAGAAAGGAATGCTGTTATCTGTGTGAAGAAGATCTGACGGAGTTGTCCAACTTCTCTATAGTTTAACTCTCCACTGCACTGATGACGTTCGAGCCTAATGCCATTATTTGTGACATTTAGCATGCAGTCGAAAAGGCAAAGAGGCACTTTTCGATTAGCGATCCAGTATCAACGGAGCTAAAGGCTTAAGAAACTAGAAACTTCGAAAACAAAGAGACACACTTCGAGAAAGCTGGTAAGGATGACCGTATACGTGGGTGAAGTACCAAAACTTGCTGTGTCGCATGGTGAGTGATGCCTGTACCTAGCAGATTGGTCGTGTCTGTTGGTTTTTTGTTACTGGTGTTGGCGAATGGGCGAGTGTACCCTCGCGGCCTCGTCGTATACACGCCTATGGCGTTAGAACGTGGACTTCACTACAGAGAATTTGTGACAGCGTGTGAAACATACACCGCTTAACGTTGGGATCAATGGCCTTTCACAATCGGCATTGATAGAAGCAAGTTTGCCGCTTGTAATAATAAATATTATTGACACCTCTTTTCTTCTCACTTGCAGGCGTCGCATCGAAGGTCAGCTGGACAAAAGTGTGGATCCTTGCGACGATTTCGGCGCTCACGTCTGCGGAGGCTGGGCATCTCGCAAAGAGTTCCTGTTGTCACGCTCCCAGATGACGGATATGCACTTGGCCTGGCTGTACAAGCTCCCAACAACACTGGAGGCGGGCGTGGCACGTTTTCCCGTCGGCATGAAAGTCGACGCGATGTTCAAGAGCTGCATGATGCCAGGAAAGTCCCAAGTGAGCCTTATGAAAGAATTTATGAAGGAGCGAGGAATCATGTGGCCAGAACAACCGCCAGAAAATGTTACCCCGGCGATGGTGCTCTTCGACTTGTCTTTCAACTGGAACGTGCACCTATGGCTTACCCTGAAGGTCCTGCCAGAAATTCCGGGAAAGGTCAAGCGGCGTTTATTTTTCGCGCCTAACGATCTCATGTTGTTTTGGAAGGCTGTCTTCAACGAGATCCCCGACCAGTACCTCGAAAGCGTCTACGCCGCTTTGTTCAAGATGTGCGCCAACGACACGAGAAAGGTGCCGGACGTCCAGAAAGCTGCGCTGACAATACAAACACTTCGTTACGTTTTTAACACTTTGGTACCATCATGTCCTTGTAAAGCCCGCACACCGGCACTGATCCACCTCATCGATATTGACAATATCACGTCTCTTCCCATCGCAGCACACATGAAAGACGTGTTCAATGCCGTGCTGGGAATCGCTCCGCCCGTCACGTTGGACGAAATGCTGCTGTGGAATGACCTGTCTCTCATCAAAAATGTCGTGACGATATTGGAGCATTTCAATGACACAGTTCTATTGCGCCACCTGTCATATCTATTTGTTTATGCGTATGTGGCAGTGGCTTATCCGACGGGCTTTTTGCAGGCGATTCACGGCAGCAAGACACGCGCCAAAGAGGAACTGCCCCGTTTCTGTGCGGTCCAAATTGAGCCTGGCTTCAAGCTCCTCGTAGCTGCTATGGCCTCGGTCGCGCACTTTACTGACCTAGAACGGCACCATATCGTCGAGTACTTGGAGCAGATCGTGGAGGTAAGTGTGTAAGAAACAACCACGGGGAGATATCATATACGAGGAAGAGTATATACCAGAATTTTATGAGGAAAATTTCCGAGGTAGGTAAGGAGAAAAATTAGACAGCATGTTACACTGCGCAACCGTGCATTCGAAGACAAAGGCATGCTGTACACTTTGGCAAGCGTTAGGCTAGACACTGGGGTACCAGACTTCAGGCAACACATATCGAGCCGCAGTGTGTGGTACATGACTTTAATTATCTCAATTCACTTTCTCAGTCGATTCCCAAATTTTGTTTGTGAAGTTTCACGCACCTCTCGTGGCTCGTGGTGCCACCAGTATCAAACCACTTTTGAACATGATGATCTGTAATGCCATCATGTTACTTGATAGTGCGACGTCGTTTGTCCCAACACGACTTCCCTGTAGCATAGGCCATGTGGATACCCCTTGCAGCGTTTCGCTCAAAGTGCCGTTCAAGAAGGCACTTAACGGACTAATGACACTATTTTGACACTTCGTAAAAAGAGAGTTCCTCGTTTCCTTGGTGTACAACGTTAAAGGGACACTAAAGTCAAATAACAATTTATGTCAGAGTGAAAGCTCAATGTACGACGACATCTAAGACGACAATATTATCAACAATGCACTACTTACCGAGAAATAAAGGTAAATGCACAAGAACACAAGCGCCGCAGTAGGACATTTTAAAAATGAACCCGATGACATCAGACGAACCACCTACAATTAATCACTGGTAATTGATCTAACTGCAATATATTTATATATATATATATAGGTATGGGATATGGCACAACGGGAGCGTTGTCAACAAGGATAAATATATTTATTTCCCAACAGTTTCGGGAGGGGACCTCCCTTCATCAGGGGATGAGTGGATAACTCATCCCCTGATGAAGGGAGGTCCCCTCCCGAAACTGTTGGGAAATAAATATATTTATCCTTGTTGACAACGCTCCCGTTGTGCCATATCCCATACCTTCACGAAGACTAACTGGCCCATTGAATTATTACTCCCACTATATATATATATATATATATATATATATATATATATATATATATATATATATATATATATATATATATTGTAACGAGGGCAGTGGGCATGGAGAGCTCGAGGATAGAAAAAGAAGAAGACTTGCTGTGATCGCAGGCTTGCGTTCAGTTAGCCCTTGCGCTAAATAATGCTCTCCTTCGCCGAGTCAACCCCTGCTTGTTCAACAACCCG
This sequence comes from Rhipicephalus microplus, assembly GCF_013339725.1. Taxonomy (NCBI): domain Eukaryota; kingdom Metazoa; phylum Arthropoda; class Arachnida; order Ixodida; family Ixodidae; genus Rhipicephalus; species Rhipicephalus microplus. The sequence goes on from NC_051173.1 coordinate 8,536,117, forward strand.
TTTCAAGTGGTGGAAGTGCTGGGTACATCTGGTCCTCACCCTGGAACTTCGCAGCCGCACACTCCAACGACCTCCTAAAATGACTGATCCGGGGCCATCTCATGCTGCTACTCCAGATCTCGCACCTGTGCCTGTCTTCCGCGCTGGCGCTCTCCGGCAGCGTGACCCCCCCATATTTGGTGGCACAGAGGACCAAGATGTGGACAACTGGATTGCCGAGTATGAACTGGTGAGCGCCGTCAATAAGTGGAACGCAGCCGATAAGCTCACAAATGTGAGTTTTTATCTGACCGACGTGGCAAAACTATGGTACAGAAATCATCAAAGTGATTTCAGTACCTGGTCGGAATTGGCGAAAACCCTCGCGGAAGTCTTTGGCCGTCCTGCTGTCCGCCGCCTTCGTGCTGAACAGCGCTTGCGGGGCAGAGTACAGAGAGCAGATGAAACTTTCACGAGCTACATCGAAGATGTGCTATTTCTCTGCAAGTTCGTCGATTCGACTCTGGACGAGGCAGGCAAGATCAAGAACATCATGAAAGGAATCGACGACGGTGCATTCCGAATGCTGGCTGCGAAGAGTCCCCAGACGGTCGCCGAAGTGATTCAGCTCTGCCAAAGCTATGATGAACTGCGTAGGCAGCGCGCTTCTACACGTTGCGCTGCTCAAGACACCGCGGACATCTCATCTCTCGACTATCGCCATGACACCGCCGACCACTCTGCGTTGATGCCAGTCATAAAGCAATTCATACGTGAAAAGGTCGCCCGGCAGCTATCTATAATCACAAGAACTACCGAGCCGATGGCACCCTTGTCGCCTTCGCTTCGCCAGATCATTCAATCGCAAGTTGCCGAAGCATTGCCGCCAGCTCAGGCTCCCCCAACTGTTACCGCACCACTAACGTATGCAGCCGCAGTTGCTCGGCCACGTGCGCCAGTGTCTCCGGCCATCTACGAAGCTACTCGCCACGTTTATTCGTCGACGCCACCTTCCCGCTCGTTGACCGTCCCGTCTCCGGCTGTATATGAAACAGGTAAGAACGTTTATATGACGCCGCCGCCTGCACGACCATTTACGGTACCTTATTCAGCGAACAGTGCCTTTATCGTCAGCCAATGGCGCACTCCAGATAATCGGCCGATATGTTTTTCAATTGGCATCCCAGGCCACGTAGCTCGTCACTGCCGTCGTCGCAGCTTCCCTTCTCACGACATTGCAGGGGCCTCACATTACATGCCCAACATGCACACTCAGCCGCGATATCCCGTTCCTGCCAATCCACCTCTAGACGTACGTCCCGGTCGTCGACCATCCGGCGCAAGCCGTTCACCTTCTCCTCGTCGTCGATCTATTTCTCCGATGTTACGTCGCAACAGCCCACCGCGAGGGGAAAACTGACGGGCGCAGTTCCGGAGGCAAGAACTGCGTTGGCAGCGAAAATTTCAAGACCTAACTGCTGTCCCCCAAACGAAATCGAACTCTATATTGATGGCATTAAGGTGCACGGACTTGTTGACACTGGAGCTGCCGTATCTGTAATTAGCGAGAAACTGTGCCGAAACTTGAAGAAAGTGACCACACAACTTACCGACCTATCTTTGCAGACAGCTACGTCCCATCATATTCAGCCTTCAGCTTTGTGCACTGCACGAGTCGTCATTCAAGGTGCGATGTACGTCGTCACATTTGTAGTTTTATTCCGTTCTTCGCATGACGTTATCCTTGGGTGGGACTTTCTTTCGTCAAATTCTGCTTTGGTCAACTGTGCTCGTTTTGAAACTTGCGTTATCTCTGCCGTGCTATGACCCCGACGATGGTGCTTCTTGTAGAGTGTTTGCTGCTTCTGACGTTGACATTGCGCCTTTCTCAGCTGTTGTTGTCTCGGTGTCGTGTGCCTCCCCTCCGAAATCGCCTGTGTTGTTTATGCCATCGGTCCCATCTGCATGCCGTCGAAATATCATGCTTCCGTTTGCCGTCGTCATTTTTCGCAATGGTCACGCTGCCATTTATGTGTGCAATCCGTCGGACAGCCCGTCATCCCTACTACGTGGAGAATGCCTGGGAAGCTACGAACCTTGCGAGTGCATTCATCCGGCTACTATACCCGATTCTGCAGTTTCACTCCCAATTGGTGCTGTCACTCCTACCAACGCGTCTAATGATGCTCTGGACGTATTCTCGGATGCCATCGACTCTGAGCTCACACCAACTCAGCGCGAAGAGATTATAAATCTTCTTCTCCGCTTTCGTTCTTCATTCGATCGTGACTAGCCAGGCTTAAGCCGAACCTCTGCGGTCGTTCACCGTATTGACACCGGTAAACAAGCCCCGCTAAGGCAGCGTCCGTACCGTGTGTCATCTGCTGAACGCCGTGTCATCGACGAACAAGTGGACGACATGTTGAAACGTGGCATCATCGAGCCCTCCAACAGTCCCTGGGCTTCACCGGTTGTTCTCGTCAGGAAAAAAGACGGATCCATCCGGTTCTGCGTTGACTACCTCCGACTCAACAAGATAACGCGCAAAGACGTATACCCTCTGCCACGCATCGATGATGCTTTGGACTGCCTACAAGGAGCAGAGTTTTTTTCTTCGTTAGATTTACGCTCTGGCTACTGGCAGGTGCCCATGGCAGAGGGTGACCGCCCGAAGACAGCCTTTGTAACACCGGATGGACTATATGAATTCACCGTTATGCCCTTTGGCCTCTGCAATGCGCCTGCCACTTTCGAAAGGATGATGGATACCGTCTTGCGAGGTCTGAAATAGAAAACGTGCCTCTGTTATTTGGATGACATTGTGGTATTTTCAAGCGACTTTGCGACCCACCTCAGCCGCCTCGAGCAAGTTCTTACGTGCCTTTCCACGGCGAGACTTCAACTTAACTTGAAGAAATGCCACTTCGGCGCTCGCAAGCTTGTAATTCTCGGCCATGTGGTTTCTAAGGACGGCATTCTCCCGGACCCTACGAAACTTAATGCAGTCGCGGCGTTCCCAAAGCCAACCACCATCAAAGAGCTTCGAAGCTTCATCGGCTTATGTTCTTACTTCCGGCGCTACGTCCGCAATTTCGCCTCCATTATCGCCCCCTTTACCAATCTTCTTGCCGGAAGTTCTGACTTGTCAGCGTGGTCGCAGGCGTGTGATGATGCATTTGAGGAACTCCGACGGCTCCTCACCACGCCTCCCATACTCCGACATTTCGATCCGTCTGCTCCAACGGAGCTTCATACGGGCGCTAGGGGTGTCGGGCTAGGGGCCATACTGGCCCAACGCAAGGAGGGCTTTGACGAGTCCGTCGTTGCCTATGCCAGTCGCACCCTCAGTAAAGCGGAGAAGAATTACAATGTAACTGAAAAGGAGTGCCTCGCCATTATTGGGGCAATCGGAAAATTTCGGCCTTATTTATATGGACGTCTGTTTGATATTGTAACAGACCACCATGTGCTTTGCTGGTTATCTTCACTAAAAGATCCTAATGGTCGGCTCGCTCGTTGGGCATTGCGGTTACAGGAGTTCGATATGCGTGTTATCTACCGTTCTGGCCGGAAGCATTCCGACGCCGATGCCCTGTCACGTTCGCCATTGGCTTCAGAGCCTGTCGGCTCGCCTATCTCCACTAGTGCTGCCTTGGCCATCAGCATCTCGGACATGCCTTCCGAGCAACGCAAAGATGCTTGGATTTCTTCTCTTTTGGACTTTCTCTCAAACTGGACGCCCGCTCCAGTTTCCAGGACGCTTCACCGTCAAGCAGGACACTTCGCTATTCGGGATAACCTGCTCTACCGCCGAAACTACAGCTCGATCGACCTTAAGTGGTTGCTCGTCATCCCCCGACATCTGCGCTCTGACATCTGTGCCACGTTCCACGATGATCCGCAATGTGGCCACGCTGGTGTGTTAAAAACATACACCCGCTTGCAGCTGCGGTACTACTGGCGCGGTATGTACCGTTTCGTTCGCCGTTACGTAAGGTCTTGCCTTACGTGCCAGCGACGCAAAATGCCCACTCAACATGCCACAGGTCCCTTGCAGCCGTTGCCATGTCCAGCACGAGCTTTCGATCGTATCGGAATCGACCATTACGGTCCGCTTCCCTATACTTCGAGTAGCAACCGCTGGGTCATTGTCGCTATCGACCACCTAACGCGGTACGCTGAAACAGCTGCGTTACCTTCTGCTACCGCAAAAGAAGTTGCGTTTTTTATACTGCAAAACCTGGTTTTAGGGCATGGAGCACCTCGGGAGTTACTAAGCGACCGTGGCCGCGTTTTTCTCTCCGATGCCATCAAAGCGTTGTTGAGCGAGTGTCGCATCATACACCGCACTACCACAGCCTATCACCCGCAAACTAATGGGATGACAGAGCGTTTTAATCGTACACTTGGGGATATGCTGGCCAAGTACGCTTCATCCGACCAGTCAAATTGGGATAGCATACTCCCTTTTGTGACATATGCTTACAACACCGCAACGCAAAGCACCACTGGATTTTCGCCTTTCTTCCTTCTTTATGGACTCGAGCCATCATCAACAATGGATACCATTTTTCCTTATCGACCGGACCCTTCAGAGATGACTACCGTTTCTCGAGCAGCAGCACACGCTGAAGAATGTCGGAAGCTTGCTCGTGCGTTCACGTCACACGACCAGACGCGCCAAAAACATCGCCACGACGCGTCAACCACGCATATGAGCTTTGCTCCGAACTCACTGGTGTGGCTATGGATTCCTTCTACTACTCCAGGACTCTCCCACAAGCTTTCGTCCAGGTACCATGGCCCTTATCGAGTTGTACGCCAAACATCCCCTGTCAACTACCTTGTCGAGCCGCTGGATGCATCTCCGGACAAGCGCCGTCGGGGAAAAGAAATCGTACACATCTCTCGGCTCAAGCCATACCATGATCCTTCTGTCTACACCTGTCCTTAGGTCGCCAGGATGGCTCCCTCATCGGCCGGGGGTGATTGCAACGAGGGCAGTGGGCATGGAGCTCGAGGATAGAAAAAGAAGAAGACTTTCTGTGATCGCAGGCTTTCGTTCCGTTAGCCCTTGCGCTAAATAAAGCTCTCCTTCGCCGAGTCAACCCCTGCTTGTTCAACAACCCGTTTAAAGATATATATATATATATATATATATATATATATATATATATATATATATATATATATATATATATATATATATATATATATATATATATATATATATATATATATATATATATATATATATATATATATATATATATATATAAAGAACCTTCCGTGCATACAGAGACGGAAAAAATTGCTGCTTGTTCCTTCCTTTCTGTTTGATTCATGAAAAAAAGAACCGCCGGACGTTACTATGGGGAATGGCGCGAGTGGTTCAAAAATTCAATTTTAGCGTGGTTACACAGCACAGGTGGTGCGATGTTTAAACTGTGCGGGGCACAGTTGAAACAAAAGCGTCTGCAATCTTGAAGGCAATGGCGGGAAATCAATGAATGGCCGTTGTTGCTGCTGTGGCTCCCACTGCTTTCGGTCTGCTGCTACTAGCGCAGTGAAGCTGGGCAACGTTGTGCACGGCAACAGTGACGTGAGATGGTCCAGTCAGTTCGTTTTTTGAGGCGGGTGAATTGAAGTGCGCTGACCCGATGAGGAGCACTAAAACGTGATTTTATTTCAAATATAGGCACTTCCTTGGCACGAAAGTATCACTACGAGGTTTCTGGACCTCCTTTTGAACAATCAACGCCAACTTAATAGTTGGCTTTAGTGTCACTTTAAGGCTATCCACACACCAGAGTATAACAACACGCATAAAATATTTTACCTTGATTTTAAAGTTTTCGTCGCTGGGCATTAGTAAGCCTACCTCACAGTGATGGCATTATCCCGATGAGTCATCACAGTTTCACTGAGTTCACAAACTCTGAGACCTGCATGCAGTCTTAGTAGCCGAAGTGACTGCCGGGGTCACGGAACGTCAATTTATTCATAAATGGTTTCGTGCGCATCTGACAGTTCTGACAGTGATGACCATCGGACAATTCTGCCTGTAATATAAGGCGACTTTCCGTCTCGCGTGACGTAACACTGCCATTATACTTCACTGAGCAGTCACCGCCTCAATATCGAAACCGAAAGTTTTTTGGTTTTTTGTTTTTTTGAGGCAGTGGCATTACACATACATTGGTGCAAGCCCAGGCACTGTTGGGGTTCTCTCCTTTGAAAAAAAAAGCCGAGTGTTACTTTCGACATGATTCAAGCACTGATCATCTAGAAAAGTGAAATCCAGCAATACTAGTCCAGCACATGCAAAAATTTACGCGTAGATTTATAGCTGTTTGTTCATAAAGCACAGTGATGCCCGTTGTAGCGAAAATAGTGTCGGCCTCTCAAATATACGAAGAGACTCCTCGTTGTATATAAACGGCAGTGGCGTCGCGCTGAGAAAGATGTTTTGACTAGATAGCTTCCCGACGACAGCGGCCACAGTTTAATGGAATAACACGCAACAACAACCATTTACTATGATTAACGTGATTTACAAAGAACCTTAGTTTGTCAAAACTATCCCACTGGTTCCCCCTCCCCACGTAAAGACCGAAGGATATTGTTTTCCCGTTGCAGGTGGCTTCCAACAAAACGATGGCAAGTGATTGGATGGACACCAAGATAAAAAATGCAGCCGTGGAGAAGCTCAGCAACGTGCACACTGTCCTTTGGCCTTCGGAGAAGTTTCTGACAGCAAATGCACTAGAGAATGTCTACAAAAGCTTCCCCGATAGCGCTTCCTCCTTCACGAAGTTCTGGATTGAGACGCGACGCAGCCAACGCCAACTGTTCGGATCCGAAGCGGCCGCTGAGGAGTTGGCGCTGGGAGACAATGCCCAGTTACCCTACGTTAACTACGTAGACATGCTCAACCGTCTGTCCCTCTCCCTGGGAGCGCTGGCACCACCCCTTTACTATCCCGATGGCACCCATGCCATGTTGCACGGTGGTGTCCTGTATATGTACGCTCGTGCGCTCATGGGTGCCATTGACAACAAGGGGATCACGGTAAGTATGAGACAGATGTGAAGTGAAACACACTGACTCCTGAGAAGGCGTATAGAGAAGTTGTTGGTTCTGTTTTTAGGCGAGCGGACCACTCCATACTTTTTTCAGCTACTACGGTGGTGCCGAATATAGGCACACTGTCACACTATCAGTGTTGTCGCAGTATTCTCATGAAATAAGCTGTGAAGTAACGAATGTTATGGAAATGTTACGAAACTTTACATGAAACTGTACATCGAGGCGTACAGTCATGCACTTCACAATATATCAATGAGGTCATTTTATGAGAGTGCAGTAGAGGCTTACGTCAGCGTCATTTTTTTCTGAGTGTCTAAATATTGAAGGAATGTAAATATGTCTGATAGGGTGGCAATCGCTAGTGTTCTAGGCAAGAATTCTTTGTTGGACTCGGTAACGTGAGCTAGAAAGAGATGCCAAATGCCGGCCTACGTCCATAACACGACGCCGGCAACTACACTAAGCCTACTCTTCTAGGGGCAAAGAAAGGTGGGGAACCTGAGTGGGAACGCGAACCCATCTGAAGCGGCTTGTTATGTGCTCTGTAATTTCTCTTTTAGAGCCCTCATCCGTGAAAGTGCTACGGCAGCATGTTTACATTGTGCAAGGGCGCATGTGTCTCTTTATGACAAATTTTGGCCCGTGTAATATTTGCTAATCGTTTGAATGTTGCTTTATGATGGTTAAAAAAAGTCCTTGCCGAATGGCTTCCCGTCCTGCGAACTCTTTTAATCATAACTTGAATGAAGGAGGTTGCAAAGGCATGACTAGAGTGCCTTTTTTGAAAGCAATAAACTGAAACTGAAACTGAAGAAGATTGCAAAGGCATTACTTGAGGGAAGAAGATTGCTAAGTCATGACTTTTTTGAGTGAAGTAGATTGAAAAGGCATGACTTGAGTGAAGTAGGTTGCAAAGGCATGATTTGACTGAAGTAGGTTGCAAAGGCATGAAGAATCATGCCCCGCCACTCGACTGAGATGTAATCGTAGTTTTATCTTGTAGCATGGTATCCAATCATTCACGCGGATCATGCGAATGTTATATCTTCGCAGTAAACATAAACACGTTTAAAGATGAAATTGAGCGTTTCTTGGTGTTAAACAAATTACCCCTTTCCCGGCCTATTTTGCGTCACGCACTTTTTGCAGTGGGGAAAATGGTGTTGGCATTTAAAAAGGGGTGAATCTTTTTTAACTATATGCCCGCAGGCAAAGAGTTTTTGTGCGATTAACAAGTTGCCGAATTTCTACTTGTTTAGTAGTATAAGCAAAACATTTCCCGCAGATCAATTCCGAAGGGGAGATGATGACGTCGTGGGCGAGTGACGACGTGCTGGACACTTTTGAGCAGCGCATTCTGGGTTGTCTTCCCGACAACGTGAGCATCTTTCCAGAGGTTCCAGCAATGGAAGTGGCCTACGAAGCATTCAAGCTGCACTTCGGTGAAGACGAGACCCAACTGTCCGAGGTGGGCGGCAATTCACGCAGCGCCTTTCGAGTCTGAGGACGAATATTCTTGCAGCTGTAACCCAATTAGGGTATCCAGGCTACGCAGGAAGTGACGAACCAATCGTAAAATTGGGTCATCAGTACACTTTGCTTGTATTTGCTTATTTGCTTCAGCCATCATATTTTACAGTATCATCACCGAGTAAAGCCGCTCACATTTAGACCAATTCATGGCAACCTATATGGCTTAGATTATAAAGAATTGAGCAGCTAAATGTGAGCAGCTCAAACTGGGGCGGATTAGTATACAGCTAGGCGGATATTCACGGTGCCCCAGTTACGACGTGGCAAGATTTTTCATAAAGAGGAATGACGTTATTTATAGATGACGAATTCTTACTACTGCAGCCTACTCGAGTACTCACTATTTTAATTTTCGTTGATGAGGTTCAATTTATAGTTATTGTACTTTGACTAGAACTCGCGTAATTATAGTGTTCGTCTGGTGTAACACCCACGTTCTTTCGACGTCGTTAGGCAACTTTGAACAACTGGTTATATAGAACATGTGACTGTTGAACATATGTTTGCTCACGCATTTCTCCATATCGTTAGTGTCATTTGCAGCGTTTCACTCCATAAAAATTACATCCCCATCATATTCCCTCTATATGCTTCGCATAACATCGATTCTCATGGTGCGTGAGATCCGCACAATTTCTTTTTTTTTTCAGTTGATAGCGTTATTTTATGACCATCATATTCGTAACAAATATGAATCACTAACGTCGTGATGGACCTCATCATAAAACACTTGCACGTTTTAAAAAGTATTCAGAATCGCATGAATACTCGAATCTAGGCCCTCCGATACCAAAGAGTTACGCCGGTTCTTGGAGTTTCTTGGTCAAAATATTTTTTACAGTATTCATGTCGGGCAAGAAATACCAACTAGGCATCCTGTAATGTGAATTCACAAATAGCAGGATCAAAGCTTCCCAGCCACTCTATGTTTTAAGCCACAGAATCAACAAAGTACACATAACGCTATACAGATGTCAAGCGGGTACCTTTGCTTCTTTACAGCACGCGTTGAATAATGGCATAGTGAATATTGGCCTGCTTCCCAAAATCTATTATGTATAGCCTATGCTTGCTGTTGTAGTAGTCACCCCAGGAGAGTTTACAACGGGCTCCCGAAATGCCACTACACCTGTTTTCACAGTGGCTTCGCAGACCTGTCGTTTTTTGTTTTGTTTTTCTCTACCAACATAACGGGATTCGTGGAGGGCTGAGCGGGACAAGTGTTGATCTGTGACGGGTAATTGGTTAGGTGGTATGAACAATGTAATTATGAGTACAAGCCGTGCTTGTTACAACATATAGGTGTAATGAGAAGTACAAACGTTACTTCGGTTGCAAGTTACTACGAAGTCAAGAACCTGAATTCTGCGGCATTGTTTCGCAGGAGTTGACAGAGGAGAAGGTGTTCTTCATCACCGCCTGCCTCTCCACTTGCGCCACGACGCCGGCGGACAATCTCTACGGCGGAGACTGCAACAAGGCGGTGATGAACTTCGCCCCGTTCGCCAAGGCATTCAGTTGCCCCGAGGGCTCCAAGATGAATCCAGGGACCAAGTGTTCATTTTATGACTGAACACGGAGCGCTTTCATTTGATTACATATACGTTACATGCCGTGCCTCATCGCCGATCATATTGACGTTCTTCGCTGAATGCGGCGTCGTTACTACACGGCGATGATGCATGTGCTTGACATTCAGATTCGCTTTGTTTTTTAGCTACGTGTACTCCTGTTGCTTGTTACTTTCTCCTACATTGATGGACTTCATTTTCGTTCGAGACTTCAGCGAGGCGCACGGTCTGTTTTAAACGTTATCATTTGGGACTAGGTTTAATAAATACTAAATAGATATGTTCAATAAATAAAGTGTTTTTTAACAATACCTTGCGAGGATATTGGCCCACGATTTTGCTTTCAGTGATGACGCATTCTTCGCTGACTTGAGGTAGGTACAGTGACGAAGCATCCAAGCGCGCGCCAATATGGAGGCTGCGGTTGGGTTGTACGATGGATAAATACTCGTGTTTTATCTGGTAAAAGCGTGAATAGACTTCTGATGCGTGACTAAGAAGAATGTAAATGGGAACACTGCATATAGGGTAGGTAGCGTGGACATAACATTGCTATTGGCACTTTAATTAGCTTGTTTTAGTGACATTCTTCAGAGGACAAAGGTAGATGGACTACATGGTTCATACAAATGTAATATTCTTGATTGTAAACTTTCGAAAAATCGACCAGTGCGTCTATGTTCTACAAGCTCACTTGGCTGTATCATCCCTTATATTGATGAGCATATATTACAGCACTCTCATTTTGAACAGAAACAGGTAAAACTTATTCTGTCATGATGTGACCTGTGTTTCTAAATTTAGCAGTAAAGATATTTTGAGCGAATGTGAGAGCGAAGTAAACAATCTGAAATATTCGCACGGTGTGCATCTCATTAGCTGGACAAGTCGAAAAGCCTTATGAAATAACAAACACTGTAGTGCAAGAAAAATGAAAGGGTCTTGTTTCTTTATTCTTTATTCATTATTTATTCATACATAACTCCGCTTTGTTCGGAGGCGTTCCGGCAGGGGGTTACAAACATGAAAAAAGATACGCATTCATTGTGACTGCTTACTTGCTCAGACAGCAGACTCTTGCACTGGTTAATAGTTTTCACCAACAAAAATCGCAGCATATCCACGGAGTGAATGATTATGAGCGGGGCGAAGCGCGGGAGTGTTTCAATAAAAAAAACGTAAACCATCATCAATAAACCGTAAACCGTAAACCATAAAGTTTGAACAAAAGGTTGTTGTTGTTGTTCTCCTATTGTTAGGGGCGTAAAAAAAGAGAAAGTATCGATAACTGCAATAGGTTACAACAATGGGAGCAAAAGGTTACAACGCTGCTGCAGTCCACGCGCGTTCCGCTCAGCCCTTCGTCGTCGCCATTCCGAATCGTCTTCTCAGCCCGCCGGCGGCAGAAGCACGTACCGTCCCGGTGCGATCAATCCTCGGGGCGTGAGTATCATGACTTAGGTTTCGACATGTGAACTATATCGGCCGGGACTGAAGCCGTCGCTGATTTAGGATGGAGTGGAGCAATCTCACAAGTTACACTAGTAACCTTGCGTATGACCCGTTAAGGGCCAACATAACGGGACATCTGTTTTTCACAGCGCGTCGTGATGCATCCACATCGAGACCAGCGACCCGGGGGAGTACCGCACGTCGTGGTGCCGGTGATGGAAAACACTCTTGGTTAAACTGCGACTGCGAGGCACACAAATGATCCCGGACGACTTGGCGGGCAATGTCAGCTTATCACACAGCATATCCATGGAGTGAATGATTATGAGCGGGGTGAAGCGCTGCAGGGTTTCATCAAAAGCCGTAAACTGTCCCCGAATATCGCCCACTACGTCATCAAAGACTTCACAAACACTCTATATATTTCTACAAGAAATTTTATTATTCGTGTCGCGAGCGTATAGGCAGTAGATGAGGCCACGTCGGAATGAAGCATGGTATCCATGGGTTAAGGCGGGTCATAACCAAACATTAGATAAAATTGTGAAAATTCCGCTGTGTCACGTGAACATCTGCATGCGAAGGAAGCATTTTTTTAATGCTAGTGTGCAGAATCTTGCAACTGTAATGTATGCCGTCAGCTAGAAAACCCGAATGATTGGCGCCAAAAGCACCACCTTTTTGCTAGAGAATATCAGCGCTTTCATTCAAAAACAAGCCTTTGTGTCCTGGTACCCAAATTAAATGGAGACATTGAAGGTGCGTGGGAACTAGTGTTCAGCATTCTGAAAAGCTGTAGCCAGTAGCGTACCAACTTCTTCGCGAGTGGGGATCAAGGTTCTCTCCATCAGGCATCGCATCACACACACACACACAGATATATATATATATATATATATATATATATATATATATATATATATATATATATATATATATATATATATATATATATATATATATATATATATCTTGAAAATAATTGGTGGAATAGTTTGTGTGCTAATTTTTGAGCGTAAGAGCCCGCTAGTACAGCAAAAGATTGGTAATTTGACACAGGTTACTTCGGGAAATTGGATGATTCGGACGTGTTTTCAGGCCTGGCAGCGTATGTATTGTTTACTGGCACGAGAACTCAAACTGATTTGGTGAAATATGGACGCAACCCGGTTAATTAAGATGTTCCTCGCAGTGCAACGTGCGTGAAACAGGGAAATATGTGATGCAAAGGTCGGAAAACGAGTAGACAGCCAAAGTCGGCACGCCCTACAGAAAGCCGTGGTCATCACCCACAATAGCATTGTTGGTACGTAACAGGGTATTGAATCGAAGGACACTTTTGATTGAAACACAGGGTCTTGAGCCACGTTCACATTGTGAACGAATTCTCAAATTACGAATATTGTGACTTGTGCAGTGTTTCTATGCAGCAACAACAACAAAAAAAGGAACTTTGCAGGTATATATACTGGTGACAAGCTTGAGGAAAGTGTGAACCTGGGTGGCCTTCTTTGTATTTCATCCTGTCTTTGTTTTCTGTTTTTTTACTGTTTTTTAATCATTTGTTATTTCTATTTCTTTCTTGATCTCAATTTTTCTTCTTACTTTTCCCATTTCCCTCTCTGGTTCGCGCTTGCTTAACTGCTGACACGGCATTGCATTCTTAGATGAAGGATAGGGCATACCGCGTGAAATTGAGGAAGTGTATCCCATTCACGAAGCAAGTACATTTTGCGTCGCGAAACCCTTGGTCGTGATACTTGCCACAGACTAAGACTTCCCCCAAGCGCCCTTGAAGTCATTTATTCATGGCTTTTTAACGCGTCTTCACTTAAGGAAACGTATATTCATTTTTTCAATAAACTATGACATCATGGTTTGCCCTTTGTCCACGTTACAATCTTGTGTGTTATTATTGTTTTGTGCACCGCCTCACTAAGATGACTCTTCTAGCTAATGGCAAAAAATGTTTTTGTTTCGTAAAATCATCTGCGCCATACGAAATGTCGTAAATGAGCGAAAACTTGTTGCGGTAAAGTTACGTGTGCACAAATAACAGTGCATTACTGCGGTGAAGTTTTTTTGGCATTGAGGGACAGCATCTTCATCAGGAATAAATCAAGAAGCATTCCCGGCAATCAGTCAAGCGGTGGCTTTCATTGCAGTAGGCGACATGAATTTATGTGCCTTTGATAAACATTTTCAGTTGTAATATATTCATGAGTCATTTATGCGCACGAAAAAATAAGCATAATTAGGAACAGATGAAAACATTCACAGGTGGGCAGGCTTTGTAGTCCAGAAAAGTGTGGACTATCTCCTTGCTAAGGTCAATCAAGTCATGAAGCAAGCCTCAAAGCTGAGCTTTCCTCAGCGCTTGAGTCTACTGCCTTACTCATCGCATTGTTGCTAGCCACAACAATTGTTTAAACCTACCATAGTACAAGTTAAGCGAAGCTGGTAAATTGGCGACTAAAGTACAATCAGCTCTCCCGAGTCGGGACCCTTAAAAAACACTTCTACGCCCTCTTTTACTCACGGCAGCTAAGGTATAGAGCAGCCGCGATTCAATTCGTTTTCTAAGAAACATAATGAGTTTTTAAGGCGGCAACAGCACGGAACAGGTCCATGAAGCGTGTCCTGTTTGGCTCCCGCCTGCACCTGCGTCACCTGTGATGCGAATTTCAGGTCAAGCGAAACCCAATAACGGCATGACAGAATGGTCTGACGTTCTAGAGGCCCTGCTGAGCGGTAGCTTCCTCTGCAGAGTCTGAGTGCAAGGCGGGAAAGCGTTACATACGCGGCCCGCAATGCAGAAAGCCTACAGTTCATGGTCGCGACACACGAAAAAAAAAAACCTTCTCAGCAGAAAACGGGGACAAATATGTTACGAAATGTCATTATGCATAATTACGTAGCTCCTGCACTGAATGAAAATTTTTCCTCACTTTGTTTAGCAGTGGGCAGCCGACAATGACTACTGCCGAAACGGGGGGGGGGGGGGGGGGGGGGGCTCAGCCTTTCTACTATTCTCAGTGGGGGGGGGGGATATACGCCTGTTGCTTCAGTAGATGCGTTTCACCGGATGCGTGGAGAAAATAACACAGGCGAGTCAGTGATAATTGTTACTACAGTAATTGAACTGCCTAATCCTCGTAGAGCTAGTATTATGGCCATAAATTCATCTATAAAACTGGGATAAGATGAGGCAGACGTAAAAAAAAAGACCAATCAAGTTCAAGGCAGAATATTCATACGCCAGCTCTATCCTTAGTTTGCGATGCATTCATTGCAATAACCACATTAGTTGACATAATATTTAGATGCTCTGGTAAAAGTTCATTCGAATTCCATGAGGTAATAATTTCACATGATTCGGAAAAATATCGTGGTAGGCAATATCTGTGAAGTTTGGTTGTATTGTCAAAGGAAACATATCACGAATTTGTACATTCAGAGCGTAGGCCCCGCCGCGGTGATCGAGTGGCTGAGGTACTCGGCGGCTGACCCGCAGTTCGCGGGATTTAATCGCGACTGCGGCGGCGGCATTTCAGATGGAGGCGGAAGTGTTGTAGGCCCATTTGCTCAGATTTGGGTGCACGTTAAAAAACCCCAGGTGGTCGAAATTTCCGGAGCTTTCTACTACGGCGTCACTAATAATCATATGGTGGTTTTTGGATGTTAAACCCCGTATATCAATCAATCAACATTCAGAGAGTAGAGTAATGTTTGTACAAATATGATTTGTGGTTTGTGGAATCTAGGACAGTCCTTAAAGAAAAAATGGCAGCATATTCACGGAGTGAATGATAGATAGTGGGACGAAGCATCCGTCCGTCCATTCGTTCTTGCTTCCGTCCATCCATGCGTGCGTCGGTGTGGCCGCCCGTGCGTCCATCCGCCCGTCCGTGCGTGCATCTGCGTCCGCACGTTCATCTGTGCGTCCGTCCCTGCTTTCGTCCATGCATCCGCTCTTGCGTCCGTTCATGCGTCCATCCGTCCGTGAAGCCATCCGTGCGTCCGTCCATGCATTTGTGTGTCCGTTCGTCCATCTATTCAACACTCCAAGTACCACCATCTCGCATCTTTTCATCATATATTCCTCATATAGAAGCACCGCCATCCAGCGGACATTCCAAGGACTGAACGAGAGGATGCACACGCACACTTTCTTACGGCTTGCGCTTCGTGTCTACTTCCCACCTTTAACATCCTCGAGTTCATGGTATATACTAGTTCACTGTATTCATGCCACTGCGGCCAACGCTCGCTAAACCTTTCTAAAACCTAAGAGGTTACGCCCAGCGAGTATAACGTAGCAGCCCTTTCTTGTCTTCTGCGCGTTGTTGAACAATAGAAAATTCGCAGCGTGCGCGTTAACTAAAAGCCGAATTCTCCTGTCTCTCAGTCCTCCTTAGCAGCCATTGGCGTGTACATTGAGCACTATCTTTTATTGATCAACAACGCACAAAAAAGAAATCTCTCACCAGCACCACCTTGGAGGTCAAAATGTAATACTTGTTACACACTACTACTACGGCTACGAGGGACGAACGGGTGCCACTATAAATAGCTTCGCCCTGTGCTCGTGTTCTCTCGTTGTCGTCGTTAGCGTCTCAGGGCGTCCCTGGGCTGGCGGACGCCCGCAATGGCAAGCCAGCCCCCGAAGAAGGCGCTAGCCTTCGACGTAGTCGTCCCCGAGGGGACTAGTCTCGTAGATGTCGTTGACGCGACGTCTTCAATAGTAGGAATCGAAGATTGGATTGGATAAACTTTTATTTGGTCCTCCAAAACACAGATCACTGTGCTGCGGGTAGCTCCCACGTGGGGACTGAGATGCCAAGCTCCTCAGCTGCCTCGCGGGCTTGGTGGACAGCCCAGAGCTGATCTGCCAAGGATGAGCTGCGTATTGCCGCCTCCCATCTGGCAGAGGTGATGTTCGATATATGAGCGAATTTGTTGCACTGCCAGAGCATGTGTTCTAATGAAGCTATTTCCCCACAATGTGGACAAAGATTACTTGGGTATAGGTCAGGGTACATGATGTTTAACATTTTCAAAGTAGGGTACATCCGCGTTTGCAAAAGTCTTAATGTAAGTGCTTGGGGCCGGGTTAGATTTTTGTGAGGTGGAGGGAAAATCC
This sequence comes from Rhipicephalus microplus, assembly GCF_013339725.1. Classification (NCBI taxonomy): domain Eukaryota; kingdom Metazoa; phylum Arthropoda; class Arachnida; order Ixodida; family Ixodidae; genus Rhipicephalus; species Rhipicephalus microplus. Next base: position 8,552,884 of record NC_051173.1, read on the forward strand.
TTCTAGACAGGTAGAAATGTTTAGTGAGCTCGTTATATGTTGTAAGAATTTCCCGGTTATCCCCTTCACCGGTAGAACGCATCCCCGGGGAGGCGCGCTTGGAGAGTTCTCGCGCCGCCTCGTGTGCTGCTTCATTGAGATTGGGAGGGGAATGGTTGATTTGCCCAAGGTGAGCTGGGAACCAACTCACAAGATGATGCGTTATATTCTTGCCTTGCAGTATTCTCAGCGTTTGTTCAGAGACCGTCCCCTTGGCGAACGCCCGTAGTGCTGCCATGGAATCACTGTAGACGACTTCAATGTTATCCATCTTGAGTGCTAAGGTAATGGCCACCTGTTCCGCAATGATTGCGTCTTTCGCCTTGACCGTCGCGGAGTTGATGACATGGCCAGCCCCATCGACCACCACTGCCACAAACGCTTTCCCATTGGCGTAGGAAGCCGCGTCAACAAATACGACCCCTCGTTCCTCGTTTGAGACTTGAAGTATAGTCCTGGCCCTCGCTACTCTTCTTCCGAAGTTGTGTTCTGGATGCATGTTTCATGGTATAGGAGACACCATGATATTCTCCCTGATGTTGTCGGGGATATCATTGTAATTGTGCCTGATTGCCATTGGGTGTTGGCCCAGCTCCTGCAGGATCGTTCTCCCCGACCTTGTTGTAGATAACCTTGCACACTGTGCTCTCTCTTGGGCTTCTGCTATGTCTTCGAGCGTGTTGTGAATGCCCAGCTCAAGCAGACGCTCAGTGCTGGTATGTATGGGTAGGCCCAGGACCTTCTTGATAACTTTCCTGAGGAGCACATTCAGTGTCTCGGACTCTGCTCTTGACCAGTTGTGCATTGCTGCCTCGTACGTCAAGTGGCTTAGAACAAACGCATGCATCAACCTGATGAGGTTGTCTTCCTTGATCCCATTTCTTTTGTTGGCCACTCTGCGTATGAGGTGCACCGCATTGTCTGTTTGCCAAGTTAACTTGGCTATAGATTTGGTGTTGGTGCCGGTAGACTCTATCACCATGCCCAGGACTTTGATTGGGTCGACCCTCTGGATGGAATCCCCTTGATTTGTACGGAGCTGGATGTCTATCTGGTTTAACGGCTTCCATCCCCTGGGATTCGGTCCCCGGCGTGCAGTCCTATACAGTAAAAGTTCTGACTTACTCGAGGAGCACTTGAGCCCAGAAGGACGAAGGTACTCTTCTACGGTGTCAATCGCCTCTCGCAGAGCGCTCTCAATCTGCCCCTCGCTTCAACCTGTGCACCAGATGGTAATGTCATCTGCGTAGATGCTGTGCTTCAATCCTTCAATGCTCGATAATTTCTTTGACAGTCCAGTCATGGCAATGTTGAACAGCATTGGTGAAATCACTGCCCCTTGCGGCGTGCCCCTTGCTTCTAGTTCAATTGCTGCGGTCTCGATATCTGCAATCTTCATCACGGCTTTCCGATCTGTAGGAAAGGACCATACGTAGTCATAGAAGGCTTTCCCCAGACCAAGCTCGGAAACTGCTTCGAGTATGAATGAGTGGTGGATGTTGTCAAACACTTTTTCTAGATCTAGGCACAGAATGGCTCTCACGTCTCTCGTTTCGTTGTCGATGACCTGGTGTTTGATAAGCTTCAATGCATCTTGTGTGGATAGCCCTGCCCTGAATTCAACCATATTGTGTGTATATATGTCGTTATCTTCCAAGTACTTGTTTATCCTGTGCAGTATGGCATGTTCTGCAATCTTGCCGATACATGATGTCAAGGATATTGGCCTCATGTTGTCCAAGTTAGGGGGCTTTCCTGGCTTAGGAATAAGGATCGTCCTGGCCAGCTTCCACTGCTCTGACACCCTGCCTTCTTTCCATGCTGCATTGATCATATCCTTCAGGGTTTCAATGGAATCATCACCAAGGTTACGAAGGGCCTTGTTTGATATACCGTCCGGGCCAGTGGCCGACCTGCCGTTGAGATCATGCAAGGCTCTTCTGATCTCCTCGATGTTAAAGTCGCCCTCAAGACATGGATTGGGCCTGCCCTGGTGCTGTCTACTTGGTGGTGCCAATCCTCTTTTGATTGGGAGGTACCTATGCACGAGCCGCTGCACAACTTGCTGTTCTGTGGTGCGCCCTATCTTTTTGTGCAAAATTCGAGCCATAACATGCTTTTGATTTGTTTTGGTGGTGTTTTCGTTGAGGACATGCTTTAACATAATCCATGTCTTGCCATTGTGCATCTGACCATCGGCAGAGTTGCAGATTTTGTCCCATTGCTGCCTGAATAGTGCGCGACATTGTTCCTCGACTGATCTGTTTACCTCAGCTATCTTCTTCCTCAGTCTTCGGTTCAGGCGCTGACCCTTCCAACGGTTCAGTAGTGCTTGCTTTGCCTCAAGAAGATGAGCGAGCCGGCTATCCATTCTTTCAACCGGAAAACTTGTGGTAATGGTGGAGGAGACGGATTTGATGTCATCTTTAATCTGTTTGACCCTCTGCTCCAAGCCTTGTCTGTGGCCATCTTGTTCCCTTTCCATCCTTATCTTCCTGAACTTATCCCAGTCTGTGAAGTGGAATTCTCTCTGCATTTTACGCTCCACGGAGAAGGTAATGACAAGAATGCAGTGGTCACTCCCTAGGTCCACAGCAAGGTTCATCCACTGGGCCTTCTTAACGTTGCTTACAAATGTAAGGTCCGGGGTGGAATCCCTGCAGCAAGATGTACCAAGCCTTGTTGGTAGGCTGGGGTCTGTGATTAGGGTGAGATCAAGTTCACTGGCACTTTCCAAAGTCGATTTCCTTTCCCAGTGTTGTACTTGTAACCCCATGTATGATGAAGGGCGTCGAAATCACCTGCTATGACGAGTGGACATTCCCCGGTGATATTAGCAGCTTTCTTTAGAACCGTCTTGAACCCTTGCTTTTGTTCCTTTGGACTGCTGTATATATTAAGAATGAAAATGCTCTGACGGTTGCTGGTGCCTGGCACGATCTCTACCATGACGTGTTCCAACCGGCCTGCTTCTATCTCGAGGTCGTTGGTTACGTGCTTTAGTTTGTTGCATACGAAGGTGCAGACTCCCCTCCCTTCAGTATCCCCTATTACAGGCCGGAATCCAGGCAACGTTGCTTGCGGTGAAAGGGTTTCTTGTAATAATATAATATGAGGCTTTTCTTGGCTGCTCCTGATATACTGTTGTAGGGCTGCCTTCTTTTTATGGTAACCTCTACAGTTCCATTGCCAGATACGAAATGATTCACGTAGCGCTGCCATCATGGTTATTACATGGGCGGCCAGAGCCTTATGCTGCACCTGTCGACAGGTTTGGTACCACTAGTATTGGTGGCCGAAGGGGTGAGTGTGGTGCATGAGGAGGCCTTGCTGTATTATGCATATATGCTTCGACCTTTGTAATGTGCAAAGTCATATGCTCGTCCAGTGCCGCCACGCTTGATTGTAGCCTACCCATCTGCTTGCTAAGATTGGCTACTACTTTGCTGAGCGTGTCAAACACCTCTTTCATATCTGACATGGTCGTTTGGTTGGCTTCCACGTGTTCTGCCATGACTGCCCTCTTTTTCGCGGTTCTCGAGTCCCCCACGTTTTCAGCCACAGGGACATCAACTGGCTGAGGCATTGGCTGTGAAGACTGCGCGCTGGTTAGCTTAGTGAGAAGAATTTTAATTTCCTTTAACTCAGCTGATAGCCTCTCATTCGATTTTGTAAGTCTCGCGCTTTCTTGCTCTAGCTGTGCAATTCTATCATGCTCTGGCAGCTTACCTGTCATCACCTCTGCCGCACCGTTGCACACTCGCTCAGCCCAGCTGCCTTTCGATGCAACTGCAGGCGTCCTCCCCGGGTGTGAAGCCGTGATCTCGAACTGAACGCCAGGCAGATGGCCGTTCGGGTGCCGCTCAGGCTGATCTCGACCCTGATGGTGATCTTGAGAACTCGAGCGCCCCCGTGATTGGGAGCGGGCCTTGGGTCTAGAACCTCTTCTGGAACGCGACCTCCCCCTGGAGTGGGGCCGTCTTTGCTGTTCTTGAGTAGTCTGGAGGCTCTGGGTCCCGTAGGCTAGAATAAGCTGCTTGTCGTTGACGTCTGCACTCGATGTGATTGATGCGTCCCGGGCATCTGCGGCTGCTCGCGATCTCTTCCAACGTCTGCGTCTGACGACGTATGGCACTAAGAACCTGTTCTTGCACTCTTTGTCTGCCGTGGGATGGTGACCATCACACAGCCTGCATCTTGGATTGCACTGGTGCAGGCTATCTGGGTTCTTGATCTCGCAGCCTCTGCAGATGATTTCAGCTGGGTTCGGACAGACGTCAGACCGATGTCCCAGCTTTCCACAGACGTAACAAATATCGATGTTCTTGCGGTAAAGGGAGCACTGCAAAAACGAAGGTCCATATCTCCGAAACAGGGCACCTTGTGTCCTTCGAACGCTATGATGATTGTCCCGGTGTCCTTGATTATCTTGGCCTGCAGCGCGAGCGGGTTGTTCGCGTTCACAATTTTTCGGGTCAAAATGTCCTGAGTATCGCTTACGGGGATCCCGCGAATCACTCCTCTACAAGTACCGTGGGGTGCCGTGGTGTACGCGCTAACCTCGAAAACTTTGCCTCCAATGACAATTTGCTTGACTTTGAGGTATCTTGAAGCTCTCTCTTGGTCCGGAGTGCTCGCCACCATAATGTTCTGCTGCAAGTTGGAACAGATGATGTCGTGGATGGCCTCCTCCTCTTTGATGCCGGCCGCCAGTACTATCGCGTCTGCCACGGCTCCAGTGCCAATTCTCGAGATATTTAATCCTCCACGTGGTCGTAGCACAATTTTGCTGAACTCCTTGGGTAGTGGCGGCATGCGTCCAGCTCGCACGATTGTATGCTTGGTATCATACCTACTACGACTGGTTCGAGCGTCTCCCGCAACGACAGCCTTGGTCGAACCCTTGGCAGTAAGAACGCTAACCGTGGCTTGCTTATTCCTTGAGCGTCTCATTTCGGCTTCCTTCCAACCCATGTCTTCCTCTGGAGAGATGTCCTCTCCGTCTACTTGGTATTCCAATCTCAGTTGCAGATTCTGGAACGCGCAGAGCGTTGCGTCACGTTGGTGCCGGGTCGGCGCATCGGCGACAATCGCCTCCTTGGTTGTTAGGCTTAAATCCCCCAGTGGCGTTGCCGTGTAACAATGCCTCAAAAATGGTTTAAAAGTCCACTCACCAGCACAAAGATGGTATCTGATGAGTTCTTGAGAACTCAGGCACACGATGGGACTGAAAACTCAGCGACAAATTCGTGAATACCACAGGAAAGCATTCTTGAAAGCAGGAGCCGATCTTCGCGCGTCCGCACTGGTCGGCACCTAGAGCGTCTCCCCTTCTTACCGGTGTTGGGAGGTGACTAATGCGTCTATGAATCGAAAAGGTCTACTGTGTACATCACTTTGGAGGCCGGAATTGCCAAGTCACCGTTAACAGTGAGGCCGCTCTGGCTCAAATTGTCGACGCGTCCCACCTCATCATCAGAGGAGAGCGCGTTGCTGTCGTACCCTTGGGTCCTCAAGTCACTCAAGTCACCGTTCTGTTCCTGCCGTGCCGCGTCCCCAGCGAGGTCATCGCGCAAGCATTGTCTCCCTATGGGAAGGTGCTTCACATCAGCAGAGGACTCATGGGGTCGCACCCAACCGTGACCACTGGGACGCGATTTGTCCGGATGGAAATGAAGACATCGTTGCCGGTGCCCAACTTTTTCAAGGTCGCTGGCCATCGAGTGACCTGTGACTAAAGGGATCCAGCGAGTGTGCCGTCAATGTGAAGACAGTGGGCACTTCCGCATGAATTGCACAGCTCCGTTTTGTGGAAGGTGCGGCGTTTACGGCCACGACAGTAAGGGCTGCTCGCTGCCGTGTCGCCGTTGTGGTGACCCGCATGGCACCGTCCCCTGTACTATTAGGCCGTCGTATTCCGATGCGGCCTCCAAGAATTACCCGCCACTTCAATCAGGCAAGAATACGGATGTCGCATCATTCACGCCAGGCCCGGATATTTGCCAGGACGTTGTTGGGGGCATCACAATGCCACACCAGACGCCAGACCAAACGCCCACAGCGTCTCCAGCCAGCCCCGACCAGGCAGCCCCTGAAGGTGCGGATGATCCACCTGGCGGCTCGCGACCAGTGGTGGTTCCCACAGAACAACAGGTCGAGCCCTGACCAGAGGAGGCGCCACTCGGCGAACGCGTCGCAGATGCTGACGTGATATCTATTGCCTCACCCCATGGCTGCCCAGTCCTCTCTTAGTCCTCCTATCATAGAAGATACTTTGTCCCAAGGTGACGAGGTTTCCATCAACGAGGACTCGAGCAGCACTAGTAGAGACACGGCCCTGCAAATAGACACCGACAGCACTCCAAGCGAGATCAGCTGGGACAGTTTTGACGAATTTGTGCCATCTTCACTCAAGAGCCTCGGCACCAAGCGCCACCGAATATCCAGCAGCTACTCGGAGGCCCCCAGCACAGACAAAACTCCCCTGCGGACTTCGATGCGGCCCCGGAAGCCCCGCGCTTCCGGTGGGTCGCCTGGTCGTAAGAAGTGTTTGAGCTGCTTGCGGGGCACCCGCTCCCGCGTCTGTCAGAACTGTGAGTCTAGTATCCAAATTTGTCTTTATTGTTTACGATGGCTACCGCATTGAATATTATTTCCTTCATCGTAAAAGGTTTTCGCAGTCCGGTAAAGCGGGCCGAGTTGATTAGTGTAGCCCGTGCTGCAAATTGTGATGTTTTATGCCTGCAGGAAACTAATTTCTGTTCGCTGTCTAACATTAGGGCTTTTAAACAAAAGTTTAACTTAGATTGCTATTTTTCTTTCGCTACAACTCGTTTTACGGGAGTAGGCATCATTATATTTAATCGGGCTTTATTGAGAGGTCACCACGTTGTTTATGACGGCGTCGGTAGAATCATTGCTCTAGATTGTACCTACTTTTCTTTTCGATTGAGGATACTATGTGTGTATGCGCCTGCATAAACTGGACAGTCTAATGATTTTTTTTCGAAATTTGGATGTTTTTTTCCTAGACAGTCGTCATGTAATTCTAATTGGAGACTTTAACTGTGTGCTAAATACGCGATGCGATGTACAAGGTCCTGGCTGGGGTCTGTCTTCTTGGGATTCGCGTGAGCTGCGACGCCTTGTCCAGCATTTTTCATTGCTGGATGCGCATAATGTCATGCACGGGAATACTTTTGTTTGGACATGGCGCCGCGGACACTCCTCCAGCAGCCTCGACCGGGCTTATATTCCACATGCTATAGAGACGTTTGTCTCCGACTTACGTGTTCCGCCCATCCCACCTTCGCCTGTGTACATCTCTGACCATCGTCCGATTCTCTTAGAACTGAAAATTCCATTTTCTTTTTCGGAGAATCCATGGCGTCTTGATGTTCGCGTCCTCCAGGACGCGTGCTCTCGGTCAAATTTGTCCCGCGAAATACGCGTGTCACTCGCTGCGTCTGATTCATTTGGTTGGGATGCGCTTAAAACCCAGTGGCGCCTGCACTGCTCAGTTGAAGGGCGTTCCCTTCGTCGTCACATTTCTGAGGAGCTGGCCGATACTGCAGCGAAGTTACGCATTGCCTTGCGCGCTGAAACGCCGTCTCCCCTGATGCGAGCTCTGCAACATGAATTATGTGAACGCTTCCAGCGTTTGATTGCCGCCTCGTCTCTTGCAGCGGCTGCATGGCGTTGTAGGTGCCCACCCCAACCTTTGTGCCCACCCCGAGGTGCAACGCTATGCGAGGCAATCGTGTTTTGGGCAGTCACAATCACCTGTTTTTACGACCACGCCGACACCACCTACACAGCCACTTCCTACACGTGATCGATCTCTCTTTCTGGCGCATTTTGAAGAGATGTCATGTTCGGCCACGCGGACAAACTGTGATATAATACCGCCTATGCTTAGAGGTTGCCTCGCGTTCTTCGACAAGCTGCTGATTCTCTGCACGTCCCTCCATCAGTTGAAGAGCTAAAGGCAGCACTACAATCTTTGAAACGGGGGACAGCCCCTGGGCCAGACGGTTTTTCAGTTGAATTTTACTTGTCATTTTGAATGAGCTTGGTACTGCTATAACCGCGGTTATCCGGCGATGTTTCGAGGATGGTGTCTTTCCATCAAGTTTTCGAGATCGACGCATTGTGCTTATTCCAAAAGGTGACGCTTCTTCTGTTAAACCTGAAGATCGGAGACTTATCACGCTTCTTAACGTTGACTATAAGATATTCGCGACGGTGATCGTTCAACGTTTGAAGGCTCTGTTAAACACCCTGGTGGGTAATCACCAGGCTTCATCTATGCCTAGACGGGAAATACACAGCTTGTCCTTTGCCACCCGGGATATCATAGCCTATACTCTGTCGCGATCTGCGCGTGGTCTCCTTGTGTCTTTAGACCGAGAGAAAGAATTTTACCGACTAGAGCACACGTATATCTTTAAAGTGCTCTCAGCCCTTGGTTTTCCTGGTACTTTTGTTGAATTCATTAGACATACCTACTCTGGTATGAAAAGCACACTAGTTCTAGATGGTTGGGAGAGTGCTGCCTTTTCTATTACACGTGGGGTCCGTCAAGGATGCCCCTTGTCTCCTGTTCCATTTGTCCTCAGCATTGAGCCATTTTTGTGTGCTCTTGAAGCGGATTCGCATGTCCAGGGTCTTGCACTTCCCGGTAGCAGTACCATGAAACTCACAGATTTTGCTGACGACATAACCCTGTACCTTTCAGATGAAGACAGTCTTTCACATCGCCTGCGTTTATTCTTCCAGTATTGGGACATTTCAGGTGCCGCGATAAACGTCTCTAAATCCCGCTATTTGTTCATCGGCTATCTGAACTCCACACTTAGCTCCACATCTATTCTTCAGCCGGCTGCGTCTCTTCGCATTTTAGGAATTCTATACAACCACTACGGCGTTTGTAGCTCCGTTTGGTCAAACGCCCTCGATGAAGTAAAACAAAAAGTTGAGAACGCCCGGAAATTCGACTTCCGGCTTCTTGAGCGGAGGTACCTTGCGCAGAGTGTGTTCCGCGGTCGCATTTGGTACCTTTCTCACGTGGAACAGCCGCCTTTACGCATCGTGAGGTCAATGCAGTCGGCCTTGTGTTCCTTTCTTTGGTCTGGTGGCACTTAGTTGGTTTCTCGTGCGGCGTTAGGACAGCAGCGTTCCCAGGGAGGTTTTGCTTTCCCTTCGGTATCAATACGCTGCCGGCTATTGGCCCTGCGCTTCCTGTTGCGTCCTCGTACAAGGAGAAGGAATCCCCCGCCCGAACTCTGTCATTTTATTTTCTAGGCACTCACCTTCGGTATTTATTGCCTAATGTGCGCCTTAATCGGGGCCCACAATCAGTAGTACTTCCTTCGTTGCTATGCAACAGCTGTCGACGTTTTTTTCGTCATATCCAGTCGAGTTGGCCTGAGTTAGATCTGCTAGACAATCCTATCGTTGACACAACAGCCGCTTTGTTCCTCCCGTTAGTTCCTCCGGCACGCCACACCATCTCTAGTCGTGTATCTGGGAGCACGCTGACGGCATCATTTCTATCTGGCCACCTCCGGGACTTCATGTGGCGGCTGGGGTGGGGCGTTCTTCCTACCCTTGACCACCTAGAAAGGTGGAGAATGGTCCAGTCAGTTCATTTGTTCTGGTTGTGAGACATGAGAATCTGAGTCCGAGCTCCAATCTAGGTCCTGTACAAGAGGCGTAATTATTCTACGGCCAGAGTTCGGCGTGTCTGGCTTTGACTTCGAAGGGTCTGGTTCCGATGGAATATCAGTAACCTTAACTAGTGAAGGTAGAGAAGTGGGTACGGTAGGTTGGTTACCTCCCTGCAATATTTATTCAACTGAGTGCTCACTATTTGCGCCAATGACTCCGTTAGGCTCACTAATAGAGGTTCCATAAGCTTCGTCATGGCCCTTTTCACCGTTGATGTTATTGAATCAGGCAACGACGATTCAAGCATCTGGCTTGCCCGGCTGGCTACGGAGGCCTAGCCACGTGAGCTCTCAGAAAGAATAGGTCGGGCCTCACGCCGGGAGCATCGTTGTTGTTCGATGATCTCTAGAAGTTGCAACTCACATGTCCTCATGGGGAAACTTTCATCGTCAGCCGCGGGATTTCATCTGCATAGACAGCATCTCACCTCTTGGTGAGATGTTGTCTATGCAGACATTTATCGGGTTTATGTTGGTCAGTACATGTGCGACACCTCACATCCGATCTACATCCCTTGATGGTATTGTAGTGAAGAAGAGGAGCTTCAGCGGCATTTCTCGGCGCATCAGGGGCATCGCAATCAGCATAAGCTCGTGCTTGCTGCGCTTGGCCGGACGCTGCTGACTGCTTCGCTTTCTGCGTTCTGCGCTGCAAATAAACCCCGTTACAAGTGGTGGAGGTGCGGGGTATCACAAGGAGACACTTGCGACCGTCAGAAAGGTAGTTGCGTCGATAAAGAAAATCATCCCTTAGGCAAAAGTTGCTAGCCTGGCGGCGGAGAGCGCGAGACGGCGAAGGAGTGAGAGGATCAGAAAGAATGCTTATGAGGCCACTGATCCAGGGATCCTTTCGTTGTTCCACTGTCATGTTGCGCAAGGCGGATGACGCAAGTGCAGGCTCGAGGGAAGAGAGGCAAACATCTTCATCCGATATGGGTTAGCGAGAAAGGGCGTCGGCGTCCGTGTGCTTACGACCAGATCTGTAAATAACGCGGATGTCGTATTCCTGAAGTTTGAGCGCCCAGCGAGCAAGTCGTCCGGAAGGGTCTTTAAGTGTGGACAGCCAACAAAGGGCATGGTGGTCAGTGACGACGTCGAATGCGTGACCATACAGGTAGAGGCGAAATTTTCCAAGGACCCAAATAATAGCTAAACACTCTTTCTCGGTCACGGAGTAGTTAGCCTCGGCTTTCGTCAAAGTTCGGCTTGCGTAGGCGACGACATATTCATCAAACCCGGCCTTTCGTTGCACGAGCACAGCGCCAAGTCCAACACCGCTGGCATCAGTATGAACCTCCGTGGGAGCGGCAGGATCGTAGTGGCGGAGGATGGTAGGTGAAGTCAGCAGGTGGCGTAATTTGGTGAATGCATCGTCGCATGCTGGTGACCAGGTGGAAAGGTCCTTGTCGCCGCTAAGAAGGTCCATAAGGGGCGCACATACGGAAGCAAAATTTCTAATAAAGCGTCGGAAGTATGACGACAAGCCGACAAAACTTCTAAGTTCCTTCAAGTTCTTTGGCTTCGGAAAATCGGCGACTGCTCGAAGCTTGGCGGGGTCGGGAAGTATGCCGTCCCGCGATACGACGTGGCCAAGAATGGTGAGCTGCCGAGCACCAAAACGACACTTCTTGAGGTTGAGTTGAAGGCCGGCGTCGGTGAGACGTGTGAGGACGTGCTCGAGACGATTTAAATGGGTGTCGAAATCGGTGGAAAAGACAACTACATCATCGAGGTAGCATAAACATGTGTTCCACTTGAGGCCTCGTAAAATAGTGTCCATCATTCTTTCGAAAGTGGCTGGAGCGTTACAAAGGCCAAAAGGCATAACGGTAAACTCGTATAACCCATCAGGTGTGACAAATGCTGTTTTCGGTCGGTCAGATGCTTCCATAGGAACTTGCCAGTATCCAGACCGTAAATCCAGCGAAGAGAAGTATTCTGCTCCCTGCAAACAGTCAAGGGTGTCGTCTATTCGCGGTAACGGGTAAACGTCCATGCGGGTGATCTTGTTTAAACGTCGATAGTCCACACAGAACCGAATGGAGCCGTCCTTCTTCTTAACAAGAACGACCGGTGACGCCCAGGGACTGTTAGAAGGCTGTACAATACCCCGCTGGAACATGTCAGCAACCTGGTCGTCAATAACACGGCGCTCCGACGCTGAGACTCGGTAGGGGCACTGCCGTAGAGGCGTATGGCTTCCTGTGTCAATCTTGTGAGATTTGTTCGATGTGCGACTGAGGCCAGAAGCGTGGCTGTAAAAAGAAGTATGAAACTTTTGCAGCAGGTTCACTAACTGGCTTCGTTCTGAAGAAGACGTTGCGACATCGATGGAGCGGTGGAAAGCGTCAAGGAGTGACTGGTCAACAACAGAGCCAGAAATGAGTGCGCTGAGGTCCGTAGAAAGTAAACTAGATGGAGCGTCAAAAATGTGACGGGCGTCGATCGGATGCACGTGACCGAGACATTCACCATAGAATAAAGGTAGAGGCCCTTCTAGCGTATTGTACACGAGCGTCTTCGTGACACCATGGTGGAGAGTAAGGAGAGCAATGGGCAGTGGAGAACATTTGCGTTGAATGAACAGGGCAGAGGGCGTAAATAAAACATCACCGTCGGAAATAGCGTCACACGACACACTCACCAGCAGAGAAGAGCGCGGTGGTACGGTGGTGTCGTCGGAAACAAACAGGTTATGACACGGCAGGGAGGCTTCGACAGCGTCGACATCAGGAAGTGCAGATAGCTCAAGTTCAGCACGACAGCAGTCAATGACGGCATTATTATTCGCAAGGAAGTCCCAGCCGAGTATCATGTCATGGGAACACGAGGGAAGCACTACGAATTCGATGATATACACAATCCCTTCGATGACGACTCGTGTGGTGCAGGCTGCGAGAGGTGTTACACTTTGTGCGTTAGCCGTTCTAAGAGAGAGGCCGGATAATGGCGTCAGAACTTTGCGGAGTTTGCGGCACAGGTTGATGGAAAGGACGGATAGAGCGACTCCGGTGTCAACAAGCGCCATGACGACGATACCATCGACTGACACTTCAATGACGTTAGCTGGACAGGGGCGAGGACTTGTGCTTGGCGACGGGGACGCAGTTCGTGCCTCGGGAACTGCGGCCGTTAGTTTTCCTGGTCGGTGGGTCCGGAACGGCGACGCATAGGGGAAAGCGAACGTCGACGTGGAGATGGGGAGCGGCGGGTCGGGCCGTGTGGACGATCAGAAGGAAAGGAGGAAGGAGGGCTTGAAGGCGTAGAAGAAAACTGAGGGTCGAAAGAGGGCATTTGTCGAATGTTCTGAGCAGCCTGGCGACGACGACAATAACGTGCCACGTGGCCAACAACCACCACAAGCAAAACATATGGGACGGTTGTCGTAGGTCCACCATTGGTCGGAGTAGACTCCGACTTGCGGCTGGGGGGCAGAAAACTGCGACTGAGGTGGTATCGGCATGGGCGGCGGTGAATAGGTCGGCGGTGAATAGGTCGGCGGCAAAAAGGGCGGTGGCGAATACATAGGCGCTGGCTGGAACGCAGGCTGTCGAGGTCGAGCAACGGCCTCGGCGTACGTGAGAGGTGCGGCGACTGGGGGCGGTTCACGGGCGGGAGGAAGAGCTTGTGCGACCTGGTCTTGAATGAAGTCGCGGAGTGTAGATGTCAATCTGCGTGGTTGATCGGTTACGCAGGACATTAAAGAGAGCTGACGAGCGACCTCAGCGCGGATGAACTCTTGGATCTTGGAGAGAAGAGGGGCATGGTCTTCTCCTATGCCAAGGGTGGAAAGGCTGGACGAAGTGTCGTCGAGCACCGAGGGACGTCGGGTGGAAAGACGTTGCCTGCGCAACTCGTCAAAACTCTGGCATAACTCGGTCAGTTCTAGGACAGTGCGAGGACTTTTAGAAAGCAACATTTGGAAAGCGTCGTCCTCAATGCCCTTCATGATACGCTTGATCTTAAGCTCTTCGGACATCGACTCGTTGACTCGCTTGCAAAGGTCCAGAACGTCCTCAATATAGCTTGTGAAATTCTCACCAAGCTGCTGGGACCGAGTATGTAAGCTTTGTTCAGCACGGCGTTTGCGTACCTCAGGCCGCCCGAAAACTTGTGTGAGGCTCGTTTTGAAGACCGACCATGTAGGGAGTTCCGCTTCGTGGTTTATAAACCACAGCTTCGCCACGTCCGACAGGTAGAAGGAGACGTAGGCCAACTTGGCGGCGTCATCCCATTTGTTGTGAGTACTCACTCGCTCGTACATTTAAATCCAGTCGTCAACGTCCTTGTCTTCTGTGCCTGAGAAAACAGGGAGATCTCGCAGACGCAGAGAACCGGCGCAGAGAACAGTAGGCGGTGCCGGTGGAGGAGTTGGAGCGGCGCTTGCGTCGGTAGGCATAATTGATGGTAAAATGCGATTCCGAAGCTCCAGGGTGATCGAAACCCAGCAGAATCCACCACTTGTAACGGGGTTTATTTGCAGCGCAGAACGCAGAAAGCTAAGCAGTCAGCAGCGTCCCGCCAAGCGCAGCAAGCACGAGCTTATGCTGATTGCTGATGCTGATGCTGATGACCTTTGATAGATGGCGCTTACCCACAAAGGGGGATGGGCCAAGAACCGGGCGGCAGGATACTTAAATGAAACTAAACTGAAAATGAAGCCAATCTGAAAAAGTATCTTAAAATAATACTACCAAAAAACAAAAATGTGTGCTGAGCAAGCGGTCAAACCATCTTTTGTTTTTGAAAGACATAACTACGAATAATAAACTAAATATCTGAAAAGGTAGTGGTTCACTAGCATGGTAATCTTTTAGTTGCGTTGATGTAATCAAACACAGCGGAGCATACATCCCTGTGGCAGTAACCAAATGAAGTTCCGCCAAGTGATAAAATTACTGGTAAATTTACTTGTATTCCTAGCTTTTGTAATGGGGCTACTAAAAATCTTTTTCTCTGATAAGAATAACGATGACAGAATAAAAAGAAATGTTCAATTGTTTCAATTTCGTTGCACCAAACGCATAGCGGTGACGCCTTGAGCTGAGCTTTATTAAGGTAATAATTTAGTTGTGGAACTGCACAGCGCAATCTGGTATAAGTGACCTCTAACTGGCGAGATACACACCACTGTTTATTCCAGCAATAGCTCAAATGCTCGAAATCTTTAAATTTATCCAAATTACCTTTTCCCCATTGCAGGCAAGCTGACTGCGATGCCCCTGATGCGCCGAGAAACGCCGCTGAAGCTCCTCTTCTTCACTACAATCGCCCATACCTCCAGCATTTTTTGCACTGCAGTGGGCGAAGGGATAGTGCATTTACACGTAAAATTAGTGGCCATGCCTTAATTTCGGTCGGTCGAGCCGTGCCGGCAAAAGTCACGATCACTGATTGTGTGGGGACCTTTTTGTTCTCTACGTTTCGCGAGCATCAAAATACAGAGATCACTTGCCCCATTCAGGGGCAAGTGATCCGCCAGAGTGTGGGTATGTACCAATCATACCAGAACGGTCATCATCATCATCAGTACTAAGGAGCAAGCAATCGAGCAAGCAAGCGAGGCTGGCTTCGCGGACAGTCTCGCTCGAGAACGACTCACGGAGGCCGCAGTAGCCCGCCGCAGGACGATCTTGATTTAATTTGAGTGTGCGACGTTGTCGGCGTGCAGGCGCCTGAAATTCCCGGCGTGGTAGACGCATTGGACGTCGTCGCAGACGCTGACCTGAGCGAAGACGATGACTGGAGTGACGGAGAGGACGAGGAGGAGGAAGACGAAGTGCTTCGCCTCCGACCTTGCGGAAGCTTGCTCTCGGGGTGTGGCCAATAATTAAGTAGCTGTTGTTGGTTAATTGATCTATCATCATTTCTTATAGTGCAATAGTTGTTTGATAAGTGTTTTTTGGGCAGTTCAGACAAGACAAGATGGCCTAATTTTCGCCAGGGCCAGGGACTTTTCTTTGGTCTGCTTCTACGGATCCGAAGGAGGTGCCACTGGATCTTTTCTTGCACAACGGAATATGTTCGGTTCCAGTGGCTGTAGTCTCGACCAATGACGGCATCATTCGGATGAGAAACCCGAAACTCATTCAGGCAGAATTACGGTCAGTGACGGCCCATTTCCAGTTCATCACGGAGGTCCACCAGTGTCACAGAACGAGCGCTAAACAAGAGCGCGCCGCCAAATCCTTGCGACAACGGGCGGCAGAAACGCCGCGAGGTAAAAAGAAAAAAAAAAGAAAGCAAACATCCAGGGCCCCCGGGCGCGCGCTCTCCCCGCAGAAGCACGGCTTCGCAGACGATCCTCCTCACCCCACATCGGCGGCCCAGCAAGGCCGCGATTTTTCTAGAACGATGGAGGCGGGGTCAGACCGAGTGAATCATCCTCCGGCGAGGGCAGTCGAACCGTCTCGTGCCTCTCCCCAGCCTTCGCTGCGTATCGCGCCGACGAAATGACGAGAAACATCTGGAAAGTCGCGCGCAAGGTATTTAACCGAGCAGCCGAGACGAGAACAGGAGAAGACGGAAAGTTAGCGCCGGGGCGCGTAGGAATTCCGCCGTGTAGTCGGCGAAGGTTCTGCCCGTAGTGACAGAACAGGAGGAGACGGAAGTGAGCGCCAGAGTGCGTAGAGAGTCCGCCGTGTAGTCGGCGAAGTTTTAGATGCGGAGCATCTTATACTCGCGCCTTGTAGTGCGCCGTCCGCACCGCTTCTCGAACATTCGACAGCTGACGCGCGCGCATGCGCCGTCGCCCACTCTTCCACCATCTGTGCATCCCTTCCTCCTCTACACACCGCGCGCGCTTCACTCCTCCACCATCTGTGCACCCTTCCTCCTCTACACACCGCGTTCGACATCTACAATTCCCTTGATTCTCCAGTGGACGCGCATGTGGCGTCGCGCTTCGAGAACATTCATCAGCTGACAGTGCATGCGCCGTCGTGCTGTATATATACTCAAGGTCGGCGCTCGCTCGCTCAGTTGCCGCTCGTCGGTTGGTTTGTACGGCGCGTCGATGTCCAAGGTCGCGGTGAAATGAATTCCAACGAATCCACAAACACAATGATCGACGTCCCTTCGACCAGCGCCACCCTTTCGCATACGTGTGTACGTGTTCACTCATTTAACACCCCCTTCTACAACCACGTTAACTAATTTAGCCATCGACCCAAGTAAGTCGCAATTTAACACCCCATTTCACAACCACGTTAACCAATTTAGCCATCGACCCAAGTAAGTCGAACTTTAACACCCCGTTAACCAATTATATGGTCCGCATCCTCCTCAGTGTTCCCCCGAGGGAAGCTGCGGGCAATTTTTTTGGTCCGTAGGGACGGCTCGAGCTACAGGCAAGAGCGTGGGTTTACCGCTATCGAGCGAAGACGCGGGCAACAGCTGCGTGTGTGAAGCCGACGGATTTCCGGCGAAGAAGCTTGAAGCTTGGAGAGTGGCCATTTGAGGACGCGAGGTTTCCTGGAAGAGAAACTTCGAGAGCTACGGAACGACAACAACGCGTGAATGAGTGATTGAGTGAGTGATTCTCGGAAGAGTATCATTCAGACTTTTGTTCCAAGGACTTTTGACTGAATAGGTTTTCTATCTCTTTAGTCCTTAAGTGTCTTGGTTGTTCGATGCATGCGAGTGCATTGTGGTGCGTATCGTTGTCTGTATCCATTGTTTTGAGTGTGGCTGATTGTATTGTGTAGTACGTTGATTGATTGGTTTGATTGGTGACATATTGTATGTAACTAGTGTGGAGTGTGCATTTTTGTGTATTATTTTCGATCTGCCATTATTGAGAATATAATTTGTTTGTTTATCAACTCTCGGTTCTGACTTGTTCTTTGGGCCACAGCCGGCGTCCGCTGGCGCACCAATAAGGACCACTTCTAAATTGTCCACGCTTTCGTGGTGCGGTTCGGGGGGCCGATACTTCGGCTCTTGGAATTAGCCCGGCGATCGCCTCCCTAATAAACGGGACAGGTGTGACAATTAATCTGGCGTCCGCGACAGGACCTTTTGGTGCACAGTGTGTCCAAAGTAGTGAGAAAGAGCCTCGAGTTGTTGATAGTGCTATCGGAACGATTTTGTGTGTTGTTCAGTGTTCTCGTTAACGAGTGTAGGGGAGGGTTCCGATAGACTGATTTAGGCAGATACTTTTTGCACGCGGCAAGGTTTTATTTGCGAGTTACGAGACACAATGGATCTCGAAAAGTTAGTAGCTCTTGGTGAGAAGATGGGTCTTTCTGGTGCCGAACTACGGAAGTATGTAAGCCAGAAGGAGAAAGAGGCGGTGGAGAGAGATAGGTTGGCAGCTGAGAGAGCCAAGGAAGAAAAAGCAGCCGAGTTGGAGAGAGAGAGGTTGGCGGCAGAGAGGGCCAAGGAAGAAAAGGCAGCTGAGTTGGAGAGAGAAAAGTTGGCAGCCGAAAGGGCGAGAGAAGAAAGAGAGGCAAAAGAGTGACAGCTGAAGGAAGAAAGAGAGCAGCAATTGAAGTTGGAGCTGGAGAGAGAAAAGTTGGCAGCCGAAAGGGCGAGAGAAGAAAGAGAAGCGGAGATGGCTGAAAGGGAACGGCAGCGGCAGCACGAGATGGAACTCGAGCGGCTCCGTTTGCAACAGCGAAGCGAAACTCCCGTCCAAGCTAGAGTTGAAAGCAGCGAACGGGAAGATCATGGCTTCCGCTTGAACCCGAGCAAGCTGCTCGTAGCGTTTGATGAAAGGAAGGACGACCTTGACGCGTACCTTCACCGATTTGAGACGATTGCGAAGAGCCAGAATTGGCCGGAACATCAATGGGCAACTGCTTTGAGTACTTGCTTGAGTGGTGAAGCGCTCAGTGTGTACGGTAGGCTGACGCCGACCGATGCAGCCAACTATGCAAAGGTGAAAGCTGCTTTGCTGAAGCGATTTAGATTTACCGTAGAAGGTTTCCGCGACAGATTTCGGGCAGGAAAGCCAGCTGATGGTGAGACGGCTACGCAGTATGCCGCCCGATTTTGCCATTATTTCGACAGATGGATTGAACTTTCAGGGACAGCGCAGGAGTACGATGAACTTAGAAAGCTCCTAATTAGAGAACAATTTCTTACTAGTTGCCACCCAAGCCTGTCGCTTTATTTGAAAGAGAGGAAGGCTGAGTCACTTGAAGGAATGCTTGAATTGGCTGACCAATTCTTGGAAGCGCAAGGTGGCACTAATTTGGCCAAGGTCAAGAAGGATTGTCCCGATGATTCGAAGAAATTGGCTCCCGAAGAAAAGAAGCGTGCACCAGAGAGCATTCCGCAATGTTTTCTGTGCAACCGAGTGGGTCATCGCGCGAAAAACTGTCGAACGATCTTTACGAGCCCAACGGCAGTAAAATGTTTTAAGTGTGGTCAGACTGGGCACAAAGCAGACGCTTGTCGGAACGGAGTGAGTCAAACTCACCAGGTATCCTGTGTGCAAGCAGCACCGAAATCCGATAATAATGCCGTCACCGACGGATTCGTAGAATTGAAAAATGGGGAGAGAATTCCTATTGTGGGTGCTGTAATGTCAAAACAGCCAACCGGTGTTACGAAAGGAATGCCAACGCTGCCTGGAAAAGTTGCGGGCAAAAAGATTACGGTGTTAAGAGATACCGGCAGTTCCACTGTTATCGTGCGGAGAAATTTGGTACGGGAAAGTGAGTTGACAGGCAGAACGAAACCGGTTTGCCTAATTGACCGTACGGTCCGGATGCTTCCCGAAGCAGAAATTGAGGTTGAAACCCCATACTTCAGCGGGACGGTTACTGCGTTATGCATGACGACCCCCCTGTATGACCTTGTCATCGGAAACATCGACGGGGCGCGAGGGCCAAGTGATCCAGAATGTTTGGGAGAAGACCCGAAGATAGAGCCCTCGCCAACACAGCGGCCGCGAGATACAATGAAGGAACATCCCGTGACGGATCTCGCTAGAGCCCAAGGTGAAGCTGCGGCGCAAGAGACAGCGAAGGAGAAGACGATCGTGTCGAATAAGTTCACGGGCCGAGCAACCGGACTTACGTCGGCACGACCTCAACCGACAGACAGTGTAAAGGAGACGGAGTTGGCCAGCCGGGCAAGATGTAGAGGCATCATCAAGCGGGTAAATAAACAGACAGGACCCGTCGAATGTAATGACGCACTAACGGTGTCGGAAGAGACAACGATGGCTGAGACGACGCCTCAGATATCGTCGTTGGAAAGGGCTCGCCGAAAAAGAACGTGGAAGCACAAGAAGAGATCGAGCGAGCACCGCAAAAAGGGGCGCAAGCGCAGCTCAAAATACACAGGATAAGTGCTGAGGTCAGAGCAGAATGTGTTTGGCAGTGTTGAGTGCCATATGTTGTGTTAACGTTGTGTTATCCTGTGTCACAAGTGTCAAAGTGTTGTGCTGTGATGTGATGTATAGTATTGGACCATTGTTGTAATGAGAGAACTTTGTACATTTGTATCATTGGGAATGTGTGGTGCAGTGTTGTACTCATGTGCTTGTGGTTGTGTTTTCGCGTGTGGTGTAATTGAATTACAATGTACAATTGTATTAAGTGATCTATTGTGAATGTGAAGTGTTATGAGCGACTGATGGTGTTACAGTCTGTGAGAATGTGTGGTGACTGTTCGCGCTCGTTTGTGTGGTTTTGAATATTATGAGATAATATTCTTAAAGTGGGGGGCAGTGTCACAGAACGAGCACTAAACAAGAGCGCGCCGCCAAATCCTTGCGACAACGGGCGGCAGAAACGCCGCGAGGTAAAAAGAAAAAAAAGAGAAAGCAAACATCCAGGGCCCCCGGGCGCGCGCTCTCCCCGCAGAAGCACGGCTTCGCAGACGATCCTCCTCACCCCACATCGGCGGCCCAGCAAGGCCGCGATTTTTCTAGAACGAAGGAGGGGGGGTCAGACCGAGTGAATCATCCTCCGGAGAGGGCAGTCGAACCGTCTCGTGCCTCTCCCCAGCCTTCGCTGCGTATCGCGCCGACGAAATGACGAGAAACATCTGGAAAGTCGCGCGCAAGGTATTTAACCGAGCAGCCGAGACGAGAACAGGAGAAGACGGAAAGTTAGCGCCGGGGCGCGTAGGAATTCCGCCGTGTAGTCGGCGAAGGTTCTGCCCGTAGTGACAGAACAGGAGGAGACGGAAGTGAGCGCCAGAGTGCGTAGAGAGTCCGCCGTGTAGTCGGCGAAGTTTTTGGTCCGTAGGGACGGCTCGAGCTACAGGCAAGAGCGTGGGTTTACCGCTATCGAGCGAAAACGCGGGCAACAGCTGCGTGTGTGAAGCCGACGAATTTCCGGCGAAGAAGCTTGAAGCTTGGAGAGTGGCCATTTGAGGACGCGAGGTTTCCTGGAAGAGAAACTTCGAGAGCTACGGAACGACAACAACGCGTGAGTGAGTGATTGAGTGAGTGATTCTCGGAAGAGTATCATTCAGACTTTTGTTCCAAGGACTTTGGACTGAATAGGTTTTCTATCTCTTTAGTCCTTAAGTGTCTTGGTTGTTCGATGCATGCGACTGCATTGTAGTGCGTATCGTTGTCTGTATCCGTTGTTTTGAGTGTGGCTGATTGTATTGTGTAGTACGTTGATTGATTGGTTTGATTGGTGACATATTGTATGTAACTAGTGTGGAGTGTGCATTTTTGTGTATTATTTTCGATCTGCCATTATTGAGAATATAATTTGTTTGTTTATCAACTCTCGGTTCTGACTTGTTCTTTGGGCCACAGCCGGCGTCCGCTGGCGCACCAATAAGGACCACTTCTAAATTGTCCACGCTTTCGTGGTGCGGTTCGGGGGGCCGATACTTCGGCTCTTGGAATTAGCCCGGCGATCGCCTCCCTAATAAACGGGACAGGTGTGACAACCAGTTCGGCAGAGGAGGCATACTGTGCTTTTCGCCAGACCAGTCTTGTGTCCTAGATCTACTGAAGTGCTCGATGTTTGCATCCCAGCCGGTGAGCGCGCTCATACCTTCACATTTCGCAAGTACCCGAGGTCTAGTGCGTGGCGTCAATGCCAACATGCCACCCTCCGAAGTACTAGAGCTGTTTTTGCCAGCAGGTGCTATTTCAGTCTATCGGTGTGGACGGGTGGTTGATAAGAACAAAATACCTACTGAGTCTGTATTTGTGACCTTTGCGGGATCAGTCCAACCATCAGAAATTAAGGCTTGGCCTTTAATTTACAAAGTAGAGCCGCTCTCTCCTCGTCCGCTCCAATGCACAAAGTGTTGGCGTTATGGTCACACAATGAAAGGTTGTAGGTCAGCGGTCAGGTGTAAGGTATGCGGGGAAGGAGACAATTCTAGCGACTGTCAGAGTGACAAAGAAAAGTGTTGCCTATGTAACGAAGCTCATGCGGCCGAAAGCTCTAGTTGATCGGCAAAGGTACGTGAGCTGCAAATTCTAGCGATAGTAGAACAAAGACGGTGTTCACGTAAGGAAGCAGCACTTGAAATACAAGCACGAACACAAGGCTACGCCGATGTTACAGCTCGTAATATGCCAACAATGGAAGCTCTCTCTGTCCCTATTGCGGAAGCGATTGAGAAGGCAGTAGAGAAGGCAATGGAGCGCATCGCTGGGAACCTTTGGGAGTCCTTGGCCCAGATTCTATCGCACCAGATGGCTCAAATATTTGTTGGGTACAGCGGAAAACAACCTCAGTGCACCACGTAACATTAGTGACTCGGAGTTTGCAAAGGAGTACGATACGCCACAGCAAGCTACGGAAGCTCTTCACATTCGTGACTCCCCTGAAATTTCAAAGGAGTATGGCTCCGATACGCCACAGCAACCTACGGTAGCTGCAGATTCAGTAGAGGAAGGTAGCGTATCTCAATGCGAGCTTACCAGGAAAGTGGAGGACTCAGACAAAATGGAGATGGATCCCCGATCACTGAAGCGCTCGAGATCCCCTTTATATAAAAAAGGCATTGTACCTGTCAATTCAAAAACCAAAAAGTACCAGAAGAACACCCTATCTGAAGCTAATTTTCTTAAAGAAAATATTCTAAACAAGGCCATCGCTGAGGCTATTTTAGAGAAACAATAGGGTAAATTAAAATCATTCATTGGAATTCCCGATCGATTCACTCTCCAAACTGATCTTATATATTTGGCATCAAAATTTTCTCCAAATATTATTGCACTACAAGAAACTTGGCTTTCAATGGATAAGCCTTTTCAATTAAATAGATTCAGATCTTTCCGTCTAGACCGTACATCGAAAGGTGGAGGTTTGGCATTTTTTATTAATAATAGAATAAGTCTCAAAGCAAAAATTGCGTATAAGCTCATGTCACCTGACAGTGAAACTCTCGCCTTAGAAATAACCTTACCAGGCTGCATGCCTTTTTTGGTGGTGAATGCATACTTTCCTAAAGATGTAATAGATACTCGATGTTTAGACGCTGCAGTGACTTCTAGTTATCAAAATAAAATTCTAATCGGCGATTTCAATTCTCATCATACGTGCTGGGGTTTCCGAAGTGATCAATACGGTAAGAGATTGTGGGAGTGAACAGCGGATAATAACTTGTGTTGTCTGAGTTCAAGGACACCCACATGCATTAGCTATAGGTCTCGTTCAGCCTTAGATTTAAGCTTTGTGAGTTCATCACTCACTAGTTTTTCGTGGAGTGCGTGTGATTGTGCAACCAACAGCGATCTTTGCCTATATTATTCGAGATTGCTTGCCAAGTTATAATGTCAGGCTCTCAGAATCGAGTGTTTATTAATTACACCAAATTTAGCAAAGATTCGGAATCTGCTTTAGCAACTCATTCTGAAGAGCAAGAAGATACCAAAGCCATGAGACTAAGTGCACTGATCAAAAGAACATATAAAAATGCAGAATTCGTTGTGGAATCCGCAAAGAGCTCAACCCATAGTCCGTGGTGGAACTCGGACTGTGCCTGGGATTTCCGACGAAGAAAGGCAGCTTGGAAAAAACTTATGTATAACCAGTGCCCCCGAAACTAGTATGATTACAAGTATCACGCTGCAAGTTATAAACGCACAGCCTCTTTAGCTAAGGAACAATATGATAGAAAACATTACGATCACCTTTCAAAAGCTTGTAACAAAAAGGCGCTGTTCAGGTTCATGAGATCACGTAAAATGATGCCATCTCCAAATAATGTAGGGTTTGAGATTATGTCCTTGGAAGAAACAAAGAAATCCTTAGAAACAATGGCTAAAGGCCTGGAGTGTATATTTACATCAACTAAGCCTTACGATCCACAAAAAGCAGCGTTAACGATTGAAGTTACTGAAGTTACAGAGGAAGAGTTAGCACAAGTGATACAAGGTTTGCCCTCGTCAGCTCCTGGTCCGGATGGAATCACAACTGCTATGATAAAAATATTATTCAAATTATCACTATGTGACCTACTAAACACTGTAAATTATTCGTTAAAGTATGCCTGGATTCCGTATGAGTGGAAATTAGCTAAAATAGTGCCGATACAAAAAAGACAAAGATTTGGATATGTCATAGAAATTATTCGACCCATTTCTCTTACAGCTAATATGGTGAAGCTCATCGAAAGAGTGCTCAATAAAAGAAAATATGGATGGAGGAAAATTCGATATTAAATCCAAATCAAATTGGCTTCACAACAGATTGCTCAATCTGGTGTGCACACGCAGATTTAGAAAGCCGCATTCAGCTTGCTCGCAAAAAAAGACAACATGCGGCACTAGTGACATTGGATATAGCTAAGGCATACGATAGTGTAGAAAATTCAGTTTTGTTGGACATATTAGAGAGCCACAATCTCCCAAAATATATATTGGCGTGGGCGAGAGAATTTTTGAAAGGAAGAGAGTTCTATAATTTTAAGGATGGTTGCACATCGTCAAAGTGCAAAGAAACACGCGGTGTCCCCCAAGGCGCTGTATTATCGCCAGTTCTATTTAACATCTTAATGAGCACTATACGGCATTGCCAGGACGTGAAGGTCTTTGTATATGCTGATGATATTGCATTTTTCACGGCACATAGTGACATATATTCTTTATATCAAAAGCTAGAGAGATTTGTGAATATGCTGGAGAGATGGCTAGATGCAGTGTGGATGACCTTAAATGTAAATAAGAGTGCAGTAGTGATATTTCCGTTATCTCATCCCATCTCAATTTCAATATGTTATAAACAAGAGCCCATTCCGCAGGTGAAATCTCTTAAATATTTAGGAGCAATTTATAATGCCAACCTAAACTGGACTCCCCACATAGAAAGCATGGCATCTAAAGCACAATGCGCCTTAGGAATTCTTCGTAGACTGAGCAGCCGCCGATATGGTCTACGCAGAAGCACAATGCTGATGATATATAAAATGTATAAGCGACTAATACTAGAATTTGAGTGCGTATTGTTCTCAGGTGGCCCTCCTTATAAAATAAAGCCTCTGGTTATGCTGGAACGAGAAGCCTTGAGATTGTGTCTAGGACTTCCTAGGTTTGTAACAAACAATGTTTTGTATCAGGAAGTACGATTACCTACATTGCCTTGCCGTTTTCGTATCCTAACGGTTCAGACGTTTCTGAAATTTTATAGCTGTGTGCCAAGACGATCTGAATATGATTTTATAAATGACCCAGACAGCTTTTTTCTTGCCCATTGGCCACGGTTTCGAACATCTCAAATAGCTTTTGTCCAGAAACAACTAGATAGGTTAAATGTAAAAATTCGACATGTGATTGCGGCGCAGGTTACAAATCAAATTCCTAAGATGGAATTCGATTATATTGATACAAAACAGCCGCTAAACACGGCTGCATGAAAGAGGAGGACGAAGTGAGTTTTCGATGGATGCTGGTCTGGCACCATCTTGCTCGTCGAGTTCTGTGCGCTGTAAATAGATCATTAAACAAGTTACTCGTAACATTATTGGTGGAGGTGGACGACCCCCGTACCTCAATGGAGACGCGCAGCGGTCGCACCATCGGCGACCTTTCGACTGCTTCGACTGCTTCGACTGCTGGTACTTCCTCTACGTCGCCCTCATCAGTCCAAGCCACCACCTACGTCACACTCCCGCACCTTCGGGATTCCGGCACTTTCTCCGGTGATGGTACGATCGATCTTGACACTTGGCTGAAGCGGTACGAGCGCGTCAGTGCTACTCACCGCTGGGATCCCACGCTCATGCTCGCCAACGTGCTTTTCTATCTGGACGGCACTCCCCGAACATGGTTTAAAAGCCACGAAGCCGACATAACGAGCTGGGATCTCTTCAAAGAAAAGATACGTGACCTGTTTGGCGATTCATCTGGTCGTCAGCTTGCTGCGAAGAAGACTCTTGCCACACGGGCCCAGTCTTTTACCGAATCGTACGTCTCCTACATTCTTGACGTCTTGGCCCTTCGTTCCAAGGCCGACCAGTCCATGTCGGAAGACAAAAAAGGTTAACCACGTCTTGAAAGGCATGGCTGACGATGCTTTCAACCTGCTGGTTTTTAACAGCGTCTCGAGCATCGACACAATCTTTAAAGAATGCCGACGTCTCGAACAAGCTAAAGCACGCCGCGTAGCCTAAAGCATCGTGCGCCTTCCGAACACAACGGCCACTTTTTCGTGTGACGACGCCTTTCACCAGGCCCCTCGATGTGACAACCTTACACGCATCATTCGTCGAGATGTCGAGGCAGCACAACCGGTAGCCACGCCATTACCAACGCCTGCGCCTTCCCCGACCACGATCTCTTTAATACAAGCGGTCGTTCGTCAAGAGCTATCGAATGTCGGCCTACATCCTCTTCCTACCGTATACTCTGCTGAGCCTTCTTATCGTACCCCTTCTGCGCCTCGCATACAACGCAATTCGTCCGAATGGCGTACTCTTGATGACAGGCCCATATGTTTTAACTGTCGACGCGTTGGTCATATCGCTCGTCACTGCCGCAGCCGCTGGGCTCCACCGTCCCATGCACCTCAGTATCACGCCACTTCTGCTCGCCAGTCGTCCCCATCACTTTCTACATCAACGCCGACCACATTTTCTGCTCCTACAGCACCTCTGAGCAGACCTAGCTACGACCGGTCACCGTCCCCTGCTCGTCGTCAGTCCCGTCGCCCCCACAACGCCGTGCTGCCTCCTCGACCTATTCGCAGCATCTCCGACCGGAAATCTAGGCCGTGCAGCTTCTGGAGGTGGAGCTGCGTTGACGACCTTTGTAGGAAATCCTCGATTAACATTAACAACAAACCGGAACCTTTTGGACGTTACTGTCGACAATGTTCGTGTCAGTGCGTTGATAGATACTGGCGCGCATGTGTCCATTATGAGTGCTGACCTTCGCCGCCGACTTAGAAAAGTTGTCACGCCCGCCCTCAACCGAGCTGTACGAGTCGCCGATGGAGGAACTGACGCAATTCTTGGCATGTGCTCTGCGCGAGTGTCTATTGGGGAGAGAAGCACTGTCGTTCTTTTCGCCGTTATCGAACATTGCCCTCATGAACTCATTCTCGGTATGGATTTTCTAGCCACGCACTCTGCCCTCATAGACTGTTCAGCTGGCTCTCTCCATCTCGATTTACCCCTCTTTTCCGACCCGCCTAGCCCACCGCAAACCAGCCTCTGCTGCATTGATTTCACGCGCCTCCCTCCTAACTCTGTCACACATGTCGACTTATCCTCCACGCCACCAGTACCTGATCGTGATTACATGGTGGCCCCGATTCCTGCCGTGATGCTTACGCATGGCGTTGCTGTGCCGCATATGATTCTGACGATTAAGAGAAACTGAACCTTCCTTCCACTGGTCAATTTTTCACTCACCACCCAAGTTCTGCCACAGGGTATCTCCCTGGCCAAAATTACTGCTCTCCAAGGTGACCATGTCGAGCCCTTCAGAGTGGACGATTGCTGCAGCTCAGTCAGTGGTTCCACTCCATCACGTTATTGGAGCGCTGACATCGAGCGAATGGTGTCATGGGAACTCACGTCTGAGCAAGCTGTAGCGCTTTGCCACGTTCTTGAGGGCTATCGTAGCATTTTCGACTTTGCCAGCAACTCTTTAGGCCAAACGACCATTGTCACCCATCACATAAATACTGGCCATGCAACCCCCATTCACCGACGCCCCTACCGTGTGTCTGCGTCGGAGCGTGCAATATTACAACATGAAGTCAGCAAAATGCTTGCGAAAAACATTATCGAGCCTTCATGCAGCCCCTGGGCTTCTCCAGTCGTCCTTGTTAAAAAGAAAGATGGAACATGGCGCTTTTGTGTCGATTACCGTCACCCTAACAAAATTACCAAAAAAGACGTTTATCCTTTACCTCGCATCGATGACCCCTCGACTGCCTGTACGGTGCCACTTATTTTTCAACTATTGACCTTCGGTCAGGGTACTGGCAGATAGCCGTCGACGAGATGGACCACGAGAAGACCACATTCATCACTCCTGATGGTCTTTATCAGTTTAAGGTGATGCCCTTTGGACTCTGCAATGCACCAGCCACATTTTAAAGAATAATGGACTCATTGCTCCAAGGGTTGAAATGGTCCACCTGCTTGTGTTACCTTGACGATGTTATTGTCTTTTCGCCCACATTCGACTCGCATCTTGATCGTTTGTCAGCTATTCTGGACGTTTTTCGTTGAGCCGGACACCAGCTTAACGCCTCCAAGTGCCGCTTTGCTCGTCGTCAAATTTCCGTGCTCGGTTACCTTGTCGATGTCCAAGGCGTGCGTCCAGACTCAGAAAAAATTTGCGCAGTCACGAACTTTCCCGTTCCGAAGACCGCAAAGGATGTCCTCAGTTTTGTGGGGTTGTGCTCATATTTCAGACGCTTTGTTAAGGACTTTGCGACCATTGCACGCCCACTCACAGACCTCTTGAAGAAAGACGCCTCGTTTACCTGGGGCCATGACCAAGCGTCATCGTTTTCGCAACTTACGACACTGCTTACAACGCCACCAATCTTGGCTCACTTCGATCCATTAGCCCCAACCAAGGTTCACACGGACGCCAGTGGACACGGCATAGGAGCGGTGCTATTGCAGCAACAACGCGGACACGACCGTGTTATAGCCTACGCAAGTCGACTGCTATCTCCAGCCGAGCGCAACTATTCCATCACGGAGCGCGAGTGCCTCGCCCTTGTATGGGCAGTCGTCAAGTTTCGCCCATACCTGTACGGGCGCTCATTCCGTGTTGTCACGGATTATCACGCGCTCTGCTGGCTAGCCTCCATGAAGGACCCCATGGGACGTCTCGCTCGCTGGGCTCTACGCCTTCAAGAGAACACGTTCTCTGTAATGTACAAAACAGGACGATTACATCAGGATGCGGATTGTTTATCCCGCTGCCCTGTTGACGAAGCAACCGATGCTGACGCTATCACGGACGTTTTTTCCATGTCGCAGCTGTTAAACATTGGCGAAGAACAACGTCGGTATGCTTCTTTACGAGCCATCATTGGCAAACTGGAGTCAACGCCTCGCGACCCGTCCCTACGAATGTTTTTGGTGAAAGACGGAATCCTATATCGCCGTAACCTTGATTCCCTCGGATCAGACTTACTTCCTGTCATCCCAGCGCACCTACGTTCCACTGTCCTGCATCAACTTCATGACGCTCCCACGACGGGCCATTTGGGCGTTTCTCGCACATACGATCGGGTACGACGTCGGTTTTTTTGACCTGGACTTGCCAGCTCTGTTCGACGTTATGTCGCCGCTTGTGAGCCCTGTCAGCGTCGCAAAACGCCGTCTGTCCTCCCAGCCGGCTACCTTCAGCCGATCGACGTTCCCAACGAGCCTATCTTTCGAGTTGGTCTCGACCTGTTGGGCCCTTTTCCACTCTCCACAGCCGGAAATAAATAGATTGTTGTTGCCACGGACTACGCGACGCGGTACGCAATAACACGAGCACTCCCGACCAGCTGCGCTAGCGACGTTGCGGACTTTCTGCTGTACGACATAATATTAGTGCACGGTGCTCCCCGTCAACTTCTCACCGATCGTGGCCGCACGTTCTTATCAGCTGTCGTTCATGAAATCCTGAGGTCTTGCCATACCAAGCACAAATTTACTACTTCGTACCATCCCCAGTCAAATGGCCTCACGGAGCGCCTTAACAAGACCCTAACCGATATCCTTGCCAAATACATTGCGCCAGACCACCATGATTGGGACATTTGTTTGCCGTATGTGACGTTCGCCTACAATTCATCTCGTCACAGCACTGCCGGCTATTCGCCCTTCTATCTACTATATGGCCGGGACCCAACTCTACCCTTAGACACTTTACTACCTGCGGCCACTGAATATGCTGGAGAAGCCATTCTCGCGCCGACCACGCGCGCCAAGTCGCCCGTAACCGTCTACAGGCTTCACAGGCGCGCCAACAACAGCTCTACAATTCTCACCATAGGGACGTGCACCTTTCTCCGGGTTCTCTCGTGCTCCTCTGGTCACCTACTCGGCGTGTGTGACTGTCTGAAAAACTGTTGTCGCCATACACTGGACCATTCCGTATCGTTCGCCACGTGACAGACGTCACGTACGAGATTGTTCCAGCCGATCCAACAAAGTCATCGTCAGCTCCGCGCGACACCGTTCAGGTGACTCGGCTAAAGCCCTATTACCCCCCTTCGACATCATCTGCGTAAATTTAGCACCGGGACGGTGCTTCTACCGCCGGGGTTTATGATACAAAACAGCCGCTAAACACGGCTGCATGAAAGAGGAGGACGAAGTGAGTTTTCGTTGGATGCTGGTCTGGCGCCATCTTGCTCGTCGAGTTCTGTGCGCTGTAAATAGATCATTAAAAAAGTTACTCGTAACAATATTTTTCCCTCTAATCCCAATTTACAATCCTATAGGGTCTTAAATAGCCGACTGCAGGATTATCTTGCACACGCAGAAACGAATAATATTATAGTCACAGATGATTCAGTAATGGATGAAAAGACAGGTGTAGGTATATACTACCATTCGCTTGACTAGACTTCTTCATTAAGATTACCAAATTTCACCCCAGTATTTGAAGCTGAACTGTTGGCAATAGTTCTAGCGCTGCGAAAGCTACCTTTGAATGCCGCTAACGCGATCATAATCATGGATTCCCTGTCAGTATGTACGTCGATTACGGCGTCAACAAAATCGATGGCCTTAAAGACGCTCCTTATGCTAGTTCTTCCTAAGCTGCAGCTACTCAAATTAGTATGGGCACCCGGCATTGCGGCTTAGAAGTAAATGAAATCGCCGACTCTCTAGCACGAGCAGCAATGGAAGGGCCAGTAGTATCAGTCCTTCCCGAAGTGGCCACTATAACTGCGACAAGATACAGAAAACTTGCGCTTAGTGCAGACGCTATGGAAGCAATACTGTCAACACCAGAATTTACTCACTTAAGATTTCCATGGAAAGTTCAATGGTGTCCTACAAGACAGTTGGGAACCATAATAACCACATTTCCATGTCGTCTCCACCCGTTAAATTTCTATTCACATAGGGCTGGTCTGGCGATATCACCACCATGCAACTTTTGTTCAGAATTGGAAACAATAGAGCACTATTTTTTATCATGTCGCCGATACAAATTGCTCAGGAAAACATTCTTAGTCCTCCCATTCGCTAGTCTGGGGCTGAATTTCGCTATAGAAAACATACTTTCCTTCGGTGCTTACGATCTGGGCTTCAGCCACGAGAACGTTTTCTATGCAGTTTGCAAATACCTTAATGAAAGTAAAAGAATTAAGCTTTTAATTGCGTGATTATTAATCGTGTAAAATATTCCTACATACATAAGAGCATTGTTTAACCATGCTGATTCCTATTCAAGGTAATGAATAATTGTCTTATCTGAAGAAGTGACAAACAACTATTGCACTCCTTTCATTCTGCCTAGGGTGTGTTTTCTTTTTTCTTTTTTTTCTGGTAGGTGGATTTGATATTGAAAAAAAAATCTTAAGTCATTGATTCTTGGTTCATCCCCCTGAGTGGGTACGAACCATGGCTGTGGAATCATCATCATCATCATCATTAACTTCAAGCCGCTCCACTACCGGGTCAGCCTCATCATCGGCACCTTGGCCATCGGAGTCTCATGCGTCGTCGCGATATGCGCTGTGGTGATTGTTGAACGCGTATTCGGGGCCACTCCTCTGCAGTTTTGCCTGGCGCTCCGGTACATGCTTCTTCGCGGTCCCCGGCATTGGGGTTAGGTTGACGGTGCGCAAATGAATGTTTCTCCGTTGTTCGAACGTTTCCTTTTCCATCGACCCCAACGCAACGCTCACGATCCGTAAGTGTTGAAATTTAACGTGGAACGAAGGGGAGCTAAACAAGTGGAGCACAAACAAAACATACTGGAGCGGAGTTACAAAGATTTGTCTCTTGCTGTTACTGCAATCTCTTCTCTGTCGTCCCGACGAAAGGGCTGGAAACTAAGCTGGGAGGGATAGAACGGGCAAAGAAAATGTGTCACGCATGCCTCGTTGTCGTGAGCACTTTTTTTCTCCCCTCCCCTCTCAAATGTGTGACTTTTCCGCTTTTCGAGCTTTTTAGTTTAATCGCACGCGCACGCGTGTACAAGTCGCGGCCTCCCGCAGCGATCCCTATAACAACAGAGCACGCCATGTTAGAATGAGCCCATGACTGATACAAAGGCTGTGACGAGTGATTTTCGAGTCTCTTCGGTCATTTGTCGAGAGCAGAGAAAGCAATATTTGGCTGACTTTGAGAATATATGTTGAGCATGCTGCGCCATAATACTCGGCTCGTGTGTCCTCCGGAGCCTCGACTGCCGATCGGCAGCGTTTCCTGACCGTGGTCAAAACGTGTTGCAGGGCCCCTTTGCCCTGCAAACGATAATGACGTGCACTAGCGATCAGACCACGATCTAAACGTCACATCTTGTGCCATGCTAGTAGCCGAGTGTGTATAGTGTTAAGTTGATAACCAAAAGGTTGGAAGTTCGCAAGACTTGGCTGGGATTGCTGGAAGATCAGGAAGTCTTCCAGACATCTTACTGCGAAAACTCAGGCGTACGTGCTATCACATAATTTGTCAAACTGGACAGAAGTAATGCGCAGAACAACATTGCGGGCGGTCCTTATAGACCATAATATTGTGGTGGGCCTTTTATTTTCATAAACAAAGTTTTTTAGAGGGGGCACACACTAGAATCATATGGGACGGTTAGACCCGGGGGTCCTATGCCACCAAGTTCCATACCGCTACGTAGAGTGCCCCGCCCCCTCCATCCCCTGCCCCATGAGTGATTTCAGCATCGTACTGCCGTTGCACCAGTATGAAGCCCACTCGTACCTACTTTAAACCGGTGTGCAGGGTGAGTTCAGTACCACACAAAGAATCGAGCCAAGTCGGGGCACACGATCACTCTACCTATAGAATACAGTGGCCTCCAGCCGGCACAGAGAATCGAACCCTGCACCTCCCTTATTAGAAGCAGATGCTCAGCCAGGAGATTCCTCGCTCGAATTCCAGCAGGCTCACTTCCTTTTTTTTTTACTAAGGGATAAATTATTGTTTGGTCCCTGGGAGTCAATCTTGCAAGTCCAGTTATATGGTGCAATTTATGGTGCGCTTGGCGGTGGGTAGGAGGTGTGTCGTCTGTGTTGCTCGGGTGGATGTGTGAGTGTTTGCGTGTGTGTGAGAGTCAAGCTTGCGCTAAATATATTACAATATGCTCAATAACCATCTAGCCGAACAACAAGTTTTATTGAGGAGGTTCCTTGTTCAAATCCCCAACACACTTATTTACCTTTTCTTCTTCTTTCTTATTTGCTCAGCGAGAAAGTAAGCATTGTTTGCTCCCTCGGAATCAGGATCGCAAGTTTGGTCTTGTGGCTACAGATCAGAAGGTTCCACGTTCGAATTCCACCAAGCTCATTTCTCTTTTTACTCAGCAAGAAAGTAAGCATTATTGGTTTTGGGAGTCAACCTTAACATGTCCAGTAATGTGGCGCAATGTTTATCGTGGTAGGCTATGAATTAGGAGGTTCCACGTTCGAATCCCTGCAGGTTCGTTCTCTTTTCTTTTTCTTTTTTTACTCAGCGAGGAAGTAAGCATTGTTTGATCTCTGGGATTCGAGCTTGCAAGTCCGGTAATGAGGCGGAATGACTAGTGCAGTTAGCTTCGGATCAGAAAGTTTCATGTTCGAATTCTCGGAAACTCATAGGTCTTTTTTGTTTTTACTCGGCGAGAAAGTAAGCATTATTTGGTGCCTGGGACTCAACCCTGGAAGCACAGTCCTGTGGCACAATGGATAGTGCTGTTGGCTCTGGCTCAGGAGGACCCATGTTCAAATCCCAGCAAGCTTCGTGCCTTTTTTATTATTTTTTACTCAACTTGGAGGTCTGCGTTGAGGCATTTATCACCTCTGAAAAGGTCCGACTGCTGCCTGACGTCACAGCTCACGACCATCACACCGACAAGACATCACGTCAAAAGGTCCTGATGAGTTACAAAAACTTCCCCTGACTAGCTTGCTTCGACGCGATACAAGTCGACAAGCACTAAAAAAAGTTGAGCCCTTATCGCCCCTGATAGGGCTCAACTTTTGTCTGACGTCACAGGTTGCAACGAATGAGCGATCATACGCAAAGATTGCCCTCCCAGTTGCTATACTTCACCTGATGGGTTTGCTTCGCCGCAATACATGTTCAAAACCAGCCGAAAAAGTGGAGGCCTCTATCACCGCTGATAAGGCCCAGCTTTTGTCTGACGCCACAGGTTGCAACGATAGAGCGATCATATGAAAAAATTGCCCTCCAAGCTGCTATACTTCACCTCATGGGTTTGCTTCGCCGCAATACATGTTCAAAACCAGCCTAAGAAGTGGAGGCCTCTATCACCGCTGATAAGGCCCAACTTTAGTCTGACGTAGCAGGTTGCAACGATAGAGCGATCATATAAAAAATTGCCCTCCCAGCTGCTATACTTCACCTGACGTGCTTGCTTCACCACAATACATGTCCAAAAGCACTCGCAATAGTTGAGCCCTTATCGTCCCTGATAAAGCAAAACTTTTTCCTGACGTCACCGCCTGCACCCATCATGTGAAAAAATCGCCCCCCGAGCTACTATGGATCTCCTAATATGCTTGCTTCACCACAATATGCTTGCTCCACCACAAGTGCGATAAGTAGAAGACTGGCGGCCAGAAATCTGGGACTGATGCGGAAGGGGTGTCAACTGATAGCGTAGTAGCGCAGCAACTCCACTCACCTGAACTTAAGATTGATGCACTCCTAGCTTTGCCAAGCAAGCTCCAATCAATGGAAACAGCTGTGCATCTTCTGTCGAACAAGTTTGATGAATTCAGTGAACGACTGCTCACCCAAGAAACAGCTACGGAAGACTTGTGGAAGAGAGTCGATAAGCGAGAGAAAAGCAAGGTAGTTAAAGATGTGGCTTTGATGGCAGAAGATTTAGACGAGCTAGAATATCGTTGCTGACGTATGAACCTAGAAATACGTGGCATTAAAAAAACTGAGGGTGAGTATCTTGAGGCAAAAGTGAATGAAATTGCGAAACAAATATCACTTCCCTCCCTGACCCGCAGTGATCTTGAAACCCTTCATCGGCTACCCGCTAAGCCAGGCAAGACTCGTGGCATTATTGTGCTCTTCATGAATCGGGAAACAAGGGACAACTAGCTCTCAAAGCGGCGACACCTCAAAAGCGACAACAGTAACACATACATTTGTGAGAGCATGACTCGACAGGCGCAAGAGGTGGGACGTTAAACCCCACAAATCAATCAATCAATCAACAGGCGCAAGAACTGCTCACTATGACCAAAGAATGGGCTAGAAAAACGGGTTTTGCATTCGTGTGGCATGCCAACGGTAAGGTGCGAGTGAGGCGAGCAAACGGCGAAAGAGGTCATTCGGGGAAGCGAGGACATGATACGTTTATCGTTGAGAGCGGTAACAGTTGTGTACTTCTCGGGTGATCCAGTCCCAAGATGTCGTACTCACCATCCGAATTCCTGCGCGATCTTCCAACCTCAAGAAGCGGCTCTGCGCTCTTAGTTTTTACTTTAAATGCCAGAAGTTTAAGAAAGAATTTTGATGAGATAGGCATGTTGTCGGAAACTAATTATCCATTTTATAAAATTTGCTTTACTGAGACATGGCTGTCATCAGATGAAGATTGTATTTTTATTGATGGTTATGAGTGCATTTCTGCATACCGATTACGAAAGCGTGGTGGTGGTGTCTGTGTGTATGTCCGTGCAAACCTCCCATTTAGAATTGTTGTCGAGTTTAAGGTCGTAGGTGATATCTATGAGTGTATAATGTTAGAATGTTCCAATGTGTTATTTTCTGTGATTTATCGCCATCCTACTGATTCAATAGAAAGCTTTTTGAAATTCATTGAGAAATTACTGGGGAGATCTCTAGATTTTCGCTCACAGACTGTCTTGGTAGGTGACTTTAACATCAATGTGCCACTAGATAACCCCAGCTACGTACGCCTAAATGAACTAATCAGAGCATATGGTTGTATGAATGTAATTAGCACCCCAACAAGAATAACCGCCACATCGGAAACAACGTTAGACCTATGTATTACAAGTTTCGATACTACTGATGTCAAAGCAGGCGCAATCGCTACCGACATTAGCGACCATTTTCCAACATACTGCTTCCTACCAGGCAATCGTGTAATCAAAAATAAGGATGAAATGCTCTTTAGGAGTTATTCTAGCCACAACATTAAACTTTTTGAGACCCTTATCTCTGGAATTGACTAGAGCACGGTTATAGAAGAAAGAGATCCTAATAAATCATACAACATAATTTTAAAACACTTGACATCTTTATATGACGCGTGCTTCCCACTTAAGCCCTGAAAAAAACACAGAAAATGCAGAAAACCATGGGTGACAGTGGAACTATACCACAGAATTAAAGTCAAAAACAACCTTTTTCAAGTTTTCCTATCTTCCGAAGACGAAAACAATTTACGTAATTTCAAAAACATTTCGTAATATACTGAACAAAGGTTTGAAGATAGCCAAGACGGAATACTACATTAGTAAATTCACCACTTATCCAGGAGACGCGCGCCTGCTATGGGACACAATAAATCAGCTCATTAACAAAAAGGAGATATCCAGAAGAATAAAATTTGAAAAACTGGGCATGAGTAAATTAGAAATCGCTGACACCTTTAACAAATACTTTTTAACAGTTGGTGAGTTTACAACAGACAGCACGGAAACGTGTTGCGAGAACTATATAGCATCAAATTACCCGTCAAGTGTATTCCTGTTTCCTACTAAATAACAAGAAGTGGAAAAGCTAATCACGTCATTAAAGGATAACTGTGCTTGCGGCCCAGATGACATTGAGCCAAAGCCTTTAAAGGCTACAAGTCACATTATCGCTACACCAGTAACGCACATTTATAACTTGATGCTATCTTCAGGTATTTTTCCCGATCAAATGAAAGTTGCGAAAGTAACTGCCATCCATAAAGGTGGGTCATTTGATGCGCTTAACAATTACAGACCTATATCTGTACTCTCTGTGTTCACGAAAATGGCTGAACGAGTGACTTATAAGAGGACTTATTTATATATATAAGAGGATTATATATAAGAGGCTTTCTAAACGCAAACAATATAATAGCAAAAGACCAGTATGGATTTTGCAAAAACAAGTCTGCTGAGTCGGCTCTACTCAGCATCAAAGAATACATTCTAGACAACATTGAAAACAAAATTTTTACACAAGGAATGTTTCTGGACTTTAGAAAGACATTCGATAGTATACAGCACGATCTACTTTTACGAAAACTACCGTATTCTGGCATTCGGGGTACCACAGCTCAATTAATATAAAGTTATCTCTCGTCTAGAAAACAATATACCGCTGTAAAAAATACACAATCTCAAGTTGACCACATTAAGTATGGTGTCCCCCAGGCATTGATTTCTTGACCTATCCTATTCCTGCTGTTCATTAATGATCTCGTAAATATCGAGGGACACAAGAAAATAATAATGTACGCTGATGACACAAATGTATTTTTCGCAGGTTCAAACGTATGTGAACTATATAAAGAAGCCAACGTTTGGATGGAGAAACTAAATTTATGGTTAAACGCAAATAAACTTTAATTGAATTTCGCTAAAACGAGGTACATGTTTTTCAAGCCTGAAGAAGTAGCTCATATACCATGCACTCCAATTTACTTTCAGAGCACCGAGATTCAGCGCACAACAACAACAAAATTTCTAGGAGTTCTATTCCAAGAAAAACTTTCTTGGTCTCCTCGCATTGACGCGATAAAAAAAGATCTTTCCAGGAGAATTGGCATTTTAAGTAGACTGAGATACTACGTCCCATCAAATGTCAAGCTGCAAATTCACTACGCACTAGCACATTCACGACTAACATACTGCTCCTTGGTGTGGCTAACAACGACCACCACAAACCTTAATTCTCTGTTGATATTACAAAAGCGTCCTATACATGCTATATCCAACACTCCCCTTTACGAAAGTGCTCGACCATATTTTAAAATGTACAAAGTATTGC
The DNA here is from genome assembly GCF_013339725.1 of Rhipicephalus microplus. Lineage (NCBI taxonomy): Eukaryota > Metazoa > Arthropoda > Arachnida > Ixodida > Ixodidae > Rhipicephalus > Rhipicephalus microplus. Next base: position 8,591,190 of record NC_051173.1, read on the forward strand.
CTATAAAACTGTTATACAGACATATGCTATGTCTAGAGATATTACACTAGTGTAAACTAAATACATCACTATTCTTGGACACATATTATGTGAAACAACATCATACGAGCTGAGAAAAAGCCTAATATACAAAAATAGAACACGCACGAACTACGGTGACCAACGATTAGCGTCAAAAATTCCAAACATTCTAAACAAACACCCAACTATACTACATTTACTGGAAGACGGAATTTCAGCTAGATCAATTAAAAAAATAACGAAAGAGTTCCTAGTGTATGGAAGCGATGCTGTTCTTGATTTTTGAAATTTTTAGTTAATGATGTTTTTGTATTCGTTGCACCTTGTTCATTATTGTCCCTTTGCCTGTTGTTTATTATACTCTAATTTGTCTTGTAGAGCAACTCGATTTCCTAGTCAAGATGTCTCTTGTTAATTTATTTGATAGAAAACATGCATTTGTTTGTATTTGCCACCACTCAAATAAGGACTGTTTATATTTCTATTCTTTTATTCCCACTTCTGGCAGTTCCTGTTCGACTATGTTACCCGTGTAAGATAACACGTGATGTAATTTTCTGAGTACTGTACTTGCGGTATGTTTCTGCTTTGCTGCCAGGGTGGCACGACCAAGTCAGGCTTTTACTTAGCCTTTAGTCGTGTACCCCAAGGCAATTTTGTTCAATTTTGCCTTGAATAAAGCAAACCAAACCAAATCTGTTTTCTGTGCCCGCAGTACGTCTCTTCCTTCGTGGACGTGGTGCTGGTCGTAGACTTGACGACGTTGGGGACGTGGACCTCCTGGTCGGGCCCGGTGCTCGTGATCAGCATCATCAGCGCCGCGAGGCTGTACGAGGCCACACGCAGGGCCGAGCACGTACAGGACCAGTTGGCGCAGGCCGGTGGACCCGGGAACGCTCTCCGCTTGCACCGCACCAGAGGCTGAGTTCTCCGCGATGCCAGGACGGCGCATATGTGTCGAGTGCCAAACACGACGCCGCCATATGGACGGATCCTATAGTGACGGAGCAGGCGGCGTATTACTTTTCTTTTTCTTCAGTCATGCAATACAATGTTTCGTTTTTACTCTTCGTTTCTTTGTCAATTGAGCACACGTTGCTGATGAGTTTCACGGAATACCGCCGGCCTGGCCGCTACGAAAGGGATAGAGTAACTGCGTAGGCACTAGATTTGTGCATATGCCTCCCGAACGCCGTTTACAGCCATGCAATGTGAAGACGTGGAAGCTAAGGCCGATGATTCTGTTTCTCGACGCCGCCACCGCTGCAGCGGAATGAATTGACACTAGTCATCGGCATTCGAGTTAATCGCCAGTCTTTGACATGTCAGTCGGTAATACGTAGGCATGATGTGGCCTGGAGAAACGGGCTTCGGCAACGCCACAGACCATCTGATAGTTAGACTTACGTGCCACACCACTGCTAAAGTAAGTCGGCGGCAACAACTTCCCTGTGACAGCATTGCAAGTAACTCAGACATTCCTAGGAAATCATAACAGACAGCTCTTGGAAGCTGCAGAACCGGAACCAGCGTGCCTTCTGCCTGCGGTCATAAAATAGCACTGAGCTTTACTGACGACTTTCTAATTCGCTTTAGAAATATAAATACCACTCTGTTTCTTATGAGACTCAAAAAGTTGCGGAAAGACGAAATTAGAATTCGCTCATTGTTCACACTGAATGACCGCACGTGCCGGAATGCGTATGCGCGTGCGCATGCCCGAATGCGTATGCGCGTGCGCATGCCGGAATGCGTATGCGCGTGCCAGAATGCGTATGCGCGTGCCAGAAGACGTACACGCCATATTGACGTATATGTCAGGAGACGTATGCGCGTGCGCATGCCGAAATGTGTGTGCGTGCCGCGCATGCCATATCGAAAGAGTAGGCCTCGAACTGGAACAGTGTTGTAACAGACGACGCCATATGCTCCCACACCTATTTTACAGAACACACAGTGTAGCGCCAAAGAGAGACGTGAGACGACGTCGAATGCGGCCAACGGGGTCGTGCCACGGGATACGTGGGGTTTAACGTCCAAAACCTACCATATGAGAGACGCCTTAGTGGAGGGCTTCGCAAATTTCGACCACCTAGGGTTCTTTAACGTCCACCCTAACATTAGCACACGAGCCTACACCATTTCCGCCTCCATCTAAAATGCTGCCGCCGCAACCGTGATTCGATCCCGCGACTGCGGGTCAGCAGCCGTGTACCTTAGCCACTAAACCACCACGGCGGGGCAGGGGCCGTGCCACACTTTCCACTTTATTCCTCGTGGCTGAAGTGTAGCGGCGGGCGGCTGCCAGCGTCCATTAAGCCAGGCGCGTGAACTCGTTCTCTTCAGGCGCACCTCGAGCTTTGCATGAGCTGCGCGAGAGGCGCGGCGCTGTGGCTATGAAATAATGATCGTGATGAAACCACTACAGATTACTCCTTCCTCCCCCCCTATATCACAGAAAATGAACCAAGGATAAACACAATGAGAGCACGAATACAAAAGGTGCAGGTCGAAAAGCTAGAGCCCGCGAGCAAATCCAGTGTCTGTCACGGGAAGGGGCTATCGGCAACCAGTGTTGCCTCTGGTGGTCGGACACTGGGAAAAAAGTGCAGAAGGTCGAAGGAGACTCCCAAGACCCTGTGGCACAGAGAGGTGGGGCACCACAGTAACCTAGTTGGATCACTCGAGAGCACACCCCATGTCGGGAACGCTCGCTGCAGGCAAAGGTGGTTGGTGGTGGAGCCGTGTGAAGGCGCTGAAGAGGCATAGCCGGTGATAAAGCCGAGACGGTTCAATGCATGGAAGCTGAAGCACAGGCAAGACCCGAGTAGCTGAAGTGCAAGTGCCGCGGTGGGGCCTTCGACAGCGCACAGGGCACACGACAAGGATTTCGACAGTAGTGGGCTGGTCGTAAGCTCGTTCGGACGTCGCCGTCGATAGAACACCGCGTCGGCGTTTCGTTCCGGTGGTCGTGCCGTGCAGGGGTGGGCGAGTCGATGTACTCGCAAAAACGCCTGTGCCCTGAATAACGGCGCCGCAGTGCACTACTGTAGTCTGCGCACGATAAGTGGTTGGCCATTTGCATCAGGCAGACCTAGTAGAGGCGCTTGCGCCGTCCTTGGAAGGCCATGGCTGCAACGCATGGCGGCATAGCAGGACGCCTGAAAAGTGGACGTTCTGTTTTACGGCGAACGCGATGATTGTCTTCTGTGTGCTGTCAAGGGTGGTAGACAGGCAGTAGAATTGGGCGTCGTCGCTCGCGTCACCAACGAGCCTGCGTTGCGGAACACACGTCTGGTAGTTGCCGTCCAGCGTCAAAGGCTCCGGGGGATAGTTTGTGGAACCCGGGGGGGAAAGGTCCACGTTGAGGTAGGTGATAGTGGCTGCTTGCAAGACATACGGCGCGTAAAGGCCGCTTGAGAGTCACCTACGGACACCGTCGACGACAACGCCTCCGCGATTGGGAGCGAATAGGGGTACAACGATGTCCGTAGTTGCGGCAAGCTCCAAGGCGTGCGGCGAGGTTGCCGTCGTGAAGACTGACCTGCCTGAGTTGTCTGGGGTGGAGGAAGACGAGCAGGGGGCAGGCACGAGTGACGTACCTGCGTTCGCGGGCTCCAAGGGGATGCACCTCTCGGTGCTGAGACCAGTCGAAGTGGGAGCGTCGTCTACCTGGTCGTCGTGCTCATGTGCCGGTTTGGATGTTCCTGCGACTTGATCTGAGGTAGGGGGAGTCGTAGCAGGGGTAGCGAGGTCGCGGTCAATGGATGGTTTCGGGCTGGTTGGTAACGCGCGCTGCGACGCAGTGCGACAAGTCGCGGGACCCTGGAAGTGGGCGGTACGTGAGGGCGTAGCAGGTGTGCAGCGCAGTGCAGATGGCGTCCTATGGCGGCGGGCTTGCGGTCGATTTTGCAGCAAGTTGGCGAAACTCGAGTGGCAGCGCATCCAGCAAGATGGCGTGCATAAGCGGCAGGTCCGCGGCGCCAATATATGCAAGAACGGCGTTGAACCACATGAGCCATGCATGGGGTAAGGTGGGGTGGAACGGCGGGACTGGCGGGCAGAGTTTCGGAAGCATAGTAGCCGGTAGCTCGTCGAAGGGCGTGTCCTTCAGGTCACCGTTGCGGTGACGGTACAGAGAGGCCTGAGACGACGATGTCGAAGGCGGCCGACGGGGCCGTACCATACTCGCCACTTTATTCATCGGGGCTAAAGTGGAGCAACGGCGGCTGCCAGCTTGTTTGTTTGTAGCCTCTAATCTATGGCTCATACCCACTCGGGGGGGTTGGCCGCGAGAACATGTAGTCTCATATGGACGATAACTTCACTATTGCTCACAACAAAAAGAAGGATGAATAAAGTTGTAGAATGAACACAGTATATAAAAAACCAAGATTTTGAGAGTGAGAAAATAAACATCAACAAGAAAGTACACATTAATAACTATACCTTGATTTTGGGAGCCGTTTAGACAGCTAGTTTTGAAAAACTCGATTAATTTGGTATCTCACGGATTTATCCACATTTCGAAAATTACTTTTCCAGCGTCCATCAAGCCTTTGCTTTCTTTTGCTTTCCTAGATACATGACACGTACCCACTTAGGGGGATTGGCCAAGAATGCAACGTAGAGACTTAAATGTTATTTTAGGTACGCTATGAAATTTAAAACCAAAAATAGAGACATGAAATGACAATAGTACATAAATTATTGAATTTAACTACACGTAATTTTCCTTTCAGCCTGTATTCCAGACTGCCGTAATAAACTAAAGGAAATATTTCTGAAAACTCACGTTTTAACTTAACGAAATGACGAACAATTTTAAATACGAGAATAAAGTGGTACTCGTTGAGTAGTTATAATGAAATTGCACACGGAATCAAATGCTTCCTTGTGGCAGTATCTCAAACCTTAGTCACCGAAGCTTAAAACATTTTCCTCCGAATAGTTCAAGCCTATTTTTGTAAAAGCGGTAATTAGATGTCAAGCTCTGATACGAGACTATATTGCGCATGACAAAAAGTAATGTGCAATATTTTCCAGTCCTCCACAGAATTAACAGAGTGGTTATATCATCAGACCAACCCTGTAGCAATAAAAGTTCAATGGAGGCAAACGACATAGAAATCTGGTGATCATCACTTGTGATTGTCGAGAATGGGTCCACTGCGATTTTCCACGGATATTTTAGGTGATTATATTCCGTCCACGTGGCGCATGAACTCGTTCTCTTCTCTCGCAACTCGAGATATGCAAGAGCTTCACAGGAGGCGCGGTGCTGTGGCTATGAAATGATGATTATTATTATTAAGATTATGATGATGATGATTAACGGCGATGATGAGGACGCTTATAGAAGTTCGAAAATATTTCGCGCTGATAATCGTTTTCTCGTGCTCTTGCCTTAAACATGCTATCCATTACGCAGGCAGCAGCCAAAATTCAAAAGTTTCACAAACACGAGCCAATTCCAACTTTATCGATTACATTGTAGTCATGCACAGTTGAACTTCTTGAATCACATCATAAGTGTGTGTGAGTGATTTTAAATGAACAGAAGAGAAAAGTGAGCCCCGTAACTGACTCTCAGGGAGAGGACACCTCAACAGTAGCTCACGAGGGGTGGGGTAATGGAGAGATTAAAAAGATAGGATTAAAAAGTAAAGAAATAGAGAGAAAGAGGAAGCAGAAAGCGACAGAAAACGACGGAAGTAAGGGGGAGATAGGAAAGATGGACATGGTCGCAGGAGTCCGAGGACGGGGCCCCACTCGGCAAGAGCTCTTGTCGGCGTCAGTAGATGGCGTAGGGCGAGCCCAGTAGGCCATAGCTGCGCTGTCGTCGGAGATCGCGGGGGCACAACTGGTCGGCATGAAATACAGCGAGCGAGTTCCACATCATAAGTCATACAATAAAAAAGTATGCACTAAATGGTTCAAGTGCGAGCTAGGGACCGCATACCGTAATCGCGTAAGGTGCGCCTGCCGTTTGCTTGTGCGAGAAAGTTCAGCTTTATTTCTTCCGTTCACACCTTAGGTACTTTTTGACCTCTACTCTATACATTAGGCATTTCGAAAATTAAAAGTTTGTCGTACGTTCAAAATATGGCGTCTACTGAACAGTGGTTTAAGAATCTTCGTCTAAACTTAGCGGGGGGGGGGGGGGGGGGGGGGGTTAGGTTTTTAAGTGAAAACCAGCGAAACTACTGTGAGTTTGCAAGAAAAAAATAGCGAGCTACTTTATGGGTGGCAAATGCTTAAGTACTAAACTGCATAACCCAGTGTAGCGTTACCCTTACCGAAAGCGTGTGGCAAACATATGTTCTTCCACGGGACGGCTTCATGCTTTCTCATAGTAGAGCAATGTGTACTCTAAATCGTTACCCTTTTTTTTTCTAAACACCCTTCGACGGACAGTGCTCTCCCATAGTGGAGTACCAAGTACTCTAAATCGTTAACCGCTTTTTCTATGCACACGACGAAGTTAATGAACTCGTTGAACGTGCGAAGAAAACTCTCCTTCTCAATCATTGTGACATTGCGACAACCTCTGAGGAGGCCACAATGATTTTTTTGTTGATGCGGCCTCATCAAGTGTGAGGCCCGAAGGACGGCTTAAGCTCTCCCATAGTTGAGTACCAAGTACTCGACATCGTTAAACAAACATGCATCTGTGTGTTCGTAGAATTTTAAGGCGAAATAAACTGTTTCTACACACAACGCCGTGAATTTTTCACTCGTTTTCCGTCGGCAGTACACACTCCCACCTCACTTATGGCCAATGCTGTTGCTCTTGTAGGCGCAATTATTGTCAACAGAGCCTCATCAAGTGTCAGGCCCACGGGACGGGTTTAAAATTAGGGAGAGCTTAGCGCACATCCACAGTTGAGTACGTATTGCTCTAAAGCATCAACCATTTTAGGGGCGAATCCCCTTTTAGTACAACCTTGCCCCGCGTCAGTCGTAACCATCAATATCTCCCGAACAGTATAATGGGTGGCGCTGTCTCATAGAAGCACATACAAACTGCACTTGAGTGAGGATATTCTAGATGGCACTGTATAGAAACTCTACGATTAGCTGTTGCCCTGGCTGTGCCTGGGTGCTCGTGAACAAGTGCCTCTCTGTATCCTGGATCGTCGCCGTAATAAGTGTCGGAGCGTTGGTTGAGCGTGAACGAAGCGGAGCAGCGGGACTCCAGGGCCACGGCGGCTCGTGCTCGTCGCCAGAGAGACTAACAGACTGGCAGACAGAGGGACGCATGGACGGACGGATGGAAAGACGAACGCACAGACAAAAATAGGAAACAAAAATAAAACGAATAGGAATGAAAATGTAATGTAACGAGATGAATAAAAATAGAAAAAGACCGGGATAAACATCAAAGGATAAAAGGGAAGTAAAGGGAGAGGAACGCCCTGGGACCTCGGTGCCTACGGGTACTGTGTCCCTTCTGACACAGCACTCGACTACTATTATACCGTAGTCGTGACGCTGACGAAGGCAGTGCACAGTCGGTACTTCCAAGATGAAAGTTGATTTGGCCGGGCTTGTGGCTGATAAACAGAAAACCAGATTACAGCAATGCACATTCGCACTGATGGCGACGAACTGAGTGTCGGCCATTTATATATTGACCAGCTCTGAAGCGCGTCGGCATTTATACATTTGTGGTCGACTATTGCAGTGTTATCGCTTGCGCCCACTTGAGTTCTACAAAGTTTTAACGTTCGTGTTGCACGCGTAATAGCATCGGAATGCTCTATGGTTATCTCGACGGATTTGGTCATTCTACACACTTGGTGCAAGGCACTACACAGTGTAACGGGACGATCAATAAAGAAAAAAAAGTGTAACAGGACAATAACGAAACTTTAGGAAGAAATCTGGCACTATACTGTACATTACATCTTGCGCTGTTGGTTAAAATGCTCTAATTATATCAATTATAGAAGCACTGCACACGCGTTTCACGAGAACTCTATTGTGGGTGTGCGCCAAAATAACAAGGATCATTGATTGATATGTGGGGTTTAACGTCCCAAAACCACCGTATGATTATGAGAGACGCCGTAGTGAAGGACTCCGGATCGTCATCATTAGAAATTTCATTTGGCCCTTCTGCGTGGATACTGTAGTGTGGATGTGTGCCATGTTGCCAAGCTTCTCTATGGTGTGCCTGGGTAACCGGGTGGCAAGGACACGCGCATTCGGATCGTGCGCGCGCGCGTCCAGACTCCACCTTGCCAAGATACTCGGCGAAAATTTGTTTTTCTCTCTTTCTGTACGCCTGCCGTACCATCTCTCTTTGTACTCGTTAGGTCACTTCGATTTGGCTTGCACTGCCTGCGCTAGTTCTGAAAAGTGTCACAGCACGCGGCGCGTATCGATGGCGTTGTTTATCAAAACACTGCAGCAATGGCTGTCTTCATGCCATAAAAACTCGAACGAGTTTGACTCAACTGTTTTCGCACGCGCGCCCTGAATCCCACGCAGTGTCGTCTGCTCCAATCTTGAGGGGACGAAGGGGCGCACGCCATGCTGCACCTTTTTGCACCTCCTCTTGAGAAAGTGCATGCCGGCCGAGAACTCGTGCAGCACTACGCTTGTGCCGCGACAAAACGAGGAAGCCAGTGCAGAGCTTGCGCGGGGCAGCAGCAAATCGAGGAGAAAGGTGCTGCACCCCTTGAACTGGAGCCGCCAGTGCAGCCAAATCGAAGTGACCTGTTCTCTCACTCATCAGAGTTATTTCATCTCGCACCGGAAAAATTCGCACGCCTGTTCGGAGAGCGAATCGGAAGATGACGACGACAACGAAGTAGAGAACGAATCGCGTGTCGGCTTCATTATCATCATCATCATCATATTATTATTATTATTATTATTATTATTATTATTATTATTATTATTATTATTATTATTATTATTATTATTATTATTATTATTATTATTATTATTATTATTATTATTATTATTATTATTATTATTATTATTATTATTATTATTATTATTATTATTATTATTATTATTATTATTATTATTATTATTATTATTATTATTATTATTATTATTATTTAGGGCATGTCCGAGCAGCTCCCTACGGGAAACAAATCAGCATGTTTTAAGACAATGCGTCGTTGCTCGTGTCTTCTGGAGGGCTGTGCATGCAGGATTTCATGGCCTCGGAGTAAACCACTTTGTTTCTTCTGGACGTTGTTCTCGAGGCCGCTTTGCCAGCCTCCTCATTGTTGCTGGTGCCTACTGTCTTTGGCGTAACCGTTGTGAAGCTGTTGCAGCAGGTCGTCGCCGACGGGCTCTCTTCCTGATTTTGGAGCGACTGTACAAAGAAATACTATCTGTTTTGTCGGAGGAACTCTTCTTTCTGGGAAATAAGGAATTCCCCCGACACTGGTACTGCCGTTTTGTGTTCGTGTGTGAGAGACGTGTCAGGCTTGTTTTCATGCCTGCCTGGTATTGGTAGGTTAATCTTTGTTTAGTAGTCACACAAATACCTAGTAAATAATATGTAAATATCTGACATATAGATCTCTACATTTTATTTGTCTGTTTTTCGTTTACCATGCATATGTGCATATGTAGACATTGTTTTTGTAACAATTTCTATGTAGTTGTGTATGTTGTGTTCCGTTTACTTATGAAAACATATCCTTTTGTAACAACTTTTGGTGTGTCTGTGGATGTTGTGTTCTGTCGCAATGTTCTGTTGGATTGTAATTGATGTTCACTCTCTGTGAAAATAAATTTCTCTAAACAAAATATGTCGGGATAGGAGACGAAGTTTATTTGAATATTATTACGACGCTGCTGCTGTCCACGCGCGTTCCGCTCAGCCCTTCATCGTCGTCAATCGAAGCTATCGTCTCCGCCCGTAGTAATATATCGAAGCTGATTTAAAACGGAGCTTCGTAGCGACAACCGATAATAAGTACCGCGATACAATTTAACAGACTGACCGAACGAAACGCAACTGATGCCAATGAGCTGTTTCTTCCAGGCATCAGGATAACCTCAATACTAGAACTCAAGCAGTCACCACTTTTGTATTAATAGTAGAAGTAATACAGAAAAATTCCCCTGTAATTTTATGAAAAATTGCGCGATAACTAATCTTCTAACGATCTTTTTTTTTTACATCCTGAAATGAAAATTTCAGCTGCATTAAGCGCCCCCTAACGAGTAAAGCGAGCTAACTTATCCGACTGCGAAAAGAGGAGTAAGTAGTTCCACTACACGCGCGTCTCGATGCAACTCGCCGCGGTCAATTTTTTCGCCTTCTGGGGCCTGCGACTACTACGACTACGAAGTAGGGAACATGGCCTAAGGAGCTTGGTGCCTAAATGTGTTTAACGATTCAGAGTACTGTACTATGGGAGAGCAGAAGCCGTCCCAGTTCTGTCACTAAACCCCTGAATGCCAACAGTACGCCATTGTCTGCAGTGAGTTTAGAAACAGTAGTTAACGATTTAGAGTACTTGGCACTCTATTATGGGACAGCATAGAGCCGTCCCATAGGCCCGTGTGTTTAACAGAATTTTATTTCTGACGGAAGCATACATACACAGAAGATATTCATACGCTACACCTTTCGTTCTCAAGGTATTGCTAAAATATAGTGTTTAGAAAAAAATTATTGTCACAAACGTCAATAACATTCAACAGAACATTTTCTTCTCAGAAATACAATAATGTGATGGCAAAACAGGCATTATTTACATGAACATGGATATGAGATGACGTTGTAAGAACAAGTAAATTCGAAGGTTCTATTAACGTAACATGCCATTGTCAGATAGGAAGGAAACGCGGCGCCGAAGGCGCTTTGTCTCAGAGTCACACCTAACTCATCAACCCATCATCATCCATACGACTGTCCCGGCATGTCTCCCCCCAGCGTCTTGTGAGGGGGAAGTTTTAGGGGCGAAGCTCTTTACAGGGGCACCTGGGTGTTCATCCCTCGTAACCGCTGTAGCGTGTAACAAGTATTAAATTTTGACCTTCAAGGTGGTGCCGGTGAGAGATTTCGTCTGTGCGTTGTTGAACAATAAAAAAATAGTGCTCAATGTACATGCCAACGGCTGCTAATGGGGAATGAGAGACAGGAGCATTCGGCTGTTAGTTAACGCGCACGCTGCAATCACAATTAGCTGCCATTGGCATGTACATTGAGCACTATCGGACAAGAAAGGGTTGCCACATTATACTCGCTGGGTGTAACCTCCTTAGTTTTAGAAAGGTTTAGCGAGCGTTGAGCCGCAGTGCCATGAGTACAGTGAACTAGTATATAGCAAACTCTGTGAACTTTTAGCGGGACGGCTCAGTGCTCTCCCATAGTTGAGTACGAAGTACTCGAAATCGTTAAAATTTTCTCTAAACACATGCCGAACTCGAGGTGGTTAAAGGTGGGAAGTAGACCCGAAGCGCAAGCCGTAAGAAAGTGTGCGTGTGCCACCTCTCGTTTAGTCCTTGGAATGTCCGCTGGATGGCGGTGCTTCTACATGGGGAATATATTTAGAGAAAAAATCCCTTGTACAGAAATTGGTAGAGGCAAAAATTAAAGGTGAAAGTGAACGCTGGATGACAGAGATACACGAAAAAAAGGAGGCCGCGCCTAAGATTTTTTGGAGCCACATAAAGGCGCTAGGTAGGAAGTCTGTCACAACGCAACAACATATTCTAGATGAAGGAGGAAATCAATTGGAAGGGTACGAAGCGCTAGGTCACATCCAAAAGGTAACAGCCGATTCGTTTCAAAAGAGCGTCCAGGGGATCTCCCCGGTGAGTAAAAGTGTGGCGGAGAAAGCAACAGAGGAAGAGCTAGTACTTGATAATTTCAACTGGAAAAAGGCCGAAGGAAAAATTCCAAAGCGCACTGCCGCGGGTTTAGATGGGATTCCCGTTAGCCTCATTAACGAACTAGGACATAACACTAAAGAAGCATTGTTAAAAGCAGTAGAAAACAGCTTAAAGGACGGACAAATACCGGACAGTTGGCGACAAAGTAGAATGAACTTAATCTATAAAGGCAAGGGAGAAAAGGACAAGATTCGCTCGTATAGACCACTAACCATTACATCGGTACTATACAGGTTGGCGATGCAAGCAGTAAAAATGAAAATAGAAACATGGGCCGAACATAACGATATTTTGGGAGAACTTCAGAACGGATTTCGAGTCGACAGGCGGTTAGACGATAACCTGTTTGTTCTCACTCAGTGTATAGAAATATCTAAAATAGAGAATAGGCCCTTGTACGTGGCTTTTCTAGACATCACTGGGGCATACGACAACGTTAATCAGGAAATTTTGTGGGATATATTGAAAGGAATGGGCATGGGCGACGACTGTATACAGCTTTTGAGGGAGATATACCGAGAAAATACAGTTTGCATAGAGTGGGAAGGAATGCGTAGCAAAGAGAACGTTGAGGTTAGTAGGGGTCTGAGACAGGGATGTCCTTTGTCCCCGCTGTTATTCATGCTGTATATGGTGAGTATGGAAAAAGCGCTAGAAGGTAGCAACATTGGTTTTAATCTGGCACACAAACAGGGCGGCATGATGATTGAGCAGAAGCTTCCAGGTTTATTTTATGCGGACGATATCGTCTTATTTGCGGACAGTCGAGATGATATACAGCAGCTGGCGAATATATGCGGAAGGGAAGGTGAAGCTCTTGGACTAGGATTCAGTGTAACGAAGTGTGGATTGATGGTATTCAATGATCCCTGTGATCAGACGGTGTCCATATAAGGCCAAGAAATACCGAGGGTAAGTGAATACAAGTACCTTGGAGTATGGGTAAATGAGAGTGATAGATACATGGAGGTACAGGAAAAAGCCTCGGCAGCAAAAGGAAAGAGGAATGCGGCAATAATGAAGCACAGAGCGTTGTGGGGATACAATAGGTATGAGGTGCTTCGAGGCCTGTGGAAGGGTGTAATGGTTCCAGGGCTTACTTTTGGGAACTCAGTGGTGTGCATGAGGGCAGAGGTGCAATCGGGAATGGATGTAAATCAAAGGACTGTGGGACGCCTCGCGTTGGGTGCTCACGGGAAGACGACAAACGAGGCTGTAAAGGGCGATATGGGGTGGGCAGGTTTTGAGGCGAGGGAAGCGCAGAGCAAAATAAGGTTCGAAGAAAGGCTAAGAAATATGAAGGAGAGTAGATGGGCAGAGAAGGTGTTCCGTTATTTGTATAGGAAGAGCGTGGACACACAGTGGAGAAAAAGAACTAGAAGACTCACTAGTAAATATACGGCTGGTATTGTAAGCCATATGTCAACAAAGAGCGTTAAGGGAAAAGTCATGGAGGCGGAGAGGATTTACTGGATGGCAGCTATGGAGAAAAAACCGGCTTTGAGTAACTACCGAAAGGACAAAAATGAAATAAGGAGGGAGGCATTTTACGATAATTCAAGGGGAAGCGCTTTACTGTTTGAAGCGAGATCGGGTTGCCTTAGAACGCGTAGTTATAAAGCAAGATTCAGTAAAGAAGAAGAACAATGCACATGCTGCGGGAAAGATAAGGAAACGGCGGAGCATGTTCTGATTGAATGTGGAGATATCCACCCAGGTGTACGTTTGGGCACGAGCCTACAGGAAGCCTTGGGTTTTAGGGACAACAATGGAAAGCTGAACACACCCGCGATTGAAATAAGTAAGAGACGTTTAGAGTATTGGTGGCACAAAATTAGAGAGAAAGGACAAAAATAAATATTGGAAAAATAAAATATGGACAGTGTGCCGTAAATGGCAGAGAACTTAAGCTGAAAATTTACCTTTTTTTCCATTAAGATAGAATTTATCGAAGTAGAGGCATTAGGCCAACATAAAAAAAAGGTTTTTTTTTGTCGAGCCTGGTGGCATACTTGTCACCACCCCGTTATAAAGGGGACGCTCATAGCATCCATCCATCCAATATACCATGAACTCAAGGTGGTTGAAGGTGTTGGTGGCAGAAAATTAGAGAGAAAGGACAAAAATAAATATTGGAAAAATAAAATATGGACAGTGTGCCGTAAATGGCAGAGAACTTAAGCTGAAAATTTACCTTTTTTCCATTAAGATAGAATTTATCGAAGTAGAGGCATTAGGCCAACATAAAAAAAAAAAGAAAAAAGGTTGTTTTTTTTTTTTTTGTCGAGCCTGGTGGCATACTTGTCACCACCCCGTTATAAAGGGGACGCTCATAGCATCCATCCATCCATCCATCCATCCGAATAGAGTGCCTCGATGCGCGCGCCCCCGCTTAGAGTGGTGTCAGCCTTTGTAAGGGCAGGTGCCGCCTCCTCGGCCTTAGCGGCGGCATGGCCGCCATTTTGACTCCACTCAGTCACTTCTGCGTGTTCGCTGCGCCCGAATAATTGTGCTGGCGCTCGCTACCGTCACCGTAGCGGGTATTGCGTGCCGCAGGGCACTAATCATTGCAGAAACTCTGGAAGCTGTATCGTTTCCTAAGAGACCCGAAATGAAGGCCTTTTCAACAGTGAAAATCAAACATGACAAGTGGCATCCGACAAACAGATCATCCATTCAAAGCGTAAGTTTCCAGCCGGTATTCCGCATGCATAATTTGTGCCGACACCAATTTCGTGTAAGCAACAGACACGCTGACGGCTGTATGCTTGATTCTCGTGTGCATGAATCGCGTATTTCACTTCGTAAACATTGCTTGCTGCTCTTGGTTGGTACTGTATCTGCCCTTCATTCTTGGTTTCACTATGTGCGATGAGAACTTTATCATTAAATATATATTACACGTGTTTCTTTGCAGATGATATTCTTGTTTTTTTTTCGTAATATTCATTTGTGGGAATAAAGCTTTGCGCAGCGGTGGTGTCGTACCCAATGAAGTTTGAAGAGTGTGTGTACGTTACGGAATCACCATATGATCACTAGAGACACGGTATACATTGGAGGACTTCGGAAATTTTGAACAGGTGTTTTTATGTAACTTTAACCTAAGTTTAAGAACTCCGGCATTTCATCTCCATCGAACTGGGGCCACTGCGGCCGGAATTCGATTACCGACCGTTCGAGCGCCCAAACCATTACAAAGCTACACAGGTTTGTTCTTTCTACGATCTTTTCCTCGGTTTAGGTACGCCTTCTATGCTGGTGTGATGATCCCTGTAAGAATGTGTGCAGTTCAAATTTTTTTCATTGTTCCTGTACTTCAAGTTTTCTTTTCGTCCTGTCTCGAATCATTAGGCAATTGATGTTGTTTTTTTAATCATTTACGACCACTGCGAAGCAACTAGTGACAGTACTCAGTGAATTCTGCCATGGAGCGTATAATTTGAATTGCTTCTGGCAGCGCTGCATTAATGCACAAAAATAAGTTACTTCTACACTGGATGATAATAGGGGAAATGGCAGGCGTGTACACACGCGCACACACACACACAATCAGTATTTAAACTCTTTCAGCACGCATAATTATTTAAGTAAATAATTTATTTATTTATACTGTGAGCTATCAGGGATCACACACAAGTGCTTATGCAAACTGTACTCGCGAAGCGTCATTACAAAGAAGATGGATAAAGACAAGACGGGGCACCGTTGTGTAGAATGAACACGCTATGTCGCAAAAAAACAAAAACACAAATCAAGTTGTGCGATGAGAAGATCGTGGAGAAATAGTTGATGCAATAAGAAAGGCGTCCGCCTCAGTGGTACCGTGGGCACGGTGCTCGGTTGCTGACGCGAGGCTCACGCTTTCGATCTAGGCCACGGCGGTCTCATTTTGAATAACGTAAAACACCAGAGGACACCCATGTACTGTGTCAGTGCAGGCAAAAAAAATGATTGTCAAAATTGCTGCAGTCCTGCAATCAGGCGTCATTTTAGAACGTAAAAGCCTCAGATAATAATTAACACTAACAAAGAAAGCATATAAACGACACCACCGATATATATTTAGAATCCCCTTTGTGGTAATCGGCGTAGGGATTTGTTTTCAACATGAAAGAGTCAATGTCTGCCTCTAGCGCATAAATCATGCGCAAGCCGTCAGCTTACATGAAATATGCGCTCCCTGCATGCATTCAGGCAAAATTAACTCTAAAAGATGTCCAAGCTTCAATAAGAAGAAAAGCTCGCTAGCTTGCACATGTTTCCGGGCGTATCAGGGCACCACACGAGCGTTGCGTAGCGGGCTTTGCATACGGTCGAGTTGTGGTGGGGAGGCGCAATGGCGGCGGTCGTAGCAGACGACGCGGCTGTCCTCACCCTCAGCGGAGCGCGCGGGCATCAAGGCACCCTAATGGGGAACAGTAGAGAACCGGCAACCAGAACGGTGGAGAAGGAAGAGCAAGCAAGTTTGGAAAAAACAGGTTTAGCCGGTTCAACTGTTGCAAGGCCCAGCTTCAGCGAGGTAGTGGTGGGGCTGGGAGGGGACAAAGCAGCCAGCGTCACAGGTGCAAGTAGCCCCCAGGTGCAGGACGCTCCAGCTGAAAAGTCACAGCATGTGATAATCGCCGGGGACTCAAATTTAAATCGATGCACAGAAGCCATAAAAGAGAGGGTAAGAGGTGACAAGAGGGTTGCAGTAGGAGCGTGCCCAGGACGCAAGCTTGAAGCAGTCATGAGGCAAGCGAGCGAAAAACTCAAAACTACAGCTGATAGACGAAACCTCGTGATAATTTCAGGCGGTTTAAACGATGTCTTAAATGAAGATACAGCAGGACTAGCAGCCACACTGGCGAAAGGCGTCGATGACATGCGCGCCACTTCTCCTAAGGTACAGGTAGTGATATGCACGATACCGGAGGTACCGGTGCGTGATAGCAACCTGCAAAAAAACGGTTGTCAACGCAAACCAAGAGATATTGCGGATGAGTCGAGAGAAAGGCTTTGAGGCGGTGGAAGTAAACAGAGAGGTGCATAGGTGGGGTGGTTTTCAACGAGACAGAATTCACTTCGATGGGCGGCTAGGTCATGAGGTGGGTTGGCGACTTGCAGGACGCGCAGTAGCTTTTTGGGGGGGCAAGCGAGCCCTTTGGGGTGCAGGATAGCTAGTAACGAGGAAAACAACCAGGGAAACTCTTCGACAGGTGTTATGGACAGATACGATTCCAAAGTGGCACCAATGTCTAAGATAGGTAGAGTCCGGGACATAAATAGACGTAGCCACGAGTGCCGAGCCCATTCAGACATAGGGTATATTAACATACAGGGTGGTAGGAACAGGCTGAAGTGGGAAGAGATAGAAGAACAGCTAAAGGAAGAGAGGCCGATGGTATACGGTTTTGTAGACACACATCTCAGGGACATGGAACAACCTCCGAACAATCCGGGCTACGCGTGGGAATATTGTAATAGAACAGAAGGCAGCAGAAAGGGGGGTGGTATTGGGGCATTCATTCATAAAAGTACAGACTGGCAAAGGGCCAAGCAGGAGTGCAAGGAACATTTATGGCTAAAAAAGAAAGTGGCAGGTCAAATGACACTCCTTGGTTTCGTGTACTTGTGGACGGGAGCAAAGGCCAGAGAGGAAAACCAGGCAATAATAGAGTGTATATCAAAGGACATTCAGGAGTTAGGAAGAGGAGGAGGAAAAAACCTTTATTGATGCTGGCTGTGCCAGATAGCCCTTATCCGCACCGGGCTGGTTGACATCCCTAGTCCGGGACGTTATTAGTCGAGGCCGCCACCCGAGCCCGCTGAACTAGAGTTCGCTGTTCCTCTAGTGTGGAGCTATTGAGTATGGTCGTCTCCCAGTCCTCTTTGGTGGGGTTGGGAAAGGGGGT
Source organism: Rhipicephalus microplus (assembly GCF_013339725.1). NCBI lineage: Eukaryota > Metazoa > Arthropoda > Arachnida > Ixodida > Ixodidae > Rhipicephalus > Rhipicephalus microplus. The sequence continues at coordinate 8,608,982 of NC_051173.1, forward strand.
TAATTTTGGGTTCATTTGGCAGGTCCAGACCATATGGTAAGTGTTGGCCACTTCACCACAGTACTGGCACTGCCCACTTGTTTTTGGGTCGTAATATTTTAGTACGGCTGGACAAAGCAGCGTATTTGTCTGTAGGCGCCGCAGGATGTGCTCCTCCGTTTTCGAGAGTCCCTTCGCTGGTGCGGGATACAAGCGGCGTTGCTCAATGTAGTATTCTTTGATTTCTCGAAACCGTGTTAAAGGTGTGGGACGTTCAGGTCTATCAGGGGAACGGGGAGTTTCCCGGGAAGTAAGCACGCGGGCCGCTGCATGTGCAGCCTCGTTACCCTGTAGACCCTGATGTCCCGGAGTTCATATAAGACGTTTTGGGGTAGGATCGTGGTTCCTGATGCTGAATTTTAAAAGTCTATTAGCCAATGGAGAGATTTCTCCTGCAAGATAGCTCTCGCAGGCTCTTCGAGAGTCTGTAACTATTTGTTTTGAGTTTGGATGGGATACTGCCAGTGCAATGGCCACCTCGTCCGCCTTACTTGAGCTTGTGGCTTTGAAAGTGAGGCCGTCCACCTGCGTTCCTTGATGTATTACCGCCGCCGTGTAGTATCCCCTAGGTGACGACCCGGCCACATCGACGTAATAGACCCCATTACGGGAGCCAAGCCGTTGTTCAAGTGCCTCAGCGCGCGCTTGCCTTCTACCCTGGTGCGCCTGCCTGGTCATATTGCGGGGAAGCGGGGACACCCAGAGTTTTGTTCTCCAAAGTTCAGTAATACGCTCCGCGTTTTCGATTTCGCATTCGTGCCGGATCAAGAGGCGGTCCAGTAGGCGCCGCCCGGCGGGTGTCTGCGTAACACGCGTATATTGATTTGTGAGGTGGGCTTCTTGGAGCTCTTGTATAGAGTTAAAGACTCCCAATGCAGAGAGCTTCTGATTTGAAGTGCTGATGGGTAAATCAAGTGCGCGCTTAAATACTTTCCTAAGAATAGCATCGACTCTGTTCTCTTCGTGTTTAGTCATTCGTAAGTACGGTATTGAATACAGAATCCTGCTAGTTACAAAAGCATTGGCGAGCCGAATCGCGTCCCTTCCTCGTAGCCCCCCGCGCTTGTTTGACACTCGGCGGATCATGTGCCCTACCTGTTCTCCAATTTTCCGTAGCTTGTCTAGCGTGGTACTGTTTTTTGTTCTATTATGAATCAGAAGGCCAAGGATTCGTAGTTCTGAAACCTCTCGTATTGTTGTTAGGAAGAGAGTGCGAGATAATTATACTAGGAGACATAAATGCGCACATAGAAGATATAGATGGGTATACCGACCCGACAGGCAAAATGATCATGGATATGTGTGAAAGGCTTGATTTGATCATTTGCAACAGTGCCGAGAAGTGTGAAGGGCAAATAACATGGGAGGTAGGAAGGCTGCAGTCGACGATAGATTATGCACTGATGCCACATATGATGTATGATAAGCTCAGGGAATGCACATAGATGAAGGTGGCTCCAGAAGTCTGGGTAGTGATCACAAACGTATCAAGCTAAGTTTTGGAAGAGCAGTGAAAGTGGGAAGGAGACAAGATGAGCAACTACAGGAAAATTTTTATTCAGAAAGGCAAATTGAAATAGCCACTAAACAAATTGAGAAAGTAATCACGGAGGATAATAAGACAGTGTGGACATACACGAATCTAATTAGACTCTTTGAGCTAGAGCTTGCTAAGACGCGTAACAAGTCACCCCAAAAAAGAAGACACAAACCCAAACGTTGGTGGGATGAGGAAGTTAAGAGAGCCATAGCAAAACGTCAGGAAGCCTCTAGGGAACACAGACATGCTAAGCAGCGGGGTGAACCGACAGATGATGTTGAAAGAAAATGGCAAACCTTTCTAGGCTGCAGAAGGGCTGCATCCCTTCTGATCAATGAAAAGATTACAAGAAAGGGAGCTCAGTGGCTGGCAAAAGTACATAAAAAAGATAGAAAGGCAGCTGCGAAATTTTGGAACCATCTAAACTCCCTAAGAAATGAGACGAGCCTAGGGCAGAGTTTTATAACTACAGCCCAAGGTGCCAGGCTAGAAGGGGAGGAAGCTATTGAATATATAAGAACAAGGGTGACAGAAAAATTTCAACAAAGAAGTACTTTATGCACCACAATAGACAAGGACGAATCAAGTGGTGCAATGGCTCCATTTTCACAATGAGAGTGGGAAAGGGCTGAGAAAAGGGTTCCTAGTAGTACATCAACAGGCCCAGATGGCATTCCAATTAGGCTGATAAAGACATTAGGTCCGAAGTCTAAGCATGCTTTGAGAGCGGCAGTGAGAAATAATAATCAATGGTGAAGTTCCCGATGGATGGAAACTTAGCAGGATGAGCATGATCTATAAAGGAAAAGGGGACAAAGCTGATATAAACAACTACCGTCCTATAACAGTGACATCAGTGGTCTACAGGCTGGCAATGCAGATTATAAAGGAAAGACTGCAGGCGTGGATAGAGGATAAGAAGGTGCTGGGGGAACTGCAGAATGGGTTTCGGAAACACAGGAGGTTGGAAGACAATCTGTTCTCACTGACGCAGTGCATCGAAATAGCAGAAAAACAACACAGGCCCCTGTGGCTAGCATTCTTGGATATCAAGGGAGCGTACGATAGCGTGGTTCAAGAGGAATTGTGGGGAATACTGGACACACTAGGCGTGGAACATGTAGTCACTAATCTTTTAAAGGGTATCTATAAAGGTAACAAGGTAGTTATAAAGTGGGAAAAACAGGTATCCAAGCCTGAAGAGGTAAAACGTGGGCTTAGGCAGGGGTGCCCCCTGTCACCCTTATTATTCAGGATGTACCTACAAGAATTAGAGGCAAAATTAGAGGGAAGTGGGCTGGGCTTCAACCTCTCTTTTGTCAAAGAAGGAAAACTTATTGATCAGGCACTACCAGCATTAATGTATGCAGATGATATAGTGCTAATGGCCAACAACAAGGAAGATTTGCAAAGATTGATGGACATCTGTGGTAATGAGGGAGATAGGTTAGATTTTAGATTCAGTAAGGAAAAATCAGCAGTCATGATTTTCAATTACAACGAAGATAGTGAGCGTAGGATACAGGAGGTCACGCTAGAGATAACAGATAAATACAAATATCTGGGAGTATGGATAAGCAATGGGACCGAGTACCTGAGGGAACACGAAATATACGTGACGACTAAAGGTAACAGGAATGCAGCAGTGATGAAAAATAGGGCACTGAGGAATTACAATTGGTATGATGTTGTGAGAGGAATATGGAAATGGGTCACGGTTCCTGGGCTGACGTTCGGCAAAGCGGTCTTGTGCATGAGATCAGAAGTTCAAGCAAGATTAGAAATTAAGCAACGTGGAATAGGTAGGCTTGCTTTAGGAGCTCACGGGAATACACCAAATCAGGGAGTACAAGGTGATATGGGATGGACATCATTTGAGGGCAGGGAAGCTAGCAGCAAGATAAAATTTGAGAAGCGATTGAGAGAAATGAAGGAGGAGCGTTGGGCTAGGAAGGTTTTCAGCTACTTGTACATGAAGAATGTCGATACAAAATGGAGGAAGCGAACCAGGAAGTTGACTGGTAAATAATTAGAAAACAGCAGGTGGCCAAACCAAAAAGAACTATCGGTTAAGAAGAAAGTGAAGGAAACGGAGACTGACATGTGGAAAATGGGCATGATTAAGAAGTCCGTACTAGAGATCTATCGAACTTTTAAGCAGGAAATTGCCAAGGAAAGGATATATGATAATACTCGGGGTAGTTCTCTACTGTTTGAGGCAAGGACGGGAGTACTGCGAACCAAGACATATCGGGCCAAATACGAAGGGGTAGACACAGTATGCAGTGCGTGTGGAGAGGAAGAAGAAACTGCCGAACACTTGATAATGTTCTGTAAAGGGCTTCACCCTATAGTTCAGAATGATGGCGCAGAGTTTTTCAAAGCACTGGGGTTTAGGGACCGGGAGGGCAAAATAGACTTTAAGCAAGTAGACTTAGCTAGAAGGAGGTTATCTGATTGGTGGCTAAAAGTCAAGGCACGAGTGAAAATTAAACTCTTCACTGCAAAGTACGAATCCTCAAACTCACTTTTTAAGGAAAAAATAAATATAGTTTTGGGTTCATTAAGTATTACGGCTTGGTGGCGCTAGCCACCGCCCGATCTAAAGGGTACAGCCATATCCATCCATCCATCCAATATATTGTTACCAGTCTGCTACAACTGTGGCTTCAAAGGACACATTGCCAGGTATTGCAATTACCAGCAGCCGCCAAGGTACGACCGATCACCGAGATTTAACCATTCTGGCGTTACCCGAGCACCGACATTCCCGGGAAGCGCGTCTTACGAGATCCCAGGACCACTACGATCTCCGGCCGATCTCCGGCCTCTGACCGCAGTGTGACCCCAACACCTACCCCTCGCGCCAACCGATCACCGTCTCCTCGGCGCCGCCACTCTTCGCCTCCTACGGAAAACTAGCCGGGGCGGCCATTGGAGGTGAGGTCGCTGGACAGTCTTCGATTTCAACAAAATATACCTCCGTTAGTTTCAATGTTTAGAAATAAGGTTCGAGTGCTTATTGATGGTGTACCAACGATGGTGTTGGTGGACACAGGTGCAACCGTTTCAGTGATGAGTTTAGTTTTCACCCGCCTTGTTGGACGAAAGGTTATGTTTCGTTGGGACCGTCCTGATATGTTTCGTGGAGTGAGCGGAGAGGTGTTACAACCTGTTGGTGTCTGCACTGTGACTGTTAGTTTGGCGTGCCAGAACTTTGTCGCAGAGTTTGCTGTTCTCCCTCATACTACGCATGACGTCATTCTGGGACTCGATTTCTATAAGCTATGTGGTGCTACTGTCGATTGCCGCACAGGACAAATTACAGTAGATTCTGATATCCCAGTTTCGTTTATGGAAAACTCGCCCTCTCAAGAAAGGGCTCTTTGTGCGTCTGTGGACACAACTGTGCCGCCGTTGTCTGCAAAATGTGTCCCTGTTGTCTGTTCACCTGCAAGCGAGAAAACATTTGACGCAACTGTGGAGCCCGTGCATCTCAGTTGCGTAAAGAAGACAGTTTTAATACCCTACTGTACACTATCGGTTGCGCAAGGGCATACTGGTTTATGGGTGATTAACTGCTCTAACAAACCTACAGTGCTGCCGAAGGGTCTGAAACTTGCAGAGATTCGTGAACACCAAAAATTTTCGCTTGCCACCCTCGCAGAAAGCAATGATTCCCCGGATAAGACCCGTTGCGATAATCTGCGCGCCAGGGACACCACCATTATGGCTATGATTGATAAGTCACTCAGCACCAAGGAACGTAATGAACTGGCGAGTATTCTGCGCAAACATGCCGGTATTTTTTATTTCGCTCAGCATAATTCACCGTCATTCCCTGCTTCTCATATAAAGCACCGAATCGACACGACATCTCACAGACCTCTCCGACAGAAACCATATCGTGTGTCGCCTTCGGAACGCGCAGTGATCAATGAATAGGTTTGCGAGATGCTCAAGCAAAATGTAATTCAAGAATCATGTAGTCCGTGGGCCGCTCCAGTAATTCTAGTGAAGAAGAAGGATGGGACATGGCGATTTTGTGTTGAGTACCGCCGTCTCAACGCCATTACTAAAAAGGACGTATACCCACTCCCGCGGATTGATGATGCTATCGACTGTCTATCATCGGCCTCTTACTTTTCGTCTGTGGATCTGAGGTCAGGCTACTGGCAGATTCCAATGCACGAGGAAGACAAGGAGAAAACGGCACACAGATGGACTATTTGAGTTCAATGTGATGCCGTTCGGACTCTGCAACGCGCCCGCAACTTTTGAGCGATTTATGGACAACATTCTGCGTGGATTGAAGTGGGAAGTGTGTATGTGTTACTTGGACGACGTTGTAATTTTTGGGCACACCTTTTGTGAGCACAACACACGCCTTGGCCTCGTACTGGACTGCCTAAGCAAAGCACGCTTGGTGCTCAACTTAAAGAAGTGTCGTTTTGGACAGCGCCTAACACTCGTCTTTGGACACTTAGTAAACAAAGAGGGCATACGACCGGATCCCGCCAAGACGGCCGCAGTGGAGGCATTTAAGCAGCCAAACTCGGTGAAAGAACTGCGCAGCTTTTTGGGGCTTTGTTCATACTTTCGCCGATTCATTCCTGGTTTTGCCAATATCGCATACCCGCTCACGTGTCTGCTTCAGAAAGGTGCGAAGTTTGACTGGACCCCGGAATGCGAGTCTGCTTTTTCGGAGTTGAAGTTCCTTTTGACGTCCCATCCGATTCTTCGACACTTCAATCCTCTCGCTCCCACTGAGATTCACACAGACGCCAGCGGTGTTGGTGTAGGTGCTGTCCTGGTTCAACGCTTCGATAATCAAGAACACGTCGTAGCGTATATGCAAGTCGCTCGCTCAGCAAGTCCGAGCGTAACTACACTGTCACAGAGCAAGAATGCCTTGCAGTTGTCTTCACAGTGCAGCGCTTCCGGTCCTACCTGTACGGACGCCCCTTTACCGTCGTGACAAACCATCATTCTCTCTGCTGGTTGGTCAATCTGCGTGACCCATCTGGTCGGCTGGCGCGCTGGGCACTTCGTCTACAAGAATATGACTTCACGGTTTCCTATGAAAGCGGCCGACGTCACGCTGACGCAGATTGTCTTTCGCGACTACCGCTTCCAACGATGGAATGTGACGCGGACACCTTCGATACCTACATTGCATCACTCGACCAACCATTTCCCGATAACAAGACCTTTAAGGATGAGCAACAAAGGGACAGCACTATACAACGGCTTCTTGCTACCAAACCAAAATCATCGCCTACGCACTTTTGCATCCGAGATGGGCTAGTTTACAAAAAAGAACTACACCAACACCGGCTCACAATATCTTCTGGTGGTTCCGAAGAGTCTTCGCGTTTATGTCTTGCAGGCTATGCAAGATGACCCAACATCCGGTCATCTAGGCACAGCAAAAACTCTTTGCCGTCTTCAAGAAAGATTCTACTGGCCCAAAATGCGCCAGACAACGGAACAATACGTGTCTGGCTGTAACTAGTGTCAACGTCATAAGCGCCCAACAAGTGCTCCCTTAGGGCGATTACATCTGGTGCCGCCCCCTAGAACTCCATTCGAGCAAGTCGGGATTGACCTCCTTGGACTCTTTCCCCGGTCTTCTGATGGAAATCGCTGGATAGTCGTTTGCACCGACCATTTAACACGGTACTGCGAGACAGCTGCCATACCATCGGCAACTGCAGCCGATGTGTCTTCATTCATGCTACGTTTTGTAATTCTTCGACATTGACCTCCCGAAATCGTAATCAGTGACCATGGCCGACAATTCACAGCAGACGTGATGGAAGAGATGCTTCGTGTCTGTGCTCCAAGGTTTCGGCACTCTACGTCATACCATCCCCAGACGAACGGTCTAACTGAATGAACGAACCGAACTCTCTCGAACATGCTGTTTATGTACGCTGCATCCGATCACAATGACTGGGACAGTATTCTACCCTTTATCACATATGCATTCAACACCGCTCAGCATGAAACTACCGGCTACAGTCCTTTCTTTCTTCTATATGCTCGACCACCTCGTCATACCCTGAATACCATCTTCCCGTGTTTGGACCACCATGATCCCTGCATATCCGAGATCATCTGTCGGGCAGAAGAAGCTAGACGCCTTGCTTATTTGCGCACTCTTGCTTCGCAAGACCGCTCGAAGGCACATTTTGACCGCCGACGCCGACACGTGACGTACAATCACGGCGACCTAGTGTTGCTGCGGACACAACTAGAAAACGCGGTTTGAGCGAGAAACTGCTAGTGCACTATGCGCTAGCAGTTTCAGTGCTATGCGGGACCTTATCTTGTTGTAGACCGTATCAGTGATTTAGTTTACCGCATAGCGCGTCTCCATTCAAACGGCCGACGGTCTGCAAAAACTGAACTTGTTCATATTGCACGTTTGAAGCGCTTTATTCCTCGAGAGACAGTTTGACTCGCCCTGTGGGCTTCGTTTGCGCGGAGGGAAATGTTACCACATGTGTAATTTAGGTATGTGCACCTGTGTAGCGGGGAACATGGTGGTAGCAGAAGAAGAGGACGTTCAGTTGGTGGCAAGAGCTCGCTGCTGCGCGTTCACTGCGGTATGTATACCGTCGAGTCGACCGTTACGTCTGCTTCGAATAAACCCTTCGTAGACGTAACAATATGATGAAAAGATGCGAGATGGTGGTACTTGGAGTGTTGAATAGATGGACGAGCGGACGCGCAGACAGATGCATGGATGGACGCATGACCGGACGTGAGGGCGGCTGCATGGACGAACGCATGGACGGTCACACAGACGGACGCATGAACAGATGGAAGCAAGAACGAATGGACGGACGAATGCTTCGCCCCACTCTCCATCATTCACTACGTGGATATGCTGCCAATTATTGGTTTCGGGCAGAAGGCCATACCCTGGCAAAAGGGCCGCCGCTCGGCACCAGGTGCCAAACAGACGTGGCCTGCCTCCTAGCGTACAAGTCCGGGAGACCCAACATAGAGGCTACCCTTCGGTGCAGTAATTCAATCACGACACACAAAGCGGACGTACACTGGCAAGGTGGGCTAACGCAGCGCACGAGGTGCGCTGCGGTCATGGCTTGTCACGTGTGTGTTCAGAAAAAGGGGTGACGATTTAGAGCACAAGGTACTCTACTATGGGAGAGCTCAAAGCCGTCCCACGCTAGCTAAAGCACGTAAATACACCAAGGGAATTTCACAATGTGTTTAGAAAAAATTTATTGCCACAAACGTCAATAACACTCAACAGAACATTTCCGTCTTAGACATACTCTAACGATGATGAGAAGACAGACGTCATTTACATGAACATGGATATGAGATGACGTTGAAAAAACATGTACATTCGATGGTTCACTCAAACACAACCACAAAATACTTCAAGGTAAACAAGAGACAAATAAAACATAAATATGTACATTTTGCATATTTACATGTTGGCATGCCATTTCTGCCGGCACATCGACAGATCAGCCTACCAATACCAGGCCGGCCGAAAGACAAGTTTCACTCGTCCGTCATAGACCGACACAAAAAGGCAAGACCAGTGCCGAAGAAATTCCTCTTCACCGAGGAAGAAGAGCTCCTCCGACAAAACAGACAGCAGCTCCGAGTACAATCGTTCTAGGATCGGGTAGAGCGCGCGGCGGCGGGCCGCTGCACCGCCTCGCAGCGTTGCGCCAGAGGCAGAAACGCCGGCACATGGAACAAGCAAGCGGCCTCGCGAACAACGCCCAGAAGCAAACGAGCGATTACTCTGAGCAGTGAAATCCAGCATGTACGCTCTCCAAAAAACGCGAGCAATGATACAATGCCTCAGAAAATGCTGATTTGTTTCCCGAAGGAAGTTCGGACATGTTGCTGACTGGACTATTCTCCACCTTTCGAGGCGGTCGAGAGTGGGAAGTACACCCCATCCAGCGCCACATGAGTCCCGAGGTGTCCAGGGAAAGAACCTAGAGTCCGACCCCTTAAGGATGCACGGCGTCTCAAGACAAACCCTCAACTATTGGTTGTTCAAAACTATTTAGGGATCCGTGGGGTGGTTTGTATAGCTGGCGTTCGGCGTGATATGACTGGGTCATCTCGTTGAACGAATGCATGCGCTCCCTGGGAGAGCCCGACTCCGATTCCACCGCCGCCCGGTTTATGATACCTCGGGCGTGGTCATTGGCGGCTTCGTTGCCGGGATTTCCAGAGTGCGCAGGCACCCAGATCAGCCCCACATGGCGGGCCGGGTTTTTGGTGGGCGAGCTGAGAATTCTGAAAGCGCTCTCGTGGACTCGTCCTCGCGCGAAATTTAGTATCGCGGTTTTCGAGTCGGAAAGGACGTACCGGGCATCAGTGTGTGCGAGGGCAAGCGCGATCGCCGCTTCTTCCGAGGATTCCGGAGTGGATGCAGGAGGAAGGTGGAGAGAGCAATGGGTTGGAGTGTGCGATCAACGACTGCAACTGCCGCGTCGTCGCCCGTGCAAGCTGCATCCACCCATACGGCGTCCTCTTCAGAACCGTAGTATTTGTGGAGAGCTTTCGCACGGGCCTTGCGGCGGGCCGAATGGTAGGTAACGTGGGTGTTTCTTGGGAGAGGTTGAACTATTATCTGTGTGTGTATGGGTCGGGGAATTGGTAGAAGTGTGGGGTCGGCTGCTGGTATGTGAATATTGAGGGTGTTAAGTATGTAGCGTCCGGTGAAAATCTGAGCTAAACGAGTGTATTGCGCTCGTCTGTGGGCCTCAGTGAGTTCGTGTGTGGTGTTATGGAGCCCAAGCTGAAGAAGTTTAGTGGTCTGTGTGTTAGGGGGGAGGCGTAAGGCCACCTTGTAGGCTTTACGAAGCATGGCATCCAGGGTGGCTGTTTCTTCTTGTCGAAGTCGGAGATACGGGATTGTATAAAGGAAGCGGCTCAGTATGAAGGCATGAATGAGACGACACAAATCGTGTTCCTTCATGCCATAGTGTTTTCCAGAAACTCTGCCTTCACATCCAAAATAACGGCCGTAACACTTTCACTATCCGGAAACTCAAGCGGGTGACGGATGCGCTCTCGCCCAGTTTTGCGCGGATGGAAATGTTACCACATGTGTAGTTTAGGTATGTGCACCTGTGTAGCAGGGAACATGGTGGTAGCAGAAGAAGAGGACGTTTGGTTGGTGGCAAGAGCTCGCTGCTGCGCGTTCACTGCGGTATGTATACCGTCGAGTCGACCATCACTTCAGCCTGCTTTGCCGGACTGCGAAAACCCTGAACGTTCAATGAAATAATATGCAGTGTAGTAGCCATAATAAAAAGTAAAGACTAACCTGGACGCATAGTTCTAGACGGTGTCCTGGAAAGTGTCCAGGGGACACTTGCTCGACCAAATTACAACGCACTGTTCGACCCTCCAGAAGAGGGTCGAGGTTTTTTGGACTGTTGGGATTTACCACGGCCATCACTGCGTTCATCGGAGCAAGAGCTGGAAGTGTGCCCTCGCTTTGTTTCACGTGGAGCTCCCATTTCAACGTCAAAATCGGCAAGGCTAGACAGTCCGATGCTACTATCCAGTCCCAGGCTGAAGCCGTCTTCCGAAGACGTGTCCTGAGGAGGTAGGGACTGAGCCGCCGGCAAGCTTGGATCCACATTCTTGATGCTGGCAGCACTGTCCGCGTCTCTGCAGTCCGGTGTAGGCGCCCTTTGTGTGGGCGATTTTTTACGTGTACGACGCGATGTCGAAATGGTGGGAGCGGCCGCAACAGAAGAGGCTGTGGTGTTTTCGCCACTGTTTTCCAAAATAACCGGGGTCGTAGGGCCAACTCCAACAGCAGCAGCCTGATAACTGGGGTCATTTGTGCACTGAACATCAAGTGGCGTCAAAGAAGAGACGCCGACGCCGTTTTCAGGGCAGTGCGTTGCGTCTTTCGAAGCGCACGGTTCCTGCACCAGCGGGGAGGCCGACGCGCCAAGCGTCGCATCGACAATCGCGCTTTCGTTGTGCGCTTCGTTTGAAGGAACTTGTAGGGGTGAGGCCAGCACAGCGTCGGTGACCTCCTCTGCGTCCCCCGAGTCGGTAGTTGGTTCCATTGCCGGTGTCAGTGGTGGAAAGGCACCAGCGGCAGCGTCTGAGTAAGAGCGGCGGACAGGGCAAACCACAGTTGGGTGGCCGTCCCCGCAGCGTCGACATGGGCGGTCACATCCTTCACTAACGTGACCGTGCACACCACAGCGACCACAATACGGTGTTGTGCACTGGGCTCGTAGATGGTCCCCTGAGCCGCATCTTCGACATACACGCTGGAGACCACGGTAGTCAAACGTAGCACGGTGACCGGAGATGCGCAGGTAGTTCGGCACAGGATTAGCGGCGTTCATCTCCATTCGAACATACCGCGTTCCAGTGAGTACGCCGCGTCGCCCGCTCATCAAACCACTGGTGACAGTGAGCACCTTGCCATATGGGGATAACGCTTGGACGAGAGCTTCGTTTGAGACGAACGATGGCAGGAACAGGCAGGCGACGTTGGTCACTTGTGGGCCAACGGGAACGACTTGAACACGCTCGCCGCCGATCACCAGGCAGCCAGCATTGACGATTAGAGACATGGAGGCCATGCTCTTAACGGTGACTTGGAAGTTTCGAGCTCCCTGATGCTGCACGCAGTATACCTCTGAGAGGCCGACTATTGAGGCCGTCGCATCAACGACGGTCTCGGCACTAGTCCCCGTAGGGACAACAACGTCGAAGACAAGCGCCTTCGAAGGCGTCCAAGACGCGACGGGCACCATGACTCGTACTGACGGACGCCCCTGACGTAGAACGATCAGGGACGTCCTTAGCACTAGAACGTAAATACGATATTTGATTTGCATAGCGTTACAATTAATTGCAGCACGTGCTCTGGGATGCACACACCGCATGCCACTCTGCACACTTATTATAGATGCCCTAGCCACAATGGTTGATTCACTAATATTGTTCACTATAATCTTTGTACTGTATAGTTTTTTATTAAAACATTTTGCAAGTGCTTTAACTATGGCACACGATTTTTATTTTATACTTTATAATCTTTTATTGGAAAGGAAAAATTTGAACGATTTCTGCGATGGAAACCCTGATGAGATGCAAGGCAGGAGCATTGCCCACGAGTGGCGTCACGGGTTGAACGGCGCTGACGCGGGTGTTGCGGTAAGAGTTGGAATATTCGTTTGAAGCAATGGCTGGCGTAGGTCGTGTAGGTGACACCGGTAAAATGGGCAATCGCAGGGAACTGTGGGATACGATGGCTTCCGGTTCGACGCACCACACGGGCCAGCAGCGGCACGCACGCATTTTTGTACTGCTCCGTTGAAAAAAGCACCTCGACGTGCAATGTCAGTGCTTTAAAAGTTGTTTTTGTTTTTGCCAACCGTGACCTTGACGATGACAAGCTACGAAAGCCATGAACGGTCAGGAAACTTTTTTATCGCACTAAAATGATCTGCAATGCTTTTTTTTAGGCTGCTCGGTGGTACTGTAAGTTTCGCTAGCAGATCAGTCGATACACAAAACAGTTTTATTGTATGATACCTTACTGCAGATAAAAAGTCATCATTTCAAAGATCTCCGGGGATGGGGATGGCTGTAGCAGTGTGCTAAGAGTTCATTTCAGGATCGCTGTTTTGGGCGACATCGTCAGTCGATCGGCATGAAGCGCAACACTTATTGAGCACGTTGAGAAATTTTTTTCTAGCTTTCAGTGCACTATAAGATGCATTTCTTAGTCGAAGCCAGATGCTTATTAAATGCGAAGCATTTCTTAGCGAACTTCGGCGACTTTGAGCGTATCTATCTATCTATCTATCTATCTATCTATCTATCTATCTATCTATCTATCTATCTATCTATCTATCTCTGTCTAGCCGCTTACGACCTTTAGCTCTCCTGGCCGTTTCGATAATGGTATCGATACCAAGCTTAGTATGGCATAACATGACTGTATGAAGAACATATTTAACCAGTAATAACATGAAAATAATGGCATGTACGTCATTAATTGCTTGATATAGATTTCTCGTCCTGCAGCTCTTGCGGTGGTTTCGTTCACATGGCATGTTGCAAAACTGCTATGGGATGACATGATTGCATGGCAAACACAAACGACAGACTCTAACATTAAAATAATGACATGCGTGTCATGTAACAACATGACCTCACGCCACGCTCATGATGCGCTTGCGGCTGGTTCGCTAGCGTCACATATACTAAATTTTGTATTACGGTCCCTGAATGGATGACGAAGGTATGTGACTGGTGCAAACACGATAATCATGAGATGCGTGTCATGTAACAACTTGACTACATGCAACGCTCATGATACGCTGCCAGCCGTTTCGCCAGCTTAACTTATACCAAATTTGGTACTACGGGACGTGAATGGATGACGAAGGTATGATACGGGTGCAAACATGATAAACATTAGATGCGTGTCATGCAACATGTGTATACATGCTACGCTCATGATACGCTCGCGGCCGTTTCGCTAGCTTCAAATATGCCAAATTTGGTATTACGTCACACCAATGGATGACGAAGGAATGTGACTGGTGCAGGCATGATAATCATGAGATGCGTGTTATGTGAGAACATGACTGCATGCCACAGTCAATGCACCAATACATTTCGACGTGACGCGGTGCGCATGCTCGCCGGCGCCCATTCCGTCGCGTCACGCCGGCGATGCCGCGCCAGGCGCCGGTCCTGCCATATACTCGCAGGCGTGCGCCGCACTGCGTTACTTTGACGCATGCGCCGTTTCAGCGCGTCCAGCGTCCCTCCATCACGAAAAGAGGGAGACGCAGTGTTGTCTGGGTAACGCATCGGTGCCAAATGCAGCATGTGGTGTTTCGGGCCGGCTGCCGTCGGGCCGCGCCTACGGAGGCTAGTCGCGCCTGGCGTCAGACTGTAGAGTGCTCGCGTTTTGCTAAAGTAACGTCGCTGTTGCCTGCGTGCGCGCGCGTCGACGCTACATTTCAGTACATTGGACCCTTCATGATCCGCTCGCGGCCGTTTTGCTAGCTCCACATATACTAAGTTTGGTGTCACGTGACGTCAATGAATGACGAAATATATGAGTGGTGCAAAAATTTTATTCCTGACACGCGTGTCATGTAAGAACATGACAATATAGTACGCTGATAGCATGCTCGCGGCCGTTTCACTAGCTCCACATATGCTAAGTTTGGTGTTACGTGACGTCAATGAATGACGAAATATATGAGTGGTGCAAAAATGATAATCCTGACACGTGTGTCATGTAAGAACATGACAATATACTACGTTCATAGCATGCTCGAAGCCGTTTCGCTAGCTCCACATATACTAAATTTGGTATCATGTGACGTGAATAAAGGATGAAGGTAAATGACACATCTAAACATGATAGTCAGGACACGGAAGTCATGTGCGGCATCATTTATCTCCACCTCTTAAAGTTGTGCTGATTTTAAAGCGACACATCAACATTTATCATTCGTGCTTTGCATATCATCGATTCCCACTGTACGCGGGATCTACCCATTTTTTGAACGCTGATCTTGGTCAAGCTGCACATCACGGTGGCACACAAAAAAATACAGTCAGACATAGACGGTGCCGAATAATCGAAACCCTGTGCTTGGTTAACACACATCGTCCTTTGGGTGCCATCCTGGCGCAGAGTTTGACCAAGATAAATTCAAATGAACTCGTCCAGCGCTTCTTGTGTCTTGAGTGAAGCTTCCGCGTTTTAGGGGCGAAACAAAGGGAAGTTTATTGCACTTCTGACAAGTAATCAAATACATAATTCTTCTCCGACACTTATCATGGACACACGCGGTAAACACACCGCTAAACAAAAAAACACGCTTAGATTGTACACTACAACAGAAGCGCGATCATTCGAGCACTCGTTATACTAAGATTACAAGAGCGCTGGACAGCCTGCGCGCAGAAGAGCCCATTTCCGTTTACGGGCGAAAAAAGGGTGCGGTAATGGTCGCCGCTGTTCGGGCTCCAGAGAACTAAGGGGTTAGTCCGTACAGAGAACAGACTCGAGACACATCATTATACAATTGACAGGAGGGTTTAGGCATTGGCACTTTCCGTTTGCCGCTCAGGAAACCGTGGGACGCAGTGGCTGGCGTGCGCTTAAAAGGGGGTTATCGGCAGGCGTAACTTGCCTTTTTGCAGGAGAAAAAAACCTCCCATGCCAGCGGCGGAGAAACTTTTCCTCGCCGCTGGCTTCAAGTTGGTCTTCGAGGTGCCGCCACACCATGTGGCGGATACGAGCTACGGTCGGGAAGGCCGCTCTGACCGGAGAGCGGCTAACCTCAGCGAAGCAGCGTCGCTTCCAGACCGTGAATAAGGTGCCGAGGGCCACTAGCTTTGCAAAGGCGCCTTTGTTTCTGTTCAGGGCTGGGGAGGGGGGGGGGGGATTTTAAAATCCCTCGCAGTCAGGCGCCGAACCGGTTTGACCGCTGGACACTCAAATAAGGCATGCCCCAGAGTCTCATCCGCGGGACAATTGGGGACAGCGGGCGTAGGCGTGATGCCATACTTGTGGAGGCGCTGGGGGTCGGGAGGACGCCCCAGTTTTTCCTTTATGCGAAGTCTTGGGCGGACGAAGGGATGCCACGTCCATCTGTTTTGCCTTTCCGCTTCCTGTTCCACGACTGTCGCCTCTCCTCGGGGGTTATCTGGTTGCTGGCGATTTCTTCCACAATGCGAGCAGGCAGGGTCTCATCTACGTCGCACGTAGGGACTTCCTTTTCTAGCATGCGCATGGTGTTTGCGGCTGCCTTATAGAACGCGGAGGGAGTCTCGGCGAGTGGGGCGAGCGGCTGGTCGGCATTCAGGAACGATGCGTTTGTACTGCACCAGTAACGCATTAAGGGCCTCCCCACGTAATCAGGAGCGCGAAACAAGGCCCTTGCGGTCTTCAAGGCGAGCACTTTTCTCGCCGTCAGGACATGCGTGAGCCCGAGGCCCGCTCTGAAGATGAGGTTTGCAGGAGGGTTCGACGTAAGGGCGCGGGTTTGCCGTCCCACAGGTAGGCACCGATCATACTTGTCAATTGCGTCGCAGTCTTGGTAGGCATCACTCCTATTCGGCTTACATAAATGGGAAAGGCGCAGATGGTTGTCATTGCGGCTATGGCCCTCTCACGAAGCGTGAGATCCTTCGGTTGGAGGCGTGCTATTGCATCCTGTGCCCGCTCGAGAGCTCGTTGCCAGGTGAGGTCGGCGATGCCACCGCAGCAAAAGTATATGCCGAGCACCTTGACGGCGTCGACCCTTTCCAACTCTCCCAGTGCGCCGTGAGGGAATGTTCCACATGGTAAGGCCTTGCTCTTTTTCATGTTCAAAACCACGCCTGAGACGTCAGCATAGTGTGCGAATGTTCGCCAAAAAGCTTGCAGGCTTGCCGGGTCTCTGACAAACAGGGATACATCATCAGCGTAAGCGAGAACCTTAATGTTGGGCTCTCCCGTTAGCGGAAAGCCTCTGACGTGCGTGTTCTCGTCGATGTTCACCAGCAACGTCTCAAGCGAGAGTACGATGAATGAGGGCCCTAGCGGGCACCCTTGGCAGATCCCTCTCTCGTAAACATGGCGGAGTCGGAGCAAGTTTTTCTGCTCATTTCAGAGCAAGTGTGTTCCAATGACAGAGTGAGAGCGAGGGTCAAAAGTTGCAATGAGATAGCCGGAGGGGATTCAGGACGGGAGTCCCTCCGTGGAGCAGGAAAAACTGCTCCGCCGAAATCGGTGGAGTGGACCGGAACTCAGTGTGACGCATTTCCTTTAACACGTTTGCCTGCTTGGGGCCGCGGCTGGCGCGGCGCGAGTAGAGTGCCTCGATGCGCGCGCCCCCGCTTAGAGCGGTGTCAGCCTTTGTAAGGGCAGGTGCCGCCTCCTCGGCCTTAGCGGCGGCATGGCCGCCATTTTGACTCCACTCAGTCACTTCTGTGTGTTCGCTGCGCCTGAATAATTGTGCTCGCGCTCGCTACCGTCGCCGTAGCGGGTATTGCGTGCCGCAGGGCACTAATCATTTTAGAAACTCTGGAAGCTGTATCGTTTCCTAAGAGACCCGAAATGAAGGCCTTTTCAACAGTGAAAATCAAACATGACAAGTGGCATCCGACAAACAGAGTCCTGTTCATCCGACAAACAGATCATCCATTCACAGCGTAAGTTTCCAGCCGGTATTCCGCATGCATAATTTGTACCGGCACCAATTTCGTGTAAGCAACAGACACGCTGACGGCTGTATGCTTGATTCTCGTGTGCATGAATCGCGTATTTCGATTCGTAAACATTGCTTGCTGCTCTTGGTTGGTACTGTATCTGCCCTTCATTCTTGGTTTCACTATGTGCGATGAGAACTTTATCATTAAATATACATTACACGTGTTTCTTTGCAGATGATATCCTTGTTTTTTTTCGTAATATTCATTTGTGGGAATAAAGCTTTGTGCAGCTGTGGTGTCGTACCCAATGAAGTTTGAAGAGTGTGTGTACGTTCCGGAATCACCATATGATCACGAGAGACGCGGTATACATTGGAGGACTTCGGAAATTTTGAACAGATTGATTGATTGATTGATTTGTGGGGTTTAACGTCCCAAAACCACTACATGATGATGAGAGACGCCTTAGTGGAGGGCTCCGGAAATTTTGACCACCTGGGGTTCTTTAACGTGCACCCAAATCTGAGTACACGGGCCTACAACATTTCCGCCTCCATCGGAAATGCAGCCGCCACAGCCGGGATTTGATCCCGCGACCTGCGGGTCAGTAGCTGAGTACCTTAGCCACTAGACCACCGTGGCGGGGCAATTTTCAACAGGTGTTTTTATGTAACTTGCACCTAAGTTTAAGAACTTCGGCATTTCATCTCCATCGAAGTGGGGCCACTGCGGCCGGAATTCGATTACCGACCGTTCAAGCGCCCGAACCATTACAAAGCCACGCAGGTTCTTTCTTTCTACGATCTTTTGCTCGGTTTAGGTACGCCTTCTATGCTGGTGTGATGACCCTTGTAAGAATGTGTGCAGTTCAGTTTTTTTTTCATTGTTCCTGTACTTCAAGTTTTCTTTTCGTCCTGTCTCGAATCATTACGCGATTGATGTTGTTTTTTTAATCATTTACGACCACTGCGAAGCAACTAGTGACAGTACTCAGTGAATTCTGCCATGTAGCGTATAAGTTGAATTGCTTCTGGCAGCGCTGCATTAATGCGCAAAAATAAATTATTTCTACACTGGATGATAATAGGGGAAATGGCAGGCGTGTACACACGCACACACACACACACACCATCAGTATTTAAACTCTTTCAGCCCGCATAATTATTTAAGTAAATAATTTATTTATTTATACTGTGAGCTATCAGGGATCACACACAAGTGCTTATGCAAACTGTACTCGCGAAGCGTCCATACAAAGAAGATGCATGAAGACAAGACGGGGCACCGCTGTGTAGAATGAACACGCTATGTCACAAAAAAAACAAAAAAAACAAGTCAAGTTGTGCGATGAGAAGATCATGGAGAAATAGTTAATGCAATAAGAAAGGCGTCCGCCTCAGTGGTACCGTGGGCACGGTGCTCGGTTGCTGACGCGAGGCTCGCGCTTTCGATCTAGGCCACGGTGGTCTCATTTCGAATAACGTAAAACACCAGAGGACACCCATGTACTGTGTCAGTGCAGGCAAAAAAACTGATTGTCAAAATTGCTGCAGTCCTGCAATCAGGCGTCATTTTAGAACGTAAAAGCCTCAGATAACAATTAACACTAACAAAGAAAGCATATAAACGACACCACCGATATAGATTTAGAATCCCCTCTGTGGTAACCTGCGTAGGGATTTGTTTTCAACATGAAAGAGTCAGCGTCTGCCTCTGGCGCATAAATCATGCGCAAGCCGTCAGCTTACATGAAATATGCGCTTCCTGCATGCATTCAGGCAAAATTAACTCTAAAAGATGTCCAAGCTTCAATAAGAAGAAAAGCTCGCTAGCTTGCTCATGTTTCCGGGCGTATCAGGGCACCACACGCACGTTGCGTAGCGGGCTTCGCTTACGGTCGAGTTGTGGTGGGGAGGCGCAATGGCGGCGGTCGTAGCAGACGACGCGGGTGTCCTCACCCTCAGCGGGGCACGCGGGGATCAAGGCACCCTAGGCGCGAGTTGTGTTGATAATGGCGGATGGCATGGACGGCTCGGCTACTTCGGCAAAGCGTGCGGCAATGCTTCTGCTACTCGATAGTGACAGCAGACATCGTGGACAATAGCTGCTGCACGCTTGGAGTGATATCTATTCCACACAGGTGAATAGCACTGAACAAGCAAACGAACGATGCGGCGATGCTGGTAAACCACGTGGGAAACATACAGCGGAAAAGACCACGCGCAAGGTATCCTGGGTAACGCGGCAGCTTCCGCCTTGCTCCAGCAGGGCGGGTTGTGTTCCGATGGCGGATTTGGAGGATTTGCTCTACGCCAGAGTCAAGCGCTCGCTCGCGAAGTCGGTCGGCTGCACCGACTCCGCCATTGGAATTCAACAATAGTTACTCGTCGGGGTGCCGTTTACTACTACGTGGCATGTGAGGTTGCTGTACAGAAGGGCGATGGTGTCTACGAAGCATGTCAGGAAGCCGAGCTGGCAGAGCACCTCGATCATGTATCCATGGCGCACCCGGTCAAACGCATTTGCCGGGTCCAAGGAGACAAAGGCTCCGGACAGGGACTTGGCAGACATGTAATCGAAGGAATCCTTTGTTACGGTAAGGTTGGCAAACATGGAGTGGCCTGGAACCGCACAGGACTGCCAGGGAGCGATGATGTATGGCAAGAGGAGCTGAAGGCGGCTATTAAGGATGGAAGTACCATTTTATAGTCTACGTTCAACAGGGCTATGGGTTCAACAGGGTTACTCCTGTAAAACGGGGCTGGAATCCTTCAGGACCCCAATAAAAGTTTTTCATCCATCCATCCATCCATTACATGGTAATTGATACCTGCGTTTGCCTTGCACGCTCGAGTTGGGTGCAGCCAACTGCTGAACAACCGACCACGGTTTATCACGACGAAGATAGACGGGCAACCGCGCGCGCGAATCCCGAACAATCTGAAACTTGCGGCAAAGCGGTTTGCCGTCGTCTACTCCTCTCGAGCCGGAAGCCGGTAGCAGACGGTGCATCCAACAATCCCTCGCTCTTTTACTGGTCACCTATTGGCCCCGAGGACATACCGTGGCACCACCTACGTGACGACGTCACTCATAGGATGCCAGGTTGTGTTGTCTGCTAGAACTCCGCATTTCCTGCGCTTTTGATGTGTACACTGTGCGTTCTTTCCTTTGTTTTGAAGCTCAGTGCCTAAAGAAACGGTAAGACCGATAATACGGGCAAGCAAACTACAAATCGGTGCCCCTGGTGGCACTTTCGTGTCTAATTTTCATCGTAAAATCACGACTAAAAACTGGTACAGCCATGGCGGACGATGCAAGTGCTGTCGCGGAAGCAAAGCTGTCGTATTCCACAACTAATACGCAGCAATGCGAGCGCACGCTCCTATCTGTGACGTCAAAACGATCGCAGTGATGGCATCCGGTTTATTCCACCGATGTTCCGAAATAGCATCGGTGAGCAAGAAGAGTTTTAGAAAACAGCCCGCATATTTTCTACACTTTCATTCACTCATTTCCTTATTAGGCAAAATATATTCAAATAAATGTTCCTTTGAGCTACACAAAAATAAAAGATTCCCTTGAACCTCACGCACGTTTTTTTTTTCAATCTGAAAATTTAAAGAGAGACATTTCTTACATTTAAAAGGAACTTGAAAAGGTGCTTTCAGTTACGACGTTAGGAGCTGGTAAATGAGGTGACCTGAAGTTTTCTGGGGTACAACTCTTGTGATGTGGCCACGGCGTAAAGAACCAATTTATAGAAGGGAAACTGTAGGGACAACAGTACGCAAGATAAGCAGTGGTAGCGCATGAAACTGCCAAGGGCACTCAAGAGATGACACTGCGTAAACAGGAAGCGGAAAACTCACTTGGCTTTCGCACGACGCGCATGGGAACAGAACGTGGGCTGTTTGCAAAACTGGTCTTTACAGAAACCTTGTACGTACTGTGGCGGCGACGCTGTTTAGCGGAAGTACGGCACAAGCCGCATAGAGGCGCCTATCCCGCACTGCAGAAAATACGGATCCCTCGGAACATGCATCCTCAACAACACCGAGAAAGGCGGCTACCCCAGGGTTAACATGATCCAGAAAAAGTATGGCAATGACCCACAGGCGCGATACGTGGACGCAGCCAAATATCCGGGACGTAATGCCTCCGCGATTACCGTCGCAGATTGCAAGGGCGCGGTACTGGCATCGGCGACTATCCTCGCCAAACGTGCGGAAACAGCTGAAGAGGCTGCTATAGCACTCGCCACCCAGACGAGTGAGGATCCCATCGTGGTCTTTACCGACTCACAAACAGCGGCACGGAACTACCTGAAAGGCAGGGTCTCCACGGTGGCGATTAGGCTACTAAATTGCACGGACAATCCTCCTCCCTACACATGCATCGTGTGGATTCCGGGTCATGAAAATCTCGAAGGAAATGAAGCGGCACACAACGCAGCCCACGAATGCGTCAACCAGGCATTCCCATACGAGATCCGAGGCACCTCCCACTCAACAACAGAATCAGAGGCAAGAGAAGTCATACCACTAACGTACCATGCATTACTGCAACATTATCGGCTCGAACACAGGTTATACCCTCCGCCACATCCGAAACTCACAAGAGACGAAGGGACTGACTATAGGCGTCTTCAAAGCAACACGTTCACCCACGGCGTACTATTGCACCATATGAGGCCAACGTTGCACAGCTACATCTGCCCTCACTGCAATGTGGCAGACACTCTGGCGCACCTCCTACTGCTTTGCAAAGTAAGCGTCCCAAGACTACGAGCAGCAGCACCAGATGCGGACCAAGACCTCCTCAGTGAAGCGTGGGAGGCTGCGATCTCCCAGCCGGACCTGGTCGAGCAGCGTCAACTCGTCGCTCGAGCTCGGCGGGCTGTCCAAGCCAGGGGTTCCTGGAATAAGGGACCCTCCCACCTTTACTCACAAGCTTCTTTCAATAAATGTTTTCTCTCTCTCTCTCTCTCTCTCTCTTGTGTGGAATTACCTAGATCAGCAGCTGAAAACGCACGGCGAAGAGGCTTTCCTCCGACGATGGCACACGCGTTTCTTCAAAGTAAGAAAGGGACAGCTGAAGTTTCCAGTTGTCTCGTACTAGCCATGCGCACACTTTAGTACGCATGCATAAGCGTTATTCTGTAAAATGTGATTAACTTGATTCATTTTAATTTTCCTTTGACTTGTAACATTTGGACACCCAGTGATCTATTAGATTTTGGTGCTAAATACACTGTCTTGACTTGATTCAAAGCGGAAAACTCATCTTTATTGTTTTTTTTCTAGGTACGAACAAAAAAAAAAAACAAATGACCTCCCATTTTATTTCGTATCGGGTTCGTACGCGCCTACGTGGTTGGCTCGGCTCATTCTTTATTCTATGGCTATCCTTTTTAAACAGAAGTGGATGAAAGAGACCGGGGCTTGTGCAAGGCTACGGGTGTCTCGTTATCTTTCACCCGATTGTTTTAAGCGCATCGATACGCCTAGTAGCACAACAAAGCGACCTTGGGAACACAGTACCAACAGTATAAAGGTTACATGGAACCGAAAGGCATTAACTGGCAGCTGGTACCAGTAAAACAATTCTCGAATGAGCACGGGGAACCGTATTATTTTTTTTTCACAGCAAACCTGCAATCTTGTTTCAATACAAACAAAATAAATCTAGCGTGTTAGAACCATTATCGAGAGTTTGCAAACGGCAAGCCTTTATTTACAGAGGCAAAACGAACAAAAAAAACATGTCTCGTTTGTAGGAACTGTCATTGCAAAACAGTCGTAAAAATCAGCATGAGATGCTTCAGTGAAAGTTTCAAATTACAGCTCCTGCTTTCACCAAGCACGGCTTAAAAATACCCCTTTTTATTGCATTATGACATAGTGCGGTCAAGCTGAGGACACAAGAGAAGGTGGGGTTTTTCACGGTGGAGCGAAAGTTGAGAGAAGCGTAAGCATTTGAACACGCGCACGATCAGTGCGAATGTACGTACGTGGAGGCATAGAGTTTACCACAATACTTACTAGAGGGAACTCTGGCGCTATTGTCTATGGGAGTTGCAACACACGGCGCTTCAGCGAGCATGGGAATGATTGGTAGTACACACATTTGTCTAATTTTCGTACTTCTAGCCTGCTTCTGGCTCCGTGCGTGTTCAAGTGGCTTGAAGCTGTGTTTCCACGAAAACATAAATTAGCAATTGTTCACCTTTTGCGCTTCACAACCTTATTCTTTTAAGCTTATTATTTCGAATGAAGTCCCTAAGTTCAAAAGAGTTCGTTTTTTTTTTTCAAAACAAAACCGTAACCAGTAATAAACGAAGCCGCAAATGCGATTCACCGCCCGCAAGTACGAAGACTAGGCAAATGTGTGTGCTACCCATCATTCCCATGGTCGCTGAACGATCGCAGCGCCAAAGTGCCCTCTAGTAATTTTTGAGAAACTCTATGCGTAGAGGTAACAAGGTCTGACAGCGGTAACAAGGTCTGAGAGTTAAATAACCGGCAAAGATTACAAATATGCGCGCATTGGCAAAAAGAACCTACCTGTCATCGCCATGGAACTTGCAAAAATCAATGCCTTTGCCAGTACGACAGTTTCCTGCGGCATCATACAGCAGTACATAGCGACTATACATTCTACAGCAACTGCAGTGGCTTACAGAAGCCAATAAAGTATGCTATAAAGATAACGGAACGCCGAAAAACACACCAACAATCGCACAAAAAACTAACTGCGCATATTCGCGTCAGCTGCCACCATCGAACGGCGGAAGCGCATGTTTTCCACTTCGTCACCGATAAGAGAATCCATAGTAAAACTCACGTGGCACCGCGATCGCTAAACAAATTTTGCGCTCAGTAGTAGTACGCACAACGCGGAATTCAAATTTCACCCTTCAATTGTGTAGAAAAAAGCACTTTTTTTGCGGAAATGGTGGTTCTCTTCCATTTAAATTTTTAGCTTGTTGTGGTGCCTCTAGCGACTTTTTTGGCGTCTCCGAGGACGCCTTTGAACGGAGCCACTATATGGTTCTTCTATAGGGCTTGGTATATTCTAGGCACTATAGAACGGCGATTAAGCAAGGTATTGTGTGCGAATGGACGAGGCAACAGCTGTGGGAGCCGCCATAGAGTAATATAAAAGGGCATTTTTATGTTACTCTGTGGCACCGCGGCGAGCGCGTGGAAGGCGAGGGAGAGCGTGACGTCAACGCGCAGCAGTGGCGTGACCTACTTGGCACCGCGCCAACACCTGCAGCGCGTTCGTACGGAGGTACGGCGTTACATAGGCGAGTCAAAGAGCTGTTTCGCATCTTTAGATTAATATTTTCCACCACTTGTGCCCTCAGAATTCTTCACGATACGATAAACCTGAGCTGGATGTTTCGATCTGCGTTTTGATCGCAAGGCTGTTTGCTGGGTAACACCTCTATCCTCACTTGCGTAGTAAAGATACAGTGTCTAGTAAAGGTACGTAGTGGCAAAAGCTTGCGCGACATGCCGCGTGCGGTAAATGCGTTCACGGCAGGCGCGTGCATTCGTATTGCCATTCGCGTTTCATGCGATGTGGCAGTGATGCCCGTAGCCTCAAGTTCTCTCGATTCGTTTTATACATTTAGTGAAAACACGAACCCGCGCACGGCCTTCGTTCAGCAGATTGTTTCCACACGCACGTCTCTTTTGTCTCAACTTTATAAACGCGTCCTTCCGGTGAGCTTCATTCCATCAAATCCTCTTGAAAACAGGGTCTGGACGCGATCACTCTTGAATCGGTCCTCAAATATGAAGCGAGAGATACGCAGCACACCAGCGCATACGCAGCTTCGTGGAGGCAATATGAGCGTTGCACGCACAACGCTTCCCCATGTTGAACCTGCGATGCCACATTAGGAGACACACACTTTGCCGAATGGGTCGAGGTGGCGCCGCAATCGCGCACCTCGTTTTTGATTGGTTCTCACTTAGCGGCGTGCCACGAAAAATGGGGCTCGCACGCATTCACGCGTCGCTACCGCTTCTTCTGACTTCTGCCCCTCGCGACAGCATCGCTTGCCACGCGCGCTGTGTCGCACGTGTTCTTGCCGCTAGTGAATACGTAGTACCTCAACAGGCCTGACGCAGCGCTTGCTTAAGTGTGAATGAGGCCTGACGCTATGGGTGGGCACTTTTGACGTATTTCACTCATCTGGCGACGGTGCCGTATTCTGCGACAGCCGGGTTCCCATGCCATCTGGCATTATTACGGCTAAAGCAGTAAGTGCCCATGCTGAAACTCCCCCCCCCCCGGAGAGCCAGTGGTGCTAAACGATACTTGTGCTAAATGGCTCTAGCTTCATTACAATTTGACAAGACTGCGTGTTGAAATCTTGTGCGCCGAAGTATTAAAATTGAAATTAAGACGTTTACAATTTACTAGCTACATCGCAGTTTACTGTGCAAGCCTTGTCTGCCTGAGCAAATAATATATATATATATATAGATATATATATATATATATATATATATATATATATATATATATATATATATATATATATATACTTACGTAATTTGGCAGACCTCCGCTTTGTGTTACGGGAGGTTTGATGAATGTGTCTTCCATACACAATCAATTATCATAGCAGTAAAACTAAATAAAGTAATAAGCCTTACACGCAACGGTTTCGAAAATGCTGAGATGTCGGTATACTATGATAATATGCACATATTTAATCTCTACAGTAGTCAGAGTTCCTGCTTACCCTTAGTTTGCGCCAACTGCTGGTCTGATCTACCGCAGCGTCACGTTCTCGTGGCAGCACTGCAGATAGCTATCATTTGAGAACCAAACGCCAGAAAGTCAAAATGAGCTGTTTCAGTGTCGTGAACCCGTTTGTCACTAAAGGGAAATTTTCAAAATGTCACTAAAGGGAAAAACTATTTTTTCGTGCCTCAATAAATTATCAACTGAAAATAGTGAAAGCACCACTATTACAGCCAGAAGACGCGCGGTAAGCTTCAATGCGCACGAAAAGAAAACGTAGGTGGTGCTGCCACCTTGAAACTTCCGCACCAAACGCCGTGACTTCATAGATTTTGACAAGGTATTCAATGTCATACGTATAATTGCTCATAAGTAAAAATGAAGTACAGACGAAATGAAGCGCGTATAGAGCGCCCAGACTACCACTTCAATTGTCATTTCTTGCAAATATGTAAAGTCATGGACGCCATAACGGTGCCTATAGCCTATTCATATAGCGTGCTAGGTTCTTCTGCTATAATTTAAATATGAATGGAACCTTCTAGCTACCATTAAATATAGTAGCTGCAGACACTAGCAGTGTCCACAGCCACGAGCTCCGCCGCTTCAGTGTGATTCCGTCCGTACATTGTACTGCAAGGAGGCATGACGTACGAAGGTTCAGAAAACTTTATTGAGTCCTTGTCGCCAAAATACGAAAAATACCGTTTGAAATCTGTGACGACACGCGTAAAAATTCGAGCGCATGTTTAGAAATAAAAAATGTCAACTCAATTTTCTCCTCTCTTATTGAATCTATAATGGCGAAATTAACGGCATTAAGGTTGACGCACTACGATTCATCAATCTAAGTTGATTCATTTTTTTCATATAGTGCCCCTTTAAAGGAGAGGGGATCACCGGGCAGATTCCAAAGGCCGACGTTTTGGCCTACCGAAACGCACCATGACAGCACGGAACATTCAAAGGTACATCCTGTTAGCGCGCCAGCGAATGCTGGTTGTCGTCATCTTTTGTCACTTGAAAAATCGACTGACACTACATCATAAAACAGCACATCTTCTTTAGTCAACCCAATAGGGTTGATTGCTTGTTTGCTTCTTGCTTGCTTGCTTACTTGACCCTTTACAAGGGGCTGCCGCTAGAACATAACGTAATATCACTCACCTAATGACTCTCTGTCACCGCGCGCTTATATCGGGTCGATTATATAGGTTCGCAAATATTCGACATGCCTCATCTGCTCTCAACACAGTACAAGCTTGAAGAAAGGGCGAATCATTTCGAGCACAGTCGTTTCGAGTCACGGCTGGGTTCGTGAAGCTTCGACATGACTCATCTGCGCGTAGAACAGGGGAAGCCTTGACGAAAGGACGGGATCCTGCTCACAGTTTTGTCTGCGGAGTCTCGTTGATTTTTTGAGTGGCGAAGCTCCTTAAGCCGTGGGTCGTGCGTCCGCGAAGTATGTAGTAGTAGCAGAATCAGTAGTAGTAGTAGTAGAAGTAGTAGTATCAGTAGTATTAGTAGTAGTAGTAGTAGTAGTAGTATCAGTAGTAGTAGTAGTAGTAGTAGTAGTAGTATCAGCAGTAGTAGTAGTAGGCATGGGTCGTGCGTCCGCGATGTATGTAGTAGTAGCAGCATGAGTAGTAGTAGTAGTAGTAGTAGTAGTAGCAGTAGTAGTAGTAGTAGTATCAGTAGTAGTAGTAGTAGTAGTAGTAGTAGTAGTAGTAGTAGTAGTAGTAGTATCAGCAGTAGTAGTAGTAGGCGTGGGTCGTGCGTCCACAATGTATCTAGTAGTAGCAGCATCAGTAGTAGTAGTAGTAGTAGTAGTAGTAGTATCAGCAGTAGTAGTAATATTAGTAGTAGTAGGCACCTGCACAGCCGGGCTATATAGGAGCGGTACGCGCGTACTGATGTGAATTGAGGAGAAAACCCACGCACGGTAATAAAAAATAGAAAAAGCTGTTTCTGATTAAATAACCTACACAGACGAGTATCGGTGACTCAGTCTGCGATAAAATTTGCCTTGAATTTGATGCTTACGAAAAAAAAAAGCTAGTATCAGAAGGACGCACTTTGAGCACTATCTGACCACAAAGGTTGCCACGTTGAACTCGCTGGGCGTAACCTCCGTGGTTTTAGCAATGTTTAGCGAGGGTCGAGCCGCATTGCCGTGGACAAGCGGCGGTGAAAGGTGGAAACTAGAGCGCAGGTGCCGCTCCTTCAGCCCAGCCATGCCACTTTTCGTTTAGTCCTTGGAATGTCCGCTGGATGACGGTGCTTCTATGAAAAGATGCGATATGGTGGTACTTGGAGTGTTCACTAGATGGACGGACGGGTGGACAGGCGCACGGACAGAGAGGCAGCCAGATGCACGGACGGATGGACGCGTGGATGAACGGACGGACGGATGCACGGGCGAACGGACGGTTGGATGGTCGCATAGATGGACGCACAAACGGACGGACGGCAGCGCAGACTGACTGACGGATGCTTCGCCCCACTAATCGTCATGCACTTCATGATTGTGCTGTGATTTTTTTAACATGATAGCGTTAAAGAGCTCGTTTCGCAGATATTTCGGCGTTGGTGTCAGCGTCGTTTGTTGTGAAGGAAAAATCACCAGCTCGTGCACGACCGAGAAATCGAAACAGATGCTAATGAAGTAAATGATAAAATTTTCAGGATCCGAATGGGGATCGAACCCACGCCGTTCGCATGGCAAGCGGGTGGTTTCTACCGCCTCGGCTTGAAAACAAACAGTAAACAACATCCTCTGCTTGGAAATGCAGCGAAATAAAAAAAGTTCATACTTTTATAGACACACGCGTCCTGGTTACAGGCTTCGCAATACATATGGAGGTTATATATGAGTCAAAATTACGTGGTACCAGCCTACATTGCCATGCAGGCGTCAGAACATGGGATTATCATGACTACTTTGAAGTTTGAATCCGTCCACTCACTACGAAAGGCACACACGTTACTGCGCCTAATCCCTTAAAGCCACGTATCTGTACACCAAGCTTGAAAAGCTTTCGCGCGCATTGCTCGTGGTCTAAATCATGGTACCCACTTTGTGTTTGCAAAACGTAAATTGGCCGATCCCCCTTTGTGGGTGTGTGCCAGAGTAACAAGGATCATCACCATCACCATTACACACAATCTCAGTTACACTTGCTTCTCGTGCGGCAATCAAATATCGCACAAATCAACATTGCAACGCACGGCGTTGGCGGGAAATGCGAAGGTCGCCCAGCTGGGCTCACTGCTGCCATGTCCTCGGTGATGGCGGCGCATATGCCGAGGTTGTATCTGGGGGTTCCGTGGTATGAGGTATACTTGCAAGTTATGTATTCTCACTTCAGTGTGAGCAAAGCTGGAAGGTTTAACCAGTTCATTCATGGCGTCCGTACTTATCACGTCACAAATACTAAAAAGAAATAACTGCAGCCTATCACAATCGAAGCCTATCACAATCCCAACTGCTCAATCGCAAGAGTGGAAGCTTGGGCTAGTCGGTGCGTAGTCATATTTGCAAGATGTTTCAGCGCGCGAACAAAGGAAAAAATGGCATGGTAGACAGAAAGAGCGCTGACTTCTAAGTAACTTTATTTCACAGAGTGGCAAGAATTTATACGTCTAAAAAAGATTACAGAGCATGAAGGTAAAAAACAAGCCTAATCTACACACCAGTAACAGCACGTGTGACGGGTACTCTATTGCCTGGCTGATTACGTGATTACCTGGCTGGGCTTTGAGGCAATAGAGGAATCGTCACACGTGCTCTTACTGATTATAAAACAAAATAAAATCAATATTGCGTTCAAGTACGTATGTGGGACTGTGTTTTTTGCGCAACAGTTATTAGTATTTTTATTTTCATTATTAATTTTTTTATTTATTTCATAATATAACAAAATTAAGGACTAAGGGGAACATTGGGTCTGCTTGATTGTGAAGGGACTCGAGAACTGAGAAAACTCAAACCAAAAAGTTTATTTGAGAAAAAACAGAGCATTTCACAGCCGGACCAGTTTCTTCAAGGGTAGGCCCTAGGTATGCGCGAGACTTGCTATATGACTCATCTCAAGCTGTGGCAGTTGAGGGAAGGCAATATCACCGAGAAACAGTTCCAAAATATATTTTGGTTGATGCTTTTTGATTCCTCCAAAATAAGGGCTGCACAATTGTGATCGAGCCAAACCAAGAATTGCGGGCACGAAGTCATGAGACAGAAAATGAATAATGTTGATTGTTTGAAAAATTGCCCTTAATAAAAGGAAGAGTTATGGAGTGCTACGTAGCTTAACCCGCAGTAGGAATTTTATATATACATATAGATAGTTTAAAATGGACAATGTTGCACACACAGACATTGGTTAAATTTCTTTGCAGCACAGTTGAAGCATCTATGTAGAACTGAAGCATCAAGAGAAGCTCATGCGTCCTCACTTTATTGCACTTTACATAGCTTGTATGCGTCCATGCAGCCATGATATGATATATTTTAAAGCATTTGTTTAACCTATAATCTTTTTATTTCTTAAAGCTGGCCCATAAGTTGTGTCTTATGTAGCACTACAATTGAAGCGTAATCTGCATGGTGGTCTGAAACAATGCTTTTGAAGATCTCAAAACGACCCAGCTCTATACACGACCACCCGTGCATCAATGATAAGCACCATTATGTGTCCGTACATATCAGTTGTGCTCTCATACTTATTTTTCTGACCAATCCCTCTGCCCCTACCTCGTTTCTGTCGTGAAGCTGTGGCAAGTGGTGTATAGCTGTATTTATATTGTAGGAGCACATATACTATCAATAAAAAATTATTTTTAGGCCACATGCAACTAGTTTTCATAGATTTTCATTTCTTTTGTCGGTGCTCAGGAGAGCTAAGCTCATGGTCGATATTTTAAAATGACATTTCTCTTTACCAATGTTAATGAGAACAGTTTCATTAATATTGACAAGTTCATTCACATTGAATTCAGTTCTCATTATTATTGTTTCTACCAAAAAACGAGCCCTTGAAGTTATGCTTTTCTTGCTTGATTTGTTTTCGTGTGACAGCATGCAAGTAAAATGACAGTTATCGTCATTCCTTCTGAATGACACATTTTCCGTGTGACAGACTTTAGCACCTGGTCATCTGCAGAAATTGTATTCATTCTGGAAAAGGGCGAACAGTGGTGACTGACAACACAGACTAGCCTGCGTTATTCTTTTGTACTATATATGTCACTGTGCATTCATTTATAACTCCATAGAGCTCGGATTTCCTGCTGAAAATGTGACAACATGTGTGTAATGCAGATGCTCATTAAGATTAATTTATTTTGAGTAATTCTGTGAATTGCTGAAGTTTAGCTCTTGTATTTTATCAGGTGTAGTTCCCCATTTTTGATACGTAACACGCCCCTCACCTCTGTAACGTGAAAACCCTAAAGGTAAAATAAAAAATAAGTAAATAAAATGGGAGAGCTTAGTTCGCGCATTGCCAGCCCAAAGGTGGACACTCCGCATTTCACATAATCGTCCCTGTCCTGATCATCACATTATGTCAGCATGCTTGAAGTTTGATCAAAATAACCGGAAGGTACCGTAATTCGTCCACACACTACAAATGGATTATCAATGGCTTATAGCTGCGTGTGTTTATGAGTAAATGTGTGCATTCGTGTGTGTGTGTGTGTGTGTGTGTGTGTGTGTGTGTGTGTGTGTGTGTGTGTGTGTGTGTGTGTGGTGTGTGTGGTGGTGTGTGTGTGCGTGCGTGCGTGCGTGTGTGTGTGTGTGTGTGTGTGTGTGTGTGTGTGTGTGTGTGGTGTGTGTGTGTGTGTGTGTGTGTGTGTGTGTGTGTGTGTGTGTGTGTGTGTGTGTGTGTGTGTGCACGCGTGCGTGCGTGAAACAATATGCAATCATGCAAAACACTCGTACAAAACCTTCTTAAATCAAAGTAATTCTTGTATGTAGGTTACCGCGACTGCACAACGCGACGGTATTGTAAATTATATGACTTAACGCTTTCAAACGTACGTACCTAGAATATCATCTTTTGCAATACATGGTAATGAAAAACTAGACGGTAACTAGGTTGAAAAAATATCGCGTTTCAAGTCTATCCGTTTCAAGTCGTAGTCACTACGCTCCTGCAAGAACAGGGCGTTCTAGCTTCGTGACCACTGGGTGGAGCATGGACATCAGCACGGGCGACAGCCCGCGCACCGTCAGAAACGTTGCAGGCGCATCATCGACTTTTCGCAACAATTCCCGCACCGTCAGGGCAGAGTGCCGACTTCTGCAGCTGCCGAAACCGTCCATGTGCTCCAGCACAAGCCCAGCCTCACGCGCCAGCCGTCCAGTGACCAGGGGCCCCTCACTGTAGTTGACTGCGACGTCGGCGAACGACCTTTGCATTTGCGCGAAGCCTTTGGACTTGACCATGTAGGCGCAGTCTTCCAAGTGCGTCCGGTCAGGCGACAAGTGGCCGTACATGAGGCAAGTGACGTCGGACGACGGTAGACTCTCCACAGCGGCCAGCACTGCCGACACATTCACGTACGTGTCGTCTGTCACGCGCAGCACGTAACTCGAATGGGACACGTGCGTGGGGACCCATTCCACGAGCAGCGCGGACATTGACCAGCTCGGCTCGGGTGACGCGGTAATCTTCGCCTGGACCACGATGTCCTTGGTGCGCAGGTACTCGCTCTGCGCGCAGTTGAAAAACCACACTGCCTGAATGGCGGACTCAGTGGGGCAGAGAACTTTCAACGTGGATATTTAGGCTAGATCAACGTTACTAGATTACCTCAATTTGCAAACTCCGCCGGGATGCGGCGGCGAAACGCGGCCCCCTTCGTTTCCCGCTCTCTAGGTGGCGCTTTCGACGCCATTTGACCGGTCGCCGCATCGTAACGGAGCCTTCACGCAATGTTAAACAAAATTTACGCGGTTAATTTTGTGTAATGGGAGTTATTTCCCGAGAGGGTGAGCGAAGGTTATTACGAGTGTGCAAGTAAATCACCAGTTGAGCCGCTAAGGCGATGCCACATGGCAGAGACGTGAGCGCGATGCCCGAATCTTGCGGGACTTCTGTTCATACAGCTCTTTTGCGTTCCTGTTCTTTAAAATTCGATTGCCTATGTAAAAAAAACCATTGACAGTGGGCCACAGCATTAAGTCTAAATGCTAGAGGGCTAGGTACTTCGATTCAGGTGCACGTTAGAGAAACCCCAGGTGGTTTAAATTTCCAAAGCCCTTCACTACGACGTGCCTCATAATCATATCGTGGTTTTGGCCCGTAGAACCTTCGATATTATTGTACGATGAGCCACGCACTACAGCCATCTAATGACGCCGGATATGTTAAAGTGTAAAGCCCAGAAAAATGCGCCGCACAGCATCTTCATTAAGAGCCCACTTACCACGCGGAATGAGAACTACGTCACCATGAACGTGGTGCACGTAGTCCTTCGCAATATCTTCCTCTCGGAAGTGAAGGTCACAAACAGCGCAAGAGCTTGTCAGTTCCTTATCCGATCTCGGTATAGCCCGTCGCCACAGTTGAAGGCGCACCTCGTCAGCGGGAGGCTTGAAAAAAATGTCTCTTTTCGGCCGCGGATTTCGTCGAATCGTACCCACTTCGGCAACCAGTCACAACGCAGCGAGGCATGTTTTCTCACATTCAAGAACCATCACATGACACATGTGAGCTGTGTAGCTCACAGGGAAAGCGATGACTGAGTTGAAGACATTAAAAAACACCCGCTAGATGTAGGTAACTTGTACGCCTAGCCTAGCAGGTCAAAGCAGCCATCACGCAAGGAACAGACACGTAAACGCCCGTACTGTTTCAGCGTCTCTTCCTTGTGTGATCGTTACTCTGCGCAGTTAAATGTTAAGCGCACAGCGGCATGTGTGAACGTGGCGGCAGCGTGATAACGGGTCGAAATGAGGATGTATGATGACGGATTACGTTCTAGAGAACTCTTGACGTACAACTTTAGAATTACGAATTTCCTCATCTAGGCCGGATGCACACAAGCCTCCACCGTAGTGTGCACACTCCGAAAAGACGTCATGAGATGGCTGGATGACCGGTGACTCCACCTTCAGAGAACATTGCCGAGTAGATGAGGAAGACTGCTCAGTGGTCTCGGGGGAGCCTCTTTGGACGTTTTAAGGCCGAGTTCCCTGATGCCGCATAATCCTCTCTGGCCTATCGTAAATTATGGTTTGTCTGGAGGTGGTCTAGGCTATGGGCCGTAATCCACTCTGGGCTATTGTAAATTATTGTTGGTCTGGAGCTGGTCTGGGCTATGGTATATTTCGGAGCGTCTAAAGCGCGCACTCGCTCAGCGTGCCTCCAGACGGGCTGCAGCATACCACTGCTCTAGACCGGCCGTGGCCAAACATACGAGACCCCCCGAGAATGCACTGCCAAGGCAAGGTCATCGGCATGCATCATTCTTTATACTCGAATGCCACAATTCACAACGAAGGTGCTCAAACCTTTAGGGCGTAATGCTGTTTCGAACGGGGCACCGCGCTCATAAAGAAGATGACTCGGTGGCTGCAGTTGGAATAGCGATCCCGGCGCCCCCAGGTGGTGCGGATGGCGTCCCGCTGCGCCCTTAGTCCGGGTTCCGAGGTGACGAGCACGGTGAGCTTCGGGCAGGGATTCCAGATGGCTAACGCGTCCATCAGCAGGTCCGGGTACTCGAGCAGCACATCGCGGACCCCGTTCGACACCGCGCGCCACACCAGGCCCACTGGCGCCGACGACGAGCAGTTGACGCAGCTGACGAACTCGGCCACCAGATTTCCACGTGAGTCTCGCTCTGCGACTGGTGACGCATAGTCAGAGTGTTGACTTCGCCCACAAGAAAACAAAACACGGCAAAATTATGTACAGTTGAAACTCGGTGTAGCGAAGAGATGGCCATACTCAAATTATCCCGTTAAACGGATAGGTCGCTAAATTGAGAAAGCCATTTTGCGCTCCCTCTACATTAATACTGCAACGTAGTCACACTCAAAAGCTACCGTCACACTGTTTTTCCCGCCAACCCACGTCTGCGTGTAGGAATGCATGCGAACGCAGCCCGGATATGAATCTTGCCACGTCTACCTGATGTGGGCGATTCCATGTCCGGACAATGCAGGTCAGATAGATGGTATCTTGAAGCCATAACAGGCTGTCAAACAATGAGGGACATTGTGTCTACCCCTCCCTGAATCAACTAGGGGTGTGGCGTGACCCCTGCCCTCTACGTTTACTTAGTCTGACATTTCGCGTCGTTTTTTTTAATGTGAGTGGTTCTGGCTACGCATACTTCTTTACAATAACGGCGATCTATGACACCCGCTGTTGCATTCAGGTATCTGATCAATTCGCACTTATTGTACTCCGGAAATACGGGTAGCAATGACAAGCTTTTGGAATAACTTAATTTTCGTACTTTCATTCCTTGCGGACGTCAGTTTCTTTCACCCTAAGCCGACGGGTTGGAAGTGGAAGGTGGTTGTGGTGGAATCGGTTCAAACCCAACACAAGCGGAGACGTGCGTCTGTGCATGCCTATACTGTCTGAATCAACACGAAAAGATGCGGAGAACGAATGGAGTGATTGTGCGGTGAGGTACAGCTAGTAAGTTGAGAGAAACGCATCAATTTTATGTGCAGCATATTCCATGAAATAGTGAAAACAACCTACACCGTGCCTAACAATACCCTTACGTTACGGGTGACACCGCCTGGCTATCCCGCTGTTTCGTGCAAGGGTGAGGCGTGTAGTGTCATAAAAAAACAGGTAGGGCAGTCCCTGGGGCGCCTATGTTTTCGTTCGCAATCGCAATAAAGCTCGTACTTGAAAAAAAAAACTCACGCGAATCAAAATTAGAAGAAAATCGCTCATTTTTTACTCACCAATTAAAATTTTTTTTGTTAAATCTGGTTTAATCTGAGGTTACTTTTGTCAATTCATCTTGATGACAACATTGAACCATACGGAAATAGTTGTCTTTAAAATTTTAATGTCCGGCACGCAAGCAAGTACTTTGAGACAATTCACGCGTTTCTCAGGACACCGACTCTTTCCTCGAGAATTTCTCTCGTGCAAACAATTTACCTCCTTCGTGCAAACAAGAACGTTGAGACGATTGATGAGTTTTCTCAGCGCTGACATAATGTTGTCGAGATGTCATTATGCTGTTCGCATTGACGAGATTTCACAGCGCTTGACAAGACTCAATTACTCCACATAGATACTTTTTTCTAATGTTTCAGCAGTAGTCCGCATTTATTTCGTTATAGCTGTGTGGGCTGTTGACACTTATTCAATGATACCCACGGCAGCAACAATAGCACATCGGCGTTCTATTAGCTGTGTCATAGCACTCTCTCATTTTCAAGGCTTCCATATAGCGTGGAAGAAAGGCTGGTGGTAAAGCTGACAGTAAAGCTGGCTGTAAGACGTCCGCTAACAAAAAGAGAAAAAGTGACAGCCTATCCAAGGGGTGAATGATGGAGCGTGGAGCAAGGCTGGGTCCACACGCCGCACCACTTCAGCATCCCGTTCTCGTACGCAGGGATCTTGTCGGCGCCACCGCGCAGCTTCATGGCACGCTTCTGCCTCGCGCGCTCGCACATCACCCTTCCATCTTCGAGCACGAGCCGCCGCCGCCGTGCGAGCACGCCACTCTGCAGCCTTGTCCACTCACCGACCTTCTGAACGCGCACGCGCGCCAGAACGGCTTTTATTTTATTACACCACGCCCCCTAGCGTACGACGCCGACGACGAACACTCGATCGCCAACATCTTCGAATGACGTCATTCCTATTTTCTCGCACGCTCTGCCAGATGGGAGGCGGCAATACGCAGCTCGTCCTTGGCAGATCAGCTCTGGGCTGTCCACCAAGCCCGCGAGGCGGCTGAGGAGCTCGGCATCTCAGTACCCACGTGGGAGCTGCCCGCAACGCAGTGATCTGTGTTTTGGAACACCAAATAAGAGTTTATCCAATCTAATCGCACATCGGTGTTCCGTCTTGCACATCGGGATTCCTATTTTCTCGCGCGCTCGCTGCCTTGCGCGTATCATACTTTTTATCGGCAAACCATGAATCATCCGCTGGCCGCGTCCGTACATCGTCCGTCTGCCCGTCTGTTTGACACACAGACGGTCAGACGGACGGACGCGTGGACAAACGGACGCATGGATGAACGCAGGGACGGACGGGCGGATGGATGGACACACGGACGGGCGCACGCATAGACGGACGCATGGATGAACGCACGGACAGATGGACGGCCAGACGGATGCAGGAACGGATGCACGGACGGACGTACGAGAGAATGGACGCGCGGACGGATGCATGAATTGACGAATGCACGGATAAACACACGGACGGATGGATGGTTGGATGGATTCAACAACGGATGAACGCACAGATGGACGCACGCATGGACGCACGGGAGGGCGGATGGACGGATGGACGCGCGGACGGATGCACGAATGGAAGGACGAACACACGAATGAACGGATGGACACAAGGCCTGACGGGCGGATGGACGGAAGCAAGAACGAACGGATGGCTGGAAGCACGGACGGAATGATGGACGCTTCGCCCCACTCATCATTATTAACTCCATAAATATGCAGTGATTTTTATTATTTATCCTACTACAAGTAACGTCCTCTGGTATCGTACCATTGGCATTTTTCAGCGTATATGAATTTCGTTATATGTACAAGTACCACCCTCTACGGCAGGTTCAAGAGCTAACGAGAGGTGGCTACATGCGATTACAATGGAACGCCCAGCCCACGCCTTAAAGGGACAATAAAGTCAAATAACAATTTATGTCAGAGTGAAAGCTCAATGTATGACGACATTTAAGACGACAATATTATCAACAACAGTGCCCTACTTACCGAGAAGTTAAGGTAAATGCACAAGAACACAAGCACCGCAGTAGGACATTTTCAAAGTGATCCTGATGACATCGAGCGGGCCACCTAAAATAATCACTAGTAATCATTCTAACTGCCCTAAATAAGGAACCTTCCGTGCATCAAGAGACGCAATAAAATGTTTCTTGTTCGTTTCTGTTTGATTCATGAAAAAAAAAAAAAAAAACAACGCCGGACGTTACTATGGGGAATGACGAGAGTGGTTCAAAAATTCAATTTTCGCGTGGTAACACAGGACATGTGGTGCTATCTAGCGGGGCGCAGTTAAAACAAAAGCGTCCGCAATCTCGAAGCCAATGGCACGAAATCGATCAATGGCCGTTGTTGCTGCTCTGACTCCCGCTGCTTTCGGTGTATTGCTACTGGCGCAGTAAAGCCGAGAAACGTTGTGCACTTCAACAGTGGCGTGAGACGGTCCGGTCAGTCCGTTTTTTTAGGCGGGTGAATTGAAGTGCGCTAACCCGATGAGGAGCACTAAAACGTGATTTTATTTCGAAATACTCCCTTCCTTGGCACGAAAGTAACACTACGAGGTTTCTGGACCACAATTTCAACAATAAACGTCGACTTGATAGTTGGCTTTAGTGTCTCTTTAAGGAGCTTCGCTCCTAAAAAAATCGCATCATATCTACGGAGTGAATGATGATGAGTGGGGCGAAGCGTCTATCCGTCCATCCATCCGTCCTTCTGTCTGTCTGTCTGTCTGTCTGTCTGTCTGTCTGTCTGTCTGTCTGTCTGTCTGTCTCTCTGTCTGTCTGTCTGTCTCTGGACATGCTGAGCTGGCTACGTCGAAAACATGATTGCCGTACACCAAAAGGAGCTTCACCCCTAAAACCTCTTCTGCACTGTTGTTATGGCAACCACAATAGCTGCGCGCCATCTGTGCTGAAGGGCGTCGGCGTGTGCTCGTCATGGCAACGTGACGTTCCGCTGACGCGGCCGACGGCCCCTAACTCGCTCGGGCGTCGCTCGTTTCTGAATAGCTCCTGCTTCATTTAGGCCTGGGCGCGGCGTAGCAACTCTGCTAGAAGACACGTGCACTGCTCAATACTGCGCATGTGCTGCTTTGGCTCTGGCCGCTGCGTTGCTTGGCTTTGCCTCGCCGACGTGACGCGAACGGACGCCGGCGCGTGCGGGCGCACGCGCCATGAACGTAGGAGTGTAATAGAGCCTTTTTGGGATGGTTGTGCTACTATTATCTTTCATGGTATTTTGCAATGCTAGTGCTATTATTTGTATAGAAGCCTTGAGGTGACTCCAGCCACCCAGAAGTACGGTTGTGTTCTCAGCATAGCTCGGATAGAGTAAACTCACTCACGCTCACTCATACTCATTTGAATGAGGTGAGTGTGAGTATGATTTAGTGTTCATGAGTGTGAGTATGAGTGAGTATAAACGTGAGTGAGTATCCGAGTGTGATTAGGAGTGAGTATAAACGTGAGTGAGTACCCGAGTGTGATTAGAAGTGAGTATGAACGTGAGTGGGTACTCCGAGCGTGAGTAGAACTGAGTATGAACATGAGTGAGTACTCCGAGTGTGAGTAGAACTGAGTAAGAACGTGAGTGAGTACTCATGAGTGTACGTAGGAATGAGTATGAACGTGAGTGAGTACTCATGAGTGTGATTAGGCGTGAGTATGAACCCGAGTGAGTACACCGAGTGTAAGTAGTCGTCAGTATGAACGTGAGTTAGTACTCGTAAGTGTGAGGTGACGTGAATGAGCACTCAGAGTATGAGTAGTCGTGAGTGTAAACGTGAGTAAGCCCACATGAGGATGATCGAATAGGCGTGCGTATGAACGTGAATGAGTACACCT
The DNA here is from genome assembly GCF_013339725.1 of Rhipicephalus microplus. Taxonomy (NCBI): domain Eukaryota; kingdom Metazoa; phylum Arthropoda; class Arachnida; order Ixodida; family Ixodidae; genus Rhipicephalus; species Rhipicephalus microplus. The sequence goes on from NC_051173.1 coordinate 8,649,339, forward strand.
GAGTGTGAGTAGCCGTGAGCGCGAATGTGAGTGATTACTTTTAAGTGTGAGTAGTCGTTAGTTTGAACGTGAGTGAGCACTCATTGAGTATAGTAGGCGTGAGTATGAATGTTAGGTAATATAAGTATGGGTAGATATCTGTGGTTCATAATGACCAGCGGTTATCTTGCAATTACTCTACGTGCCCTTCCCAACGACATTTCTGCTTGATTTCGACTATGATGTCCTGAACGCTTGCTTGTTCCCTGATAAAACCCTGCCATGTTATTGTCCCTATGGGTTACACCTATCATTTTCCTTACCATCGCTCGCAGCGTCCTCCTCAACTTAAGTTGAACCCTCTTTGTATCCTCCAGGTTTCCGCCCCGTAGGTATATAAGTACAGGTAAGATGTAACTATTATATACCTTCCGCTTGAGGGATAGTGGCAATCTATCATTGGTGATTGAAGAATGCTTGCCGAGTATGCTCCACCCCGGTCTTATTCTCCGTATTTTTTCAATCTCGCGGTTCGGCTCCACAGTTACTACCTGTCATATGTAGACGTACTATTTTGCAACTTCAAGTGCACTGTTACGTATCGCAAAGCGCTGTTCTCTTCCGAGGTTGTTGCACATTACTTTAGTTTTCTGCAGATCAATTTTTCAGATTCTGGAAGAACGCACGCAGGTTTAAGGGAGACAAAGTTAGGTGGGCAGATCAGATTATGAAGTTTGTGGGTATAAAGTGGCAGCAGCAAACACAGGACCCAGTTGACTGTCGGAACAGGGGGCCGGCCTTTGTCCTTCAGTGGGCGTAGTCAGGCTGCTGCTGCTGCTGCTGATGAGGATGATGATAATGATGAGTAATTTGTGAGTATGAAAGTGAGTGCATATGATTGTGGGAAGGCGTGAGTATGAACGTGAGTTCTTATGTGTGTGAGTTCTTATGTGTGTGAGTAGTCGTGAGTATGAACGTGAGTGAATACTCATGAATGTTAGTGGGTATGAGTGTGAACGTGAGTGAGTAATTATGAGAGTGAGTAGTCGTGAGTAAGGACCAATGAGTGTGAGTAGGCGTGAGTATGAACGAGAGTGAGTACTCATGAGTGTTAGTTGTGAGTATGAACGTGAGTGAGTACTAATGAGTGAAAGTAGTCATTAGTATGAACGTGAGTGAGTACTAATGAGTGTGAGCAGTCGCAAGTATGAACGTGAGTAAGTACTAATGAGTGGGAGCAGTCGTGAGTGCGAGTATGAGTGAGGATCTATGAGTGTGAGTTGGCGTTATTATAAACGTGAGTGAGTGCCTGTCAGTGTTAGTCGTGAGTATGAAGTGAGTGAGTTCTAATGGGTGTAAGCAGTCGTGAGTGTGAAGTGAGTGAGTGCCTACGAGTGTGAGTAGTCGTGAGTATGAACGTGATTGAGGGCCTATGAGTGTGAGTTGGCGTGAGTATGAAGTGAGTAATCGCTTATGGGTGTAAGTATAGTCATGAGTATGAAGTGATTGAGGACCTACGAGTGTGAGTAGTCGTAAGTATGAATGTGAGTGAGTACTCATGAGTTTGAGTAGTCACGAGTATGAATGTGAGTGGGAGCCTTTGAGTTTGAGCACACGTGAGTATGAACGTGACTGAGTGCTAAGGCTGATGAAATTGTAGTGAGTGAGTATGAGTGAGTAGTTTCTCAAAGTGCCGACCTATGGTCCTCGGTAATAGAAACCGAACAGACCACATGAAAACGTAAGGGCATGAATCTACCTGCGGTGACATTGGTCGCAGTATCCAGCTGCTGTTGACCGCTTGTAACACGCTCCTTCCAGGCAACACCCGTCCAGGTGACACCCGTCACCATAAGCAGAGGCAACAAGATGAAGACGTAGCGCAAAACTTCCTTGAAGGTACACCCCTGCACGTGATTGTGGAAGTTCTGCAACGCAAGTATCATTGCCACAATAAAGGGTGTACGCACAAACTTTTGCGTGCATTTGAGTCATATAGACGCAGCATTTCCTGAGCTAGGAGTTACAATGCACCGACTGCAAATAGAGATTCTTGATCAGTGATAATCTATACAACTAGACGTCTATACAACTAGACGCCCATCCGTACGGACGGACAACCGGACGCACGAACGGACACATGCACGGAGAGGACGAAGCGATGGTTTCGCGTTCACCAGTATGAGGGAAGTGGGCAGAGACGAAGACAGAGCTAAAGGAAGAAAAGTGGGAAAGGTGTACTAGCGTTGATGCGGATGGGATCTTCGATGGCAGTGACGGTGGGGTGCGGGCTTAAGAAGCTTCGCTTCTATATATATACGCCTCCTTTCACTGGTATTTTTGGTTTGCTGGGCTTGTTCAGTCAATCTCACCTGTAGTAAAAATGCAGTTCAGTATTGCACAAATCTATCCGGGTGTTGCACAACTTTAAGAAGCGCCCCGCTGTGGCCAGCGCCCCAATCCTGCAGTCACTGTTATAACAAAGTGATACGATGAGAGACATATGCTTCAAGGAAGTAAGCGTTTTTTTTTTTTTTTTTGAAGTGGAGGCACTCTTTTGACATGGAAATTTTTGTTTTGTATGTCATGGCGAAAAAACGCTTCTGATGATGAAGATGAATTATCGCATGACATTTATGACCATGGGAGATGACCAGGCTCTGCGCGGTTTTTTAAATGCAGAGATACGGAGGAAACGCGGGCAATCAAGATTTCCACGCGTTTCAGCTGGACATAGGTAAGTGAAATTTGTATCCCACAAACATAAGAATATCCCTACGCAGCTTCCCATGGGCCATTGCGGGCCTACTCGGATTCAGCAGGAAATCACTGAACGAACTGCTACCCAACAAGAGCCAGCTTGCCTTTTTCCACCGACACGACAGCATCACCTTCCGGAAACCGAACCGAGCACTGGTCGAGGTCCGGGTCTTCGACGACGACAGAGTCGGGTGTACGTGTATACACGCAGAGGACTGGCATCTTCTTCTTCTTTTCAGTCCTGCGGCGGCTGCATTTTCGATGGAGGGGAATTAAATGCTGTAGGCCCGTGTGCTCAGATTTGGGTGCACGTTAAAAACCCCAGGTGGTCGAAATTTCCGGAGCCCTTTACTACGGCGTCTCTCATAATCATATGGTGATTTTGGGACTTAAACATGTGGGGGAGCACGTGCGCCCAGCCACCCTCTCTCTTTTACGGCAGCGCGAAATATCAATGAACCAATCTTTTCAGTCCTGCCCCATTGAACGCGACGCACTGTCGTGAAATGAAAAAAAGAAAGAAAGAAATGAGGCACATCGTCCGTTACACATTTCGTGCTGTTGATTATATTATTTTTGGTTCTGAGACTATCTGATTGCCTGACCGCGAGCTCGCGTAGCATTTTCATACAGTATTTGCGATATATTTTTGTGTTTTGGTGAAACTCCGTTGGATGGTTTTACATACATAACCAAGATCCTGCTTCCCGGTTCTTGGCCAATTCCCCTCTGTGGGCGAGTGCCAGCAATGCAAGAGATTCATCATAATCATCATCATTATCATCATCGTCGTCGTCATCGTCATCGTCGTCGTAGTCGTGCTGTTTTTGTCCCCTGAGCATGGCACAAACCAAGTGCAGGGGATCAGTCTCTTCGCGAGTTCAGGTTATTTTTGCAGAGCATCACACCTAGATCCTATAGTTAGCGAATATATTTATTGGAAGTGTCAATAATCAGTAGCGCAATATTTAAAACTGGCAAAGCGTAGTAACATATTTTCTTAATCGCAATGATAAATCTGTATCACAGATTCGTCGCCCCAAAAGAAAGAATAACCGGTTCTGATAATTTCTGGTCCAGCTTTCGAAGACGAAAAAGTTTGCCTAAGACGGACATGAAAATTTCATTCTAAAATGTGCAATGTTTTATTCTAAGACCTTCGTGTTACTCTAAATCTCTATAATATTTTACAGGACCTCTCAATTCTAGGCCGATCCCCCACAGCGGTATGAGCCACAAGAGTAACAAGAGCAAGACTCCTGTCTTCTTCGGGGGTTATATTCAATCCACACTTGTTGTTGTTGTTGTTGTTGTTGACTCTAACATGGATCATACGCACTCTGACTATGACTTTGTTAGACTTTTCGATGACTGAATTTTGATAACCAACGTAACAACGCACGTATCAAAAAGAGTGTGAAAATTGCTTTTCACCTATTCAGATAAGACTTACTTTGAATATAAATTAAAGTGAAGGAAAAAATAAACCTTTCTGTATTCCTTTTAAAATAATTCATCACAGCAATAATAATAAATACACAAACAGGAATTTAAATTCTTCTTCTCATCTTTTTAATTGCTGCAACTTAATTGCTGAAAATTTTCTAGCTTACCACTAGGTTAATATTCCTCTATATTCGTGTTATCTTGCTTTCAAGTTTTGATAAACTTTAATATTAAAACTCCAAAATAAATTTGCAATAACGAAACATTTTTTTTCTTGACTATAGCCCCTGTAGTGGGTACACGCCATGGTCCAAGAAGCAACCATCTTCGATGAACAGTCTTTACAGACTATAGGACACTCGGCTTAGTTATGATAGTCCTGACTATGTGCCGGCGGGTCTTGCGCAAAGTGGTTCGGTTAACTTTCATCAGCGAGCATTTGAGACGCCATCGAGGTCTACAGAACAACGGGGTCAGGCCACCAGCAGGATTACCAAGGAGGCAGACGACCTTGATGATGACTGTTCTGATCGCTTACGCGGCAACGTGTGCCTTGCTGGCGCTTGCTCACCAGCTCCATAGTCGTCGTGGACTGGCGATCTACCTTCCGATGTTCAGGTTCACCACCACAGACGCCAACGTATTCAACGACTCCTCGCTCGACCAAGATGTACCAGATGGCTGCGACGAGAAGGAAGTTAGCCGCGTGACTCGCCTGCTGACCAGCAGCTTGAACATGACAGTGGACCCCTGCAAAGACTTCCACTCATACGTCTGCAGCGGATTCAAGGGAATCGTACAAACATCTTTGCTCGACGACATGGAAACGAACGTGACCACGTCCATCTCGAGCTTCTTCCACCACATAACTCGTGGCGTCGAGAGGTCGTCTCTGCCAGAGGCTCTGAAGAAGGCTGTGGAATTTTACGCGAGTTGCGTGAAGCCCGTTCACACGAATGGACGGACCCACGCATTGGCGTCTTTCTTCAAGGAGCAGGATTTTTCGTTCCACACCAAGATCATCGGCTTCCTGGAAACGACACTAGAGCTTCAGTTGAGGTTGGGCCTCCAGATCTTCTTCACACTTGTGATGGACCCTTATCCGCGATTTCAGGAAACTGCTCGCTACGTCTACCTCCGCTCCAGTCGTATTTTTGAAGAATGGAAGCGGGCGAGGAAAGTTTTGCTCAGGAGCGGCTCGTACGCCAGGTACGCTAGCGCGGTCATTTTGGCCACGGGATTCGACGAGAAGGGCACCTCCGACCTTATTCGTAGAGTATGGTACGTCGAGTCCAAACTCATGAGCCGCTCGATCAAGCCGAAAAGTGTGCTTAACGGGAAAAAGCTTGTGGCCAAGTGGAAGGAACTGCTTCACCAGTACTCCCGAGGAGCCTTGATGGGAACGTACCAACTTAGCTTGCAGTCCAGGCCATCCGTGTTCTTCCACCAAATGATGTTCAAGGCCAACGACGCGGAACAATCACTGTACCTAACCTGGGAAGTGGCGCGGCACCTGGTCAGCGCGAGCGGCTTCGCTGAATTGGGAAGCAACTCCGATCGGCGGGCTTACTGCTTCGACACGACGTACGCATTCTACGGTCCCGCGATTTCCGCTGCTCTCTTGTTCCCGTTCGTCAACAACAGCAGGCTAGAGCAGGTCCGAAGAATGGTCAGAACATTGGCGAGCGAAGTCTACGAGAGCATTGAGGACTCGGATTGGGTGCTGCCCGAGACGAAGGCGAAGTTGGCCACGAAGCTCCGGCTCGTAACATGGAAACTCGGCTACGATCGGAACCTGGGAAACTGGTCCGGCCTTAGCCACTACTATGAAAACTACCCCATCGCATCGGGAATATTCTTGACGGACTTCGTCAACACGAATGCAGCGCACGTTTTAAAGTTCTTCGAACTTAAGCGTCATCTCCGAGAACTGGACTTCAGCTTCAAAAGCGACGTCGTAGGCGCGTTCTACGAGGGCCCCAACGTCCTCGTAATCCCTGCCGCTTCCATGCTAAGTCCGCTGTTCAACTACGGTGCCTCGCCGGCGATCAATTATGGCTTCTTGGGCAGCGTCATCATGCAAAACTTAATGCGCGCTTTTGGTCATAACAATATGCTGACCGACGGCTTTGGCTCTCCTATAAGTTGGTTTCCAGAAGAGCGCGCAGATTTCGAGGACCGGTACCAGTGCGACCGCACGTCGGAAGTACGGGACAGTGAGGTTGATCCACTGGCTGGCGTATCAGTCGGCGCGCAGGCGTTCTTTCGGGCCTACAAGAGGGCATCCGCTGCTCGGGGCAATCGCAGCTGCGCATTGCCGGGTCTCGAGGGGCTCACCAGTGACCAAGTGTTCTTCGTCAGCCGCTGCCTGCTCCGCTGCCAAGACGTGCAGGACACCACGGACGGCATCCACTTGGAGGACCACACTTGCAACCTTATGGCGAAGCACTCAGCCGAGTTCGCCAACGCATTTAATTGTCCGATTGACCATAGCAACGTATTGTGTGACGTGTGGTAGGGCTTGTATGAAAGTAAAAGATCTGATGTACGTAAAACACTATTTCATCTATATCTATCTTGACCTTGCTCTTACGTAGGTTTATAACATCTTTCCGCCAAAAATTGCAACCACTGCTATTGGGCTCATCTAGGTGCCCACCCTGTTGTCAGGGCCCGAGGGGGGGGAGGAGGGGGGTAAATGCAGTTAGCAGCGGGTGTGTAACCACATAACCATGCTTTGTTCTCATTTGCATCGCTTGGTGCTACTTTCATTATCCTCTTGCGGACTACAATGTGACCAGTTTGAATATTAACGCGATATCGAGACCTTGTTTCTCAGAAATTCTGGTGTGGGCGTCGGTGTCATTGGTTGTGATCGAAAAAAATCATCTTATGGGGGACCGAAAAATCGAGAACGATGCAAATAAAATAGATAACAAATTCTGGGCCACAGTACACACCGAACAAGGGTTCGGTGTGCACTGTGTGCACCATAGCGGACACGAAAAAAAAAAGTGCAAAAAATAGAGAGAGCGGGGGGGGGGGGGAAGCGTTGCAGCGGGAGACGCGAAAGAACGCGTTGAGGAAGAAACAGTCATAGGAGAACGACAAACAGTATCGGAGAGAAACAGCGGTCATCCGTGTTCCCCATTTAATGAGTTGAGCGTTCCCATTCAAGTACATCTTTTCCTCTATTCCCCTGTTAGAGTCGGGCGCGCGCCCGATCGAAGCACTCTAATTCAAACAGTTACACCTGTTCCTATTATTTACCAACCAATCACCGATCTGACACATGTATGTATACCGCACAAATAGAATCGAGTGAAGCCGCAGGTCGCGGAATCCAATCACGGCAGCTGTGGCGGCTGCATTTTTTATTGAGGCGAAAATGCTGTAGGCCTGTGTGCTTAGATTTGGGTACACATTAAAGAACCCCAGGTGGTCGAAACTTCCGGAGCCCTCCACTACGGCGTTTCTCATAATCATATGGCGGTTTCGTGACGTTAAACCCCACATATAATCAAGCATCGAGTTTAGCTCCACAACGTGACATCTCCAAGTTACCAATCTCTTTGGGGCGGGTCAAATTATCGGCCCGATGTACTTGCTTGCTTCACGGTTCTAGTGCATTTTTAAATAAATAGCCCTGTCATATCAACCACCACAAGCCAGGGGCGGCGCCAGGATGTTTTTACTGGGGGGGCAACCACGAAAAGTGAGTTCCTCCGGGGGGGGGGGGGGGGGGGGGGGGGCAAGCTAGCTCTGCTCCTACTAGGTTTTCAATATATGCTTCCGGGCACTTGGGTGGGCATAGGGGGGGGGGGGGGGGCAGGCGAGAATTTTGGGAGGGCTCCAGCCCACCCTTGCCCCCCCCCCCCCCTGGCGCCGCCCCTGCAACAAGCACGTATACACAATGCGGCGAGTACATGCCGTGAGGACTGCTAGCAGACGACAGTGCGCGGATGAATACATGTGGAGAGACTAATCACCCTTCCTATTGGCTAAGAGGCCCTGTAGGCTCCCCAGTGCTGAAGGGAAGTTCTGAAACAGAGTAGGCGAGAAATTAAATTTAAAGAAAAAAGAGAGAAAGAGAAAAATAATTGTTACAGGGAGCTTGTTTCAAAACAGGGCGTAGCCCACGCTCCTGAAATGTTTACATTTGGTTTACTTCATTGTCCTTTCTCGTTCTGGCACACGTGAGACAAGCGCGCCTTTCACATGTACCTAAAACGCTAAATGGCATCTGCGTGTTCAAGTGAGCGTCTATCTTTCTGGCTCTTCCGCTTACTCGCCTGATAGCTGCAGTGAACTTCACGCAAAAATTAAGGCCAGACTATACACCTTTTCACGGGAAGGAAAAAAAACACCGCCATGGTGGGCTGTGCACGGGAGTACAAAGGCTAAGGGCGCAGCGTTGTCAGTGCATTTTCGAGGGGACGCGCCAATTTGCACAGCCCAAGGGGGGCTATGGCGGCGCCCAGGGAGGCGTTTATGAAAAGGTGAAAACGTTCCCGTTGCAGCGCACCAGCCCGGAGTTTTCTGACGCGGCAACGCGCACTCTCCCAATAAAGACAGATGGCACGTGGCTACGGAAAGCTGCACGACCACTCTCTCCATATAGAGAGGGCACGGCACCATGTCAGAAAAACCAGAGCTGAACTCCGTCGATTTTAGACCATGTCAAGGTTAAGGTGTTTCTACGTTCCGAGACACTCTTGTCACGGGCCCAATAGCTGAAGTGCTCTGGAAATTCAAAAGTAACTTTAATAAGCTAAAATGTACAATCATCATCATTATCATCATCATCAGCCTGACTACGTCCACTGCAAGACAAAGGCCTCTCCCATGTTCCGCCAGTTAACCCGGTCCTGTGCTTGCTAAAATGTACAATACCGAAACCGAAAAGCAACCGGGCGCCCTGTCTGCGTATGACGTACTATTTAGTAAGAGCCGTAGGCCGTATGCTGGTCCCACTGGCGCGGAGTATGGAAACTGTGAAAGCCAGACCAGCGAAACACCAGCAAAACACCACAGAGGAAAGAAGAAAGCATTCCCGTTCTATACCCGTGCCAAACACCGCCGCCGTCACCTCGTAGAAAGCACAATAAATGCTGTAATGGCCAAAATAGCGATGCCATCAGCTGCGTCACTTCCGTTGACATGCCAAACATGACGTCACACAGACAGTGTTGCCAATAATTCTAACAAGCGAGGTGAGCTTTTCGAGGCAACCTTTAAAATTCATTTGCAAAGAATCAGTGCATCACTCAAGCCTTTAATTTGGCATAAATAACGAAAAGGTGCAAAGGAACATACCCAGTGAATTTCATTGAGGCCCATTGACCTAGAAAAATCGCCGGAGTTAGCCTTTAAGTAGTAAACGCTCATAGAGTTGGATAGTATGAAACTCTATGGAACATGCTATGCTACGCTGACGCTGCTCCACCGTCACTTTCTGCAGCGATACGAGAAGCTTGCCAAACAGGGGCGGCACCAGGATTCTTTCAGTGGCGAAGTTTCTTGCCCCGTAGGTCGTTCCCTCCTCTGTAGTAGTAGTAGTAGTATGTAGCCACCTCTAGTTTATGAGTTGCTCAATAGATGGCATTGTGTGTATATGTCCATAGCATCCATCCATCCATTCATCCAAGGAATAGCATCCGTCCCTCCATCCAAAGAGGAAGAACAATGTACGTGCTGTAGGGGAGCTAAGGAAACGATGGAACATGTTCTGATTGAATGCAGCGATATCCACACAGGTATACAAGTGAGTACAAGCCTACTTGAGGCTTTGGGTTATAGGGACAATCATGGAAAGCTGAACATGTCCACGATAGAAGCAAGCAAGAGATGGTCAGAGTATTGGCGGCGGGAGAGTAGAGATAAAGAACAGAAATAGTGGGAAAATGAGGCCACTCTGAAGAGGCAGAGATGGAACATAAATCTACTTTTTGTTATAATAAGATCAATTTAGTCGAAGTAGATAAGACATTAGACCAACACAGAAAGAAAGTTTTCTTTTCATTTTTTCTTGCGAGCCTAGTAGCACACATGTCACCGCCCCGTTAAAAGAGGACGCTTACAGAATCTATCCATCAATCCATCCATCCATGAGAATAATATAACTAGATGGTGTTAGTGGTTTTTACAGCATATCCACAAAGTGAATGATGATGAGGGGGCAAAGCGTCCTTTCGCCCGTCCGTCCATCCGTTTGTGTTTCCTTCCATCCATCTGTCTGTCCGTCCGTGAGTCTATAAGCCCATGCTTCCGTGCGTCCGTGCTTCCATATGTCCATCCGTCCGTGCCTGTGTCCATCCATCCGGGCGCTTCGCCCCACTCATCATCATTCACTCCGTGGATATAGTGTGACTGTTTCCTGAGGTGGAGTGGTGGGGGGGGGGCACCGACGACAATTGTGTTCCTTCATGGGGACAGAGAGGCACATAAATGATGCGTGGTTTTGACTATGATTTCTCTTGGGAAGGCAGGGGGGGGGGATTCAGCTTAATCTTGCCACCCGCTACGCCGCCCCTACTGCTAAACCAGACTGCTTCACGTAGGAGCGATGGGTTAGACAGATATGTAGGGTTTAACGTCCCAAAACCACCATATGATTATGAGAGACGCCGTAGTGGAGGGCTCCGGAAATTTTGACCACCTGGGGTTCTTTAACGTGCACCCAAATCTGAGAACACGGGCCTACAACATTTCCGCCTCCATTGGAAATGCAGCCGCCGCAGCCGGGATTCGATCCCCCGACCTGCGGGTCATCAGCCGAGTACCTCAGCCACTAGACCACCGCGGTGTGGCTGGAGCAATGAGTTAAGGCAGGGGTTGTACACAACAAAGATGACATTACGGTAAATCATAGCTAGAGTCGTATAATTAGATAATAGCAGCAATTACACCTCAGTTAAACCCATCAGCTAGGGCTCATTGCCGTCCCTGGCGAATATGTCAACCGCGCGCTTCTGTCCGACGTTTATATGGAAGTAACGTAGCTTGATTCTTTCTTCGGAAGAGCAAAACACAAAGCTCAGTTCATTACCACTCCATCCTATTTCTAAGCCCGTTCAGATAATCAACATAAGGTACACGTCATCACCTGCCGCACTAACACTTTCCATCATTCGTGCGTCCCACGCACATCCAAAGACTGGAACCACCTGCCCTCGGACATGCTTTTCATCTCAAATCATGACTTGCTTTCATCTACAATACAGAATTATTTACGTGATGACGCGTGAAGTGTATATTCTACATATATATTTTGCCACACTGTTTCCCACATGTTTCTGATGATACTTACACGTACATACAGTGTATTACCTAACATCGAATTTTCATGTCTTGTATTCTTTATTATTTTGATGTTACAATGTTTGCTCCTGGTTATAGTTTTGTGTGTGTGTGTGTGTGTGTGTGTGTGTGTGTGTGTGTGTGTGTGTGTGTGTGTGTGTGTGTGTGTGTGTGTGTGTGTGTGTGTGTGTGTGTGTGTGTGTGTGTGTGTGTGTGTGTGTGTGTGTGTGTGTGTGTGTGTGTGTGTGTGTGTGTGTGTGTGTGTGTGTGTGTGTACCCCACTCTCCTCTTTAAAGCTGTTTGCGATTGTGGGTATAATACATAAAATACAAAAGGAACACACCATGGTCAGGGCCACTTGCTCCGTGACAAGGTTACACGAACTTCGAACAACGTATGCAAAAGACATGATATGGGCCAAGCTACGGGTCCAGTGGCGTTCAACCAACAGCACCTAGACTGTTTAACTCGACCCCTTCCCCTCAATCCTGATTTTTTTTTTTAATTCTGCTTTTAGTCCACGCACAAACATAAGGGTACGCCCTTTTTGCCCACTCTCCTCCTCCGAGAAAAGCTCTGGCCCGTAGTTGTAACCACTGGTTCTATCTCACCGTTGCGACGTCCCCCGTGCTGGCATCCAAAATGTAACGCCTCCGATGTCTCCTTGCGTAAGTTCAATGAGGTTATCCTAGTACCGGTGCGAGTGCCACTGGCAGAACCATAAGTATCGCATTGCAGTCACTTTCGGAACTTTCACATGAGATATTCCTCAGATGCCCACCTAAGGTCGTCATCAGTGGATATTCACAATCCAGCGCTGAGCATATTAGGATGTACTGCGGATTATTTCAAAAAGCCCGGGAGTATCGCTACGGACGCCAGCGCTCTGTATATCCTACGAAACTAAACTATGTGCAGTTTCTAAAATACAACATTTTTAAAAACTTTATAAAATTTAACATTTTGGAAGCTTCAACAAAACATTAAGGTAACGCCTATGACTCAAAGAGCTTTCTGTTATCATAATTGTTCCTAAGATATGACACAACCACTTTTCGAACATTTCCGAAAGCTAGAACGTCAACACTGATGATCCAGTAAAAAAATGGCGCATGCTATCGCGTTGTTTATGATAAGTTTCCGCCGGTATGCGTGTTGTCTATTGCAGGTCGTTTAGCGCTTGAAAACGCATGTAACAAAACTGCCATGATGAGATCACACAGCACGCAACTGAGAGGCCGCGTGTAAATACATCCCGGCATTTCACCATGCCACACCGCGACAGCGATTCAGACTCTTCCAGGCGGAAACGTAAAAAGAGAACACACGCGAGATCTGGGTATGTTTTTTTTCCAAAAACAATACAGTGGTGCACTGAGTCTCTGTATAGCGTAGTTCATTCAAGTGTCTGTGCTTTTGGCGAGTGCCTTCGGAGCAGGGCACCCATTTCGCGGTAAAACACGCTCGCATTTGAAGCCGCCATACGTTAGTCACTGCGCTGTAACAGAGCTTGTTTCTCTTGTGGCTGCCGTAGTTCGTCCTCCTCGGACTCGCCGGATCGCTATCGTCGCAAGAGGAGGAGTAGACACAGCTCGCGCGACAAATCCAGGCGGCGGAGGTCGAGATCCGACTCGTCGTCCCGTTACTCCTCGAGCAAGGTGTCTTCGTCTAGGAGGCGTCGTTCTGGTTCCAGGCATCGACGATCTCGTTCTAGGTCTTCGGCACCACGCAAGAGGTCCAGGTGAGTCCGTCATCTTTAGCACAAGCGTTGTCGTATAGTCGAGAGCAAACTCCATTCCTGGTTTTCTTAAGCACGCTAACGTCTCTGGAAATACTTCATTCACAATTGCTCGAGTGGCACTAAAAGTCTCTGGCGCCCTAAAAGGTCCGAGTAAAATAGACCACCACCGGAATAATTCCAAAGCAATTGAAGGAGCTACCGTCGTGCCCAACTTTTAACCACCAATTTAACTAGCGGAAACCATTCCAAAATCGCTAATATACTGAAGTAGTTTAATTTTTTTCTTTGCAATTTCTGAAAATATATTACATTATTAATTTTCCGTTTAGAATTAGGACAAAAAATAAAAAAAAGAAAGCTGCTTTTAGGGGCAGCTTTCCCTCAATGCATGCTGTGGTAATGAGTCGGAACGTGCTGAAAGTCGACGTACTTATTTGATGCGACACACGGTAACACACCAAAATATAGCACAGATGTTGCTTCGTCGTAACAGAAGCTGTGATAAGTAATAGTTGCTCTTTGTGTGGCAGATTTCAAAGCATGGTGTCGCAAAGAGCCTTTTCGTCACCTGAAGCAATATGCAGGATAAAGGCAACATCCTAAGCGCTGTCAGACACAAATTTCATGTTGCCACGCAGTCTTCTCTACAGCTCCAAGAAGCGCCCCTTTTTTTCATTTTTTTTTTTTTGAAGCAACTGCGCCACTGGCATTCTTCTTGCAAAGCAGCATAATGGGATCACTGCTGCCAAACTTAAAACACATGATAAAGGTGCAAAACTCTCTTTTTCACGGACAACTACTGCATACTTTGGTTGAAAATTAATAGCAAGGCGATTGAGGACAGTGATACATCTTTTCCAGAGGAAGGAGCGGAAAATCGGACTGGACGAGTGTGACTCGTTGTTTGTGATATTAGTCTGAACTGGTGTGATGAGTTTATTTGTGGATGGCATTTTAAAGGGTTAATTGATAACAACCATGCTGCCATAAGTGCTTGGGTGGGAGCAGTGTGCTGCGGCTTTTTTTTGTAAACCAAGACTACGTTGCGACTTGCTGCATCGAGCGGATGCAGCACTTAGCTACTTGGCACAGAAAAAAAAACGTTTTTTTAATGTGATGGCAAAACGCATGTGAGCACATGTGTCTCCCATGAAATTGTATTTTTCAGTATTCAACAGCACTCAAAGATGCCTCAAAAACAATACAAGTAATTGATTTCATGTATTTGTACATAGACATGTTTTTATACATGTGGTGTGAATACAGAGATGCAAGTTGGAAAGTACACTGGCCTAATTTAAAGACTATTTGCTCATGTGTAAGCTAAGAGAAAAATATTTAATCTTTGATGACACGTATTTGCCTATTTGTGGCACGTGCAAGCTTCCTTAAAGAATTTACTTTTCGTTTTACTTTGTTAGCTTCAAATGGCTATTGTTACTGCAAGTTTAAAGGAAGGCGGTACGGCAGCAATTCTAGGGCAGTAACCTTCTACAAAATATGTAATCTGACCTTGGAGACATCTTGCTCAGCTTAAAAAAAAAAAGAAAGCTAAGGCAGTCACAAGATTTGCCCTTTTTTGAGTTTTGTAAAGAGTAAACGTGTCCCCCTTATACACACCTAAATTTACACTTTTTTCTCATCATTAAATTGTCTAGGGACGCAACAGTATCAGTCTGATTAGTTCAAAACTTCATGTGAAAAACTGTTAAAGGGATGCTAAATAGAAAAACAATCTCAGCTGTACAGCTGTAGAATGATAACATACCTTTACAAAATGCAAAAAGAAAAACGTGTCAGAAAGAAGTGTAAATTTAAGGGCCTATTTCTTTTGTTAGTACAGTATCAATGAGAGCTAACAGACACCTAGCTATGACTTACCTAATAATCATTCGTTGTCTGTTAGTTCTCACTAATCATATATGTCAAAGGAAGCTTTATAAGCCAGAAAACATTCGAAAACAAGAGACGGGTTGCAACACACCTATGAAACCCTTGTGCAAGCTGATGTCCTCCTCTGCCGCGCAAGATGTCGGTGCTCGGCTGCTGACCTGGAGGTTGCGGGTTCGGTTGCAGCTGCCATGGTTACATTTCAATGCAGGTGAAATGCTAGAGGCCGGTGCACTGTGCGATGTCGGTGCACGTTAAATAACACCATATGGTCATTATTTCTTGAGCCCTCCGCTGTGGCTTACCTCACAATTATTGTTTTGGCTCGTAGAACCGCCTATAATAATACAGTTTTATTAACAGTATTATTACTCTATTCTTATTGTTGTACTAGCTTACAGCTACATCATAGATTTTTATGAGGTCTGGTTGTGCCAAGTCATTGATCTATCTTTATAAGTTCTTTGAATTGTACTCAAATGGAGCCACAAAGCAAACATGGTAAACTTCAAGAATGTTTATTGTGCCTCAGCGACCTTGCTAAAAGAGTAAACTTAAAATCTTTGATGATGTCAATCTGATGTACTGGTGCCAAAGTTCTAATGTGAAGTTCAAATATGAAAGGTATAAACTAAATTTTTAGTTGTATTAACCTAATGATACTAGACTTGTCAAAGACTATTGTATCAGCTTAACCAGAATCTAATGTCACTTCTCGTGCTGCGTTATGCCTAGTTAGCCCCCTTGTATGCACTTTAATATGATGCAACTCATTGCATGGATTTTGTGTTACACTTACAACAATCGAAGTGTAACGCGCATTTACTCCTTTGATATGGCCACGTGGACTGCATTTGAAGACAAAATTCAAGCACAATTTTTTAAGCAGTGCTTTTATTTTTTCATACTAATTGCACATATTCTGTTCCATGTGCATGTATTGTGGCTCTCTGTCATGATGGCTTATCTACTGCATTGCTAAGCACGGGGAAATGGGTTTAGCTATCAGTAATAGGGACCACATTTAGGGGGTGACGAAGTGTGAAAAAACGCCTCTGTACTTGGATTTAGGTGGATGTTAAAGAATTCTACACTCAGTTTTATGCATCAGGTGCTATGCAAGAATATCAGGCAGCAAAATGCATAACTCTGCGCTCCTCATGGTCAGCTTATGGAATTGTAAATGCCCGCGCGAGCCAAGCAGGAGCCTGCACGTGAGGTGTCGTGACTGACTGCAAATAAAATATGAGAAAGTGAAAATGAAATGCCAAGTGATGTGGAGCAACATGTTGGTATATAGATGTATAATGGAATTTATAAGGCATTGAACATCTTAATATATTACCATAAAATACTGAGCAAGCACCCCCCCCCCCCCCCCTCCACTAATGGTGAAGGATAGTTTGACGCGATTTGGAGAGAGTGGCCTTGCTCAGTTGCAGATCAAAATTCAAGATGCTTGCAGTGTGGCTGCTAGGAACAAAAATATATACATTCTTGTTTCTATTGTAATGCAGTATTAAATACAGATATATTCATTGTTTTGTATGCCCTCGTCAGGCAAAGGAAAACAGTGAAGGAAATATTCATAATTACGGGAGGCAAGAGGGTTCATTTGCTTGATCGTTAGAGCATGTCTTTAATCTCCTGGAAAAAGGAGGGGAGCACTTGCCTTTGTAGGAGCACTTGCTCAGGATTGTACAGTGGTCTAAAAAAACAAAACAGAAACCGCATGCTAGGTGGTAAACTCATTAGACGGTTTGTTTGTGCAAATGCATTTACTGCAAGAGGTCACACTGCCCTATATTTACTGTGTGGTTTCGGCACATACATCCCCTAAATATGTGTACACTCCACGCCAATGGTGGCCTTTCAGAACTCCAAAGCATCGATCACGGAGGTCTCGCAGCAGCTCAAGCTCGCGGAGACGTTCACGGTCAAGCAGTGACTCACCGAGGAGAAGCAGGAAAACATCGGCATCAGTTTCCCCAAAGTGAGTAGTCAAATTACACTGGGCAACACTGGCAGAAAAAAGTAGACTTGTGTAAACGAAACAAACACTCGTGCAGTCTTCTTGTTGTTGATGTTTCTGGTCACCTTTTGCATAATGATAAGAATCTCCAACTCTTTTACTCAGTCTTATCATACGGTTGTTCAGCACCTCTGTCAAAACTTGTGCCAGTGCCTGCGAGCCAGTGACTTCCATAGAAACAATATTAAAGACTCGTGGCACCGTGCCACTGAGCAAGTGGTTGCTGGTTTGATCTCAGCCATGGCAGCTGTGTTTGGCATCTTCAAGCTGCAAAAACTCTTGTGACCTAGAAAACTAAGCAATTTTTGTAAATTGCGTCCTGTTACTTTTATGCAGGTAGTGAAGCCCAACAAATCAGATTTAACAGGTTCGTAGCAATGCAAAAATAACTATATCATGGTTAAAGGAAAGTAACGTAAATTTAAGGGCTCGTTTTTTTTTTTTTTTTGTTAGGCACAAAGCTCTGACTGACTTTTCCCCGTTTAAATACACTTATACATCCATATACATCCATTTAAATACACATATACAGTAATACCTCGTTAACTCGAACTCGCATATCTCGAAAAATCGGCTAGGTACGTCAAAATTTTCCGAGGCACCGAAGACTTTTCTATATGTCTCATGTATATTTTTTCCTTTATCTCTAAGTACTTTTGGGTCGGATTGCGGATAACTCGAAATCTTGACTGGGAGTGGAGCACCAAGAATTTGGCCGCTGGACCATTTCACAAGATTCCCGCGATGCTGCCATGCCTCAAGTCTGTTGATTCTTTTTATTGTTTAGCCGTGCCTGCCACTACGTCAATGCTTTCCGAGAACGCGAAGTTTGCGAAGTCTCAGCCCAGTGACATATCGACTTGTCGAGCTACCCTGTGGCCATCATGCGACACATGCGCTGAGCAGGAAGGCCCTCTGCCTACACTTGACGTAGTTTGTCTTGTTTGCTTTTTAGCAGTGCACATGATTTTCTCTGAGGTGTGATTTTCGTTCACCTGTGCAAAGCACACTGTATGGATTTTTCCCTGACTGCAAGTGCAGTGTTCCTGACTTTCCCTGAGGTGTGATTTCCGTTCATCTAGGCAAACCGAGTGGTATTCATTTTTGCTGACTCTGAGGAGCGGAAACTTAGAGTGAGTGCGGCAAGCACGGTGTCAAAGCAATGCAAGTCGTTAACGCTAGAAAAAGGTCACCCTAATCAAGGAAGAAGACAAAGAAGGTTTAACGAAATTGAGCATCACGCAGAAATTCAGCATCCCTTTGTATACGCTTTCGACGGTGCTAAAAAAGAAGCAGGAGGTACTGGATGGATTTCAGCAGAACTTCTTCAGCCAGCGGAAGCGGGTCCGAGGGTCGAAGTTCCGAGACATTGAAGCAGTGTTGATGATATAGCTGCGAAATTCCAGAGCGGCCAACCTTCTCGTCATCACAGCAATAGACCTTATGCAATATTACTGCCTACTGTTGTCCGTCATGTGCCTAGCTGCCATGTTAGAAGCTCAGCGCGGCGCAGTTCGTACAGTCCATGCAGGTCCGCGTGTGTTTACGTAGAGGTATACATAAGGCATATCGACGGGAGGCATGTATTGGCTGATAATCGCCATGGCTATGTATTGCTGTGTCCCTTGCAGCACACAGAGAGGAACTCAGAATGCTCAAGGAAAAAGTTAGGCCATAAACTTTGCCTCTTGTTATTTTTTTTGCACTAATAATGTTTCCAGCATCTACTCTAGCTACTGCTTCTAAAACACATGTTTACGTTCTTCTTTTTAAGCAAGTAAGACGTGCAAAGAGTTTGTATTCGTGTTCCCACAAATTGCTGCATGCTGAAGCAAGGCAGTTTTTGCTACATTTTTGCTTGCAGCTGTTAATCAAGTGAAGGCAACTGGTAGGTTTCACAAGCCGAAGCCATCTTCATGCAATGAACTTTATGGCAGCTAATTGCGCGAGCCTACATTTCATTCAATGTGTTCTGTTTATTACGTTTGGGTAACGGCACACGCTGAATTGGAAGCAAGTGCATGTCATCGGTTCATTCTGAGAACGTAGCAACGGTGCTAAATCATGTTTGTTTAATGTTGTTTCGTTTTCCCTTCTGTAGTGTGACAAGTTGCTGTTTAGTGAGATGACGTACGCATAACTGTGCACGTTATTTAAGCATGCGATGTCCTTGGCACATTCAGCGAAATGCAGATGCGTGCAATAAAGCTCGTTGCAAATGACTGCTAGCGAGAACATGGCAAAAACTGCCTTGATTTCGCGTGCGGCAATTTGTGAGAACACAACTACAAATGCTCCTGCACGTCTTATTTGCTTAGAAAGGCAAATGCAATGACGCCTTTCGGGAGCAGTAGCCAAAGCACATTCTGGAAACGTTGCCAGCATGAAAACAATAAGAGGCAAAGCTTACGGCCTATTTTTTTTATTTAAGCATTTCAAGTTCCTCTCTGTGTGCAGCAAGGGAGGCAGCAATACGTCGAAATTGCTATTATCGATCAATACGCGCCTCATGTCAATACATCTTACGTATAGTACGTATATGCAAACACACGCACACTGTGCGTACTGCCCCCCGCTGAGCCTCTAACATGGCGGTGTATGCACATGACAGCCGACACATGGCAGCAATTTCGCATAACGTCTATAATGATGGAGAAGGCAGACACTCTGGCTTTGCAAATGGGGCACATGGACTTCAGTTGCAGCAGCGGCTCGTTTGACTACTTCAAAAAAAGGGGGGGGGGGGGGAACAGTACGGTGTCCAAGTCGGTGCACGGTGAGAGCGACACTGTCGACGCAGTCACTGCAGATAATTGTCGCAGCTGCCGGCTCACCGAGTTGCTGGAGAGTTACGCCAACAGCGACATTTTCAATCTTTACGAGGCAGCACTTTTTTATAAAATGTTGCCGAGCCACACCTTCACACCGAACGGTGGAGCGTGCTTGGGAGTGAAACAACGGAAGGACGGAGTCACTGTCCTTTTTGGGGCAAATGCCACAGGTGAAAAGAAGCTGCCATTACTCATTTGCAAAGCTCTTAAGCCTAGGTGCTTTAGAAATGCACGACTGACGAATGGCATTATCCATCGCGCGAATAGAGCAGCATGGATAACTGCTACTCTTTTCGAAGAGTACGTTCGTGCAGATAACAAGATGGCCAAGAAAAACAGAAAAGTCTTGTTCATCGTCGACAACTGCCCAGGTCACGGCAGAGTAGATAATTTAAAGGCAGTGACAGTCGAGTTTTTGCCTGCAAGTGTGAGGTCTGCGCTGCAGTCGATAAATCTGGGTGTCATCAAAGTGGCCTGAAAAATCTACCGAAAGAGCCTTCTCTACAGAATTTTGTTGTCTTATGAAAATGGCAAAGGCTACGAAATCGACCTGCTGGAAGCAGTACACCTTCTTAGCAATGCTTGGCAGCAAGTTTGCGCAGCTGCCATCGCCAACTGCTTTGCGCAAGCTGGGTTTTCACGTTCTGCCAGTTTGCCAGAAGCATAGACAGCAGGGACAGATTACTTCACAGACTGTGAGGAACTTTGTCGAGAGGTCATCAAGCTTACAGGTAACGGTGTCGCCGAAAATGACGTGCCTTTTCTGGAGTACGCGCATTGTGAGCAGGATGTGATGGTGACTGGAGAAATGACGGACGCCGACGGCCGCTAACGCAAGGGACGACGCTAACGCAAGGGAGACGACGACGATTACGAACGATCTCAGGATGTGGCGAGATTTTCATAGATGAGAAATTTGCAGCGCTTGCTTCGAAATAAGGTCGAGTGCAGCGGCGGGGAAGATCGACTGATGCAATGTGTCAAGCAGCTGGAGGACGCCTTCCTAGGCCTGAGTACAACCGCAAATCAGAGGAGCGTTAGGCAGTTTTTCTCTGCTAATATAAATGGCAGTGCGGCAAAACCCAGCTGGTTAAAGCCTCTTGTGTATGTTTTTTTTTTTTCGTTTTTAAACTTGCACAAGAAAAAATTGAACCCGTATCTGCATGTTTCACTGCAAATGTCGTCGAAAGACGATAGTCTTGCGGTGCAGAGAGTGAACAAAACCTTTGTTTAATGTTCTGCACTAGAAGATCGGTGATTTGAATTCTGTAAGCACTGTGTTAGAGAGTCTCGATTCGTGCAGCGAAGGCAAATGACCGCATCGAGGCACGTTAGACAAGAGCACCATCTGGCAGTTATCTTCGAAAACAAAGTAAGGCATGCGCGCCCACGGAGAAAGATGTGCGCCTGTCTCGCAGGCGATAAGGTGTAGAACGCAAAACGAATGGAAGGTGCCGCCACCGTGTCTCTTAGCGAAGCGTTGGAAACACTTGCCTTTTGAGCATCGCGTTGCACTGTCAGCGCAGCGTGATAAACGCTACGGTCCTTAGAAAAACTTATGTGTGCCTTCTCCAGTATAAAGACACACATACAAAATATCGACGTGTTGTTATGGTGCCTCAAATATGTGCAATAATTGCTTTTTAACTGACAATCACACAAGTATGAACACTAAAACTTGAGCAATATTGCTGGGCGCTGCGGATGGGGTTGGCCTTTGAGGTATCGTTTGGTGCCGTTTGGGGTACCGTTACCGCAGACAAACAGACAAATGTACAGACAGGCAGAAAGACAGACAGGCCAAAATTTTGGCGTCAAAAGTCCCCAAGAAAGACTATCGTCTTTAAAAAGACTAGAGACTGCTGGTAAGTAGTCGTGATTTTTCAGAAAAGTGCAAAGTTGCGATTGCGCAACTTTGCTTATTTTGAAAATCCATTTATCTCAATTTTCCCTGGTTTTTACGACTTCGAGATAATGAGGCATTGCTGTATACTGGGTAAAGTGGTCAGGTGGATGGCTGTCACCGTAGTTCAGTGTAGTCACCGTAGTTCAGTTATCCGAAGGTCGTAGGTTTGGACCCCGCTGGTGGCAAGTAATCTTTTTTTTTTCCACTTTTCTTTCTTCACATTTACATTACAATTACTTCTAATAACACCCCCTTTACTATCCTTGGCATCTTCATCTGTTAGGTCTTATTATCATGCTTAAGAACATTTTATTGTTTGGAAGTGTCAGCCAATTGCTTTCTGCACAATGCACATTTCTCCGATAGTTAGAAACGCTTCGATTTCACGCATAAGATTGAGCTTGCTAACTGTTATACAGCTATCAATATCTGAAATGCATGTGTGCGCACACTGTATGTACCCACATAGTAGGTGCATGCATTGCACATTTTCTTTCACTGATGGTAAGTAATAGCACCCACTACTGTTTTACCTTGGTGTGATGCAGGTTTGCGGTCGAGTGAATTGTTGATCGGAGAGAAAGCCTCAGAGCTAAGAAATGACGAAGCCATTTAAAGTAAGAGAAGTAGAAACTTTAAGCATAATTAAGGGAAAAAACAGAGATAAAGTTGCAATGTACACACACTGAGTCTAAGCTGACAAACTAAAACATGTCCTATAAGTTGTCCAACTATAACGTTTATGAAAATCAACAGTCACTTGTGACATTGATGGTGGCGGTGGCTTGGTGGGTTGAGGTGGCGGACGCTGGCGATGTCTCAGCAGCTGGAGTCACGCGCTGACCAGCACGTCAACGCTTGGCGGAAGACGAGGTTGCCGTTGCCCTCTCAAGAACTGCGGCTGCTTACCTATGCTGGCTCATTTCAAGGAAAAGATCACCACTCGGAAGGTTCCGCCCTCCACGGGCTGTTCGAGACCAGAGTTGAAACCCGGACACCTGGGACGTGACATTGAACAGTCATAGCTGGAACTCTAGAAGGCCGCGTACCTCCGAGTACACCATGGGCAGCTGGAGCGACCTGGACTTGCCTGACTTCATGCATTCGTGTCCGGAACCCGACACTGCAGTCGCACGACACCCAGGATCTTCACACCAGCCTGCTCGATCTCGTTCTGCCCTCGACTCGTCTTTGACTGTCCTCCTCTTCTTCCCCGTCATGCCTTGCACGCCAAACCTTTCGCCCGAACTTTCTCTTCCTTTTGGCGGGCCGCAGTTTCATGCATGACGTTTTGTGCCGACGCCATCATCGTCTCTCCGTTGCTCAATCGAGAATCACCGCTGCCGTTGCCTCCAAGCACGTTGTACAAAACGCCACGGTGCCACCACACTTCACAGACACCACCACGTCACTATACTACACCACACTTGGTTGGTCCTGTTACCTGTCTAGTAGCCATGAAATTACTATAGGGTTTAGGTAAAATTTACAACAATATATGCATCGGCTGGATATTGATCTTGGTGTCATAATGAAAATTGCCTTTTGTTATGTAATTTCATCATGTTGTTTTTGGCTGAATATATGAATCGTAAGAGTGTGTTACTGGATGTTGTTTCAGTGGTGTGCCTGTGCTACATCCACATGGCTCTGTGGTCAGAACTTCCTCGGCATAAAGCAGTCACGGAATTATTGCCCATTACTTCTTCCTTCTTTTATGCTTGGATTTATCTAGCTTTATCAAGTACACTTTGAACAGTTGGCATCTGGAAAACGCTCAGCCTGAGCAACCGTATCAATTGGCACATATTGTTTAGGGATACTTGTGAGGAACCTAGAACATTCAAGACAACTTTGCGTTTGTCGTTCAGTTTATTAAAAAAGAAATGTAAAGGAACAGAAGTTGCAAAGTGCGATATATCTAAGCATACTAATACGACACTTGTGAGGTATTTACATATTCTTAAGAAGTTGCCGAAAACAAAAGGATGTGATAGATTTTCTTAATGTCCCCTGATTATCAGAGCAATTAATCTTTATGACCTAGCATGCTGGCAATCAAGAAGTCATCACACTCTTCTGCGTTTATTTATGTGGAAATACCCATTCACAGTTGTGTATCTGGTGGTCCAATCTCCCGGATCTCTTTTTGTTGCTTACTTTACTGTTCACGCGTACAGTGTCTTGGTGCCTACATGCATCTATTTTTGTTTCTCCTTTGAATAATCAGGAGAGTGCGGAAACCAGGAGACCCCCTGCCATCAAGGACTGGGGTGAGTACTGTAAACATTGATGCCTTTAATCCTTCGGCAGCTCTTCATAACACTGCTCTAACTTCATTACTATTTTTGCTTCCAGAATGAAACTGACAAGCTCAAGCAAAAGATTCAACAGGTGATCAAAGCCGCAGGTGTGCCCTTCATGTCATGTTCTCATGTGCCATAACCTGTTGAAGCAACAAGTAATTTAGGGGGGAAGGAGCTGGGAAACGGCACCACCGTGAATAATTTTGCTAAGGACCAGTGGCGACTTTCATTGCAAGAGGAATTATGTGGACACTTTTGACGGTTTTTCACTGTAGCTCTCATAGTCAGTATTAAGTCCGAACCCGTAACATTGCCACGTGTTACGCATGCAATGCGTGAGTAAAAGCTTGTGAATGCTGGCAACGAGCACAGCTGAAGTTAAAAATGAAACGAGCCGCCCATCTTTGCCACTGCCCCGCGGTAGTCTAGTGGCTAAGGTTTCCCACCATCGGCAGGACTGCTGCCCTGCCGGTGGCTGGATTGAATCCCGGCTGCAGCGGCTGCATTTTCATTGGAGGTTGGTAATGTTGACACATCTTTATTCACATTTTATGCCCTTGGGGGGCTGCGGTGAATGTAGGGACAAAAATGTTGTAGGCCCGTGTGCTTTGATTTGGGTGCACATTAAAGAACCCCACGTTGTCAAAATTTCCAGAGCTTTTCAATACGACGTCTCTTATAATCATATGGTGGTTTTGGGACGTTGAACTCCACATATCAATCAATCAATCAATCAAAACTCATCTTTGCTGGACGTTGGGCACATGTAATAACACTGCCCCATGTGCAAGCCCTGGTGTCATTGGTTCCTAAGCTGAGAGGAAACTTCCCACTTGTATTTCATCGGGCGAATGAGCCTTAAGGGGTTAAGGAGGGCTGTGTTGCTTGTGAAGTAACAACAAACATTTTCATAGACATCAATAAATGACTCGTTTACTCTTGTACATTCTCTGCTTTCCCTGCTTACTTTGCCTAGAGATGGCGGAACGAAAACCCCTGCACTCCCTGGAGGAGCAGGGTTCCATTACAACATTTTTTGTGGAGTTATGGTATCAGATCTAAAGAAAGTTTGCTCCTGGCCAAACTTCGTATGACATTAGGATTGGTTGCCATCACACTCATTGTGTTGCCCTTGCGACAATATTGCCATTTTTGTTCACCCCTAATTCATTGTCATGATGTGAACGAGAGCTCGAAACAGCCCCTAAACATTGCTCGCATCTTTTAGCTCAATTTGAACAACACAGCAAAGTATTGTTGTTGCTTTTTACTTTTCAACTGCTATGTACTCGGCAAATGCCTGCAGAGAAAACGAATATTTAACTCAGTTATCTGTTTGCTGCAGCAAGTTTTGTTGAGTTATATTTTGATTGTATGCATAATTTTCATGTTATTCTGTGGAATATGTCGTCAAAGTCAATTCAAAGAATGCCTTAGGAGGCTTAGGGAAATTGCAAGACGTACGCACCAGCGTGCGTAGTATGAAAACAGTTTCACCGGCTTTTAGAGTGCAGTTTGTTCATCCATTTCTTATGTGACAGGCCTCCTAGGTAAGCGAAAGAATAGCAAAAGAAACCCGATGTGTGAAGGATGCCCATTTCTTCATTGCTGACTTTGTGCTGTGCATATCAGCGTGCAAGATTATTATGTCTAAATAGACTTCCCTATGCTCATGTTGCATTCAGATTTCTGATTCTCGTCACTGTCACTATTTTACCATGGTAAATATACATGAAGGGGTAACCTTACCTAAGTGAGTTGCACCAGCCATTTTAGACATTAACCTGGTCTGAAGGGACCTTGGTGTGATGGTTATGAGCTACATTTTGAGCTGTAGCACGAAACCTGTATTCACAGTAGTGGCACTATTCAACTGATGCAGCAGCAGCAATTAGAAGAAATTGTGGCCTACTTGTGGTGATCTTGAAAAGTAGTCAAACTTTATACATGCCATCACGATTCACTATGTATTGCCTAATTTTTGTCGTCATTGTGAAAGCAACAGAAAAGACAAACGGAAAAACTGGAGGCATAAACAATATTTAATAGAAACGATCATCATTCTTTATATGTGCAAATTTTATAATGAATAGATTACGACTTGTAAATTTAGGGCACAAACTCTTTGCATATGCAGCTCTGCAGCATTATGAAAAGATATTATCCCATTGGTGGAGTCATCTGCATTCCTTTTGTGTGCTTAGCTCGGCTGCCTCTCTGCCCTTTGAATTGTCTCCCTGAATCGTTTCTGCTCTTAATGCGTGGGCAGTTACTGTCAAAGCAAATACTGTGTGCTGAATGCAAGCCTCAGCTGGAAGTCACTCAGCTGAATTGTGGGGCCTTTTTATTACTTTGGTGCTTATATTTTCTGCTTATTCACATGAATGAGCTTTGATCTTGTTGGAATTATAGAGAAGGAAGATCACCCTGAGAGCCCCACTTCAAATTTAAATGGCTGTGCTGGCACTTCCAAGTTCCTTGACCCAACTTTCTCAGCATTGTCTGTTGGCTGCAGTTTAGGAGTTTTTCAAGCAAGTGAAGGCAGTGTAGCAGTGCGAGAAACTGATACTGAAATGCAAGTTTGTGGGCAATGCTGGGCCAGGCAAATGTTTAACTTTTTCGGCCACCTGCATTATTGTCAAAGGTAGGTAACATAAGAGTTTAAAATAATCTAATAGAAATGCACAAGTGTCATTGTACATCATTCGACCACGCACTGCAGCGGCTGTCAAGTATGAACGGTTGAGGATGTCCGAAGCCGATAAGGTTGCCATATTATTAAGGGCATAGCAGATGACGCCTTTCACCTTCTTGTGTTCAAGAATTCATCTACGGTCCACGACATTATTTCTGAATGCCGGCGCTTTGAAGAAGCGAAGAGCCGCCGTGTTCTCCACCAGTTTGCCCGCTTCCAAACACGGCTGCAACGTCCACATGCGAAGACCCTCGCCTGCCTTCTACGGAAAGTCCCGGGGACGTTGTCCGTATTGTCCGTCGGGAAATAGAAGCCGCAGCTCCACTCGTGTCAGCCTCCCCCAACTCCGAAAGCTATCACGCCACCGTCTCTCTCATACAGACCGTCGTGAGGCAAGAACTGGCCAACGCCGGCTTAAACGTCTGCTCCATTCATCGTCCAGACTACGCCACACCAAATCCACCCGTGACTGTCCCCGCCCAACCGACGTTTTTCTGCCAGCCCACATTATCGCGACCCGGCGGTATGGCGCACCCCAGACGACCGGCCGATATGCTTCAATTGCGGTCGTATAGGCCACATTTCGCGTCACTGCCGTGCTTGGTCCAGCTCTGCTCCGTGGCCTCACCCTCCGCCCCATCGCCCACCTGTCTGGAATTCACGCTCATCACCGAAAACAGAGCCGCTAACGCCTGAGAATTCCTCGCGCCCCCGATCCAGCCGCTCCCCTTCGCCACAACGCCGTTTCTCCCGCTCGCCCCCATCTCGCCGATCGCCGTCCCCAAGCTCGTTCCGGCGTTCACCTCCGGAAAACTGACGGGAGCAGCTCTTGGAGGTGATGCTGCAATACCGACCCGATCCCAAAATCCTCTACTGACCTTGCCCGCACATCAGAACCTTATCAATGTTGACGTCGACGGTGTACCTACTACAGCCCTCATTGACACTGGCGCACACGTGTCTATCATGAACGCTGACCTTAGAGCACGGCTGAAGAAAGTCCTTACTCCTGGCCCAACTCCTGTGGTCCGAACGGCCGATGGTGGAAAAGTCGCCGTAATTGGTGTGTGCTCTGACGCGTCGCCGGACACCACACATCAGTTCTGTTTTATGTTTTAGAACACTGCCCTAATGACATAATTTTGGGCCAAGACTTTTTGTCTGAACATTCGGCCTTGATAGACTGCTCTGCCGGTATAGTGCAACTCGCTCTACCTAATGTTGTTGATCCTCCAAGTTGCCCTCCAAGTCGGCTTTGTTCTACAGAACACCTGCGTCTCCCTCAACGAACAGTAGCTTACATAGGCGTCTCCCCTGTTCCACCTGTCCCAGACGGTGTTTATATTGTGTCCCCCAATGTTGACGTCCTGCTTTCGCACAACGTTGCGTTTCCTCACACCGTCATCACTATTACGGCCAATGCATCCTGCCTACCCTTAGTGAATTTTTCACTATGTACACAAGTCCTCCCTCGTGGTATATCTCTAGCCGAGATCGTGCCGGCGGCAGAGTGCCATATTTGCACTCTAAGTTATGACAGCATCCCGAGTGCCGAAAAAACTTCGTCTACTCCTCCATCAGACCAAAGTGTGTTAACCAAGATGATTGCCCCCGACTTGCCGAAAGAACAAGCTAACGACCTGCGTTCCCTGCTTGCATCTTTTTGGGACATCTTCGACCTTGGCGACCGCCCACTCGGCCAGACGTCCGTTGTTAAGCACCGGATTGATACAGGCGATACGAGTCCAATCCATCGGAGACCCTACCGTGTTTCCCATGCAGAGCGGCGCATCATCCAACAGGAGGTCGACAAAATGCTTTCTCGGAATATCATCGAGCCTTCATGCAGTCCCTGGGCGTCCCCTGTTGTACTTGTAAAGAAGAAGGACAACAGCTGGAGATTTTGCGTCGATTATCGCCATTTAAACAAAATAACGAAGAAGGACGTCTACCCTTTACCACGCATAGACGATGCCCTGGATTGCCTTCACGGCGCAAAATATTTTTCCTCCATTGACCTCCGCTCTGGGTACTGGCAGATTGCCGTTGATGACATGGACCGTGAGAAGACGGCGTTCATCACTCCCGACGGCCTTTACGAGTTTAAAGTGATGCCATTCGGTTTATGTAATGCGCCCGCCACATTCGAACGTATGATGGACGCTCTGTTGCACGGCTTCAAGTGGTCCATCTGCCTGTGCTACCTGGACGACGTTATCGTTTTTTCGCCTTCTTTTGCGACGCACCTTGAAAGGCTATCGAAAATCTTATCTGTCTTTCGTAAGGCGGGCCTGCAACTCAATTCGGCAAAGTGCCACTTCGGCCGTCGTGAAATTTCTGTCCTCGGACACCTCGTTGATTCCGTGGGGGTTCGCCCTGATCAAGATAAAATACGCGCAGTAAGAGATTTCCCTGTACCAACCTGTACCAAAGACGTTCGCAGTTTCGTTGGCCTCTGTTCTTACTTCCGCCGCTTTGTTAAAAACTTCGCCGACGTAGCACGCCCTCTCACTCAACTTTACGGGAGTTATTGTTACGGGAGTTATTCTCCCGTAACAATATGCAGCTCTGAAGCATTATGAAAAGATATTATCCCATTAGTGAAGTCGTCTGCATTCCTTTTGTGTGCTTAGCTCGGCTGCCTCTCTGCCCTTTGAATTGTCTCCCTGAATCGTTTCTGCTCTTAATGCGTGGGCAGTTACTGTCAAAGCAAATACTGTGTGCTGAATGCAAGCCTCAGCTGGAAGTCACTCAGCTGAGTTGTGGGGCCTCTTTATTACTTTGGTGCTTACATTTTCTGCTTATTCACATGAATGAGCTTTGATTTTGTTGGAATTCTAGAGGAGGAAGATCACCCCGAGAGCCCCACTTCAAATTTAAATGGCTGTGCTGGCCACTTCCAAGTTCCTTGACCCAACTTTCTCAGCATTGTCTGTTGGCTGCAGTTTAGGAGTTTTTCGAGCAGGTGAAGGCAGTGTAGCAGTGCGAGATATTGAAACTGATTTGGAAATGCAAGTTTGTGGGCAATGCTGGGCCAGGCAAAAGTTTAACTTTTTTGGCCACCTGCATTATTGTCAAAGGTAGGTAACATAAGAGTTTTTTTGAATAATCTAATAGAAATGCACAAGTGTCATTGTACATCGTCCGACCATGCACTGCAGCAGCTGTCAAGTATGAACGGTTGAGGATATTCACAAGATCATGCAGAGGAATCGCTCCGTCATTTGCTCCATCGAGACAGCTGGAGCAGAGGAATTGCTCCAACTGTCTCGCTGGATTTGAAAGTTTTGTCTTACATTTATATCTTAGGCTTCTTGATTACTGAATGCATATATGCCTCACTTCCTCAGAGCACAACAGAATATAATTAATAGATGACACTTTAATGCAGCCTCTTCGGCACGTCTGCATAGTGCTGTGTAGCTTTGGTACTAAAGCAGGTGATTAATTAGAAACATGAAGACTTCGTCAGGGTGGAATGCAGAGACACATATAGGTATATGTTCTGCCAACAGCAAAAGTTGTGCAGCCCATGGTGGAGCGGCGGAAAACAGCATTGCTGCACCGCCTACCTTGATGTGCACCATGGTGTTGAGGTTATTGGCTATGGCTTCCAAGATTAGATCCAGCAGCGGCGCGTCTATACAACGTGTCGTTACTAATCACCGAGGCCGCGTATGGTAGCCTTGACACTAGGCCGCGGCACAGTTGGTGGCGCGGCAATGCAGTTTTGTGCCACGTGCTGCACATCCCACAAACTTTTCCTGTTGGCAGTACATTTATACATTTACTAACTACATAAATGTGTATATGTACTATGGTAGTTCAGAGGGACTTGAAATAGCGTCAGGTAGTCAGAGTTAATCTGGGAGTCCCCGGCTACTTCTTACTGGTTTCGTAACCATATCATGGTCATGCAGATTAACACCACACATAACTTTGTACCACCTTTCCTGTGTACTCACTTTGTTCGGAAAACAAAACTATGCCGATAGTGGCCACTTAAGAGTGTACCAGTTCCGGGCGTCCGTTGTGGTGCTTTGTGAAGCGCTGCTCATGCATATATTGGCGCGCAAATGGACTAACAGTTTCACTGTCATCGCAGCTACAGCCAATGCAGAGCTGCGTGAGCGTGGTCTCCTCCCTTCTGGCTCCAGCAAGGAGGGTGCCGCTGGAAGCGGTACCAGCACCCCGCCTAGTGTGCTAGAGCAGCTGCAACGGGCACGTCTGATTGACGACATCAACGCCCCCTCCTTCAGCCAGCAGTCCTTTGTTTCCCGCAGGGAACATGGAAAAAAGGTGGGCGACTGCACATACCTCCGTTTGTGGCCAGAAAGGAAAATCAGTAAATGCTGTGTTTAGTAGCCAAGTTAACCTATTTTTGCACAAATTATTGTTGTACCACCAACCGCATGGTCACCTGCAAAGCTTGTGCCATGAATCGACATGTTTGCATCGTTTGCTGCATGCTCTCTCCGACTTGTTGCATCACTTCTGCCCAACTGTGCCTAAGTACTGAACCAGCTGTGTTACGGCCAAATTGTTTGTCGACTAGGTTTTTGACCCCTTGACCCTCCATTAATAAAAGCATGCAAGCTCTGAATTTATTACTTCAATACTATGTAATAAAGTATAAGTACACAAGTCCACAAGGCGCAAGAGACAATGCCGAGTTCCCACCGTCGACATCACGAAGGAAAGATGGTCAACATGTTGGCGATATCAATGTCACATGTGACTTTATAGCTGGCAGATGCTACTTTCAGCTTCTTTGATGCGAAAAGCTAGAACAAAAGTAGCCTCCGAGACAAGCGTTTTAATACCCACCACGCTAAATATACGTCACGAGATTGCACACCTCGAAAACCATATTTGTCAAGCTCGCATGCCCATCGGATGCCATTGTGTGCTAACAAACAAAGAAGCCAATGTGAACATTGCAACTAAATTGCCGAGTCACTTTGCATTTTCATTTTTGGTGTCCTCGGCAATGGGTCTTTTAAAAAAAAAACACTACATGCGTTAAGACCTGCAGATCATGCATAAAACTGCATTCATAACCGTAACGCAACGAGCCACATCAGCATGATGGAATAATACCACCTTTTCATCACCTGCACATGAAAGGGGATCAGAACTTGTTAGAACGTGGCCTCAAATTGATCAATATTTACGAGCAAATATTCACTTTCCGGGCTTCGACGCGGCACAGAGTTATAGCAGATGTCCCGCAGTCGCGAGTTCGATTACTGGTGCACCGATACCATACTTTTTCGTGGGAAATTCAATGGGATTTCTCAAATGTTCGATATAGCCAATGATTCGAAATACCAGAGTTTGATATATCCGGAATCGACTGTATTCGCACAAGCCTGCAGTTTGTGTCTTCATTGAGAAGTAAAGGGAAGCTAGCAATCGGGGAAAGTGGTTCGCGCGTGCACGCCGATACCGCTCTTGCTTTTTAATTTTTAACTCTTACATGTGAAGCTTACAGGTTCCCAAATTTTTGTTGAACCTCAATGTAATAAAGCATGTTTAGCCATGATTTTATTATGACAGCGTGTAACTTCTGCCACAGGGACAGACTGTGACGATAAATTGGGACTTCTGCTGGAGCCAGTGGTCGTATGGTGAATTTATATGCTGTTTTTGTGAATGCATTTTTCAAAAGCTACCAAAGTAGTGCAGAACGCTTTTCTGCAGCGCCTTCGGTTGGAAGAAAGGGTGCAACTTAAAGCTGCCTTCACCTCTGAGGCGGCGAAGAAGGAAATTTGTGGCGTGTCGAAACCCTGGCACGTTCACTATTCTGTGTGTGCACAGCATAGTTCGGAATCCTGCATTGCACGTGCCATGCATCAATGCCCTATATGGTGTGTTACCATCACGTGTCAAGTAAAACAATCGTGACTAGCTGTAGAGGCAGTAGCGCCAATCATGACAAGGTCTTATAATCTTAGCAATCGTTCAGAAAATGGATGTCCCTGATGGGCTTGGTATCTGCGTGTGATCTGCAAAAAAAAAGACAACATAGTTTGTGGATGTTCAGTAGTAAAGATGACATAAAAGGTTGTCGTCAAACCAGTGCGTATGGGCTATTAGAATTCATAATGCCATGCCGCTTCTTGCACATTTGTTCAGGCGTATGCATGTCACATGTCGTTAAACTGACAATGCCCTTACCATGATTGGAGGTAGAGTTGCAAAGTGTGAAAAAAAAAAAAACACGAAAATACTGGGAAATTTTTTTTGTTTTCTCTCTATGCTGGCAAAAATTGGTCAAAATTTTCATGGGGTAAAACGTACAGAAATAAAGCTTTAGCAACACCCAGTGTTGAACGTGAAACCAAAACGTTTCACATGATACCAAAACACCAAACGACGGCTGATCCAGCATCAGCTTAGCTTGAGTCTATAGCGTAGCTTCATCGTTCAGGTTTGGTCATGTTGGGGGCAGTTTCTGATGTTTCAGTATTCATTATGGTTTAGTTTTGACTTTCCCTCGTACACTTCTGCGACCTGAGGAGGAAGTCCGCTTGTAAAACTGTGTGCAAGAAAATTCTGCAATGATTGGGTCAATTTTTTAAGTGTGCAGGCACTGTGACAGCACGGGCGAGCGACCACACACGTCACCGTAAATACGAATCTGCAACTTGTTACTTTGCTCTAAGCGGAGCAAGCTATTGACATGCTTCGAGTAATCCAGTCTGAAATACATATATTGGGGTCGGGACTGCATGACACTTCGAGAAAAGTGATAATTCGAATAAAGCAACTTTTCTGTAATGAGGGCTTATTGTAATGATCTTTTTGTGGTATTTGGCTTGTTTTATTTTGTCATGCCCTGTCCCAGTGCTTTTGCATCAGTTGATGCTACCAACATCATCAATAACCTAACAAACAGTCTGTGCATACTTGCACATTTTCTTTGAGGTGGAGCACTGTTTCTTTGTCCTCTGATAATGCATCAGCTTCTAAACATATTGGTGACACGACAGCACGTAACCGCTCTTCTCGAAAAACTCATTGACATCGTGTAATGAAAACAACTTCTTAGAGCATAATTGCATTTTTTTTTCATCGCGTGCTACCCAGGATTCTGTGTCTGGTACTTCTAAAGTAGTGGACAACCACACAGCAGCCATTTTCGGATCGTTTGAATCCCTTGTATCGGCAGCCAAGGAAGTGGTGCCTCTGTCTAATTGGAGGGAGAAGCCAGAGCTGCTGATCCACCCAAAGGTACGCATGAAATAAATAAATACCAAAAACTGTTCTGCACATTTTGGTGCAGAACATTGGTAATGTTTTGTTTGAATTGTTTTTGGTAATTGAATTGAATTGTTTTTGGTGATGCTGTCATAATGAGTTCACTTTTTTCTTTTTTGCAATAGATTGCGACAGAAACGAATTGTAATGCCGTACGAAATAAAGCTCGTAGCTAACTTTTTCAGATGTGATATTTCGTAACTCTACATATTACAGGTGTAAGAGAATACGGCCGTGTCAGGGAGAGATGCTCTTTTTGTACAGTCTCTTTGGGTTGAGAGTACAGCACGTAGAAGGGTTTACGAGCCATTCACGCTGGTGCCTGCCGAAATAGGGCGCATGCCGGTGATCGCGGCTGCGCCTTAAGAATCAAAGTTCACAGCTGCTACTAGCGATCACTGCCTTGATGAAACCGAAACTATGACTGTTCTGATGAAACTGAGAACAAGATGTTTCAGCTGCGTTTTCGAGCATGGGGCTTGATGGCTGTCGCACCCTTGCGGCTAAAATCGGGTGCTGTGGAGCAGTACAGTGCTAATAGGCTAGTTTGGCGCAACTGGGGTGTTTCAGCATAGGAATACAAGTTTGGTGCACAGTGGTGAAGCTGTTCTATCCCTGCAAGTGATGACCTGTAAAATAATGTTTTTTCCATGACATTGTACCAGATTCTGTGGCATAAAAGCCAAGTAAAAATAAGA
The DNA here is from genome assembly GCF_013339725.1 of Rhipicephalus microplus. Lineage (NCBI taxonomy): Eukaryota > Metazoa > Arthropoda > Arachnida > Ixodida > Ixodidae > Rhipicephalus > Rhipicephalus microplus. The sequence goes on from NC_051173.1 coordinate 8,684,185, forward strand.
CATTGCACGGGTGTGTGAACACTAAGATGTAGTAGTCACATTTCTGTTCTAAAACTTCTTGAAATATTTATGACACGCTTTGGCCGCGAATAACTCAAACACAAAGTAAAGGAACACACAACGACAAGCACAATGCTACCGAAATCATCTGTGGATTTTTTATCAAGGTGCATAATATTTCTTCTATCTTGTTTCTTCCATTTTTGTGTGTGTCTCAAGCTTAAGGAGGCAACAGAGGTGAAGCTGGAGCGCTGGCGAAAGAAGCTAGCTGCTGAAAGAAGAAAGCGCATCAATGGAACAACCACGAGTGGCTTGATGCACAATGACACGTGACTGCGCCCAGATAGCAAGCCTTCACTGGTTGATGGACTAAGGACACTATGTGGTGATCCTCGCGAACAGTCAACGGTGTTTCAATTTTTGTATATAGAGCATTGTATGGATTTTTCTCTCCCTCTCTTTCATGTCATTGTACATCTCGACCGCCTTCTCTTGTGAATCCCTGCAGTCGAGCGAAAAATTTTTTTAATGCGAACACGTGGCATTCTATAATAAAATAAAAGGGAAGGTGTCACCACTGAGCTCTTTGTTGCAGCATGACATCTGTGGTGATTTCAGTTTGTTGTATCAACAGTAATTACTGACAAAAATTAGTGGCATTATGTACGTGGTATATCAATAAGATGGTAAAAAGTGTTGGAGCCATTCCACAATGTGAATGTGGTTGATCAGTGGAGCTGACAAGTGCACTTTAGTCTCTGCTATATTCAATTCTTCGTAAGCATGCTGCTCCTCAACATTCTCATAATGCTCTAATTGATTTATGTGTGCGGTTAAATGTCCCGAAACCACCATATGATTATGAGAGACACCGTAGTGGGGGGCTCGGGAAATTTAGACCACCTGGGATTCTTTACGTGTACCCAAATCTGAGCACACGGATATACAGCATTTTCGCCTCCATCGAAAATGCAGCCGCCGCAGCCGGGATTTGATGCCGCGACTTGTGGGTCAGCAGCTGAGCACCTAGCCAATAAACTACCACAGCGGGGCTTCTCACAACGCTCGGTCAACCGATAGTTGACATGCACAACTGCACCAACATAGTGCCTACACTTGACTGACATGGCGAAACGTGTGCAAAACACGTATTGCTCCACCCCGAAGCTTTCCGCACTTCACATAGTGTTGGTACTGCCTCCGTGAGGCATCCACCCTTGACGATCAATGATATTACGCGATGATGTCATCATGTGGCTTACAATGCCACAAATTTCAGCCATCCGTGACATCGCCGTCACATGATGGTGTCATTATGTGACGTAATAGCTTGCGCGGGTTTCGTAAAGTTCCTGATGGTTATTTGTCGGTGATCACAGAGATTTGGGATGATCAGCGGCGTCAATGAACTCAAACGCAGGCAGCACTGAAGGTTAGATGAACGAATTCATTCATAAGAATGCAAAATAATTCATACAACCGAGCTTAAGAGACAGAAAGGTTAAAACAGGGCAAATATACGTTCTCACTTTTCTACTTGTTGTTGAAGTTAGAGCCCAGACTGTCCTAACTTGATATTGCCACTAGCCTCAGTGATCTATCGGCATCCTGAGTTCAGCCCAGGCTAGCTTTACATACATGGTGCAGAGCCTCACTGATCTAACAGCAGTGCTGATTACAGCCCAGAGTGACGTGCCACAATTGTGACAGTCAGTACAGTCGAACATGGTTATATCGAACTGTAAGGGGATCACGAATTAGTTCGATATACGAAAAATTTGATATGAGGAAATGCAGGCCCCGAGAGCTTACCTGTAGCGGATCATCACCTACAACTGGCGAATTCAAGAATGACAACTGATTCCACACACACGCCACAACAGAATGATTTATTTGCTTGAAAAAAATAGCTTATCTTAGCCTGCTTCATATTTGAAATGTTGAAGACGCTAGTCTCGATCTTATCAAGGCCGTCCAGGTGCAACAGCCCGGTTCCCTTCATGTGGAACGGCGAATGACGCCAAACACTGGCGCCACTTCAGCGGCGGAGTATGCGCATGTAGCCAGCGCCTCGTCCGGACGATCCTTCTGGTCACATGGGCTGTCGGCATGGGCATCCTGAGTCCCTGCAATTGCAGCTACTATGTCCTCGTCGGCAAGGCTCGCAACGACCTGGACATTGCAGTCTGCTTTTACAAAGTCGTCCGCAGACACTTCATGGGGAACTGCTGCCGGGAAGCGGGACGACAACTCACGAAACACGACGTCTATGCGCTCGTCGTCATCGTCTTTACCGGGTTCCAGAAGTTCCGCCGTCTCGAAGCCTGCCTTGCGGAGCAGTTGACCACTGCGTATGTCTTCATGTCTCGCCAGGAGTTGAAGATCTCAGCGGGGGGAAACTTTGTGGAGATTTCCAGCCACTCCTTCGTCATCCACTGCTAGATGTCCTGGCTACTGACAGCTTCGCTTTCACCAGAAAGGGTTTGGGCAACGATGTTGTAGCGCTGCTTAAATCAGTGAAGTCACCCGGTGTTGTTGGCGAAGTTGTTTCACCGAGTGCAGCGGCAAACTATTTGGCCTTGGCGATCAGCATCGGGCCATCCACCGAAATGTTCTTCGCGCGCACTTCTAAAAACCAGGTAAAAAATGCCTTTTTTACATTCCCATGGACAGAAGCGTGCACATGACAAGCTCCCGAAGTTCGCTACTCTGCCACCTTTGCCTTGATATGTGTTTTGTTCTTCAACAAGGTACTCAGAGTGCTCCGTGCTATTCCGAAGTCATTTGCGACATTCGAACATTTCTCGCCTGCCTCAACACGCTGAATAGCCTTCAACTTAGTCACAAGGTCAGAGGTCTTACGCTTCTTAACGCTGGCCATAGCTACACGAAAAGTCGACAATTCAAGGAGTCCGCAGCGGCCTTCACACTGCGTTCGCAAAAGAGAAATGCTGCACATGCGGTGGTACGTAGGTGAAGCGCGAGCGGAAGCAACACAGTGCTCACGAGGCGATGGCCACCTGCGACGCAACAGTAAAAAGCGCGAGCTGTGGTTGGCTGATCAAAACTTGCAAAGCAGCAACAAAAAAAGTAAAAGAAAAGGTGAAAGGAAGAGGACGTTGGCTCCTTTGTTCCTGCCGACGGTTAGGTGGAAAAAGAATGAGAAAGAGAAACGAAAAAAATAAAATAAAGCTGTTCCGCAAATTAGAGTTAGACCTTTATTTTTTTTTTTTTTTTTTCGAGCATTTCGGGCAGGTTTTGGTGGAGGCGTGGTGCCACACAGAAATCGCCGGGCGGTGCGAGTGCCAAAACGCACCTTCCAACTCGCGCGCAGAGCTAGCTGCACTGCCGCGGATATCTGTGGGTGTGGCAAGTGCCGAAGCGCACCTTCCAGCTCGTGCGGCGTTCGATATATTCGAAGGCGGGCAAAAATATCATTTGATGTAAACGTGCGAATTTCTATAGTTTTACAAAGGAATTTCAAGGGGATAACTTATGAGTTCGATATACCCGGAAATTCGATATATGTGGGTTCGAGGTATCCGTGTTCGACTGTATGTGGTGCAAAGGAAAAACAAAATGGGGGTGGCTGCACTTTATCCATCCCTTGACCGCAGGACCTAAATAGAAAACCCAAATATGATGAAAAACTATGCCTTTCTTTCTTTCACACCCACACATAGTAATGCGCAGTGCGAGGGGTCGACGCCACATGTGTGGAATTAGTTGGTATCTGCTGTCCGGTAGCATTGTCAGCCAGCAAAAAGGACACCACCTGTACCTCGGCACAAACCAAGCCACTGGGAGAGCGATACCTGTGCCTCAAACCCATGCAGGGTGGTCGGTCTTTTAACCTAAAGTGGCGTCCTGCTGTTTGAAGAGAAAACCGCCAAGCCGTCGCCTAAACCTCGCACGAAAGAAAAAAGGACATACACCTACTCACGTTGCACTATCGCGGCCAACATGACTGTCTGCAATGCACTTGAACACTACGGGAGGAGTATGACACAGGTCCCCATTCCAAAATATGTCGGAATTCTGTGACCTGGCAGTTTCTTTCTTGGTGAAAAAGTGTTCCCGCCCTGAGCACTAAAAAAAATAAAGAAATCTCAGCAGTAGCCACCAACAAGCAAAAAAAAAAAAAAACTGCCTTCTGCTTTGCAAACGTAAATATGTCAACATCCTTCGGATGCACAGCCATATGAGGCTTTACGGGTTTTTTTTGTTTTGGTCCATGAGTGGATACCAGAAAATCAAGTAGGTGTGCTATTTATAGGTTCGCTGTAAAATTTTTAAATTTGAAACAGCTATTTTGCTGCTACACATTGGACAATACCTCTTACTTACTCTGACAACACTAATAGCACTAGCACTATAGAACTCATGCTGGTCCTAGCTTTGGCAGGGGGATTTTTTGACCATAATCTCCTAAAGTTTGGCACCAGTATAATGAAGCTTCTGTATTTTTTTTTTTTTTGCATAGAGTGAACTTATGCTCGTGTGCATGCACTTAGCACTCAAAGCCACTACAAGACGGGACCACCATGCTCTGGTCCTAAGTGACACAGTGACAAACATGTAGTTTCTTTGTGTGGTTGGCATCATAGGTGTGCACATGGGGAGTAAAGTGCAGAGTCTGCCTCGTACTGTCACTCAGCAGGACTGTCAAGTCAATGTTCAAAGGGCAGAGTTAAAGTTGTGCAGGTTGCTTATGATACTAACGCCAGCTGAAGGCCTCTGGCATTCCAAGAACCATTTTTACTCCTGGTAAGCCAGGGACCAAATGCAGGCCATTGTGACATGCACATCATTGCTTTGACATTTTTTTTTTATCCATTGTGAAGCATGTCCTCTGTAGTTTACCAACAGGGACAAGGAGAGCGCTGTGGAGGAACGTTGCCTTCTTTTATGCGGAACCCTGCACATGCCTGCCATCAGAATAAAAATGCTTATGCATTTTAGAATAGGTATACTATATATAAAGCTTTGCATGCTCAGAAATAGCAGTGCTGTTCATCAACAAAGCACATGGAGGTTTAGCTGCCTAAGCTATTATTCCTTCATACAATGTAATCAAAGGCTGCCTCACATGAATCCACTGATGTCCTTATATCACCCTCAACCATAGCACTAATTTCTTCATTTGCGTTTCTGTATAAAACTGTGCATTCATTGAACTTTAGCATGCATTTGCAGCTATGACTAGAATGTTGCAAGGGGACGTGCCGCAAACCAGTGTATGGAATTTATGCTATGCGTTAGAGAGCGGATCTTTTACAGTCGGAGATAACAAGCTTGCTACACTACATCAACATTAGTTGTCCTGCTTCAAAAACTAGTCACGCACATCAAAGACTGTCGTTATTTATTATGAGCTGACATAGATACCTGCTATTTACACAACTGTACACCTGAGCAGTAGCCTAGAGCTAGAGCATGTGGACCCTGAAACTCACGAGATTCCATCTTGCACCACTGCAACTTTTGACCTGCGCTGCAGTTGTCTGAACAGTCGCTCGTGCTGCTTCCACAATATCCCTCGTTGTTGCTACTCATCCGAGTAGTGTGGCAAGCTATGAATGGGCTGCAGTCAGCGTTGTGCTACGCAGATATCTCACTTAACGCGCAAGGAAACACAGATCCGAGAAAACTTCAGATATTCGGAGAAAACATGTCCAAGGAACTCATAGTATAGCTTATTGAAACACGCAGCATCACTCATTGGCCAGTTTACAGAAGCCACTTGCCACAGTACAGGCAAACCTCCCCATCTGGCCAGACACTTTTGCGTTGCGCACACTGCTGACAAGTACTGCAGTACCTCATTGGAGTCTGGGAGCACACCAACATAGAGTTGACACACCGGCCGAATCGGTGGCCCTGGCCACAAGTGCCGTTGTTTAGATCCTGGAAAGGGATGGCGTCTTCACAAATGGGGCACTCTTCGAAAACGATGAGCTCTCCTCCCGCAACGGAGGCCACCGCACTGGCCACTGGCTCGGGAGCGAAAAGCCGGGAGATCCGCTCTTGCGTCTCCACTCCTGTGGTGGACAACCAGTTGTAGAAGAGTCGTAGTGATGACTTCTGAGGTTCGGTTAGTTGGCCTTCGTTGCAATCGCTGACAACGGCCAAAATGTGTCGCCGCATTAGCTCCATGCATGCCCAGGTAAAGTCTTGGTCCTGAAAAAATGAGAATTGAGTGGCTCTGAGTAACACAGCTTCAGACAATCATCTAGATGACCCATTAGCTCCAAGAACGAACACTGGTCTTGTTGCAAGCATGGCGATGTGACGTCAATTCAAGGACTAGGCTGCTCATTGCCGCGGATTCTTTTTCTTGTTTTTGTGCCTGCTGTGTTCCTGCTCTTTCACAAAACATCAGCGATTACTCCCGTTTCAAATCTCGCAAGGTAGAAGGTGTAAGTGTTCACTACTGTGGAAAAGCTGTAGAAAGTTTGAATGATAAAGCTTCTGATGGGTGAATCTTTCAACAGAAGCCTCACGTTGAAATAATGATGCTCGAATAAAGAAAGATGTTCAAATGGTACTTCGAATAGTCACCTTCCAGTGCGAATCGAATAGCAGACACAATTAGAAAAATATTAGAAAGTCCGACTATTTGTGCATACCTAGTTTATATGTGTCTTTTTATTCATTTCGAATGCTTTGAAATTTTGAATAATTTAAATTCAGGTTGAAGCGAACTTGAACAATGTGATATTCATTTGAATATTTGAGGTGCTCGAATATTCCCACACTCTGACTTCACAATTTCACAATTTGGATTTTTTTAGTGCACCCGCAATGCATGGTACATGAAGGTTTGTGTATTTCATGAAGTCAAAGTGGAACCCACAACCAGCAAGAGTGTGGCAAACCTCACAAGATCCAGCTTTGCACAAATGAAGACAATCGACGTGAAGGTAGCGTGAAGCTGGGGCATGCCTCATCATAAGGGAGATCCAATACTGCCTAGGCAAAGCATCTTGAGATCATAAGAGGATGTCATGCTTTTTTCGGTTGGCACAGGTGAATGGAACTCCCAGCTGACTGATTAACAGAAAATGCAATGTGTTCCTGCCTACCTGGAACAATTCAAAAGAATGTACACGAACCCGTACATTACATTTTCGGCCTGCTAATGAAGATGCGTGCCACACCCGTTCATGGCCATGGAGTGCATTGCACTGATGAAATGAAGGCGCAGTGCAAACTCAGCAACAGTATGGCATGAGTCCCGGCTTGTGACAGTGTGCGCTTGATATATCACGTGCCATACTCTCGCCGTACAGTACCTGGCTTAACCGAGACAAAAAGAAACAGGAAGGCTGCTCAGCTCCATTCTTTCTTCAGGTATTGCACCCGTATTGCAAAGTTGCCATAGTTCTTTTTTTTCACATAGCGACTCGATGCAAGTGCATAAGCAATTAGGATTATATTACACCACGTGCAATACATTGACTTTACAGTACCTGGCGCTACATTTCAACAAAATGGCGCCAACTACCATTCAGCAGCAGGTTGTGATACAAGCTGTTTAAAATATGCACGCTCATGCACGAGGAAGAAGGCAGTGCAAATTGTTAGTAATGCCAGCATGCCTGCTTTGCCAAAGATCGATTTGTAATTATGCAAGGTGCTGTTTTTGTGCCATCGCATGGGTGTGCAAGAAAGACAAAATTATGTCATGCCATGGAAAGAAAAGAATAAAAAAATGTGTACTGTGCATTGGAGGTAACATTTACTACAGCGTCACCTTCACTTGTTTGTTAGCAAGGGTGGCGCATGTCACATGACTAGGCTTGTGCGAATAGTGAATTTTAGGTTCAAACTGAATTCGAAGCAAATGGTAATTTTGGTCGAATAGTTTTGAATCGAATTCGAATAGTCTATATGACATATAAAGAAAAATGGGCATATTTATTATGACCTAAGTGACCAGCAAATATTTTTTAAAAATTGACACAAGGCCTCTATGCAAAGGCCTTTTTTTTTTTCATTCAAAGGAAGTCGAAACAACTTTAAGTAGTAGCAGGATTCGACTTTCAGTAAGATGCAAGTGAAAACGTCGAAAATGTGTAACATTTTAAAATTTGTTGTACTTAAAGCATATAAGCCAGCATCAGCATAACAAGCTGTTAAACTTGAAAAACAAAAATGATGAATCGACGTAAGGGTAATATGTTTATTTAAAGGGACCCTGCAATACTTCAAGTAGCCGTGGACTGGGTTCACTAGAGGAGCTTATTGCTTCACGAATTCACCGCCGCAAAGAATTCTGTTTCGTATAAGCGGAGTTACAAAGCATTGCCGCTTGCTGCGACTACATTCTCTCTTCTCTCATCCCAACGAAAGTGCCGAAAGCTAAGCAGAGAAGGATGGCACAGGGGATGAAAATACGTCACGCGTGTCTCGTGACCTTGAGCATATTTTCTCTCTTTTTCCTTCGAATACGCTGCTTTTCAGTGCGATCGCATACGCACACATAGACAAGTTGCAGCCCCAGTAACGACCAACGCGCCATGCTCAAGTGATGAGTGATGGCGTTGACGAGTGATTTTTGAGCTTGTACCATAATTTGTCGAAAGAAGGAAAGGGAATTTTCAGCTGACTTTAAGAATTTATTTCGAGTTTTCGGCTACGTGCTGCGCAATAATATTTGGCTCACGTGTTGTTGGGAGCCTCGACTACCGATCGGCAGCGTTTTCTGACCATGCTGAAAAAGTGTTGCAGGGCCCCTTAAACTTTGAAGAGAGGCTTCGCCGCAGTGAGAATTTTTCTTGGATAGCCGCTTTCACGGCTTAGCGCCCCCAGCTGCAGTGAAACCACCTTTACAGAAAGTTACGTGCAGATTAATACTATACAACTATTCGTTCATGGCGAATACTTCGAAATTTTCAATAATTTAAATTCTAGTTGAAGCGAATTCGAATATAGTATTATTCGTTCCAAGCATTCGAATATTCACACAAGCCTACAAATGACGCAAATTTGTATGACTGTAGGTGTATACAGCATAATTTGCACAGCTGTAAAGCAGCACATGGTGCTGATACATCACCTTCCTGTCAGGTACGAATTACCGTGATGTGTTGTCGTGGTGACACGCGGCTTGCACAGTTCAAACAGAAACCTTCTCTCCGAAATGACTTCAAGCATCAGAATTCGATATAAACTTTAGTTCTGGCAGTACAAAGACTGACATGTCACTTACTGGCTCAGTGGACTTGTTTAGGGTTCCTTCCACCTTCTTGAGAAAACTGCAGAAAAAGTGTTCACATCACTCGTTGTGCTCGGCAAATGAAGGAAAAGGGAGAAGTTTACTCTAGCTGCTTGAACTTAAAAAACCGCAAAGGTTGTTTATATTAGAGGCTTAACGTAGCCTTTTCGGCTGATGCTGGGTATTTCCTTGGTGTAGACAAAGTACTAGAGTCGAGCCACTGCCAGTCAGAGACCATGCAAGAATGTCCGAGCTTCGGCCTTAAAACTAACAGGCCAAGCAAACAGTAGCACCCACAGTAGAAGCGAACGGAGCCTTTTCATCACTTGTACTTGGCTTGCGTAATGGGCAAACTCACTGCGGCGGCTGCGCCGACTGTCTCCATCAGTGGGTGCAGCAGATAAACAATGGCGCAGAGTGCTTTTTGCAGACACTCGACGTTTTACCTTGAGCTTCACTCTACAAGCTCCGCTTTAAAAAAAAAAAAATCTTTCTCCAAATGAATAGTGTTTAAAAAGCACACTACCACTGTCTGGCTGCCTATGGGATCACTTGAAAGCATGGTTATTTCTCTGAACGATGCAAACTCAACCTCTTTTAACAGCTTTTTAGACAACGTGGCACACATAGACAAAGCTCTCTGAAATACATAAGGAAAGTTTGCGAACTTACACCCTTCCAACTTGCGAGCACACACCTAACAACAGCAGGTTGCAAGGCATGGAAATGTGTTTTGTAACTGTTATTGAAGATTGGATGAAACAACATAAAAAAACTTTAATTGCCAATTTTGCTGAGGCCAGAGTTTGAATGATATAACAAGGCCAGCAAAGGAAAGAGCTGGGTAACTTTAACCGTGCTACATTATTGCAGCACAAGTAGCGAAGCAGCGTACCAGAACAGCTGAAGTCCAAATCTGGAGATTTTTTCGAGAGACCCGACTGCACTGACATCCGTCATGTACACCTTCAGTTCCTCCGGCAGGTTCGCTTTGCCGCAGCTGTACGACTGAATCCGGTCGAGACAATCCAGAATGTTTGTAAGCTGGATATCTGTTGTGGTGCTGTCTGTTCTTGCCTTACTTAGAAGCAACTTGGACACGTCAGCCACATCTGTCCGGTTGTAGATCATGAGCTGTAATGCGGCACAAAAAAAAAAGAGAAGGTGATGATGATTCATTGTTCCAAGTCGAATAGCTGTTGATCAGCACTTGTCATATTTATTCTAATCTAGGGGGGTTTTGTTTGCAAGCAGACCACCAAAATTTGTGAAGCAGTGTTAGCATGACAAAACAAATTTTAAAAAGCAGCACTCACGTGCTGCACATTCGCTTAGTCCTGGTGACGTTCACAAGAATAATGAAATAAGAAGAGCAACATTGGCATGACTAAAAAATAAACATATAAACTGTGTACAACTCTCATGGCTGTGCAAGCTGCACATTTACTTAGTCTTTGCGGCATTAAAGCACGAGTTTCACATCACTGCAGGAGCTGCGCAGTCACTTCATCTGGGCAGCATCTCTGTTGGTTGCGAAACTTTATTGTGGTCCTGCAAGGCGCGCAGCAGGCGACTCCCACGTCGGGACCGTTAGGCCAAGCCTATCAGCTGCTCCGCGGGCCTGCTGGATGGCCCAAAGTTGGTCGGCCAGGAGGGAGCTGCGTAGGGCCGCCTCCCACCTGACCGATGTACTGTTGGGTTTAGTGTACATTGCTTTGCACTCCCAGAGCATGTGCGCCAGCGTAGATACATCGCCACATGCATGGCAAGCGTCATTGGGGAACACGTCAGGATAAATAGCGTGAAGGGATCTCAGGTTAGGGTATGTGTCGTTCTGCAGTAGTCTGAGCGTAAGGGCCTGTGGCCTATTAAGATTTGGATGAGGGAGTGAATATAGCCTCCGCGCGAGGTAAAAATATTTTTGTTATTTCGTTGTACGTGGCAAGCGCGTCCCTGTTTTCCGCAACCCCGTTGGCCCCGAATCGTTGCCCGGAACCCACGCTGTCGGTTAGTGCTCGCGCAGCCTCGTGGGCAGACTCGTTGAGGTCGGGGGGAGCACCGTGGACCTGTCCAACATGTGCAGGAAACCAGATCAGTACGTGGTGCTTGATACCATCGCGGCTACCACTCTGGAGCACGTGCAGGGCTTTCTTGGAGATTAGACCGCGCTCGAAAGCACGAATAGCTGACCTAGAGTCACTATAGATGACCTCCCAGGCTCCCTTTCACCTTCCAAGATGGCAAGGGCGATGGCCACTTGCTCGGCAATTGTCGGATCGTCAGTGTGAACCGATGCGCAGTTGGTGATTTGCTGTTTGGAGTCGACGACGACTGCGGATAAGGTGCGGCTCCCACGGTACGCTGCCCCGTCGACAAAGCTGACGCCGGGCTCCTCACTATGAATCTGCTTGAGAAGAGTGGCAGCTCTAGCCCGTCGCCTACCACGATTGTACTCGGGATGGACATTCCTCGGTATCAGTGCCACGGTGATGAGGTCGCGAATCTCACGGGGCACCCGTCTCATATTTTTGTCCACTTCAGCCGGAGAGTGACCGAGCTCTCGGAGTATGTGTCTGCCGGTCTGGGAGCTCGAAAGGCGCGCGAGCTGGGCCCGCTGTTGCGCTTCGGCAATCTCCTCCAACGTTTTGTGTACTCCAAGCTGGAGCAGGCGCTCGGTGCGCGTCCTGATCGGGATACCGAGGGCCCGCTTGGTAATCTTTCTGAGCAAGACGTTGATCTTGTCGCGCTCGGCACGCTGCCAATTATGCATGGCTGCGACATACGAAAAGTGGCAGAGCACAAAGGCATTGACCAGGCGGATTACGTTGTCTTCCTTGAGGCCTTAGTAGCGGTTGGCCACCCGCCGAACCAGCCGAACCGCATTATCCGTCTTGGCGGCGAGCTTGAGTATAGTCTTGCCGTTGGAACCATTGGACTCGATGGTCATGCCGAGGACCCGAATGGAGTCGACTCTGGGAATTGCGCCGCCATCTCTGGTGTAGAGCTTAATATCACTCTTCGAAATCGGCTGCCAGTTTTCGGGTTTTGGCCCTCACCTAGTGGGTTGGTAGAGGAGGAGCTCGGATTTGTTTGGGGAACACCTCAGGCCTATGGGACGGAGGTAATCTTCCGTGGTGTCTATGGCCTCCTGCAAAGAGCGCTCGACTTGCCCGTCACTGCCACCTGTGCACCAAATGGTATTATCGTCCGCGTAAATCGTGTGGTTAATGCCTTCTATACTTGAGAGCCTCTTGGACAACCCGACCATGACAAGGTTGAACAGGGTGGGAGATATCCCTGACCCCTGTGGCGTGCCGCGCGAGCTTAGCTCGATCTTCTCGGAGACAAGGTCTCCCACTCTGAGGGTAGCTCTCCTATGGGTCAAGAACGATTTGACATATTCGTAGAATCTGACTCCAAGGCCGAGCTCAGCAATTGACCGCAACACGAAAGAGTGAGTAACACTGTCGAAGGCTTTCTCTAAGTCGAGGCCGAGAATGGCCCGCGTGTCTCGAGCGTTGCAGTTCATGACTTGGTGCTGGAGCAGCTTCATAGCGTCTTGCGTCGAAATCTTGGCTCGAAAACCAATCATGGTGGGAGGGTAGAGCCCATTGTCTTCCAGGTACCAAGTCAACCTATTGAGTACCACATGCTCGGCTACCTTTCCCACGCAGGATTCGAGCGAAATGGGGCGCAAGTTGTCAAAGTTGGGTGGCCCCTCCGGCTTGGGAATGAGCACGGCGCGTGCGACCTTCCACGGGTCGGGCACCTCACTGCTCTTCTATGCCTCGTTGATGACTTCGGTGAGGTAGCCGATTGACCGGTCGTCCAGGTTGCGCAGGGTCTTATTAGTTATACCATCGGGGCCCGCGGCAGACCTCCCGTTGAGCCCGTGGAGTGCCTGCCGAACCTCTTCGTGGCATATCTCGGCATCCAGTTCAGTGTTGGCCGGTCCAGAGTACTCGGGGTACGTTGTTGCGGGGTTCGAGTCGACAGGGACGTACTTTTGCACCAGCTCCTTCAAAACCTCCTCTTCTGAAGAGGACTGCTTGGCTTCGTGCATGGCACGCGCTAGTACGTTCCGCTGGTTAGTTTTGGAGTTAGTCTCGCTGAGCAGGTGCTTGAGCAGGTTCCATGTCTTGCCATTACGCATCTGGCCGTCTACCGAGTTGCACACCTCGTCCCACTGCTGCTTGAAGAGGACGCGGCAGTGCTCCTCGATAGTCTTGTTTAGGTCGGAGATTTTCTTGCGCAACCTGCGATTGAGGCGCTGGCCTTTCCAGCGGGCGAGAAGTGACTGCTTGGCCTCGAGCAGGTGGGCAAGGCGCTGTCCATTTTTTCAACCGGAAGGTCAGTACTTATATTCTTCGTGGTACTTATGACGTCCTCTCTGAGCTGGCTAATCCACTGCTCGAGGCTTGGCCTGGTTGCAGGTAGTGGTCGGTCGTTGCGGACTTTGCGAAACTGGTCCCAGTTTGTCCAAGGAAACTCCCGTGCCCTCTTTCGGACCACTAAGAACTGCGTCACCAGGACGTAATGGTCGCTACCTAAGTCAATGTTCGAGTTGGCCAACTGTACATCGGGGAGATTCTTGACGAAGGTCAAGTCGGGAGTCGAGTCTCTGCAGGATGAGGTGCCCAACCGAGTTGGAAAGGCCTTGTCGGTGATTGAGTACGGTCCATGTCAGTCGCGTTCTGCCACAGTTCCGCGCCCTTGCTGGTATTGTACGGGTAGCCCCAAGTGTTGTTCGGAGCATTAAAATCGCCCGCCTTAACAAGGGGGTTGGGACCGGCCAGGTTCACTGCCTTCTTGGCCGAAAAAAACATGCAAGAAGGAGAATGATGTTTTCACAATATGAAGTGCGATATAAAATAACTATCAGGTAACTTTAGTCATCGAGTCATCTCAGCCGAATATATAAGGAACCCTGATAGGCTTTTTTTTTCATTTTCTTTCTGTCCTTCTGTTTTTTTTTAATGCTCACATCTAAGGCCCATTTAAAATTCACTTGCCATTACCCACAAGATTACCGTCCTCTTCCTAACTCAGTTCTTCCTGAATAGCATTGTCCTTGCTTTCGTCAAGCACCTTAGATATGATGCATTCTCAGAGCACTTGAATGATCATTTCAGTTGGAATATCATGCTACACTGCCACACCCCCAGCTCATTAAGAAAGGTATACTTGATGGGCTCGGGTGCAGTGAGCTGATGCTTGTCTAACGTAACCCAGTTGGCATATTCGTAGTGAAACTTATCTTTAAAGGGTCCCTAACCACTTCCAGTATTTCTTCATCATTTTATGTAGGCACAGCAATCGAGTTCAGCATGCTGTCAAGACTAACAATGGCAAATGCGGCAGCGCTACTGCCAGCCATAGGTTGAATGGAATAGAAATTCAGTCCCGTGCTTTTTTTACGGGCCTTTTGGTCTCACCATGTCATGTGCCACTGCTGGCGACGTCGGCGCACTACTGTCTACGTAGGGCAATTCCATAGTCTACGTCTTGCCCTCATTCTCTTGGCACAAGCACGTGAGAAGAAGGGCAAGTGGTGTTCAGCTTGAAATTCGAACCACTTCCACAGCGTGTAGCATATCGATTTTTCGCAGACGTGATCGTGAATGCCCAGTGTCAGCATTGCACTCATAAGCTCAAAATTGTCAAACGAGGTGATGGGCTCTTTGAATAAAAGAGAGGTATGTATACTACAGCTACGACAAACATGCAGTTTGTTAGGTGGACAGGATTACCAGATAAGGTTAGGTGTATTCTGCTCTTCTTTAAATCCTGCTTTGTTTGAAGGAGCCCTGCAACACTTTTTTTATGTAGCCATGAAATGGATTCACCAAAGGAGTTTATTGCCTCGCAAATTCACCGCTGCAAAATATTTTAGAATTCGTCCACTAGGAGCGGACTAGCAAATATTTGTCGCACGCTGCAACTAAATTCTTTCTTCTCTCGTGCCTCAATACCTTGAACACCTTTCTGTCTCCCTTTTTTTCTTCAAGTATGCTGCTTTTCAGTGCGCACGCATGGACAAGTCGCGGCCTCCCACAGCAGCCTGAGTAACGACCAAGCTCGCTATGCTCAAATCCACCAATCACTGATACAATGGCTGTGACAAGAAAATTTTGAGCTTGTTCCATCATTTGTCGAGAGAGATAAAGCAATTTTTAGCTGACTTGGAGCATTCGTTGTGAATTGCAGGCCACGTGCTATGCCATAATATCAGGCTCACATGTTCTCGGGAACCTCAACTACTGATAGGCAGCGTTTGTTGACCGTACTCAAAAAGTCTTGCAGGACACCTTTAATGAGTGCACATTTACCTGCAGAGGCTCCTTGATGATACTCTCGTGGACCATGGTGGTGATGCTGAAACAAGAGAGATAACTTTGTCAACAAAGTGGTGTAAGAACTAGCTTGAGTCAATCTAAAAATGTACTGTAACTGCAGTGTTTGCTTGACCAAGAGTTTTTAGCGCTGTTTGAAAGCATACCGTCATGGTCACTCAGCCAAGACTGGGCAAGCAGAGAAAGTGAGTGTACATTGCAATATGCAGCATTCCACTTCCGCTGCTTTCACTAGGATGGTGACACCTACCACTAGTGTCAATCAAGTACAATCAGTATGCATACACAGCATAGACCACTGGTTCTCAAAAGAGGCTCTGTGGGTCCACAAAGCATATGCTCGAGAAAAAAACACATTTTTTGGAGACACACCATGTCCCGTCACAGCGGCTCGTACCGTTTTCTATGTACTTCACCACACAAGTCTATTGCATCACAAAGGAATGCCTTATGTTCCTATTTTAAAGACGATAGTCGTTCTTGGGGACCTTCGACGAAAAAACCTTGGTCTGTCTGTCCATTTGTGTGTTTGTCCACCCTTAACGCGAATCGGGTACTCTAAACAGCATCAGCCGATACTCCGAGCGGTCAACCACATCCGCAGTGCCCACCGATGTTGCTCAAGATTCAGAGTTCATACTTGTGCGATTGTCAATTAAAAAGCAATTAGTGCACATATCTGACGCACCATAACAACACGTATATATTCTGCATGTGCGTATTTTACTAGAAAAGGCTTACATAAGTAACTAAGGACCGTAGCGTTTATCACGCTGCACTGACCATGCAACGCTTGCACGAAAAAGCGAGTGTTTCCAACGCTTTGCTAAGACGACACGGTGGTGGCACCTACCCGTTGCCTTGCGTTCTACATTTTACCACCTCTGAGATGGGCGCGCACACCTGTCTCAGGGCCATGCGCTTCGTTTTCCAAAAAAAACTGCCAGATGGCGCTTATGTCTCACGTGTGACGTGACTTGATGCGCTCGATCGCCTCCGCTGCACGCTCGAGGCACTCTAACAAAGTGTCTCCAGAATACCATTCGCCGATTTTCTTGCGCAGAACATCAAATAAATGTTTTGTTCACTCCCTCCACACGCAAGACTCGTTTTCGACGACGTTTGCAGATACGGAGCCAACTTTTTACATGAGATGGCTGCAAAGTTCTTGCTGCAGTTTTCTACGGCACATGCACATGAGCATACTTCTTCCAGACCTGCCTACCGTACTTACTCGCATAATGATCGCACCCCTAAATTTTGTGATCTAAATTCGACTTTTTTTTTTCCTGTGTAATGATCGCACCCTGAACTTGCCGCATCGACATGTCATGTGCCAAGTCTAGCTGAACGCGCCTATCATTGTTTCTGTGATCTGAAAGCGGGCATCACTATGCTAATGTTGTAAATTTACTTATTTAAATGAAAGCATTCCTTATTTAGATGAAAGAAACTGTCTTGACGCGCGTGACGTACTCACAACCTCCACAACTGATGCAAAGGAAAAAAAAAATGCGGCGGCTTCACCACACGGAGTGCTTCGCTCCATCAGCCGCCATGTTCGTTTTGACATCCTGCACTGTTACACCGGCGGCCGTCTGTTGGTCGACCTGTGTTCATCCCGCAGCAATGTCTTTTTTCCCCGAGACCACGTTTTTTTTTTGTGTGTGTGCTTTGTGATCATCTGTTGGAGCGCCGTTTCACTATGGGACGGTATGCGAGCTTTACTGCTGCGTTCAAGCTGAAGGCGCTTGACTAAGCGCTAGAGCACGGCAACCGCGCTGCCAGCAGACATTTCGGCGTTGACGAAATCCGGATCCGATATCCGATCCATATCTGATTTTAAGTGCGACATGCTCGTGGCTACTAACAGCATTCAATGGGCTTTCCGCGGGCCCAAATCTGGCAAGTTCCCTGACATTGAAAAGGCTGTCCTCGAATACGTGAAGGACATGCGCAAGGACGGTTATGCAGTATCATTAGACATGATACGAACGCAAGCGTGCTCAGTTTCCCGGAGGCTGGGAATAGCCACAAAGGACTTCCGCGCCAGTTCCGGCTGGACGACATGCTTCATGCGGCGGAATGGACTGCCGCTGGCATTTCCAACGCGCTCGACGGAACCGAAGATGACCCTCTGTGGGACAGTACTGGAAGCGTCTGGTGACCCTCGGGCTCCCCGTGGGTCGCCAGAACGTCCAACTTAAGGAAAACGAACGCCAACCGGAAGTGCGCTGCGGGGGGACGGAGCAGCCCGAGAAAAACGAGCGCGCTCTTGCTGGCTCTGGCAGCCCGCGGGTAGCCAGAAGTCGAAAATCGAAGAGCCTCAGTGAAGACACTGCTGGTTCTGACAGGGGATCGTGCGGCAACGACACTGACGCCAGTGATGCTTCGGAGTCTGAATGAACGTTAGGGGGTCAGAGAGGTAAAAAATAAAAGGGCAGTGTGCCATGCATGTAGCTCCTGCGTAATGCATGCATTTTATTACAAAGGTAAGCCTTTATTTACTTTTATTTTTGGTAATGTTCATGATAGCTACCGTAAGAATTCTGATTAGCGACTTTTTTGCCTTTCCAGTGCTCAGAATATTTTTTCACGGAAAATTTACCCAACGTAAAGATCGCATCCCGAAGTTGGAGTAAACTTTTTGAAAAAAAAAAAAAGTGCGATCATTATGCGAGTATATACGGTATTTCAAGAGCTAGAAACAGGTTGAATGCTGCTGCAAAATGCACAACTTATCCATGAGCAGTAGAGATTGAATCGACGTGACACTTCAGTTTGACCCTGCTTTGCAGGAAAAAAGAAAAGGCACCTATCTCAGACCACATTTTGTTAGACATGATATTAATGAGGACGGACAGTCGTATTGCACTAGCAGCATATAGCACATGTCAGGAAAATACCGGCTTTATCCAAATTTAATGCCAAACACGCATTTTGATGACTGCGGGATGGGCCTTTCGTTGGGCCTTTTGAGATGCTTATGACCATTTTTAATGAAAAAAAAAGAGACAGCGAGATGCGGTGCCGATGCCACCCTAAAACAAAGTGATGGGTACACTGTGACTGTCCTTTGGGATGATAAAACTGTTCACTTATGCATCACATGGAAAACTTCAATATGAGCTTCTGTGCAGAATTAAAAAAATAAATAAATTATGTCTAGAAGCATGTCAGGTGAGCTTTCCACGCTAGGTATCATGGTAATTGCTGGGATTTCAGAAGCCAAAACCACAATATGATTATAAAGCCTGTCGAAGTGAAGGACTGAATTTTTTTGACCACCTGAGGTTTTTTGATGTGGGCCCAAATCTAAGCACGCGGGTGTTCTATGCATTTCGTTCCCCTCAAAACACAGCCACCATGGCCTCGAGTTTAGTGGTGCACCACTTATTGTGCTTGCCGCCATGGATTTGAGTATGGCAAATCTTGAGACTAAATGTATTTAACCCCTTTTATCCTACACTCTACCGCTACTAAAATCCTGCTACTATTCAAATTCACTATGAAAATTATTCAGTAGTAGATACCATTTGCTTCAATACTGCCTGCAACCAAAAAGCCACAATCGACAAAAGCCAAGAACAGTAACACCTCATTCATTCGAATTCAATTATTTCGAAATCTCGCTTAATTCAAATATTTCACGGTCCAGTGTTTTGCAATGCAAGTCTGAGCAGGAAAATTTGAAGCGACAGTCCGCACCAGTCCGGTTTATTCGAAAACTTCAGGTGCCATTTGCTAATTCCAGATGCCGATTTCGCCGCTTATTCTCCTAAACGACGGCCCTTAACAACCACAAGGCAATGCGGTCTAGCGATACTGAAGAGTGGCAGCTTCGCTACTTCCAGCGCAGAAAAGAGATGAAGAAGAAGAAAAAAAAAAGCCCCCACTTCTAACGAAGGGAATCGTGAGGAAATGCAAATGCATTGCGTGGCGTCCATAATGGCGTTTTGCACGTGAAAACCCAGTTTTAGAAGAATAATGTTTTTTTTTTTTTTTGCACCGTGCAGCCAATAGCGTTGTTCGCCGCACGTGGCGTTTTCATGTCGCGAGAAATGCGATATGCCTTTTCAGTTCTAATACCTAGTGTGCACGGTTAAAAAATACTATGAAGTGAACAAAACAAACAGCGTTCTCGGCTCGGCATCGGCATTGCACAGCGGCATCTCGAGCACACATTTTTGGGTCTTCTTAAGAGGTGCTCAGCCAGCGAACGGTCGAGAGTGGGACGCGAACCGGGAAAGAAGGAGCGGCGAAGCACTGCAGCTCTCATTGTACCTGACAGCCGTAATGTCGGCGTCTTACCAACGCAACCGCTACACAAATGATGGCAGCACAAATGCTACAAAGACATTTCAAACGCACTGCATTGAGGCGGTTGCAAGTCACGTTCGAGTCAAGGAGGTGGGGGCTCCAGTTGCTGGGAGCGAGCATAAGCGCGCATGCCTGCAGCTGTTGCTACGGGACAAGGCGGTGGACGGATCCCGATGGACGCATGACATAGCCCGACTAAGAAATGCATTCGCATTTAAAAGAAATGCTCCCGTGGCCAACTAAAAAATGCGCCTGCGTTAAATAAAACACGCTTCACTGCAACACAGCGATGACGTGCGGGCAGCATATCGCATGCTTCTCGCATCGTCAACGTGCCATGATTTACCCATTCTTTTTGGGAATACAAGTACATTATTTAAAGACATCTTAAACGAATATTAGCGCGACATATCAAAGGGCAGTTTGGCGGGATTCGCGATGTGTGCAAACCCTCGATTGCTGGTTGCTCCGGCAATTTGCGCACTTGCACGGCTGGTGGAGTTCTTGCCTGCAACGCCTAATTCAAAAACTAAGTTCGAAAGCTTCAATGATCATGTTCTCCAGTAAACACACATTGTAATTTTCGTTACAAAGGCCATTATTAGATTTTTCATATTAACGGAAAAAGTGGGGGAATGATCGCATCATGAGTGACGTGCTGACGCAGCGAAGAGCAGGCGGCATGCGGCCCGTCTGTCACTACTGTATTGCAGTGAAGATGTCCTGTTTTCCGCAGGCACGCATTTCAGTTAATCACGAAAGCTTTTTTTTTCTCATTTTTTAGGCTTTACTATAAGAAAAGGTCGGAAAACACAGTTATGTATAATACTGCAGTACATAAACTGCTCCATTACAGGTTGTCCGATCTGTGCAGCAAGAAGCTGCAGAACACGGACAGGCATGCTAGAAAACTGCCAGAGCACGAATGAAGTGAAACTTGCACAAAAGACAACAGCCGTGGTAGTAGTGTGCTTTGACATTACTAGTTTTTTTCTCTTTCAAAGTCCCTCTCCCTTGTAAACATACTGCTGCCTACATGCATTTGGTTCCAAGCAAGCACAGACATTAATAGGCCCTGATGTTAACGCGAGACAGTGGGTACTTCTAATTTTTGGAAGGGTAAAATACCATATGAAATTTACACTACCCGAAAACATACTGCATAACAGTGGAACCCAAAACAATATCTTTTACATATACAAAAGGAGACATTATGATTAATACGTTACTTCCTTATATATAAAAACTACACTACATTGCCAAATTTAGAGAGACCTATGTATAGAATTTTGAGCCGCACAGATGAAGTAACTGACCAAGTGCAGCTTTCTACCTCAAAAATATTATCCTCTTTTTCCGTTTAGATTAACATTTCCTGACATTGCAAGCAAATGTTTTCAAAAATGGTTGCAGACACACTTATGACTACAGTATCAGCTTTCCAACCAGGGAAAAAGAATAACCATTGAACATTTCGATAGACTATTATTATTATTTTACATAACAGTTACACTTGTGGTAGGTTCAACATACACGCGCTCCAATAAAATAAAGATACAGGGGACAGCATAACTAGTACTATTCAAGACATGCCCATTCCACAAGTTTCTTTAATCATTTCGGAGGCAGTAAGAGTACATGGCTAACTTTCAATACTCGCACATATTTCAAATACAGGTTTTGTTCTCCTCTACCCTGCATTTCATCCAGTAGCTTTCTAAAGCAGATGCAGATGATAGACAGTAATATTAATAGCAGTGAAAATATTTCTTACTTATAGAGCATTGCAAAATAGACACCATTAGGCGAGACGGCCAGGCCTACGGGTTGAAGCATCCAGGGTAGCTCAATGGAGATTTTGTCAATGTTGAAGTTGAGATCTATAAGCAGATTGGACATGAAGAATCCACTGAGAAAACATGGACAATTATCAACAAACAACAGCAGAAAAAAAGGGGGGGGGGGGGCAGCAGAATTCACACTTTATTTTACTTCGTCCCATGAAGAGGTGCTTTTTTTGTATGGAGACCAACAAATAATTGGCTAGGCTATCACTATGACTTTCAGATATGTTAGCTCGTTGTGATC